>JAYKKI010000035.1:19410000-20610000 GCA_039881145.1 Druceiella hillmani
CTACTGAAGTTTTGCTTAAAATTTTTTATCCCTTAATATTAATATTGTGAAAAATGTTAACGAGGATAATTATTGAAGCCATCTGTGGAATTTTACTGTACATATTCTATTATTGCAAATACATAAGCAACCCCATATACACTGATGACACCACGTTCTTTGCATCATCAGAACAGGAACTCACAGCGCTGTTCAGAGGAGTAGAGCATGAGAGTGACATCTCTGGGTTCTTGATTAATAGATTGAAAATTAAAATCATGGTCATAAACAGAGATGAGCAACTCTCGCAGACCAGGGATCCATGTGGCAGACAGGAAGAATATAGATGCTTTTGAGATGTGGCGCTAGAAGAGAATGCTGTGTATAAGATGGGTTGCTAAAAGAACCTATAAATCCATATTTTTCTACTCCAAATTAAACCAAATTAATAATCATCTATTACCAACAAGTTCTCAGTTACTTTGGTCATTTATACATAGACAGCCAGATAACCTTAATAAACTGGTTTTTGTATGAATTTATGGGCAAAAGACTTCACTGTGAGTATCAACCGTGAGGTCTTTTACCCTTGCTTATACGCTATCTGATCGGATGAAAATGATCACGGGCACTCCCTGACCTGAGACGAGGTGAAGACAAAACAGTATAGATGCAGCTAATCAGCTCCGCTAGCAATGCTCTTCAAGACGCCAGTCTTGTAATGCAACAACCTTCAGTAATGAAGATGCAACGAAGAAGGAGAATAAACACTTGTAGGTAAAAAAAGTATCTTTCTCTATCTTTAGTACATACTTTCAATTTACTTATTATTCAATAAATATATCTTGGTCGAATTGAAGGGTCAAGGAATACATTTTATATTCTTATGGTGTGCCAATATTCCAATAAACTTTATTTTATTGGTATTGAGAGCCATATCAACAAGATTTATTCTAAAGTTATGGTAATTCTATTTTATTTTAACAATCAAAACAATTTCCTAAAAAGACTCGCTATTTTAAAATTTCATTTTTCAAAGACTTAAGTTTTTTATAAAAGTTGTATTTATAAATGTTTCTTAATTATTTCACTCAATTTTTTTCTTGTAACTCTTAATCATAACAACTACACTCGGTCAATTTTAGAAATATTGAAGAAATACACAGAATATATTTACTGCACATTACAGCAAAGGTGGAAATCAAAATTTTCAAAGTTCTTTACAACAATCTCATTATAGACCTTTGTAGTAAATATATTCTATCTAAAAAGTAATATGCAAATACAATATTCAACAATTCATGTGTCGCTTACCTAAATGCGTTTCTCAAACTTGTAATTTTATACAAAACATACCTGAGCCTTAAGATCTGGGCACTGCAAGTAGTAAAAATACTTCTGAATGGACATAGTTGGAACCTGTACCTTGTCACCGGTTTTGTAGATGCCACCCTGCAAAAGTGGATATTAATAATAAGAATATTTTTTGGTTTAACTCATTATAAACTTTAACCATACAAACAATGCCTACGTGTTACCTGTGTGTTGAGATATTAGTTACACATTTTGCCGTAGCCATCAAAAGTAATTATTATCAAGATGCACATAAGCATGTTTTACAGAAGCGAAACTAACAATATTGTTTTCACTTGCCCCTATGCAACAAAAGAAACAAATTTATAGCATTGGATGTTTAATGATATTCACAAAGATTGCTTCATACGCAATAACTTCATGTGCATATTTGCGTTGCTTAGTACACATAGTACTGTGCGCAGTACATAATTTTTATGCTCTAATGTACATTTTCTGTACATATTTATTTTCCAAATTATTTTTACATTTAAAATTGAGCAAAAATTCTGAAAATTGCTATATATTTATCAAATGTCTAGATAATTTTGAAGAACTAAAAAATAATTAATTAGCTAATTTGTATCTCAATACTTATTTAGGCGTACAAACATTGCCTTTTAGGAAATAATAAATTTTTATTGCATTGTCATTACTATAATAAAAAGAAATCTTGCCAACATGTGCAGAAAAAAATTAATCTTGTCACTAAATAATACAATTGACATAAACTATTTAAAATAGATACTTTTGAGATGAGGTGTTACAAGAGAATGCTGCAAATACCATGGACTGCCAAAAGAACCAATAAATCCAAATTTTTCTCCCAAATTAAAAATAATTAATTATTTAAAAATAATAAAAAATTATTTTTCTAAATTCCATTTCTTTTATATTTATACAACTTTTTACACCAATTGATCTCACTCGTTTTTCATGGGCTAAAATTGTTTTTTTTTTTCTTAAATGGCATATCATATTTTCTTTCATTCATGTCCTATATTATCCCTTCTGTTTAAAAACCTACAATATAGAACAGAACAAACTTTGAAGTAGAGAGCATTTACAAGTACAAGGTGTGTGAACGATTCAAAGTCAGGCGACAGCAGATCTTTGATGCAGTTATTTGTTTGTGATTCGACCTGCACAATAGAAGAAATGCGGTATCTATAATATTTTTTTTCATAACATAAAGGGGTCAGCTTATTAGTCAAATTTGACTTTAACAAAATTGTTAGACTTAAATAAAACTTGCTAGCATCATAGTATTCATTTTCATTTTTTATAAGCTGGAGATAAGACATGCTTCAATCTATTCAGGTAGTGTTATTTTGTGAACAAATATAAGTTTACATTTGACCTGCTTAATTTATCGACCAATGTTACCCGAGTGAAATATTTTTTGGTTAAAATAAGTAAATAAAAATTTATTTACTAACCCATCCATTGATAGTTCTAGCAGACACAACTTTGTCCTCAAAATTGAGAGCTTCAATCCTAGCATTGGAAACTTCTACACTGTCACGCTGAAATCCAGCATTAAGAGGACTGCCACCTTTCTTGACATACACCTTGTTTGCCATAGCTAATGTCGCACCTTTGACCTTTTTCAATTTATCAGACAGTTCTTTGAATGAAGTGCGAGTCTGGAAGAAAATATTAACTTAATTATTATAATAACCTTAATTTCATTCAAATCACAAGAATAGCTTATAATTTCAACAAGAAATATTACATACATGAAGAGTTTCATCTGAGAAACTTAACTTGGCGACAATGCCTATTGAAATAAACGATTTTTATTTCTTTGCATTTCCCATAATTTCTGTATGCCAAAAGAAAATGTTTACTGTTAATTCAATTTGTTTCCATGTTCTTTTTTAGAACTTTTGCTAACTGAAATATAATACATATTGTACTTACTGTTAGGATACTGTAAGAATTACATTTTCATTGTGCTTACTGTAAGAACTGCATTTTCATTGTGCTTACTGTAAGAATCGCATTTTCATTGTGCTTACTGTAAGAATCGCATTTTCATTGTGCTTACTGTAAGAATCACATTTTCATTGTGCCTACTGTAAGAATTGCAATTTTGAACATGAGTAATGTTCAAAAATGCACTATTTCTCATTGAATGCTACGTAAGTACATATATATTTCTATTTTGAGAATATACAGATACACATAAATCGGCAACACAAATATAGTGAAACTAACACAATACGCTGTGACTTATTTTTTTATTTCTTAAACGTAGGAATAACTGATGAGTAATGAAATAAAATTTTGATAAATCTTTAAAATTTACTGACTTGTAAGGGTTTAAACTTAATGTTTAGACAAGGATGGCAATATTGAATTATGATGTTATTTTTAATAATGCTCATTGTATATTATAAGAGCACATGTGATAGGCAGATATATTCACACTATCCCTACCATTACATTTAGGAACTCATAATTCTCTTATTTTTCAATCAATTTTTATAATTTTTTCAATATCAATTTTTAATTACCTTACATTTTTTTCAGTTGCAAATTTAACAATTTCTTCAAAGTTCTGGAAAAGAACGGCTCTAATTAATTTGTGATAAATTTGAAGGGACCATTTACTATCAATGGAAATAACTGGAGACAAGTAAAATAATGAGGGTTATATTATTCAGAATAACTGACTTGACAACTTAAAAATTGTTATAGATGACTTGGAAGAAAAGTGTTCTGCAATGAATGTCGACTTTTGTGTAATTATATATTCAGACTAATTTTGAGACAAACATACATTTATATAAACGTAACTTAAAACATGCTTGTACTTACAAATTAATCATTAGGAAGACTCAATGCAGACATGAGCTCCTTGTGAGTTTTCCCTTCAGATCCTAGTGAAAGTAAAGCATGGAGAACCTCCACGAACAATGGAGACATGAAAATATTCTCACCTGCCTTCTCTTTAATCACCTCCTGTAAAATATAAGAAGTGTAATTTTATTAAAAAAATAGTAAATGTATAAATTAAATCTGTTCAAAGGTTTTTTTATTGATATTTTGAAGGATATAAAACTTTTTATTTCATATTTTTGCCAAAAATTTGCTTATCAACGAAAACTTCTTCAAAACAGTCTTCCACCACCGGTAAGATTACACCATCACTTTACAAACTATAAAACAAAATTTTTTTTCTTTTTATGCAAATATAGCTTAAGAAGAATGTAATTAAATTAAAAAATATCATTTGTGCAAAAATAGCACATAATTGATATAAATTTTTTATTTTTGATAAAATATTGTTTAGATCATAAAGGAAATTTACAATGTTCTATAACATCTCTACATACTTATACAGAAATGTTGTTTTAAATTGATTTGGTGAAGATCCATTCCAGCCAGTTTCACATGTCCCTGTAGACTCTATTACCACAAAACATACCTAATATGAAATCTGTTAATTACCTGTATTTATTGTAAAAAAAACATTTCAATGTACATCCTAGAACATTTCACAAAAAATGCAGATTGCATAATTAGTTGTTTTAATATCATACCAACAAGTAAGTAAGAGGATGTCTTCATGTGATGACATCAACAAAAAAAATATTGAAAATGCAGTTCTTAAATTAGCTAGCACCTTTTAAATTTCACACAATCATTTCAGGTTTTTTATAGACCTGTTCTCTTTCTCCTCTTTTTTTCTTCTTTTGCTATACCAAACAAGGATCGTTCCGAATATTTGATGTGTCACATGTCAGCCTCCACAAAGAAATCGGATTTTACTTTTATGCCCATCATGTACAAAATACTGAGCAAACCAATATTATGGATATACATAATACTGATGCTAGTTAGTTTTTATAGTATCTGATATTGACAAACGATGTTACATTTTTAAGTTTTATAGATAATTTACGCCCTTAATACATTAAAATTTTAAAGTCAGTGGTCCGTATACTATCCCCGAAGATATAGTAGGAATAGTATATGGATCACTGAGTTGGAAATTCTAATGTATTAAGGGCATAAATAATCTAGAACATTATACAAAAACTCAACGAGTACCCTAAGGCATAAATTGAGCCAAACAATTTTTATTTTTTTAATCTTCCAGAGTGGTTTTAATTTTCTCAATGTGGGATTGTAAAGGTAACAAACATATATTTCATTATAAATTGTTACATTTGAGTTATGAATAGTATCGAACCTACAACCACAGTCTTAAAAACACAAATTCTACAAATTAAAAATAGTTACACGAAGTAGTGTAATGTATTAACTGTTATTCAGTTTACATTAAGCCTGAAAAAAAATTATATTTTTGTTTTCTTTCCCTTTAGTTAACCCTCAACTGGCCGGGTGGTTTTTTTGTAACATAACGGGCCGGGCGCGGTCACCGTGACAGCATGTACTTAAAGTATAATATTTTTATGATATTATCCTAATAATAAATAAATAAAAATACTCAGTGTTACTGATAGTGTTTACTTTTAATTAGGAAAGAAAAATTAACAATATAACTTCTATTAATGCTAAATAAAAAAAAACATTACTCAAACGCCAAAACGAAACAAAATCTTGGATATTGTTAATGACAAATTGACAACCGTCAATCATGGTCTTGTTTCGTGACAATCGCGGCACATCTTTTGGCTACATTCGATACATATCGGCTTTCTACAACAAAAACATACATGATAGGTCTTTCGTTTTTTTTTTGGGATCACAAGTATAGCATGTTTTTCTAGTTTCCAGCTTTTCTTCTACCTCGGGTATAGGTTCTTCTATGTTTAGTACTCTTCTTATAGCTAAGCGAAGCTGTCGAGTCAGATGTTGATTACTTGCTCGCCTATGTAAATGCGGTTTGACAAGACATAATGCAAGATCTTTCATAAACTGAAGCCTTTTAATCTTATCCTCTCACACTGAGTTATAAAGTATAAATGCATTAGAGCTCGCAATATCCAGCAAACGATAAAAAATTGTCATCGGCCATCTACGAGTACGTCGGGCAGTGCTATAGTTTGAACATCTTTGATCTAATAAGTCAACCCCATATTTAGTCTCATTATAATACATTATTACTGTAGGTTTTTTCTTGACATTATCTACTGCTAAATCGTGATGCATGCTTGATACGAGTATAACCGACCTATTTTTTTTTGGGACATAAGATACTAATGTAAATTCATTTGTGAATCCAAGCAAGGAACTTTCTACTTTACGAGTTTTTGATGGTAAAAAATCTTTGGGTATTTCTCTTTGGTTTTTCTTCATTGTGCCAACAAATGTTAGACCTTTTTTCTTCAACTCTTGTACTAACTGTATTGAAGTAAACCAATTATCGGCTGTAATATTACGATTTGAGCCCTCTATTTTTTCTACAAGTCTCAAAACAGATTGGGTCAGTTTTTTTAAGTGTTTGTACTGTTCTGGTAAATCTTTTCCATCAGAATCTTTACCCACATAAATGTAGGCGTTGTGTAAATAACCTGTTTTTGCATCCGTGATACACTGAATTTTCAAGCCATATTTTGCCGCTTTTTTTGGCATATACATTTTAAATTTGCATCTGCCGCGAAATGCAACCAGCATCTCATCAACACAAGCTTCAGTTCCAATTTCGCATACGTCTTGAAGATTGCCAATAAAATCATTAAAAATTTCAGAAATTGGCGCTGCGGGATCATTTTCACGTCGTTCTAGCCGAGTTGAAGATTCATCAAAGCGTAATGCTAGTAGAAGTATTTTCAGTCTATTTTCCGCCATAATACATTGATAAATACATCGGCCAGTTCCATCCGAGCTATACCAACTTGAAAAATCTGCGTGATTTTCTTTGAACACCGCTGAATAATACAATATGCCTAATAATGCTTTTAGTTCAATCATATCTAAATTATAAACGTAACTATTGTCGTCATACTTGTCTCGCATCTTTCTCACGAAAAAAATAATTCCATACATCTTCTACTGTCGATTCTGCTGTAAGGCTGTGTCGAAGACTTTGACGTATTCCTGGTTGTACATCTACTATATTATGACTTCTTGTTCTACTTTGGGCGGCAGATGGAACAGAAGACCAGCGAAACTTATTTTTGCCGAAATAGTTTTTATCCCTTAGTTGAACTTCCTCGCTATCGGAAAT
The DNA here is from genome assembly GCA_039881145.1 of Druceiella hillmani. Classification (NCBI taxonomy): domain Eukaryota; kingdom Metazoa; phylum Arthropoda; class Insecta; order Lepidoptera; family Hepialidae; genus Druceiella; species Druceiella hillmani. Next base: position 19,417,475 of record JAYKKI010000035.1, read on the forward strand.
ACTTTTACTTGCCTTGCGCTTATGACTCGGTTGAAGACTTGACAAAGGTTGATCATCTTCATCGTTAGATGAGGTAACTTCTTCTTCAGATTCTGAGTGGTGTGACTCATAAATCACGTGATTTGGTTCGATATCCTGATCAATATCACTGCATTCACCATCGCCATCAGAGGCAGGGTCATCATTATCCTCTTGTGTAAGGCACTCTTGTATTTGTTGGTCAAAACGTTCCATTTTGTTATTAAAATGAAGACTACACCGAGAAAGGAATTTACTTTCTAAAATCACACAATAGGCCGGTTGCGGTCACTGTGACCGCTGCAAACTTTTAAACAATAAAAACTCAAAACAAAAGACGCGTGCGACTATTACTAAGCCGGGCCTCGTACTAATCGCCTGAGTTGTGAAGGTACCAGGAGGGGCAAATACCATCGAATATTGGAAGAGTATAAAATTGACAGTGTTGCACCTACTGGGGTCATGGTGACCGCACCCGACCTGTTAAGGGTTAATCATCATTATTTCGGTTTCAGTTCATTTACTTTACAAAATTAGATATTTTAAATTAATGTTAAAAGTGACAATCAATAATTGCACTACTGACCCGCCCGCCCAATTTTTAAGCACTACTCAATAGTTTTGAGCATGGAGTGCTGTACAACATCTTAACCAGTCTGCAATTATTTATTTCAGCTACTACCAGCATTATTTCCATTACAGGACAGAACTTTAGTTCTAATAATTCTTATTTTAATTCCATTGAAATATTAAAAAAACCACTTCATTGTTCATGAAATCAGTTCACATAAACCCTGAACCTATGTTGATACAAACAAAAATATTTGAAAATGTCTTATTAACATGAAATATTTCTTTTATAACTTGTGTTACTTTTGAAATAATCAGGATAATTCCATTAATTTGCACCATTGATTATATAATTATTTAATTACAGTAAAGCTCACAAAAGAATGATACATTTCACTAACCAATAATTATGTTACTTCACGTACATGTGTTATTTACGTGTGAGTAGCAAATATGAAGAGCATGTATGAAAACTTACATTGAACAGTAAGGTGGAGAAATTGGCAATCTGACTCAGTTCAACAATTTGTGTTTCTTCCATTGTTGAATTGAAAACGCCTGCAGAAATTATACTCGCCGCTAACAGGAATCCTAAAACAAGCCGATATGCTATAGTTATATCTTACAATATAGTCCTATAAACAGAAACACGGCCAACGTCCTGAACGAGTTCTAATTAATTTAAGCAATCCTCAATAAGATCCACGCAGCATACATGCCAATAACTGAGCAAAGGCAGCATGAGTGTTCGAAATAAGTGAATTTTACTTATGTTTTGGGATAAAATGTTAAAGATACTTTAGAAAATGTACTCTACTGATCATTTTAAGACTAAAGTCAATCAGTTGATATCCTCAAACAATTGAGGATGTCAACTGATGTTTTGATAGATCAGTAGACAATGACTATGACAAATATATATATATATATATATATATATATATATATATATATATATGTATATATATATATATATATATATATATATATACATATATATATATATATGTACATACTTTTACGTACCCTACATGTCCCTTTTAATATTCCAAACATAATGTAAACTGACTCCATCACTAAAATGGATATATGGAATGCATTAACAATAGATGCCAGCACCACAGTGGGAGTCATGGGAATTATCCCAGAATCGTTATTTACACTGATTATGTGTTTCATTATCACGATAATAATAATACCATTAAAGATCACATTTTGAGTAATTTGTCAAGTCAGTACATTACTTTATAACAAACTGGCTAAGTACTGTATTTTGATTTTTTTGTCAACAATACACCAGAACAGCAATTAACTGAATGTCAACATTAATGTTAGGTTAGGATAAATATGATAAAAGAATTATAAATATATGCGGTTTCGGTGATGAGCATGTTGTTGGTTAGTTGTATCGGGTATGCGCCTAGCCAATGAGTCACATAATTTAGTCATCGCGTTGCTCTAATTTACTTTCATCGTCAACTCTAATTTACTTTCATCACTCCTATTGTCATTTAAAATTAAAAGTACGAAAGAAGTTTAACTTACTAGCTGACCGATGCGAATATTCCGATGCGAATATTCCACACAATTGTGATCAAACACCAAATAGTAATAATATTACCAAATGTTAGTTGAATATATTTTTATTAGGAATACAAACAATAGATGGCATTGCTAATGAAAATACGCTTTTTTAAAAAATGTTTAATTTGTTTTCAACTGATGCTTTGATTGGTCAGTAAGACACAGTCAAAGTCTGTTCAGAAAGAAAAGTTGTTTCAGAAGAATTTGTTTCAAAGGAAGTCTTTGACTACTATTAACAATAGCTTGAGACTATTTTTAATCTATTTACTTCTTTTAGTCTATTTTTCTTCAATACCAGGGAACATAAGCTTTAAAATGATGTTTAAGTCATTAATTTTGATGAAGAACTAAGGGAGATATGGCGTTGCTGTAAAAAAAACCTTTGAGAAATAATATATATGACAATAAACATAATTTTATAACTTTTTGCCTGAAGAATTTACAATAATGACTGTTGCAATAATGGCGCAACTTAACTGTTTAGATATTCACTGCCAGCATAATCTGCACATCCTCTGCCTCTCTTTAATGTTACGAAGTATTGTCATAGCCCAAATCAGAGTTATCTTAGATCTAATTATCAGCCTTAGGTGTGCGTAGGCTTGGACTTCTCTCTAAAAAATTTACTTTATTTCTCCCCAAACATGATACCTGCTTCTATTTTAATATAAATAACATGTACCTCTATCTATTTTACTTTCAAGTTAATATTTCTTCACTTTCATGCTGACAAACTGTGGAGTAAATGAAACCCTTATATATGGAATACATTTTCCGTTCACATATTATAAACTATGACAAGAAATAAAATTTTTTTTGGACTATTTACTTGAAATAATTTTGTATTAAAAAGGAATATTAATTCAGATCTTAAGTCAAATAAATTAGTCAAAGATTGTAAAAAATGTGTATTAAAAAGTACTAGCAAAAAACTATTATAAGTGCATAATAAGTAGTACGAAGGACCTCATTTCTAAAATAAATTATTCTACAGTTATTATGAAGTTTGATACAAATTTTTATTATAAAATTTATACAAAAATAGTTATTAGCATAACTTGAGGTTTAACTGCTGACAGGAAATAGTTCCACTGTATTCTCTGTGCTTAACAAATAGTTTTCCTTATGGCGAGTCATTCATTTACTTGTTATTGTTGTAGGAAACCCCGTCATTATATTTCAAAAAGTGGTTGTGACGTATTAATAATTTGTTTTTGCTATTGTACAATTAGTTTAAAATTCATGCCCCTGGTAAGTTATGAAACAGTGGGCACATTGTACATGTATGTATTTGAAGAAGATTGGAACAAACATAAAATGATTTAAAACTTTATGTAATGTTTAATTGATCAATAATCTTATGCAGTGTTGCTGCATCGCAGGCAACACTGCATTAAGTTCAAGATCTAGATTAGAAGTGAAGTGAGTAAGAACTAGTTCAGCGCATGCCCAATAGTTCTCCTTCTCTTGTTGCATCTGCGGCATATGCTTAATATAATCGAAAGAGGAATGCATTTAATCAACATTATTAATAACTAGCTGCCATTTATGTGTATGAAACAGGATCCATGAATGAACTTTTTTGATTTTTTTTTTAATAATTATCGTGTGTTAAGAATTGGATTCTCTAAAATATTTCAAAATAAAGAATTGGGAAAACCCTACTGCGCCTAATATCCATATAGACCGAAAGACCACCATACACATGTATTGTCTTACATTATGTATTGTCTTCATTGTTGTACTGTTCATTACTTGCAATAAAAGGTATTACAAAGGACTAAGCATCCCGAAGGCGCGCCAAGTAGCCGCCAATAAGATTATTTTACTTTAAGCACTGATGTTTTTTGTAAATCTAACAAAATTTGTAAACGACACTTCGATCTTGGCAGTGAAACAGTTGACACTATTTTAATAAATGTCACATATTCAAAATCTGTGTCAAATATTTCATTTGTTTTTTGTGAGCATGTTAATAAAATAAGTTGCTAGTATTGTAACAGTCTAATATTAATTAGATATTGTAAATTCACCTATACACCCCATAACATGGTCCTTTGACCTGGACAGCTACACCGGATTAATTGTGAATTTACATCAAAACATTCAAGTGATGTAAAGTTATACAGTATGGCAGCAGCAAGCTGTTAAAGACTATTCATTAAAAACAATATAAAAATTTGAAGATTTAGTATGGCATATCCAAAGATAGTATGGCATAAACATAAAAATCGAGCGAGAGTGCATAAAAATTGTTAATGTGAAATCCTTTAATCATCGAAGATATATCAATACACGAGGAAAATCAGCAGCAAGGAAAACAATGCGGACGTCATCCCTCCAGAGCCAATGGATGGTCCTCATCACCAACATTGACACTATCTCATCATATCTACAGCGATTGTCATATCTACAGCGAATAAAGTCAATATGGGTGCAACCAAATGTGTCAACATCGCAACAACAAAATTAAGTCAACAAATCTCTTATTTTTTCCTATATAATAATTCACCACATTATCCTTGAAAACAATCGTATTGTCATATAACTCTTTAAATTGTGCTGCAAAGTAAATAAATTAGTTATCAAACTCCAGACACTGCAATATTAATTAAAAAAATAAAGAACGGATACTTAAAATGAAATTCACAAATTTATCAATTATATTCACAATAAAGAAAACCATAATAATGATACAGAAATAAAATATGTTTAAAAAATATAAGCAGTATACTAGATCAATTTAAAGAAATGCCAACAAATATAGATGAACTGACTAACGAGACTTTTACCTAGTTCGATGAATTTAAAAAATTGTCATATGTACAAACCAAATATGCCCAGTATATAATAGATAAAATGAATCCAATGCCATCCATATCAGCACAACATATCGTAAGCTCAAATGAAATACATAATTCAAATACGATGCGACCACACCGTATAAAACTGCCAAAGGTTGAAATTCTTTATTATTCCTTTGACGGCTCTTATGAAAAATAGGTAGATTTCTATACAAATTTTAAACACTTAATTCATGATCAACTGTGGTTCTCTGAATTAGAAAAATTCCAATGTATATTTAAGGTCTGAGAGGCGAGGCAATAGGTATAATTAAGGTGTTAGAAGCATCTAAGGAAAATTATTTAATTGCGTGGGAATGGCTTAAAACCTGTTTCGATAATAAACATGTAATCATACAAAATCACGTTTTTACATTACTCAAATTACCAACAATGACTAAGGAAACTGAATCGAATTAAAAAAGTTTGTAAATATGATTTTAACTCAAATATGATCTTTAAAATCATTAGGCGAATCCGTTGAGCATTGTGGCTCATTATTAATTTGCATTCTCACAAAAGGAAAGCTGTCAAATATTAAAAATGACAGCCATATACACAGATTTAAACCAAACAAACAAAGCTGGTCATTCTCATAAAAAACAAGCATTGACAAGCACACAAAAAATTAGTCACTGTATTATTTGTAACGAAAATCATAAAGTTCATACATGTGAAAAATTAAAAAGATGGATGTAAATGAACGCATTCAGAAAATCAAGGCAGTCAAAATGTTTAAATTGTTTAAATATTAGATACCATAGTAGTGAATGCAAATGGTCAAGATGTAAGAAATGCGGAAAAAACATAATACATAAATTCACTACAATTTGCGAATAACTACGATCATCAACAAAGATCCAAAAATTCGGAAATAGGCATATCTCCGGGAAGCTCAAACATAAAGGTGCATAGCGCCATAGTAGACATCGAAAAATAATATAAAAAGAAGAAATGATGAAATTATTGAAGCTCGAGTGTTACTGGACAATGGATCGCAATCGCATTTCATCACAAAAAAACTGGTGAACCGATTAAAATTACCATTCAAAAATATATATTTCCTGGTAGAAGACTAGACAACTAGAAACTCGTATCAAACATACAGCCAAAACAAAAATCCAATCAAAATTCAATAATCAGGGTGAAGTAGTAGTATTTTTAGCCCTTCTGTGAATTTGTAACCATTTATCAAATTAATATATAGATAAACGCTTTCTCAAAATATCTCACAATATAAAACTCGCCCATCCAAAATTTTATGAACCAAGCAAAATTGATGCGTTACTCGGTGCCGAAATATTTTACGAGCTCGTATGCGCTGGAAATATTGAAATTCCAGGACATAAGGTGCGATTATATGAAACAAAATTAGACTGAATAATTTCTGGAAAAGGAGGCATGCTAAGGTTTAAATCACAACACAGAAGCATATCAAATTTTGGGAAATAGAGAAAGTGAAAAAAAGGATATTTTTATGGAATACATATTATCAATTAATTTTATGGTGAGAAAATGAAAACGATAAGTTACAAATATTCACAATCCCGATAGTCTTATTTGCCTATGCATCGACACTACATTCGGCTACATACATACTCAACCATTTAGCTGAACGTTCAAGATTTGCAACGGCCAGTAAAATTCCGAAACGCGACTACTACGTAAACGATGTAATGACAGGAACAGATACTACCAAAGACGCAAAACACTCTATATCTCAAACAAAAACGTTAGGCTTTCAATGGAACTGAATAAACAACGAAATCACATATAAAGAAATGGATGAGACAATTCTAAAATTCCCTAAACGTCAGATCTTATCCAACATTGTGCAGATTTATGATCCAATCGGTCTGATAGGCCGGGCCCGGTAATAGTTTGTGCCAAAATGCTTATGCAAAAATTGTGACAATGCAACGCTGGATGGAATGATTTATTACCTGAAGACATTCGGACATATTGAATGATGATTCGACAACAATTATCGATCCTAAATAAAATCACATTTTCAAGCAAATCTCAGCGAATGCCCAGCACATAGTGACGCTAGTGAAAATGCATACGGAGCATGCATTCATGTAAGATCTATAGACAACACCGGAGAAATATTTACAAACCTATTATGATCAAAAAATTTAATTACCCCACTAAAAACAATATCATGTCCTAAGTTGGAATTATGTGCGGCATTGTTACTCTCACAACTCGTAAAACCTGCTCACTGTTAAACAATTGACGAAGTCTTTTTGTGGTCTGATTATAATCGATCTAATACGCAGCCATATTTACTCAAAAAGTTTGTTGCCAACCGAGTTTCAGAAATTTGAGTCTCAACAAAACCAATGCATTGAAGACTAATGGCACATGTCTCCAATGCATTGTTTTGCTCAGGAGAATATGGCAAACGTTCTTTCACGTGGACAACTACCATTGGAATTTCAAAATAATAATCACTGATTCAAAGATTCATTTTTAATTAAATATTCATCAGTTGGTAAACTCAATTGCGTTTTAGCCTATATATTGCTATTTAAAAACAATACCATAAGACACCAGCCTAAATCTATTGGATACCTCACAACGAAAGTGTTAGACTTGATGCTAAATTTGATAGTAAAAATGACCCAACAAGTATGTTTTAAGAAAAAATTAAACAATTAGCTGCTTAGCTCTAACAGTAAAATTCGGGTATTAAATCCATTTTTAGACAAAAATGGACTTATTCGTGTAGGCGGCAGATTGAAGAATTCAACATTTTCATACTCTTGTAAATTCCCAAATATCTTACCTAAGACACATCACGTTACTGACTTACTTATATGCAAACAACACCTTATAAATTTACATAGCGGAATACAAGAGAATGCAGTGAGAATGAAATACTGGCCCATTAACTGTAAAAATGCAACAAAACCAATTATCATGAAATGTATTTTTAAGCTATTTTATATAATAATAGTTTTTTAAGCTTAATACAATTAGATATTCATAATGACAGCATAATACAATTTTGAAATAATAAAGGGACATATTAACACCTCATACCTCCAAGATCACCGCATTTCGATGGACTGTGGGAGGCTGCGGTAAAATCATACAAAGTTCATTTTGTACGAAAAATAGCCAGTAAAAAGTCTCGAGGATTGCCTGAAAGATTTCTATCACATATGTCTCTAACTCTGCAGCTATGAAGAGCTAGAGACATACGTGATAGAAATCTTTCAGGCAATCCTTGAGACCCATAACTCCTTTATCCGACGACCCCAATGACCTTCAAGCCCATACTCCCGCACACTTCCTCATAGGAGATACGCTCACAAGCATTCTCAATCCAAATTTGACAGTTCATGCACTGTCAAGCTAACAACATATTCATTGACTGCCAAACTGGCATCATATTCAGTACATCAAACAACACTTTTGGAAAAGATGGTACAAGGAGTACTTGAATCAACTGATCGTCAGGAACAAATGGCAGGATAAAACAGATAATCAATAAAGAACCGGTATGCTAGTTTTGCTGAAAAAAGACAAGGTACCACCTTTACACTTGCCACTTGAACGCATCATAGACATTCATCCAGGAGACGATGGCGAAGTTCGTGTTGTCACCATCATGACACATTCAGGAACTTCTAAACAACCTATACCCCTAATCACTCCTTTACTGATAAATTATTATTGATAAATGTAATTAATCATTTTATGAATATGTATAACTTAAGTAACAAAATTTAACTTTATATTTTGTAATTCAGTTATTGAACATGGCTCGTTCAAGGCGGGATGTATGTTAAGAATTGAATTCTCTACAATATTTCAAATTTACAACACGTACCTGCCACCTATTGTAAAACTCTCTCAGTAAACTATCTTTGTAAAGAAGTGGGAAAACCCTTCTGTGCCTAATATCTGTGTAGAATGAAAGACCACCATAAGCGTTTTTGCTAGTTTTGCTGTTCATTAGATGCAATAAAGGGATTACAGAGGACTAAGCATCCTGAAGGCGGGCCAAGTAGCCGTCCCACAATAGGAGTTTAAGAAATTTAATAAATCTAAAAAAATTTGTAAATGATACTTCAGTAAACGATCATAGCAGTCAAACAGTTGACACCATTTTAATAAACATTACATATTCAAAATCTGTATCAAAAAATTTATTTTTTTTGTGAAAATAATTCATTTTTTTGTGAATAAAATAAATCACCAGTGTTGTAACATTCTAATAATTATATTTAGATATTGTTGTGAAATAACTAAAACTCCACATAAGAGTGGGAACGATTTAGTTCTTAATGTTATTGGAAATTAGTTATTTGTTCTGCACTTTAGTCAACTATAGAATTGTGTGACTGAATTTTGAGACATGAGAATGCTTACACGAATAAGTCTACATTAATTGATTAGATTTTTCCATCATCCACAAGATACCTATAAATAATTTCGATATAGTTATTATGGTACGTATATTATATTTCAAATATTCAATAAGCACACTGCAATTTCCTGCATTTAAATCATTATTAACCATTTAGTGTGATGGTTTTTTACCCATACATTCTTAAAAATGCCAAAGAAATCTTTCGTTTTTGATGTCATTTACCCTTGTCCAAAAAAAATTGTATATCTTCCAAAAATTATCCAATTTTAATCATTTTTTCGGTGTTTTCTTAATAAAAACTTGTACAAGGATAATAAAATACAAAGAAAATTATGAAAACATATATTGGGAACAAAAATTATAACAAAAACTGAAATCAAGGTTACATCGTATTTTCACAGTCTGGTACATCCTCCGTATCACCAAAAATAACTGTTATCGTCACTATTATCACTATCACTCAATATTTGCATTACGCCAAACTGTGAACGCACCACAATGTCACTCCCACTTTCACTTTCTTTACAACTTGAAAATCAATCATTTTCACTCGAATTATTTTCGTATTCCGACATTATGGGTTAAAAATTTTCTTTTCCTCGAACCTTTTTATATTGTAATTACTAATATTATAAGTTTTGTCAACCTCAATACCATTTATTCTGCAACACATATTTGACGTAGACCATGTTCCGATGTGCCAACTTTGCGTACCATTCATGCAAGTATAAGCACTTGACGTCAGCAACACTGGGCATGCCAGCGTTCAAATAGCAAAAATCCAAATAATTCACGCTTCTACATCGCTCAGCAATAGCCAACACTTTATTTTCTTTATGAAACTTACAAATATCTCAGAAATACAGAAAACAAATTTATTTTCAACTTGGGAACATAGAATACATTGTCTATAGTTGGGTCAATCCATTTGCTATCGTTCCAAACTTCGTCTGCCACCTGGCCACAGATTTTGACCCTAATCTGCATTCCATTTTTTAGTATTACCGACCTATTTTTAACTTCGGAATATGAAATAAATAGTTCATATTCACAACACATGTACTCACTAGTGCCCAAGTTTACCAACCATTTTGTTTTATGAAAATGTTCCTCCACTGCACTGTTAACCATGAAAGCATTATTTTCTTTGCTTTTCTTATAATGACACTGACTTTCTATATATCCCGGCTTATTACAATAATCATCCTTGTAGTTATGAAAGATGTTGTGTTATTATATCTACATTCACTTAGATAATGTCCTAGTTTGTTACACTTCAAGCACTTCACTATTTTCTTGTTTACCTTTTTAGCTACAAATGTGGCAGAAGATTGTCGCAGCCTGTTCTTTAATCCTTTCTTCCTCTATCAACAATCTAGCAACTAAATTGTCATAAGTTTATTTTTCGTCAGGAGCAGACTCCCATGCTGAGATAAAATGTTTATACTCTTCCGGCCAAGACATCAAGATTTTAGTAATTACAAATTTATCAGATATATTTTCTCCCAGCCGTTTTAAGTTATTTTGCATCTCCTGTATTTTTGATAGAAACAGACATGTCGAAATCTTTATCAAACTTGAACTGAAATAATCTTTGTTGGACAATATGAATGCTTGTTTCCACTTTTGATCGTAAACACTTAACAATTTATTCTACATAGCGGCCGTCTCACATGTGAGAAGGTGTATCATTACTTCTTCCGTCATTCTGGTTACTAGCAAGGTTTGCGCATTCGCATCCTGCACTTCCTAATGAACATGTTGAGTGTCATCCTCGGGTTTTACTGTAATCCCGTCAACTATGTTGAAGAGACCTTGACCCCATAACAAGACGGATGATTTCCAGATATTCCAATTTTCGAAGCCTTCCAGATCAAAATAGCTTGCCTAATCTGTGCAACATCCATGATAGCTTCCTTCTTGTAGGCTATCCTGCCTTGCTTGATATTTTATTTAAGCAAATAATTCCTTCCTGACACAATGTAACCTTCAAAATGATTGTCAGCAAGTGTTCGGTATTTTTCAACAAAGTTTCGCACTACAATATTAGCATTATTGACTATTTCTTAAGCTTATATTTATTTATTCATGCTAGTTAGTGAACTGGGCCCATAACGAGATGAAATTATAAATGAAATACAAGCTTAAATCAACGAAAACTATTTATTTGTTGAAGAACACATACAACACTTACAAATCTTTTCGCCATGACACCCAAGAGAGAGGGAGGTATATAAGTAAGACGAGTTAAGATGTATATTACCTATCCCTCTTACACCCTGCATTTATAACATATTCTATTTCTCAACAAGTACACCTTCCCTATTTTTACCTTCTCTGTCTAATTTAAAAAATCATTTATTGATAAAATTCCACTTCCAGGAGAACTAAATGATTGACATCAATTAATCAAATAAAAAATACTATCACAATTATCCTTAAGAAGAGCTAACATTTTTGTTTTTTCTTCATTCAAGCGTGTCTCTGAATTTTTCAAGCTATTTCTGTTTGATAGTGATTTCTCATCTACAACCAACCAGCCTCAACTTTGCCCAATAATAATTGTTTTTCAATAAAATTAATTTTTACGTGTCATAACTTCACGAAAAGATATCTAGATCACATAACAGTAATTTTCTTAATTCGCCTGCTTGACTAACTGAGGTAAACAAACTTTTTTAAATGCAATAGAATCCTAGGAGAATCCCATAAGAAAATCAAGTAGGACATGATATGAAAGGACTTTGTTTACTTATTTTATTTGCTTACTTATTTAAAAACAATTTTTGTAATCTCTAGCTTCATAATTTCTGAGTTATGACCAAAAATGTACAAAAAATACCATATCCTCCTTAGTTTTTTTTAAGTTTGCAAGCAGAGCTTCTGAAATAATTCAAACTAAGGTTTTTCCTTAAACGATGTCAGTAAAAATAAACAACTGCTCTTTGCTAATTGAAGGAAGGATTACAGTTTTATCTTTTTTAGGTAGGGTAAATCTTTGGTTTCAAACCATCAGACAATTTTTTGTCCATCAGACATTCTAAAATAAACAAATATCTCAAATAATAATTAAAAGTTGGTTTTAATTTTTATTATTATTTGAAATATTTGTTTATTCTAGAATGTCTGATGGACAAAAAATTTTCTGATTTCTAATATAACAGACATAGGCTGGAAAAGGAAGCTCAAGGGTGAAACAAGCTAACGCTTTAAAGAGTTAGTTACAGGATACGTCTAGTAGAACGAAAGCAAATGACAATCTCAAGGAACTCAAAATCAAATCTGGTAATAAAAGAAAATACGAACTTATCAGAGAGTGATGATGACCAACAAATGGATAATATTTGAAAACCAAGTGGAACCACTCGGCTATCAAATGAAATCATTATAAAAATTGACACCTACGAAAAGCACTCTATACCTTAAAGTATTATACATATCCTGCATTTTGACCAGAATTACTAATAGTTAATGATATGGCTAAAGTATCCTTGGAAACCAATAATTTCTTCAACATGATTCAAAAAATATATTGATTTTTTCAACATTTTCTTTTCGATGGGCAATACCTAAGTAAGTAGCTTTGAAACCAGGATTTAAACCTTTTCACCGCCGAATGATTACATCAACAACAAATACCCCCCATGCCACCAATAAAAAAAGTCCAATTTAAATAAACACTCAATAACCTGGACCAATCATAAAGATGAAAACTATTTCGTTCAAATCACTACGTCGAAATTTAGTCCATCATAAAACAAATGTCAAAGCTAATTGCATACGTGAGTACCTACTTGAGTATGGATGTATAAAATGATAGTTGTCAAAAGATTGTCATTCCGTTATTGTCGTAATTGTTACATATTTTGAAGTCTTGTTCACACTATGACACTATTTTCGTATTTACTGCCACATAGCTATATCCGTGTATAAATTATATGAATCTTCGGAATACAATGTCAGTGTGATATTTATTCATAGTACCCATAGATGTCAAATTACTCTGACGAAGTCCGTTGTGTACGTGCAAAGGAGGACTGACATAAAGGTAAAAACGCCATCATATTATTATAATCATTAAATGCTTTTATTTTGTTATAATGAAACTTACTGTAATTTTTAAACTAAATCTTAATCAGCTTTTTTTCTATACAGTTGAGTACAATATCATGTTTATTTATTTCTTATTTTCTTATTTAGACTTAATTAAACACATGTATTTTTTGTTTAATTTTATATATTAAGAATTAAGAACATTGCTGACTGTACTAATAGCAAGTGTTCAAAAGGAACTACTTAAATTTAAAATGAATTATGCATTTCTTATGTTCCACTGCCATCCACTTAATTGTTTTGCTAAACCCTCTTCTTAATGGTTTGGCCATTTCGGCAGTTCATCATGAAATTAGTGATCAGATAAACTTAACAGAGGTAATAAAAAAGTTTGCAAAACTAAGAGTGAGATTAAATTTTCTTGTGATTTGAACGTAGTTAGTAGTAGTAGTGATGTTACTTTTGTTTAATTTTTATAGGACATAAGATTTGTTTATTTCTGCTTTGATGTATTTTTGTAAAACGTTAGGAATGAACTAGGCTAATCATTTTTAATCATACAGGTACAAGCACTTTTTATTTTTATGATTTGTATTCCTTGATTGTTAATTTCATGTTACATATTTCTTTCTAAATATACGTTTTTATTATACTTTAAACCCATTTCATTTTTATTTTATTTAAAAGATTAAATTTTTAAAAAGCATATGTTCAAAAATCATCATTTAGCCTTTGGGCTTGTAGAAGGTGATGTGAATGGTGGGAGAGATACTGAAAGAAGACGCCGGAAATACCCTCATACAGAATCATTCTTGTATGTTTCAAACAGGAATCGATATCTAAAATCTAGAATTATATAATAAAGCACAACATATAAGAAGCGAAAAAAATAGAAGTACTGAGAAGCAATACAAGGTATTTTCAATTGAAGTAGTACCAGCATTCAATCATAAAAGTGTTTCAGTGTCAACAGTTCTTAATAATATTGATTGTAAGGATAATGAAATCAATAATAATTTTTTCAGTAAATTGAATCCAACATTGAATCAAAATAAAGTTTTGGTTAATCACTTTACCAGAGAATCACTTTCAGGGAACATGACTTGAAATTCATTTACACATTGAGAATTCGTCTGACAATTGCCATCATAGTAGCCCTTATCACTGTCTTCATTACCAACTGTCACCGTGTGTATACCTTGTGACAATAACTGTCATCTCCGCACTATCAAGTTTGACTAAATAGTGGGTTCAATTGTCGCAACATAGTGCACCCTTAATAAAAAGAGGAATTGACATTGGCAATTTCCACATCACGTTGTGACTTTGTTTTGTCCTCTTACAGGCAAAAGGTTATTTACTTTGAATTGCGGAAGCTCCCAAGCAGCTCCCTCTCTTCACCCATTCCGCTCGTCCGTATTGTCCTGAGCTTCCTTTTATATTATTTAGCATTTTCACCACCTCTCCAACTACTTCTGTCGCAGCTTAAAAGTTTAAATTAAAATAAAATAAAACTTTATTTGGTTGAACCAAATTACTTTGTTTCACTTACTTCAAATATTAAAAAATTTATCAAATTAAATTCAATTTCAACTATTTCAACTTAACCGCTGCCAAGACGGCCATTGTCGTAGGAATTGTTACCATATAACTTTACATTTATACTGGCCAAGCTATGCTGAATCAAATTTTATCAAATTTACCCCCATTGTAACCCCACCACGAACTATACTCCTAAATAAAGTCCAATGGTGAGTAGACTTATGTTCAATATTACCTTAATTTTACAACATTGTATAAAAAATTCTGCTTCACCTAGAACTAATCTGGCAGATAATTTCCCTGCTCTTTGTTTAGTTCTTCTACACACTAGTCTACGGACACTACTTAATATGAAAACATATTAAATATAGAAAAATAAAACACAATTTATTGCAAAATACATTTATTTCCAATTGAAGGTAACAAAGTAATAAAAATTTAAAAGAAAACCACTCGGTGTATCCGTGGAATTGGATAGATACGCCTGTGGAGAGAAATAATAATTAAAAAACCACCGCTAAAAATAAAATAAAAGATGTGAAATGAAAGTCAAATTATTTTTAGTGTGATTATAATAACTAATTGTAATCAATTTTAATAATAATAAATTATCTCTGATATAAAATGATCATTACACATCTCAATTTATATAAAAAGTACAAAAATAAAATATTTTAATCTTTATGCTTTCACAATACGGCAATCTGTATGCAGTATTAATTAGTGAGAATTGGTATTCAAATCAAAAAGAAGAGAATATCATTGCATAATCAAATAAAGACATGCAAAAGAATGCGGCTTTCAATATCAATAAGAAATGTTCAATTTTATATTATAAATACACCCTTTACAAATTTATTTAGTATTGCGAGTGCATTATAATTCAAGGTTTGAAATTCACATCATAAATTAAATTATGAGTTTGTTTAAGTTGGTCGATAGCGCTGGCACCAACCTCAAAAATAAGATACTTATTTATTGCGAATAAATGAGTATTTATTTTGAGTTAATTATTTTTTACTTTGAAGAACCTACTCTTTTGGAAGTAATTTTTTTAAAAGATATTTTATATTCAATTTATTTTCATCGTGCTTTATTTTTTTTATTTAAATAACAAAATATATCATAAAGTAGCCTGCATTGTCAACCAAATTTATTTTCTTACCTTTCAAATAAATATTGTAAACTGTTTCAGTGTGCAACATCACAAACAGAGCAAACATATTATTTTACAGGTCAGTATTTGAATGAACCAATACCAGTATTTGAATTTATTTTCTTAATTATATTTTTAGACAGATATTATGTCAAATATATAATGTTGCACTCTGAATGAAAAAATATTTAACAAAATACACATGTTGTGGAAAGGTCACTTTACATAAATTCAAAAACATTACAAAAGTTTGAAGAAGTATATTTTTTAATTTTATGTTACATTCACATCTGTGTTTAGATACAATATTGTATTTAACTGAGAGTGGCATTTCCACAATATACCATTCCCACACCAACAAACCTGAAACATAAATATTGAGGGCACACCAACATCCTCTAGAAGGTAACAAATACATGCTATAGATCTGACAATAATGAATAGATTTTGACAAAGATAAATAAATTAAATGTAACATGCAACATCCCTTCGCTGAATATTTATGGAATATATTTTAGTAACTTTGCTTTTCCAAATATTGCATAAACCTAAAGTGAGTCTTTATTAAAATCATTTTTATATCAGCATTTATATTAATCACCACAACAAAAAACAACACAATAGAAAGGTAGATAAGTGTTAAGTTGAAAGTACATTAAATAACTTAATCAATTCTAATTAAAATTATTAATATAAAAATGTTAATCAAACTGGAAAAACAAACCTACTAATTGCTTTATGAATTAATTGTATGTGTTATGAATTTTTGTATTTTAAAACATGCATATAAATATATGTTATTAATTATCTATTACATTTTCTTGACTTATTTATAAAATAATTCTGAAATGTATATTTCATCTATCCATTCCTTAGTAGACATTGGAAAATAAAAAAAATTTCTCCTTGCATTTAATATCATGGCAATAGTAAAAAACGTAAAAAAGACTGTGAATGAATGAAAAGATAATTCCCACAAAGAAAAAGAAAATAAGGTTTTGAAACTGATTAATGAACTTCTTAAGAGACAGATAATTCCCACAAAGAAAAAAAAAATAAGGTTTGGAAACTGATTAATGCATCTTAAGAGATAATATTTTGCAAAATTGTTTGTTCGAAACCCACATTTCAAATCACTCAAATTTATCCACGGTTGTTTCTTGCCATATTGCATCAAAAAACTGATTTATAAATAAAATAAAATAAACATGCTAAAAATGATTATAACAATTTTATTATTAGCATTGCAAGGCAATAAATATTACAACCTTTGTGACGGGCTAGAGATTGATCAATTGGCAAACCTCAGAGAAATTAAAATGTGCTAACAGAACCAGTAAACAAGACTTGATCACCATGTAGTAGGAAGAAAGTGAAAGGACGGTCAACATAGAAGTTATCGGTCGGCTCTTCGGCAGCACTAAAATTTATAAGGACGCCAGCTGCCCCAAATATTTGCATATTTATATATTTACATACATCTATCGACACAATACAGGTAACTTATTCGTAACAATAAACATGAATACAAAATACACCAGAATTACAAAAGATAATGATGACACATTTCACTCATCATATAAAGAAATCACACTCAGGTGCGACCCCAATCAGCTGGTTGAACAGTTGAATACCGTGGGAAACTGAGTTTCGATGCTATTCGGTTCAATATGGAGGTACAGCAGGCATGTAATGACTATATGAATGCGGGAAATTGTCAGGTACGAAGAATGAAAGTTTACTCAACAATACAGAGCACAGAATTTTTCCTTTTAATAGCTGGAAGATAAATTTGGTAAGCGCAATGTCTCTTCCCAGTTGTAAGAAATGGAAACCTAAAATACCGAACAAAAAAAATGTTATGTTTTACTGAACAAAACATTTTTTTTTCAATCTACACCAATAAATAAAAGTAATATTTAAACAGGTAATATTTAAAAAGATAACATTTTTCATTACTATATTATAAAAAAACAAATTTTAAACCCAATAGCGTGCCTATATCACAATTTCCATAAAGGTGATTTCAGTTATCTATAGTTGAAAAGGTAATCTGACCACCTCGGCTCTTTTTTAAAATAAATCACAACAGCACACCAACATTCTGGTTAAATACAACAGTATTGTAATCATGTCATACCATAATCACATTACTAATACATTTGTAATAAATGTACATGATATCACATCTTTATATTGTAAAAGGCATACGTAACAAAAAGCCCCTAAGCCACATATTAATTGTTACTCAGACCATTAGGTCACATCGGTCTGCAGTTTGAAATACAAGGCTCCTACTACCGCATATAACAATATGAATTTGAATGAGAATAATAACTTTTTTCTTCTTTAATAAAATAAAACTGAAGATTTGTTTCTTATTGGATCTTCTACATTATTATAAATATACACAGGTGTTGTTAAATTATTATAACAAACCAGCTTTTGTGGCTTCCTGAGTAAAAAAATAAGACATTTACGATTAATAAAATTTTCTTGTATCTCATCCCATTCTTCAGTCAATATTTCAATACTGATTACAGGTTTAAATGCCTCGCATTGAATGCACTCGTATGGCACTGTGCGACATCATCCAAACAATAGGACGCAACTATTTACATATAATCCTTTATAATATTAAGCAATACAAGTACTGTTTGGCTGGAAATAATATTGATTATGTTGAGAACTTATTATTTCCCTTAAATTTTATTTCTTTCATTTTCTGTTAGGTTTTTATGATAGAAGTTCCGTTTACGATAGTAAGTTTCAAACGTAATTATAATTGACAAATATTGAAAATGAGAAATATTTCTTTATTAAATATTAATTATTTCTTCGTAATAATCAGGAAATTTCATAATTTTGTTGCTGTTTTCAAGGGGAAAGTGATAAAAAGTCTTGCTACACTAAATATTTAATTAAACACATTCAATGAAACGTCCATTTTAATATGCAAATAAAGGCTTTCCTTTTTACTCTATTGTAAAATTTATACTTTACCACTGTGTTTTTAAATATAAACATGTTACTTATTTTTCACTCTATCTTATTGATATGATCTTCCAATAGAAATGTCCAGCCAAAACTATTCCAAAATCAGTTATGATGTTATAAATAAATGTGAAAATATTTCTCTATAGGAAAAGTTTCTTTTAATGTGAAAATTTGGGGAAATTTATGCTTAATTAAAATGAATTCGAAGTAAAATTTGATATAGTTCAAAGGAGTTATGTTTACAGTAAAGTTAATAAATAAGTTCATTTAACATTTTTTATGTGTGTCTGCTAAATCTAAAGTTTGATCATTGGTCAACAAAGAGAACTAAAAATGACACAGTATGTGTATGTGTTTAAGAAATACCATTGAATGCTTAGAGACTATGAAAGAAAAGGACATTTCCTCACGCAAAAAACCAGACTCGCTGGACTATCTAGACTACATTGCTTTGACTATAAGTGGTATTTTGCATGTATTCTAATAGACATTAATGCATTGCTATAAAAATGTACACAACATTATAACCAAACCCTAAACTGCATAAACAAATTGCCAGTGAACAAAACTATAAAATACACTAAATATCACTTGCCAAGGCGGACATATAGTAAAAGAAGCACTAACAGACACATACTAACTATGTCATTATGCTATAAACCAAGCATTACTTGATATCTTTAAAACATTTAAAGTAGAAAAATATTATATGTGAGAAAATCTTGCTTTCATTGCCCATTGCTTTTTCATGCCATTTCTTAATGAATAAACAGTCATATAATTTTCAATGGACTCTTTATGCTGCTCGATGAAGAATGTTGTTAATCTCAGTGCTTTGCTCCGGCATAGCTAATTCTGCCTGTCCTTTTTCCTTTCTGGATGTTTTCTTCTTAGCGTTTCCTTAGGATTGAGTCTAACTACAGGATTGTCTTTTTTTCAAATTTCAATTCTGTTTTTAAGTTCATTGTCTAGTACTAATATCATTCTTAATGAATTTTCAAATATGTCAAGTATGTTTTTACTTGAAGGAGTTAATTTAATCGTAAACTACTCTTTAATCAAATAAACCTCAATGCAGCGGATTTCCCTGTACTGTACAAGAAGAAATACTGTACTGACTATGTTTCCTTTCCTAAAGGTACGAATTTTCACTGACTTAAACACAAAAAAGACAATTTATTTCTCACTGTGGCATTACAATAGGAAAAATTTCCTTTTATATGGTAAAAATTGAAAAAGATCCAAGTGCACTTAGAACTTTAGTTGGAGAAGGGAGGTGCTTATCACACATTTACACATTGCTTTCTGTGAATAGATACAATGCACATGTGGCATGACGTCACATTGTGTACGCATTATGAAAAGACTATCTGTCTCTTTTGCACCCTTGCACACTTATAAGTTTAACAGAGACTACTATTTCACTGTTTATTGCTAGAGATTTAAAATATAGTATACTTTTCTTTATTTGAATCATTTTATAAATCAAGGGACATGAGGTATTGCGATGAGTTTTATATTGTTTGCTCTGTTTAAAGCATATTTTTTATAAAATGTTTTGGCTACAAACTCTTACAGGGCGATTTTGTAAAATGTTGTATTATGGTTTTAAATTTTTCATGCATAAAAAGAAAGTAACAGAGAACTTTTATATAAAGGAATTACATAATATAACTGTGAAAGTGACGAGTGTTTCTAAGGGAAGCATTCAGTAAATTGTTTGCAGAGTATGCAAGGAAAAAGTAGTTTAAATGACATGGCCTCTTGGTTCTTGTCATAGAGGCCGTGGTCATTTAAACTACCAATATCATAACCTTCAATATCAGAGCCAACAAAATCAGAACCAACGACATTGACATTATTTTTGACACTAACTGCTCAAATCATTTTAAGAATACCGGGCAAGAAGCGACCAACATTAGCAAAAAAATCTGCAATAGACAACTTTGATGAAGTTGTCATCAGATAAACTATCTTTCATTTCTATTAAAAAGACGTTTTCCTTCCTGAAAACGTTATCAGAAGGATTGATAAATTGTAAATTGTAAAGTTTAGATAGGCTAATAAATTATTGTTAGGAAAAGATCAATAATAAATAATAAATTATTGTTAGAGAAAAATCAATCGTTTCGTAATAGTGTAGGATAAAAAAGACCAGTTTAATACATAGGCAAATGTGCATATAAAATTAAACTTGTTGCCAATAAAGGCATATATATAAAAAAGTCACTGAAAATAGCCTACAGAAACACTTTGTGTACAGAAAGACAAATTTTAAAACAAGAAATGTGCATTTTAGTAATATATTTTCCAATATCAGCAAAAATGGCCAGCGTCCTATGTATGATCATGTTTTTATGAGCCAGCATCACGAGTATTTACAAATATATATTTTTTTTTCCAACAGTATGTTTAAATGTAAGGCATCAAGTATATACATGATATATAATTAAACATGCAAAACAAATACAATGAATACTACGCCACAACATCCCAACCTTACAAAATACTATATGTCGCAACACAGAATGGCAAGTAATTAAAAATGCCATAACAAGAAAACAAAACAGCGTACTTCAAAGGTCTTCACAATCATTCGAATTTGCTAAGAGATCCGGTAAACAGGACTTTATCGCCATGCAGTAGGAAGTAAGCGAATGGTCGTTCTGCGTGGAACGTCTCTGTCCTCTCATAGGTGAATTTCATCGTAAGTCCAAATGCTGCCCAAAATTTTTTACAGTTGTCATTTTAACTTCGAAATTACAGTTTATTCCTTATGCAACGTTGCTGAATCTTTCTGGCAATACTATATTATATAAATTGTATTATTGATGACAGAACAGACCATTACACTTTCCTCTAATGTGTTAAGCTAATTATGTTAAACACAAAATAAAAGACAAGTTCGAAAAAATATATATAACGTGCCAATGTTTATAGAATGTACGATTTCGTTGCTATGTGAAATAGTAAATTTCTTGCTATACTTTTGATCTTTCTATCTTGCTCATATAGACTTCTCACATCCTTATAAATAAATTCATACCAAATGCTCAAACCATATTAAGTTTTAACTCTTTCATTTTGCATAAACTATTTATTTACATGTACACATATAGTTTGAGACTACTTATAAAAATGTTATTCAACTGCATCTATCATTCTTCCATTAATTTTACCTTACACTTTACTCATGTTTCACTGAAATATTTAAAACTTGGAGTAAACATGACATTTGATGTACCCGCCAATAATATTAATCCATATTTATTTGTTTTTTCGAAATAATTTTTCAAAGTAATTTATGTATCAAAGTCCATGTATGTATATGATTACCTTAGTTATTTACATATTTGTAAGTAAATAAAGTAATGATGTTGTATGTGCAATTTGATGACAGGCACTAATAATATAAGAATATTATTGCCCGTCTTTCAATTGAACACACAATGTGTGATAATACCAAAACATTACGCTGTTGAGCAATATATATATAATATAAATATAGTAAAAGCAAATTTGACGGCATACACTAGTTAGTGTATGCCGACAAATTTTTCAGTTTAGCAAAATTATGGATTAGCATACATTACTTGGATTAAAGCTCATTCATATATTATATATAATAATCATTAAAATTAATTAAAACTAGAGGTGCGCAAAATGTATCAGTGAAAAGAAAAGAGTGATATATATCATTTGATTGGATATATATCACTCATATAAGATATATATCACTCATTTATATCTTTAGCTCAGTAGATCAGTATCTCAGTACTCCGAGTTATTAACGAAACTATTTATTACGCATACGATAAACCATTGAACAATGGTATGACCATTGTTCAATATGGTGATAAATAGTAATGACTGAACATTACGCACTGTTATTTGAAAATGGAAATAAATTCTACAAGAGCAAAGTGGATAACTTTGCTTAATACATTACAGGTTCAGGATTTAGGACTATGATACTAGATTGAAATTATAAATAAAATTACTTTAATAATAATTAAATAAATTGGAATAGATTGGCGTATTTATATAATTATATATTAGAATTTTGAAATGAAACAAAAAGTGTTTGTTTACGCAAATATTTTGAGCGAACTAAAGTATAGTTTATCACAGCTTTCACATTCAATGGCGAGTAGCTACTTCATCTACAAAGATCCAATTCCATATTTGACTAAACAGTTCGATTGTTTTCTTTCTCTTTCATGTAACGTCAAAACATATACTTTTATATCATCTTCACGATGCGACAAGTGAGTGAAGTGATTGATTTGGTGAAACGAAAAAGACGCCGATCACCCCCGAGCTAGTAATATACTGATACATTTTGATTTCAATTCAGCGAGTGATAGATATAATAGTAACATGTGAGCTATATTCTGACCAGTGCTTGTAAATTACCTTTTTTGCTATTTTTCATATTCTAATTTTTTATTATTGCAGCTATACATGCAATTCTCTGCCAAAAGTTTTTCTGCTGTAAGTACAGTTACTGTAGAAACCAATTTCTTCATTAAAAGAGCATGTTTATACCATTAACAGATACATGTTTATTTTTATCTTCCTTATGACATCCATACAATACTCTTTCTATCAGAGACCTAATTTTCTATAATTTTTTTAAGTCCTTGACTATCAGGAATCACATTATCATCAAATCAGAGTTTTAGAGACTTTCTCAGTTATAAAAATTTTTTTGGAACATATATTTAGCAACAATATTCACCCTCCCATTTGTTTTCTCATCACAATAGGCTATTCTTGATATCACTAATACTACACCAATATACGCCAATATATTCAGAAAATTCTTTGAAATATATTCCAAAACTTCATCCAGTGTTTTTTACAACTGTTTGCTTTGTTTTAGTAACTATCAACTTGACAAGAACTTCATCTTTGTATAATTTTAAGTAATCACTCATCTCATACTGACTCAGACTTGAGGGTGAATATGATGGTTCCAACAACTGATATTCCATATCGTAGATAATTTCTTTATCTTGCCAAGCAGAGTTCTCACGAAGATGATATACTCGTATGTCATTTATATTGCAGTCCTCTTGGTCTACTTCTACTTCATCCACTAGATTTTTCCCTAGATCTTCATCTCATCAATCCATGACCATGTCTGCTTGGAACATCTGATGTTTCGTATATATCAGAAGTATTGACACTTGGTAGCCATCATGCACTCTACATCTTTAAATCCAATTCATTTAGAAATTGCTTCATATGAGCATTCACAAATTATTGAAAATAAAAAAAGAAAAATTAATGTTGACAAGTTATGAACAATTACTTAACATGTGTGTTTTCACTTTAACCGTTTTAGTGCCATAGTTTCTTACTCATATATACTTAAAAATGCCAAAGAAATCTTTTGTTTTTGATGTCATTTACCCTTGTCTCAAAAAAAACTGTATCTTCCAAAAATTATTCAATTTTAATATTGTTTTGGGTGTGATCTTAATAAAAACTTGTACAAGGAAAATAAAACCCAAAGAAAATTATGGATATATATCGTGAACAAAAATTATAACAAAAACTGAAATCAAAGGTCACATCATCAATTTCGCAGTCCGGTACACCCTCCGTATCAGCAAAATAATTGTTATCATCATTATTATCACTATCACTCAAAATTTGCACTACCCCAAATTGTGAGTATACCACAATGTCACTCCCATTATCACTTTCTTCACAACTTGAACAATGATCAATTTCCCCTGAATTATTTTAGTATTTCGACATTATATGTTAAAAATTTTCTTTTCCTGGATCCTTTTTATATTGTAATTACTAATAATATTATAATTTGAACTTTATCTGACACGTAGAATGATAAAAGATTAGTGATGCGTGTGAGCGACCTCCCCTATCGCGCGCTAAACAGCAACTAACTTCGCGAGCACCATCGCGCTCGTGGCAAATTTAGTTGGCACGTGCACCAGCATGATAGCGCTCGTCGGCTTTCTAACGGTTAAACTATTTTTCAAAACTGAAACCTAATATTTAACCACTAAAATTTCACAACAATATCATTAAGCTGGTTTTTTATTGAAACATGACTTCAACGCCAAATTTAGATATTATATATATATATATAAATACATATATATGTATATATATATATATATATATATACATATACAAATATAAATTAAATACAGCATCAAGTTTTTTATTAACAATCAATTCTATTTCTTCTTCTAATGCAATCATTATTATTAATTGATAAAAAAATTAATTTACTATCACAATCTATTCACACGGAGATGTGTGTTAAGTAAAACTTAAGTATTTTATATATTTTCAGAGAAATTGTAAAATTAATTCCTACCAACTGAGTTATTAATGGAACAAAGAACAAAGCTTAGACGTAACATTAATACCTATGTCTGCAGTTAAAACTAAATGAAATGATAACCCAGCAATATTGTTTGAATTTGATGGACAAGCTAAAATAGCCGAGGCAGTACCTAAAGCAGTCTGTTCTAAATATTCTATGAACTATACAACCTCAAACCTGTTTTAAGACAACATGTTCACAGAACCAGTGAATAAAATGGTGTCTTTGTACATAAGGTAATATGAAAACGGTCTATCAACAATGAATTTGCTAGGTATAGATCTGTCTGTCAACATCAAACCTATAAAAATATAGAAAGGGATATTTAATACACAATGAAACACAATTTAAAACTGAACAAGGATATATTTTCTTAATTTAGAAAACAAACCTTATTTAAGGTAAGTTTTTCACAGACCCAATAAACAGTATAGTATCTCCATACTGAAGGTAGTAAATGAATGGTCTGTCAACATGGAAATACTCTATCTGGTAAAATGAGCCGCTGGCATATGCAACGCCAACCAAACCTAAAAATTCATGTAGTTCTTTATCTCATGATTTGATGGTAAATTGAAAATGTACAAAATGTAAATAAGACCAAATCAATACTTGTTGCTTTGTCGGCTTTGAGATTTAGCACAATCTATTACTAACGGGTTTTTCAATAAAAGCGATAGGATTACAGGTATCATCATTTCAGGCATTTCATCATGAAACACTTCACTTTGGAATAATGTTTACAAATTATTCAAATTTGTTCAAAACTTGTTACATCACTTAAAATTAAAATGCTCATTGCGATTATTATGATGGACATAATCATCTAGCAGAGCAGAATATTCACAAATTGTTAAGCATTTTGAAGCCACATATTTGAAAGATTTGGATTTACATCCTCATAAGATCTAGGTGGTGCAAGAACCCAAACCAAATGAATATTTACTGCGCATTAGATTTGCTGATTTTGCTCGTGCACAACTTGCAATAATTGTTTTAATCGCAAAAATTTTCTTCAGTGATGTAGCTCGCTTTTGGTTTATTGATGAAGTTATTAAATAAAATTGTAATATTAGAGCGAAACAATTCTACCTACGATTCGCCAAACTCTATTGCACACAAAAAAGTGACAGTATGGTGTTCTTAATATGCTGGTGGCCTCATCTGTCCTTATTTTTTCAAAATGAAGCTACAGAAGATCATAAGTAGTTACTTGTTTACAAATTTACTAAAAATTAATCTGAGAGGGATATGGTTGCCATTCCACACAGCCGTTGTACTAATTGATTTATAGAATAAAAAATTTAACAATAATATATGTATCAATAATATTAAAAAATGGACAGAACTGGGATATTTAAAGGTACAAATCTCCGCTAAAAACCAGGGTTTGAGCAGATGAAGAACATAATTTGTAGTATCAACAAAATAATACCAAATTTATTGAAAAAGTGGCTAAAAATTGAATGGAAAGGATACTTTGCGTAAGGCAGGATACTTTGCATAATTTCAATAAAATAATTTTTTATTATTATGGTCATTAAATACTCTTTTAAATAAGAACAGGGCACTTGAAAACAAGCAATATCTGTTGTTTATATACATTTAAATTCCTATCATACTTATTTTAAAACACTTTATTAAGCTTGCTTTTCATAAAACGGGTTCCATTTACATACCAGGCCCAAGTTAGTCTCACAAACATTTATATTGAAACAACATATTTCAATAAAACATGACGATGTAGATATATAAATACATAATGTTATAGAAGCGATTATATAAGATGAAAATCTTTACTTATATAAACTAATTTAAGCAAACGGTATTCTACTTTCATGTATGTACACATACTTTTGATTTATTTGATATTATCCAAGAAGTGATTTATATAGTTAAAACAATGATTCTCAACATGGTACGTGGTTCAAAATACATAACATTTTTTGTAATATATAATATATTACTCACACCAATATTAATGTTTGATCTATTAAATTCTCTTTTATTAAAATTGATGTTTCCTAATACAACTAAGAAAAAAAGGACAAAAGGATGAACTGTAAAATTATATTGGAATATAAATAATATTTGGCAAGAAAATTAAAATAGCCAAAACTTATATTAGTAAGTATCGCAAAACACGTATAACATTAAATGAATTAGACTATCCAAATAAAAAAACCGATTTAATTACATACATTGACAACCACTATGTTAATACACTGCCGTATCATATCTTACTCCACCAACACCCATAGAAAATCCTCAAACTAAAACAAAATGGTATCAGAATAAATGTGCGTAACATATCAAAAACAAACCTCATCTAAGACAATACATTGACGCATCCAGTGAACTGTATTGTGCCACGACTCATAAGGTAATATAAGAATGGTCTATTGATGTGGAATTTTTCAATTTGAATAGGTAATGGGGTTAATATCTTCGCTTTGTAAAAACAAAGGCTAAAAATGATATTAAAAATATTACATTAACATACTCTTTACGCATGTAAAAATGAATATATATATATATATATATATATATATATATATATACAGAATATAGGAGTGTATTTTATAAGAGAAAGGCGGGTGACATTATTTATAATTAACATGAACTACCAATATGTTTGTTCTAATAATTTATTAAATATAGCGAGTTACGAAATCATTTATGCAGAGTGTAGTTAATTGAAACTACATTTACTAAAAATTCTATATTTCTATCCAAATTAACTAAGTATGGCACTGTGGAAGAGAAGTATATTGTGATACAGGCGATAGTACAAAAAAAGTCTATCCACGCAGAATTCTACGTCTCCTGATCAATTGGCAAGGAAGGCTAAGGAAATACAAAACGTAATTGTTGAAAAGTACCATAACAAAAATATAATATGGTGATAAGTAAAATGTCAATTTACAAACTCAATTACAGGGAAACAAAAGAAGCATCCCATGAAGGTTAGCTTAAAAGGAACTTTCCTAGAGGACAAATGAAATTGTAGTTATAGATGTATGTCGATAAAAATTGAACATATCTACGATGAAAATCATTTTACAAATATTCCGAGTTAAACGCTGTATTCGATACTCAATTTTGCTACTCAAATTTACGACACTAAATGGGCTGCTTATGAAAGTCCCGTTAAATAGTGAAATTGGAAAATAGAGGGGAGAACGGACACAATACTTATATTTGTAATTGTTCAATGTGTAATAATCTGATTAATTTGAATCATTAATAAGATTATTAACTGAGGAAAATAAAGATTTACATATCTCCTTCATCACATATATCTGGCTATTTATGTTGCATTACTTTGGTTAAATGAATATTAAATAACTCTAAAGTGACAATTATGATATCAACGTAGAAGTAAAATATTTATGATATCAACGTAGAAATAAAATTTTAGTCTTTGCTATCAATCTCACAGATAATATTACAATAGTTATTGCCACTTTTGAAAATACAACAATGTGATAATTTTCAATGGCATATGTATATTTAATAATTATAAAGAGGCATGTCTAACCGTGCGTTTTACTAAAATCTTCTATGAAACACATATTATTATTATTTACGAACTTTATTTATATATTAGATATATTCATGATTTCCTATATCAAAGTTCATTTTGTTGGCCTTTGCCTTTATTTTTTATTTCAGGAATATAATTATTATAAAGTCATCTTAGAAGCTAAATAAATAAATTTAAGTATGATTATAATTCATTCATACTTCGTTATTTTGTAATTAGACATTACGACTGATTTAACAATAAAAACAAAATACAATTCCCAATGTTTTTTTACAGAATCTTAATTTAAAAAAATAAAAACTAATGTGTTCCACGCGACCACATTATAGTACGGAGCACTGTAGGATTAATTATGTAAAATTTTACACCAATGCAAAAGTGAATCATTTTGCAATGCAATAATTTGCCAAAAAAATTCCATAAATTTAGAAAATCTATTTTTATTATTTTTATACCAAATTATACTATTTTTATTATTATTATACTATTTTTATTATTATTTATACTAATTTTTTCCAAATTGTTTGCATACAGTTTATAACGCAGTCCACGCAAATTAATAGTTATTCAGAATGAGACTGACTAGTCCTTACTATTAACAGTAAGAAATTCTTGCTAAATAGTTTAGCATTGTTATTATAGTGTAAGAAGTCTGTGACATACATCTAAATCTAAATAAATAATAATTAACTAAGAGCTCAGAAATAAAAAACCCTACATAAAAGTCTTAGTTCAGTTAAAATTCAAATTTATTTATGATGATAAATCCCATATTTAAGCAACTTTATTGAAGGTACTTGAATACCATAGTCATCACCCAGACTTATACCAGATTTTATATAGCTGGTAAAAATCTTGAAAATTTAGTGGCACAAATATGATAAATGTCATCAAATTAAATGTTTTAATATTTCTTTAAAATTGTGCATGTAACAAATAACAATTATAGATATGCATAAACAGATTTCAAATGTCATTGCTACATAATAGAGAGTAGACTAATGAGACTTAAAGCAGGTTTTGAGAGAAATGGCATTATAAGGTCATGCCTATACTGGTCAATCAAAACACGAGGCATATAAGATGAATACAACTTACCGGTAACAGCTGCTGCCTCAGCTCCTTCTTCATTTACCTCAATGAAGGCTTTCTGCACAGCTGCGGAGACGAAAAGATTTTCTGGGGGAGTCATCTTAGTCAGTTGAGCTTCAACTGGATTGAAAATACGGCTAATACCGACCTGCACATTTATAGGATAAAGTAAGATAATGATTGCGAAAAATAATTTTCCTGATAGTAACTTAGAGCACTATTTTTCTTATGACAGAGCACCATTTTTCTTACAATATAAAGTTGCAATTTATAAAATTGCATTTTTTTATTGTTTCTTTGTGGTATACACAATTTTTATTACGTACATCGTAATACCATGGAATATTTATTATTTAAATTCATTCTATTTTTCAAATAAAAAGTCATGTTAAAACATTTACTGCCATTAAATTTAACATATTGTTCGAATTCCATTACACACAGAACAAAAAACATGCTAGACAACAGCTTTCATACAACATCAACACTGTACATTTTTTATGTAACCTTTTTTTAAGCCGAAATAAGCCGACTTCAACAAGTTGCGGACCATGGTGGCAATAACGGATCAATAAATATAATAAAATTTATGACGACGGAATATATGGCAAAAGCTCATCTCGATTAATCTACCCCTTATTTCATTATCATATATTAATCAATTAATATATGATAATAAAATAATATAAAAAACATAAAACTTAGGAACTAAATATTTTGAACAATGCATGAATATACAGGTCATTGGCCTGTAGTTAAAGTATTATGCATAAAAGCTGTCCTAATTAAGATAAATTCCCGAGATAAATCTTAAATTATAATCTGTTATATACCTCGAGTATGTAAGGTGGAAGTAAAGCAGTCTATCATCATGCTCGACACACGACGACATGCAGCAATTGCCAAATTGAAGAGAGAATTTATTTTGAAAGAAATATGTTCTTTCAAAATTTAGTTTCTCAAGCGACTTGCTACTCTTAATGTGCAAAACTTATAAACCTATTGACTTCTTTCACTTCTGAACTTACACCAATAACATCAATATTTTGACAAGTGAAGCCAAAGCAATACTGAAAATCATAACATATACCTACAATACAAACTTGTTACATCTCATTGTGTAGTAAGTATGATATGTAGTAGGTTTAAGTGAAGTTACTGTGATGTAACGTACAGTATAATAAATATTGTAAAGATAAACAGTAGTATGACCAATTCAAGTATTAATTTTTAAAAATTTTATAATTAATCTTAAAAATTATATTTTGCTGCTACTTAATATACTTAAAATATATGAAAGTCAGAAGACTTTTAATAATCACATATATAACAACAAGTATACTTTTGTTTAGAAGATTACACAAACTAACCTTTGGCAGGGACTCCGTCAAATGGATAGTCACAGATAGATAGGACATAATTTTAAATTTGGGAATTTTGACATCAACCTTCACATTCCGCATCCGGTGAAGAATATCCTGTATGTTGACATCGCTGGCTAGCTTAGCCTGAAGAGCTGGGAGGCCATCAGCAGTCGCAGGTAAAACAAACACCATGGACGTTTCGTCACCCTCATATGGCAATTGCAGAAACTTAACAGAGAAAAGTAGTCAAATTTAGAAATAATAGACTAGATTAGGAGTAATCAACTACCTTATTCTCTGTGTATTAAAGTAAGCAAGGGTATTTGATATTTTAAAAGCGAACAAGTAACAAAAATATTTAAGAACTTACAAGACAATGTAAACAAAATTAACAAACATGATTACTATATTTACATTAAAGTGAATTAAAAAAAACCCAAGTAACGTTAACTTTACTGAGGCAGGATAATAATCAAATTAACATTACTACAGGAACTATAGTCTGTCTTCATTTTAAAGTGGAGATACAATATTTAGAATTATTAAGAATTAATTATGTGTTGCTTGTCTAACTGTATATATAACTCAAACATGCTGTTTGAAAGTGAATATACCTGGGCATTAAGCTCTGAGCTCCGCGAGTAGTTAAAATCGCTATATATAGACATAGTCGGAACCTGAACCTTGACACCAGTACTTGTCTGGAAGTCACTAGGTCTCGTCAATTCCTTGTCGAACTTTTCTTTCCATGAACCCTGAAAAACATAATGAGAACATTTTTTGTCAAATTTATTTTAAGCATAACAACATATAAGCAAAACCTATGTGTGACATTAGTTTAAAAACATAGTCCTACTAATCTAACACTAGCATTTAAAACCTTAACATCAAAAATAATCATCAACATATTAATTTTACAGAAATGAAATATTTTCAAAATTAACTTCACCTACAACCTCATAATAGAACAAACAAATTTATATGTAAGATGAAACATTTAAAGATACTAATATAAAATTATTCTGTGTGCATATAACATGTATTACTGAATACTAATGCTCCCCCCGCATGCATTTTGTGTGTTACCTGTATACCAATTTACCAAGTTATTTTAAGTTTCGATCGAGGGAGAATTCTCAAACTTTGCAGAAACAAAATATATAACAAAAACATTTCGTTGATAATCTTTTTCATTCTGAATGTGTTATAGAGGAAATATAAAATAAAGTCTGGATAATTTTAAATAACTAACAAATAAAGTATATCCCCAACTTGGCTGTTCATTCATGTCGCAATATTTTTAGATGGACAAACATGATAATTTTGGAAGTAATCATTTTTTTCATTGTCATTATTACAATAAGAAATATTTTTTTAATTGTGACTGAGTAAATTTTTGAAGAATGCCATCTTTTTATAGCAAATTAGAATATCAAATCCAAAACAACTTCCCCATAAAAACTTATAAAATTTATTTAATAATAGTTCTTTTTAAATATCTTTTAAAATTTCATAACAACGTCACATATCTAAATTGTTTTTAAATTAATTGGGTAAAAAAGACAAGAGGCACCATACACATATTCAGTATGAATATTTAAGAATAATGTTGATTGAAAATGATTTTTAATTTATTTTTCTCCAAACTTGATACATTCGTTTTTTGCATACTAAAATACATATTTTCTTAAATGTTACGTCACTTTGTCATTAAAATCTATGATATAGAATAACAGCACAAACCTTGAAGTAGAGAGCATTTACAAGCACAAGTTGTGTTGACGAGTCAAAGTTACTAGGCGACAGCAGATCTTTGATGCGGTTATTTGTTTTGGATTCAACCTGCACAATAGAGGTAAAATTAATATTTGCAATAGCTACTAAAACCTGTGCTTTATTTTCTTCATAACATTAAGAGGATAGCTTATTTGACAAACTTCAAGTTCTTATTTACTTAATCTGACTGCTGGTGGGTTTTTTTAATTTTAAATTTAACTGTTTGAGTGCCGACTAGCTCCATCGCGCTCGTGCGTGTACTAACTAAATTTGCCACGAGCGCGATGGCGTTCGCGAAATCAGTTGCTGTTTAGTGCGCAGTAAGGGAGGTTGCTCGCACGCATCGCTAATTTTTTATCTTTCTACGTGTTACATAAAGTTCAAATTATAATATTATTAGTAATTACAATATAAAAAGGATCCAGGAAAAGAAAATTTTTAAACCATAATGTTGGAATACGAAAATAATTCGTAAATTAAATAAGAAAGTGATAATGGGAGTGACATTGTGGTGCGCTCACAATTTGACGTAATGCAAATTTTGAGTGATAGTGATGATAGCGACGATAACAATTATTTTGCTGATACGGAGGATGTACTGCGAAAATGATGATGTGACCTTGATTTCAGTTTTTGATATAATTTTTGTTCACAATGTATATTTCCATAATTTTCTTGTTATTTTATTACCTTGTACAAGTTTTTATTAAGAAAACACTGAAAAAATTAATAAAATGGGATAATTTTTGGAAGAGATACAGTTTTTTTTCGAGGCAAGGGTAAGTGACATCAAAAACAAAAGATTTCTTTGGCATTTTAAAGTATATTTGAGTAAAAAACCATGGCACTAAAACGGTTAAATGAAACTTAATAGTTTGTAAACTATGGCACTAAAACGTAAAAACGTACATCAATCTAATTC
The DNA here is from genome assembly GCA_039881145.1 of Druceiella hillmani. Classification (NCBI taxonomy): domain Eukaryota; kingdom Metazoa; phylum Arthropoda; class Insecta; order Lepidoptera; family Hepialidae; genus Druceiella; species Druceiella hillmani. The sequence goes on from JAYKKI010000035.1 coordinate 19,451,690, forward strand.
GAGTGTCACTTTGTAAACAGCAAATTTACTTTCGACCTATCCAATAGCTCTCCAGCTAGATGGCTTTTTATTAAAATAAGTAAGTAAAAATTAATATACTGACCCATCCATTGATAGTTTTAGCAGACAGATCACCGTCCTCAAAGTTGAGAGCTTCAATTGCAGCATTAAAAACTTCTACACTGTCACGCTCAAATCCAGCATCAAGAGGAATGCCACCTTTCTTGACGTACACCTTGTTTGCCATATCTAATGTCACACCCTTAACATTTTTTAACTTATCAGCCAATCCTTTGAACGAATTGCGAGTCTAGAAGAAAATTTATAACTTGTTGTTTTAAAATCTTCAACAATATTCCATTCAAATTAAAATAATCATTCATAACTTCTATACTAAACTTGGTGACGATGACCATCATATTTCGATGGGCATCGAATGAAAGTATCGAAAGTTTCAATCTTCTGAAGTTTTATGTTTTGTATAAGAAAATTGTTTTCTATTAACATCATGTTTTTTTTATTCGCATAAGAACCGTTTACTAATTAGCCAAAAATAAAACCATTTTTGTCAAGTGCTGTATAAGTATGTACTTCATTTACTTCTTTTTAGCAGCATGATTAAAGCGTGAAAGAACACATAATTCAATAAAACAAACATTGTTCATTCTCTTTATTTTTTATTGAAAATGCAGAATGTCTCCCAAGCTCCCAGAAGTTTAAAATTCTCTTATTAGTCCAAGTTCTTCAGATTTATATAATATTTATAGAGTTTGATATTAGCATAAATAACTGTCAGATACTATATATATTACAGTTAACCATGTTCCATTTGTTTGTGTATGTTTATTTGTCACGTAAAAAAAAAATTAAGCAAATTAAGACAAATGACACAGGAATACTGCTGTGTAATTATATTTACCTGACAACTAACTACAGTAAGAAATTAGTAGTGAAATTATTTTTTAAGACAAATTTGTAAACTTTTATATATGGTGAATTTCTGAAGACGAGATACAACTTATTTCTTAACTTGTTGGTTTAAATGAAGAACATTCTCAAAAAGAAAGAACAATGATTTGAAAAGAGAACCGTGAGTAGGTTTTATAAACGTATCCCAAGTAAAAGAATATCAGGGTTGTGCTGACCTTAAGTCAACAGTTAAATGGGCTGTAATTTAATCTACAAATTTGGTCATGCCCTCAAAAGCCGAATACCACACTGTGAACACTAAAATTAGTCATAATGATTTTTCTTTTTCTGAGGTGTCCATTGAAATTGTTTAGTATAAAATTACGAATTATCAACGGGAAAATAAATTGTTATTGATAAATTACTTATTGAACTTGAGCGTTAGGTTTTTATTTCTATTCTTCTTGGAACTGAACTGGCACGTTATCTTGCAAAATATGACATTTTTTATATTAAAGTTTCTTAATTTCATTGCAGTTCGTTTGTTAATTGAAATATTTACACCATGTTAATTGAAATATTTACACCATGTTAATTGAAACATTTACAAAATATTTAAAAATACAATTTTTCATCTGTGCTCCCTCAACAATTTCATTAGTCTTAATTCATTTATTTATTTATTTACATTTTTTAATGTACACAAATAATGCATATGGTAGACTTATCAGAGCATATTACAAGAACAATTTCTTACAACAAGCCAAAACATTAAAAAACCCTGCTCAACAAGCGGCCACGAATCCAACTCATGTCACCACAGTGCTCCGTTTCATCAGAGGCCATATGCCTTGTGATCCCAACACACCACAGTAACTACCATTAAATCATAAGTGTAATATTCAACATTTTCCAGTATACTACAAAGTATGATACTATCTTGCTCACAAAATGACTTGTGCTTGGTCACCTACTTGGTATATTGTCTGTGATGATACTATTCAGAGTACTAAATTGACAATTGGTAAATTGCCGTAAATAATTTGGAAGAACAGTTCTCTTGAAATAAATGATAACTTTTAAAGAAACTACGTTTTCAAACTATCTGCTAAAAGTTCAACATGGATACATATCACAATTTTACATAAACATAACTTAAAACATGCTTTTACTTACAAATGCATCATCAGGAAGACTCAATGCAGACATGAGCTCCTTGTGAGTTTCCCCTTCAGACCCTAGTGAAAGTAAAGCAAGGAGAACCTCCACAGAAAATGGAGACATGACAACATTCTCACCTGCCTTCTCTTTAGCCACCTCCTATGAAATAACAAGTTGCACACCGTTCAGTATTCACAATAATTTTATGCAATATGAAGGACAAAATGTATTACTTGTTCATATCAGTAACAGGATGATCGTAAGTACAGTTTATCCAAGTCTTACGGAATAAAGTATTTTTACCATAAATAACAGCAACAGAAGTAACAACCTATTTGTGATTTATGTTAAAAAAAATACCATTGTAATTAAATATGTGTACAATTAAACTAATAGCACTTATCACTATATTTGAGGATAGTCCCATACTCGAGGCAAATTACATATCATGATGTTTCGACTACTTTCCATTCTTTATCCTGCAAAAGGCCAAAATCTCCAAGGCCCAATACATACTTTCACTTAACTACAACGAAATCAAAAGGAAAGTTTATGAATTTACTTTTATATAGGTATGTATATGAGCCAAACATTTCTATGTAACTCCTAATCTATCAGTCTACTTTTCACAAAAATGGAGTCGTTAATTAGTGTTAACACAGTGCATAACATTCTTCAAAAAAACTTAAACAAAACCAATATGATGGTGATGGAACGCCTAATGTAACAAATTTTAATGTCATTACATTCAGATTAGCTGCTTATAAGTAAAGTCACAACCACAGCTAAGTAAATTTGTGAAATTTAAGTTTAGTTATTAAACAAACTTCTAACACAAAGCAGTATAAGTAGTTTACTCTAAAAGTGATATTGAAAAAATTATATATATGTTCTGGTTTTTGTCTTTTAGTTGCATATCATTTTATTTTCCTCAACGGGTTTTAGTTTGAGAACTTTTTATACTTTTACAAAATAACCAATTACTTAATTGATATTTAAAGTAAGATAATCAGTAAAAGAAACAGTAATTCCGACTCATTTCACCAGTTTTCGAGCACTCACTAGTTCTCAGTAGTGTGGATATATAAATTCATAAAATGTTAACATATCTGCATTCATTTTATTCACGCTACTGCCATCATTATTTCCAATAAAGGACAGATATTTTATAAGTTATAATTCAAGCAAATAGACAATAAGTCTACTTGTCTGCATCTTATCTTCTTTTCATTAAAATATCTAAAAAGGGCATTCCATTGTTCATGGACTCACTTCATTTAAACAATATACATATGTTGATAAAAGTGCTGAACAAATACTAATCATTAAGTAGAATATCGCATTATCATATTATCCAAATTATAGTACAAGATGCAACCAGCCAGTCACACTCGTCGGCATATTAATTTGAATGTTCAGAAATTTTATATTACTACCATAACTTGACCAATCTTTTATTATTGTTAGAGCAGAGCAGCATTCATTGTATAAATACATAACAACGGTAAAGCTCACAATGGTATGATATGTTTCAATAGTCAATATTTGTCACTTCATTAACACATCGTTGTGAGTTGCAAATATGAGGAGCATGTGTAATTCTCACATTGTACAGTGAGGTGGAGAACTTGGCGATCTTCTGACTCAGCTCTGCAACTTGTTTCTCTTCCATTGTTGGATTGCAAATGCCCGCAGAAATTAAACTTGCCACTAGCAGGAATCCTGAAACAATAAATTTGCTATAGTAATATGTTACAATGTTGCCATTTCATACCATTGTCACTATTGTAGCATCTTCAGACAAAAAGTTGCAAAATTAAATTTATTTTAATTTATACCTTCTTTTTATTTTAACTTTCAATCCACAAGAGGGAAAAATGGAATTATAACTGTAAAAAAAATCAAAGTATTAAGAGAAAATGATTCTGAAGCATTAATAAAATGTAAAAAACACAAAACTAAGTGTTTGTGTGTTGTATCTCTTTTTTAAAATCTAACACCTAGATTGCTGAATTCGTTCAATGAAATTTTATATGTAGATAATTGAATTTTTCATAAATAGTAGCTTTAGACATTTTTTTCTTTAATTTTTTTTTACTTTGTAATTGTGAGTACTTGTCAGCTATACATATATAATAAATAATCTGAAAAATTTAGTTTATTTGTTCATGCTAATTTCTACAACCACACGTACAATGTAAACAATTCTTTTTGTATTTAGAAAGTCCGTACTTTGAGGAAGATTATAACTTATACATCAAAAGATACAGAGATAATAAAAGACGTAATGAATTCGAAAGAATGGCTTTAATCATGAACGATCATCAAGAGTATTCCCTACTCTGACAACCAACGTCGTTTGGTGAACAGACTGGAAGCTTGTAATGACTGGGGTGAGAGCAACGTAACTAAGATAATTCTACATACAAAGGTTCCATAGACATTTAGGTACATAAAACTTTATGGTGCTTCTTTAAGTGGGTAGGTTTAAATTTTGCTATCTACTCATTTAGACATTAATAATTAACACATTATGATTTTTTATAAAGAGACGCGTCACAGTCATACTAAATACACCAAAAAAATAGTGCCAGTTTTAAACATATTACAATAGCTAACTAGTTTTGTACATTTATATGAGGATAAGATTCAAAGATCACTGCACTATACGGAAACATTCTTGTTAGATAGAGATAAACATATGTCTAAGTTATAGCGGCTGACCACTGACTGATGGGACTATATCGCCCACACTGGTTACCAGGTAATTTTTATGAAATATTTTATTAAGATCTATAAAGTGTTTATATAGTACTTTCAAATAACACGATACATTGTTCCTGTTTTTCCATGGTTAATATAAGGTGTGCACTTGTGGAGCAAACAGGATGGTATTTTTAAATATTTTTGATAGACTTAACAATTCCTTGTCACATAAAGACTTCAACTTACAATTAAAGAAACTCCAAGCAATTACGTTTCTTTTAAATTCCCACTTTAGAGCATGGGTAACGCATCTCAGTTTATACACTATTGTTAAATATCATAACCAACTGTGCTACAAACAAACTAACAAACCGTAATAGAAATTTAGAGAATACCATTATTCCTGTACTTAAACTGAATGTAATATTTAGTTTTAGCATGTCCTCATGTAAATTTATACAATCAATTACACATTAAAACCTGACTAGGTAACCTAGCAAATGACATCAGCAGTTACTAATGATTAATGACGACAGGATAGCTCACTTTGAGATAGCATCCACCAGTGTCGTAGAATAGTTTACACGAATTGTATCCACTAAACACACTACACACATCCACTATATCCATTAATATAATCCATAGTATAAATTAAAATTGAACTAAAAATAAAATTAGTTTATTAAGATAAAAAAAAGTGATTCCATACAATTACTTAAGATTTGCAGTCATCCATACCACTAATTATACACATAATAGGTTTTACTAATTTAACTTTTGTCTAAACATTTAATGAACTTGTCAGTTAACAGAATTAGACTATGAAACAGTTTTGGCTTTGTGAGATAGTTTATAATCCGATTATTAATTTTCAAAATCAAAAAATCATTTAGAAAGGGAAAAAACAATGAAATGTAATTTTATTTACCATTTACGATACAAAATAAACATTTTACGAGATAGAGGCCTATTTAATAAACCTGGCATGCTCATTTATTATATAAATTGTATCTTTAGATGATAAATATACTGAACCATAGACCTGCTATTGATTATTACCTAGCCAACAGTTAATTTGTTTTAAATGTGATCATGTGAAATATGAAAAAAATTTGTGAGCCACCATGGGGATGTCTGGCAGTTCACATCTACCATATAATTTTTTTTTGTTTTAATATTGAAACATTTTTATTTGAATGAATTGAAAACAAAAAAACAAATAGTCAAATAGTTATTATTATTTTTATGCAATAATTTCTCTGATATAGAAATATTTCTTAACAATTTACTGAAAACACATTTTTATTTTATAACACTGTTAGATGCGAAATTTGCCGAATTAAGTCAGAAAGAGTCAACTACACACGAAGCTGACCGAATTAGATCAAAAAGAGGGGACAAGTCCAAAGCTAGCTGAATGACAAGTTTCAACGTACCATCAGAACATTTTAACTCCTATCCAAACGCACAATTATATGTTTCAAATCAAAAGCATTATTAAAGAGATTTGTTTAGAAGAACCTTTCTTATTCACTCTCAAATAGTTATTTGAGACAGAAAATAATTTAAGTATTTTTTAACATATGATAAGTTAAAATATTACATATTTGTCAAATTAGATAATTATTTAAATTCCTATGTACATTCATTCTGATTAAAATATCATCAATTTAAAAGTTATCTTTTATCAACCACTAACACGTTTATAAAATCGTACCTGCTAAGGTTAGCAACATAATTATGTTAAATTATATCAAATCAACCTAATTTTAAAAGTAAAAGCATTTATTAGATTTCCAACTTTTACTGGAGGCTCTGCCAAAATTTAAAACTGCAACAACACAATTCCATAAAGTAATTGAGCGTTAGAACATTCAAGATGAAGCATAAATTGAGAAAAATTTGTGATTCAATATCTGTCATTTTAGGATTCATATAATATCATCATTTCTGAAATGATAATGAGACTACATTAGATTGACACATTCACCATGTACGTTACGCCAACATTAACTCGTGTAGCAGTCCACTAAGAACAACAGACCCCAGAAACATTTGTATACTTTTCGATATTGCTGAAATATTTTTAATATCTCTTCCAATAAACTATCACCTTCTAAATAACTACTGAAATAAAAGTGCATTGCCGTTGAAAACATATAATAATGTAAATATCTCATTGAAATGTTTTGTCTAGTTCTCAATTGTTGTAACAGTAAAATGGCAATTACAAACCTTAATAAACTGAATATCCTAAAAGAGATCAATACTTAAAAAAAAGAGATAAATTACTAAACTATTGATCTCTTAATTAACCTACATGTCAAACGACTTTTTGACAACATTAGTCAAAAAACCATATTTAAAACTAAAATTTCTTTAAACTTGACTAAATGCTTAGGTGTGCAGTATGCACACACAACTCTACTCACAATAAGAATACAAAATAGGATATCCCACTCGCAGGATATGAGAAATATAATTACGCTCTTTACTAACAACACTTATTTCCTACTGGATATTGACTTAACTAGTGAAAGGCCACACAATATCTAATTCACTTCGTAAATACAAACGATTAGATGGACATGTACAAATGTTCACCAACAGTCAATATCTTTGATAAAATAATTTTTATTTTATTAATTAATTATTAATTTTTTTTTTATAATGTAGATTAAATTAATGGAATACTTTCACATAGCAAATACATACAATAATCAGAAAACAATCAAATAACAATAATCTTCCTTTTTACGAGATTTGTGAATAATAAAATCAGACTTGAATAAGGTCAATAATAAAATTGATTATACTATTGATATGATTGTTGAAGTAATTTAGCCATGCGGAGTTTATGAATCCCAGAAAAGAGACAAAAATTAAACATATACACTCTTTTGCATAAAAAACGGGCGGTTTTGATTTTGTCATATTATTAACAAAATATTATTTATTAAGAGCTTGTATTAATTGTAATTGTTACTGGCAGGTATAGTGTATTCTGGCACATAAAAACGAATGTTCTAAATTTGAAATTTATTCTTTTTGAATGAAAATTTTCTTTCACTGAAAAAACATATTTTTTGGCGGTAAATGAAATCCCACTCTTGTTAAGTTCTTTTTCATTTGTTACTTTTTTTATTTTAACGAATAAATTTTAATTAAATTTCTGCTGTTGGCTGCATTAGTTCACTTCTGTTTGCTGTTCTCAGTATGGTTGAAAAAACGATAAGAGCTAGTAAAATTATTGCACTGCTTAAAGAATGCTGTAGCCAATGTTATGTGTCTCAGCAGTATAACGTGAGCCGTTCCACCATCGAAAGGACCTAGCAACGATACCAAGAAACCGGCTCCATCTGTAGAAGGCCCGGTTCTGAAAGAAAACGGTGCACTGAGCCACGTGACGAACGCTTCATAATCAGTCAAAAGTAAGGCAAGTTACGTACGTGGATCTCAAACAGAACCTCAAGGACGTCAGAGGTACATGAGTAAGCCTATGGACAGTCAGAAGGAGACTTCAGGTCGTCAATATGCATAGCTACCGCCCAGCTTGGAGCCCTACATTGCTCCGTGAGCATCGAGTTGCCAGATTGAGATTCGCTAAAAATTTTTCTTCATGGACTCAACAAGACTGGAATAGTGTTTTATTCTCCGATGAAGCTCGTATATCAATTAGTGGTGAGGATCGACGTCGGCAAGTTTTATGAAGACCTGGAGAATGCTTCGTAGAACTGTGCTTTGAGGAAATCACCCCTTACGGTGGAGGCTCCATAATGTTTTGGGCTGGTATTAACTTAGATGACCGTACCGAGTTAGTTTTTATTGAAAATGGCACACTTAATTCGCAAAGGTACATAACAGAGGTTCTTATTTTTCATGCCCAACCTGCATTAACAGCAGTTGGAGGCGAGTCCATTTTTATGAACGACACGCGCCCACCGCTCTAGAGACGTTGATGCGTATATGCAGGAGGCCGGAATTCGTCGGTTAGACTGGCCAGCTAGAAGTTCCGATCTCAATCCGGTAGAACACATATGGGATAATCTCAAACGACGCGTCAGAGCCATAAAACCAGCTCCAGAAAACATTCAGGCCCTTAAAAATGTGATCGTCGCTGAATGGGAACGTATTCCTCAGGAAATGATAAAAAACGTCATCGAAAGCATGCCTAGCAGATTAAGCGCATTAATTTTAGCTAGAGGAGGCCATACTCGTTGCTAAATTTTCAAATTTTATGTTAAATCAATAAAAAATATTCAAAAATAAACTTTAGCCATTTCTAATGTATCAGTATGAAAACGCTCGTCTGTGAACTTTGCATAGTTTTTTTTATTTATTTGCATTTTTAATGACTGAAGTAGGTAAAAACGATATCTCAATAATAAATTTCACATCATATCGCCATATAAAATGCATCAAATAATAATAAAATAACTCTGATATGGTTTATTCCTATAAGTGCCCGTTTTTTTTGCAAATGAGTATATATGTTTACATACAAAACAGCCTGAGTTATGATTGAATAAAAACAGCCTGAGTTATGATTGAATAAAAACAGCCTGAGTTATGATTGAATGAAGACTCACATTTACTTTTTCAATAAATTGTAATTAACATGAAAATCTCTAATTCAGTCCAACCACTTCAAATGTGACACCATGACGTATGTCTTTATTTTCAAAGAATTTGTTGTAAAAAGACAAAATTTATTTTAATAAATTGTTAGCTATTCGTTGTTGTTTAACCTCATGATTATTTTACATTATGGTAAATACAAAACAAACTGAAACAATAAATGGAACATTTGTTCCGCTTTCAATAAAGATTTAAATACATTGACAAGAGATTGCCGAATTTGAGTTCCAAACAAGTATTTTAGTGGCCCTTAGAAATAAGCCCACAGAATAAGGACATCAGAAATTTAGAAAAGAATCTTAATTTCATGAATTATATGTTACTGAGAAAAATGTAGAGTTTATGTATAGTTTCTTGTTGTAATGAAAAACTTCCTCAAAGATTACACGGAAAAAAATGATTCCCAATTTATGGAAGATGTTTAATTTCCAACAGCTTGGATGGAATATGGGAATTAAACTTCACTTCCTCCATAATAATCAAAACAAAAGTTCCATCAATGTATTCTATGGATGCTATCAAGAACGTTGGAATGCACATTTCCATGTATGATGGTTGACCATCATTGGTCAAGCCTTTAGAGGACTACTCAAGGGGTACACATATTCGAAGATCTTGCATAAGAAAATTTTTTTCAGTTATAAAACATATCTTTTTCATATTGAAATGATAAATTTTCAAAATCTGGTCATTTTAATGAAAAATTTCCTCCAATAACATCTCAAAAAATAGAGCTAATACAAAATAACTGTTTTTGGAATCAGCATGCAAAATTAAATCAAAACCATAAATAATAATGGACGCAACAGAAATGCCTACTGTTGTGAATTTTAATTAACAGTCAACAATATAATAACAAACAAAACTATTCCAAGAGCTATGAAATTACAAAATTGAGAAAAAAAAATTTTAAAATTAATTTAAGAAAACTTTTCAATACATGAGTGCAGAAAAATTTCGATTGCTACATGCATGAAAACATTACATAATATAAAGTATCGGTTGGACTCACGACATACACATCTGAAGGTCAAGTTTATTTATTTCGTACTGTGTTTTTTTAATATATTGTAAAAAATAAATACATCTACAACAATAACCATTATGTATGAATACCCAACCGTCCTTTGAATTGATAAAACAAGTTTTGAAAGATTTGTCTGCTACCTTACTAACAAATATTCACCTAATGTAATTAAAGCATTCCAATTATAATATTAATAATATTATAATTGGAATGCTGAATGAATTTTAATTCTGGATTAAATTTTTATACATTTACTTCCTTGTCCATATTTTTTTGTTTTAATTTCTTAATATATACGGACTCAAAAATATTATAATTGAAACAATCCAAGTAAGAGTCAATTACTAGATGATATAAATAATTAAAATAAAGGGTAGGTTCAATCACTATTGAATAGTACTTATCACTATTGAATAGTACTTATCACTATTGAATAGTACTTATCATTATTGAATAGTATGAAATGAGAAATAAAATTACAAAATGTGTAATTGTTAATTACTGTTTCCAATTACTATAACTTTATTTCGTGTAAGTTAACTGAGTACATTTGGGAACGAGTAGTTTTCAATATACACACTCCTAAAAGTCTTATTCCGAATATAAAGTAATAAATAATTCAATATGTAAATACCAAATCCTCAGGAATTCTTCTCATGAAGAGTAAATTAAATATAAAATGTTATTTTTAACTAATAACAAATTTAAAGGAACAACTAAATAATGGATATTTCAAATGTAACTGTTTATTTACAATGAATAAGGTACTTGCGGCAAATAAGGCCCGGGGTATAATAAGGCCCACATTTAAAAACTTGCGCCTAAATAATTTTAAACGGAAGATAAGCTTACGTACACATAGATACACTTGACATAAACAGGTCTGCGTGGTGCTGCCGTCGCTGGCGCCGCCATCTTAACAGTAACGAATCGAACCTCACGAGGAAGAGTACTTTTACGTGGATTTATTACTTTTAGTGATTTAAAACGGTAATTTTTTTGGTTAATTATTGTTTTGTATATAAATTAATTAGTAACATTTTAGAACATATTATTATTCTTCAATTTTATTTTTAAATTAATTATTAGCAGTTTTCTGAGATTAGGTTACGTGGGTAATAAGGCCCACGAGAACTGACTCTGGGCCTTATTACCCTACCAAGCCAATTTTGATAGGGCATGTTCTAATGATTTTATTTTATAACATTTAGTCAAATATGTTGACTTGTTGTTATTAACCTGATATTTTTATCATTAAGAATATCGTATTGTGGGGAATTTGAACCTGTAGTATTTATGTTAGATAATGCGTTGACTAGTGACATAGCATAAGGGTTTGCTTGCTTTGAGTGTAGGAAAATTATGTTATGGTTGGAATTTATTATTTTTACTTACATGATGCAGTCAACATGGCTCAAAAATGATCCAAGTAGTCGGAAGAAAGTTCATGTTATGTGTCAGCTATGGCAGCTGTAGAACGAGGTCAATTAACACAATGCGCTGCTGCAGATTATCGTAATATATCACGACGGATATTAAGAAACCACTTGCAATCGGCCAGCACTGTGAAACGTTTGGGATGTTCTTCCGACGTGACCAAAGAACAGGAAGAAGACCTCAAGAGGAGGATTATAAGATTTGCAAATATCGGGTTTCCGCTATACCCTAAAACCATATGCAGGCAAGCTTTTATTTTTGTGAAACATATAATTAAAAACACGATTTTCATAAAGATTCTGATCTCGCCGGCAAAGACTGGTTAAAAATATTCTTGAAAAGGAATCCTGACATTGCTAAAAGGAAGGCGCAGTTTATGAATCCTGCAGGTGCTCAAAAATTAAATAGATCGATTGTCCAAATCACATTAAAGAGGTGAAAAAGTTATGCGAAGAATTAGACATTGCTAATCACCCAGAACGTCTCTATTACACTGATGAAAAGGGTTGTCGCGTAATAGTTCACCATCAGCAAACAAAGTACTAGTACAAAAAGGAGCTCGACGTGTTCCTCGAACTGGAAACCAGTCACTGAGCAGAACAAATGTTTATTTGTTCGAAGAGGACAGAGATGTTTCTGATCCAGATGATCATATACCTTTAACTAGGTTTAAGAGTAAGGCACACAAGTCTCCTTTTCAAGAGATCCTAACCGACTCCCGACTACGCTACCGTAAAGATTAAACCAAAGAGAAAAGCAATAAATTACAAAGGTCAGCGGATTACCAGGGAACCTTTTAAACAAAAGAAAAAAGGAAAAGAAAATAAAAGAATAAGGAATCGAAAAAAAAATTAAAGAAACTAAAAAAGGGCAAAAATCTCAAACGAAAATTGAACCAGTAAAGGGGAAAAGAAAAAACTATGAGAAGAAGGAAATTGGTTTTGCTAAGCTTGTGGAGAAGAACGTATTTCTGAGATGCGGCAGTGTGTACAGTGTAAAACACGGTACCACGAATAATGTGTGGGGCTGATAAAAGAAGACAGGGAATTTTTGACATGATAACGTCTTATAAATCAATTAACACCGGCTGCACGCATGAAAAAGTGTCACGTTCCGCCTGAGCCTGAGCGTGCAAGCGAGAGCGCGGAACAAGTGATAGAAGGATAGTGAAGAGAGGCACGATCGGCCCAAGCGTCGGAATTTATCTCTCTTCTCGCGTGACGTCAGAGCTAGCAGTTCGACAACCATCGATTTGACTTTTTCAAGACACGTTACACTTGAAACACTCCCCTTGATTTCGTACTTTTCCTATCATCGTCCTATCCTTAACAGAATAACGCAGATTGGAAGATCTTAAATATAACACATGTATATAAGTTGTAAATAAATTGTTAATAGTACATTGTTAACTTGTAATTAATCTGCATAATTTAAGTAAAAAAATATTTGAATTAACGAGTGTAAAAAAATGTTAATTTATCGAAAAAATTGTAATTTTCAATTAACTCCTTCTTTGTATTATACAAAATAATAATAATTCAGTGATAATAATTCAATTTAATTCATAAAAGTATGCAATTTTTCATCAGTGTTTCTTTATGACGTTATCACGTAAAACTATCGTCCGTAAGCCGCCTTGACAGACAACCAATTGTTTTTTTTATTGCCAAGACTGTGAATAAGCTTATATTCCTTTAAATTATTCCAAAGTTTCTAAATAAGTATTGCAATACTTCACGATAATTATTGTTTTTATATTGTTTATGAGAATGAAGATTGCTTTTATTTTATTATATTTAGTTATGTTTGAAAAGAGTATGACTATTTACAATTGCTGTATATATAAAGCCAGGCGGGCAATAAGGCCCAAAATAGCTTTTCTATGAGATGTTTATGAGAATGAAGATTGCTTTTATTTTATTATTTTAGAAGATATTTTTTGTTGATTGTTTTATGTTAAATATATTTCCAGGGACAGACTCCGTTGATTATTTTCGGAAAAAAATATTATTTTTTTCGGGCCTTATTATACTGTGGTGTTTTAATAAGGCCCATAGTAAAAGTTTTTAAAAATTTTAATATTTCTTTTATTATTGATCTCTTAAAGAAATTTATTTAAGTTTGAATTTCTTTGATAAATAAATCATTCGTAAGACATAATTATATATGTTTTCATTATTAATTAAACCGAATATTCAACTTTCAAATTAGGTGGGCCTCTTATGCCTCTTGTACCTTATATATTATACAAATAAAATATAAAACCTTCAAATGAGAACAGTAATTCTTACTGATACAAAAAAGATTATTAAATAAAATATTATTTTTTGAAAAAAAATTATTGACATAACTCTGATAAAATAAAAATTATATTAAAAAAAGTTTGACTAAACCTTTAGATAAATATTATATTACTTAAGAGTAACGTATTAAACTTATTAAAAAGATGTCGTTTTTGAATAAGTTCTCCAATTTTAATACATTTTAAGGCGTAGTTTAAATGAATATTCGCGCAATTTATTGTAGATAGGTGCGTGATATTTCACATAATAATATCATCTATTATTTCTACATTCTTCAAGTTTCTGATAGTAATAAGACTGAAAAACTAAAAAAAACTTATAAACACTTAGCAGTGATTATGTTAATTAGACGTAAACAATGTTTAAATAAACAAATTCAAACTAATTACCTAACGAAAATTTTTCCCGTGCACTGTGTTCCAATTTTTTTCTCATGCACTGTGATTTCAATAGCTAAAAATTATTTTTGAAAGGAACTTCAAAATAAATTGATTCTGGCAATGTCATAAAAATCTATAACGAGAGTAAAGCGGCTGGGGTATAAATTAAAATTCGACAATAGATATTTATCTGGTACATATTATAATTTGACGTACAGTAAATCGATTCGATCATTTTCGAAAATTTAAAAAACGAAATTGGCTGAATGGAACATTTTTAGTACCGGATAAACACAACATTATAGATAATCTTGAATTCACAAAATAATTAATAATGCCTAATTAGATAATTGGCATAATTCATAATATAGAAATTTCAAACTGGTGGTTTTCCATGCACACGGCAGTTTTTATACAAAAGTATATCTGAAGTGTAATAAACAAAAAAAAATCTAATATGAAATGTCCAGAACATATTTTTACAAACTTTAAATCGTTTCAAACACGTAGTTCAAACACAACAAATCATGAAACGTCATATTAAATATCCTCTGTACTCAACAAATATTTTCCTTCTAATGAGTCATTCATTTCCTTGTTGCTGTATGGGAAACAAGTCATTAGATTTCAACATGTGGTAGTAATGTGCCTAGATATTGATTGTTTCTGCCAACGTACAATCTGTTTAACACACGTCAGATTACGTTACGAAACAGGTACATTATACCAAAATAAGAACAACGATTCGTAGAACGAACTGCAGGTTATCACAGAAATTTAGAAAAAATATAGATTATCACGCCGATTTATAACAGCAACATCTGTTATACCGACAAAACGCACATTTCGAAGTAAGCAAATAAAAAATCATATTTTTTCATTTAATATAGGTATAATACAAACGAATATGTTTTGTCATTATTACTAACAATGCGAGCTGTAACAAAAAAATTATCAGCGTTAATTACCCACCCGCCCGTGTGTTAATTGCTTTATCATTTTTATATGATTTTATAGGGGAGAACCAGGCAATGGGAGTCAGCAGGCAATGGTGGTCACTACGATATCTAGAAAACAAAAACCCGTTGAAACACGAATAGCGGCGAAAATAACCGATCGTACAGCTCCTCGTCCGCCGCCGCACGGCCGTTCAGTTCGCCCGTCAGGTTTACAAGGGAAGGCCGCGTCACTGTTTCCTGCGTTTTTGATCTAATTTTACGTGTGCACAAATTAAACAGTAAGTAATAAATTTTAAAGTAATTTTATTAATGTGTTATCAACTACGTTTTGCATAAACCACGTAAAAATCGTACCATGAAAGATTTTCAGTGAATCCTTAAGCTAATTATTTATATTTGATTTTTTTGACGAACATCTATTATTGTCACTGACACCCATTGCCTGCTTACCTTTATTTTATAATTTATTTCTTTTTCTTATTCGTAGATGCCGAAATCTGCCACATTAGCACAAGCAAGCGACATTATGAAACGAGGACTTTCAATGAGGCAGGCTGCAAAATCTATGAACATTCCGTTTTCGAGTCTCCAAAAGCGATTGAAGAACCAAACCTTTTCCGATCCGTGTTTAGGATGACACCCATTATTTACTGCTGAATTAGAGCACACTTTAGTAAACGGATTAAGTTACTTTCGAACATTTTTTATGGTTGCACTGCTATTCAAATAAGAAAAATAGCTTACAAATATGCAGATGACCTAGGACTGAAACATAATTTTGACCCAAATTCAAAAATGGCAGGTCGTGATTGGTTGGAAGGCTTTTTGAGAAGAAATAACATTTCCGTAAGAAAACCGGAAGCCACTAGTATTAATCGTATCGCTGCTTTCAATAAAACAGAGGTTCAGTTATTTTATACACTACTGGAAGAGTTGATGACAAAACATGATTTCGCTCCTAAAAATATATACAACTGCGATGAAACAGGGATTTCCACTGTGCAAGATCATGGCAAAATACTGGCCCCTAAGGGGCAAAAAAGGGTTGGCTCCATTACAAGCTGGGAGCGAGGGAAAAACATAACGTTATTATGTGCAATGAGCGCCGCAGGTGGATTTGTTCCACCAGTGTTCATTTTTCCCAGGAAAAGAATGACCCCACAGCTAGAGAAGGATGGTCCTGCAGGATCATTATCCAAATGCTCCGACAATAGTTGGATCAACGATCTTTTTTATCAATGGCTAAAACATTTCACATTGTCATGCTAAACCAACAGTAGAAGAATATGTGTTGCTTATACTTGGTAATCATACCAGTCACACCTCATTGGCTGTATATGAGCACTGCAAGGAAAATAATATTCACATGCTCTCATTACCTCCTCATACCTCACACAGGATGCAACCCTTAGATATAACATTCTATGGACCACTCAAAGCGGCGTTCAAAAGAGAATGCGACTTGTTTTTGAAAAACCGGCTGGCAGAAAAGATAACGCCATATGATGTGGCTTCTCTGTTTAATAACGCATATTCAGCTATGGCTTCAATCAGCAAAGGAGAGTCGGGCTTTCGAGCAGCAGGGATGTCAGGACAATGGTGGTCAAAGCTGATTTTTTAAAAAACTTCAATTAATGCCAAAGTATGATTCCAAATGAAAAAAAATTATATTGAGATTGATAGATGATTAGTTACAGTATGCAAACAAATTATTTTAATAAAGCCAGCACAAAAATTTTTTTCGTTATTTAAATTATCGCTTAAGTGACTCCCATTTCCCCCTTTTCCCCTACCTATTCAAGTTGACAATAACAAAATATATGATTATATAATAATTTTAAGAAATTGTTGTTTGAACTTAGATAACATTTGGCCAATTCAATAGCAATAATCCATCATTATTAATGAACTTGAGTAGTAAACTTGTGTTTTATATTTGAAGTGACGTCCATTTTTTATTTGTATGTAACTTAATTCGAAAGTACCTATATAAAACTCAGTTTACAAAACTAAGTCAAGTATGTAAGAATCGGAAAGTAATTTAACTGATGAAAATATATATTGTCATCAGTTAAATTAACAAAGAACATTAAAACCATTTTTATATTTAATAAACCACTGTGCACGATTAATTTGTATCATTAACCTTAATACATTTAATATATATCCTTCCTTCCGTTAAAATGGAGATAACAAACACGTAGGTACATACACACAAACCTAAGGTATCGAGAGTTCGTTCTTCATTAGATATTATTTACTTATGTTATAACTATTTGAAATATTTCACTGACAATATTTTTTCCTATTTAGTTATAACTTCTCATCAGTCATTTAAAAAGGAAGTCACTTATCAATATTTCCTTAATACATTTCGCAAATATCTGACCGATTGCTGCGGCCATTTTTCTCAGAAATTGTTTCACTATAAACATAAAATTTGGTATAATGATAAGGCATATTAACTCGCTTACATTTCATTAGTTAGCATTTCAAAATATTTATAAAAAAAATTGAAAAAGGACAAATAAAGAAATCGATAACGTATATAAGAAAATTCTAGAGATTCTTTTGAAAATGTCACAAAGAATACGAAACCTTTCCCCGCAACTGCTGAAGTCAAAATTAAGAAAAGAAAGCTGCGTTACTAGCAACTTAACTAAAAGTTACCGACAATTATGGCGATGTGTCGTTAATTCCGCGATACTTTACGCTTTTAATAGTCTACTTACAAAATAATATTATTTGTAGACATTAATATACGCATACCTAAATATTAACACATGCTCAACATGTGTGTACGAAACTCTCGTAGTGCGAGTTATACTCACACTTAACGAGTTGATTTGCCTGCCATACGCAGCAATATAAAATGACGGTGTGCAAAAACGTAGTAATGTTTGAATAACATGAGCATTACCAACACTTCTAAACACTTTCAGCCACCATTTAATATATTTATTTAAATTAAGTTTTTATTTATCGCTTAAACTAATTTACAAAATATACTAGATATGTGAAGTAATCACACAACGATCAATTTATGATTCCTCAATCTGGAGTATTAGAGGTTACGTTACAAATGCCTTTTTTCTAGGGAACTATGACAAATGCAGATAAACCTGTAATAGACTAACCTCGAATTGTCATAGATTAAACCTCAATTAGGTATAATGCCTAGAATACTCTACAAAAGGGAGAACAATTATGTTATCGAAACTATTTGAGGATCACAGTAAGTTATAAAATATTTGGTAAAGCGGATGAATTTATATTAGGATATTTCATAAAAACCATCTATTGTCATAGATTATACCTCAGTAAGGTATAATGCCTAGAATACTCTGCAAAAGGGAGAACAACTATGTACTCGAAATTATTTGAGGATCATAGCAAGTAACAAAATATCTAGACTATCGTTGTAAAAAGGCGAAGCGAATGAATTTATATTAGGATATTTCATAAAAACCATCTATTGTCGTAGATTATACCTCAGTAAGGTATAATGCCTAGAATACTCTACAAAAGGGAGAACAACTATGTTATCGAAATTATTTGGGGATCACAGTAAGTAACAAAATATTGGGTGAAACGGATGAATTTATATTAGGATATTTCATAAAAACCATCTATTGTCATAGATTATACCTCAGTAAGGTATAATGCCTAGAATACTCTACAAAAGGGCGAACAACTATGTTATCGAAATTATTTGAGGATCATAGCAAGTAACAATATATTTAGGCTATCGTTGTAAAAAGGCGAAGCGGATGAATTTATGCTAGGATATTTCATAAAAACCATTCGTTAATACGCAGCAATCTGAATAATACTGACCACTTTCCTTATTCGAAATGTATTTCGAAACCTAATACAATCCAAGGCAAACATTTGACTTGACATTATAGTCGTGTAATTTTCCAAAGTTACTGAAATTAGTGAAGTAAATAAGTAATTTCCACAGATTCTAAATAAAATATAACTTTATTCCGATAGAAATAATTCAGGTGAGGAAAATGAAATGCAAAATGAAAAAAACGCCTTTAAATTATCTTAATAATTTGTGTACGTTTTCTGAATCATTACGCCCGTATAAATAATTTAATGAGATTAACAAATTATAAACAGCTATTTTAACGTTTGTTTGTCCTTACGATTTGCTTTAATGAGTATAAAGGTATAACTTTTTTTTTCGCTGAAGTAAAAATAGTTAAGAGCAATGATACAAAAACTTGAGATTGAAACATATACATTTAAAGCAGTCTTAAAACTGAAACATATACATACGAGATTGAAACATATACATATAAAGCCAATTATTGGTATAATCAATATACAAACATTGTATAAACCAATAATAATAAACACGATCATTTATCAACACAAATGGACTAACACAACGTTTATATATATTTTTTCTTTTAATATAAGTGACAGGTATTTTATAAAAACGTCAACTTATTTTTTAATAACATTTATAAAAATGTTCAAACCAATATTAACAACAGTAGATACGAAAAGGATCATTAGATCTATATAAAAACATAATATTAATTATAAAATATCGTTGTTTCATATCTTGATAAAATATCATTGGTTCTATATAAAAAACATAATATTAATTATATAATATCATTGTTTTCATATCTTCCATTTTTACCCAAGTCAAAAACTATATCCCGCCATTTTTTAAAAAGATCGAACACATATTTTCATTCGTCCGCAATTGTTTTGTTTGGTCGCGACTTCATTTTGTAGAATTGTTTTTTAAATTAAATATGATTTTCAAAAATTAATTACATAATTGAATTGAATTAGACATTATATTTTAATAAGAGTCAATCGTTGCTTAATCGTATTAGTAATTGATTAAAATATTTTGCATTCAATTTAACGGCGCTGAGTCATTATATTGACATCATTAATATTTTATTTGTTTAATCTTTTAAATATTTAAATAATCATCATCACCGTACAAATTTGACAATATTGTTGTTAATGAGTTTAAATAATCATATTATGTTTCGTCGTAAGAAAATTAATACGAAACTCACCTATAGCGTGAATGCGCGTCATATTGTCAGCTTAACGTGTGCTTCTCTAGCAATCGTCGACACCAGACTGGCTCATATGCACATTCGTCTCAACAGGTCAACCTTGGAGCGTCGCCTACCGCCTCTCTGACCTGGAGTGTCCCGCTGATAAAGTGGATGGATGCATCCGTAAGTTCTGCCAAAATAAAGAAAAATATATATTGTATGAGAATATTAATAATACTCAATTCTGTATCGAAAAAATCTAATTTTATTCCCAGATGTCATAATCGAAATCGAAATAAATACAATTGTTATAATATATAAAATTGTTATAATATATAATATATATATATAAAATCTCAATTATATTTCAAAACTAAAATAAACCTCTTTAATACTTATCCTTTCAAAGAGAAAGTTTGAAAAAAAACAAAATATGAAAACGTTTCGCATTCATTGGACTTTATATCCACTTACGTCCTTCTTACTTATCATATTTATGCTCTCAGGATTGATAAGATCAAAATTTAAATCCTTCTCAGCTACATGTACCCTCAAGATCTTCATCATATGACTGGTGTTTGAGTCAAATAACGAACGACAACATCGTTTTTTTATTAGTTTTTTTTTGTAATTTCATCATTTTGAATTGCTTTTTTTCTTTCCTTCTCTTCATGCAATCTTCGCAATCTCTTGCGAGCGCATCAGTAAAGACGCTCTTTGTTTCTTCGTTTTTTCGATGAAGAATTATTTTGACCAAAGACTTGTTATCTTGTATTGTTGGATATAGTTTAACCATTTTCGGGGCAATTTTGTACAGATGTTGGTGGAACGATTTTAAGAGATAATATTATATCCTCTTTCAATAATTTTTCAACAACTAGTATTTCGTGTTCTTCACAGTTTTCGGTTACTTCCTTAAACCTAACTCTTGTGTATTTTCTTCATTTGTTACATTTTAACATCAGCGTCATCTCTATGTACAATTCTATTAAATTGCCAAATCTCTTTTTAAATCCTGCTCCCAGCACATATATTTTTTCCGGATTTTGGGATATCCATAAGCCAAATTCAGGATTTGCTGCAAAAAAATACTAGATTGTGCTGAAAATACTATAACTTGGTCGATTGGGAAAACCTATGCAATCAATGTACTTGGCCTCATTTATATCAGAAGGTAAAATTTCATATTTTTCAAAAGTTTTTATGATAAAAAATCGATTTAAAAAAATACTCACGAAGAATATCTTCAAATTTGTTTATTCCTGACTTTTTTCAGTAAATTTACAATGTATTTTTAGCATTAAAAATATAATCATAACACTATAATTTGTTTTTATAACACGAATTCATTATTTCTTGTATAATAAATGAAAGAATATACGTTAAACCAAATATATACGTTATTTAACAAAAAAAATATTTCCCATAGCACTCCCCGGATAACACAAAGTATTCCTTTTGGGGGCGGAAATATACCGAATAAAAGGTGACTGGGTCGTAAAACAACGCGCCGACATAGCCATTTTACAGAGTCTTTGAAGCGTCTGTGTATGTTCTCGTCCAATCCATCCAAAGCTTATTCAAGATGAAATCAAACAACGAATTGGAATTGTTTGACTCCTTACCAACTTCAAAACACAAATTTATATTTGGCCTATGAATTACCGAGTCAAGTGAGAAACTATAGGGAGGGAGAAAGAAATTTTGATAAACTAGCTTCGAGAGGGGATTGGAATCTTTGGAAGCTAACGATAAGACGAGGTCGGGTCTTGGAACGCCAAAAAAACGGCATGCTCAATAAGCCTAGAGAGGAGAGTGAATTTTGGGAAAATGGGATTCATAGAAAACATAGCCTTCAGTAGATAACGATCAGCTAGACATTGCCGCCGGAGGAGTAAAGGAGGATCTAGTCGTATTGCATTTATGCGACTGGATTTCATTGTACTCGCTATAATCCTAAGTACTTGAGATTGGACGCCGGTCAACTTAGTGTCATTGACTTTGAATATGAGATCAAGGTGGAATAAACTATAGTCTAGATGACTGTATACCAGATATATAGATTAACTTCAATGTAGTAGGGTGTGAGCTCCACCACACTCAAGAAACAGAACGGAAAATATTCATATTAGCCTGGCATCAGGAAATGGCATGTTCAATGTGAGTGTCAATGTAAGTGTTCAAGGATAATTTGATCTAGGAATATACCTCAGAATTAGTATTGTCAAGTGTAGGGATCGAGTTTATTTAAAGGTCTACACAATTATCGTGGACGGGTTTGGCTAGATCAAGTTAAAAATAGACCAAAAGCGGATTTTATATTAGATCAGACGACAAAAGGAAGAGTGGAAGGAGGGGAGGAGAAACAGAATTTCTTCCATCACTGTTGGCGGAGTTATTATAAATAAGGGTTGGAAGAGAAGTAGCAAGAGGAGCATGGGTGTGTCTTCCAAACATTTCAAATTTGATCTTTTTTGTCTTTCGTGTTCCGGAAAAATTATATCATCAATCAACTTGAATCATGATTTTCACTACAAGAAACACATTTTGCCTTGTCAATACCAAGAGGGCAGTTTCGTCCTAGGTGACCTTCTCACATCGCAAACAACACTAGAAAGATCGGCATTTTTCAGCCATATGTCCAAACCTGCAACATTTGAAACATTGTGTCGTAGGGAATTCATATTTTGATATTAAAAGAGAAGAATCTATCATAAATATGCATCGTCGATGACCGAAAGGTGACAACCATCGTCTCTGATGGAAAATATTTGGGTTGGCCATCAATTATTTTTTAAACTTTAAACGACGGACTTTAATAACTTTATTGAACAGTTCTGAGACTTCAATTTTTTGTGAGACCAATCGACTGGAACATTGCAAACAATACCCACACGACTAACGTTAAAGGAAGGATGAACAATTTATTCTGTTCCGCAAAAGCAGAGTGAATTACAAAACAGGTGGCGAAGTCTGCAAATGAAAACTCAATCGAAATCCTTTTTCTGCCAATTGCTAAACTCTATCCCGGATTATACATCGACCTGGCAATTTTTTAACACGTAATGAAATTTGGACTGGGGTTGCGCTGGAGTTCTTTTCTTTTAACGTGGACAGTAAATGATCCAAGGTCGCCAGAAACATACAAGCGACCCTCAAAAGAATATAGAGGGTGGGAGGGAGAAGAAGACTGGGATGATGGGAGAAAATCATAATTTCCATATGAAAGAGGAGTGCGAAGGGTCTTACAACGAATTATAACCTCTATTTAAGTACAGACGGAGTCAGAAGGATGGAAGGAAGGGAAATTGTTTACTTATTTTTTACAATTTTCTCTTTTATTTTGCGTTTAGTTCCGGTGGAAAATTCATTAAGGTAACAAAACTAGTTGGGGACATAAGACAAGCAAATTGATTAAAAAAATAGTGGATTTAGAAAGGTATGGTGCTTTAAAGGAAATAGCTAAATCCATCTTCATCAAATCGCAACAAGATCTATTTGGCAGAAGTAAATGAAAATATATAAAAAAAGAAGAAAAAACTTACCGAACAAAAGATTATAACTACTGGTTGAATATAGTTACTGATGGGTCATGAAGTAAACAGAATATATATTCAAAATTTAACTAACGTAGTTAATAAATAAATGATTGCAATGAAATGTCAGAATGCCATGAAAATAATAACAAAAAACAATGACAGTCATTGCGGTAGAAACTATCAAACATTTATGCCTTTATATTTGTTAAGTGCAAGTATACTTCAGATATACTTTTGTATAAAAACTGCCGTATGCATGGAAAAATACTTGTTTGAAATTTTTATATTATGAATTATGCCAAATCTCTAATTAGGCATTATTAATTATTTTGTGAATTCAAGATTATCTATAATGTGGTGTTTATCCGTTCCTAAAAATTTTATTCAGCTAATTTTGTTTTTTAAATTTTCGAAAATGATCGAATCGATTTACTGAAAGTCAAATTAAAATATGTACCAGATAAATATCTACTGTAGAATTTCAATTTATACCCTAGCCGCTTTACTCGTGTAACACATTTTTATGATATTGCCAGAATCAATTTATGTCCTACCTGAAGAAGTTCTTTTAAAAAATAATTTTCAGCTATTGAAATCACAGTGCATGAGAAAAAAATGGAACACAGTGCATTAGGTAATTAGTTTGAATTTGTTTATTTAAATATTGTTTACGTCTAATTAACATAATCACTGCGAAGTGTTTATAAGTTTTTTTTAATTGTTCAGTCTTATTACTATCAGAAACTTGGAGAATATAGAAATAATAGATGATATTATTATATTAAATGCGCACCTATCTGCAATAAATTGCGCGAATATTCATTTAAACTACCCCTTAAAATGTATTAAAATTGGAGAACTTATTCAGAAACGACATCTTTTAATAAGTTCAATACGTTACTCTCAAATAATATAATATTTATCTAAAGATATAGTCAAAAATACTTTTTTTAATATCATTTTTATTTTATCAGAGTTATGTCAATAAATTTTGTTCGACATAACAAATACATATATTGATAAAACCCATAAAAATCTGTTATCAACAAGATTGATATTTTAATCAACAGTTTCTTTACCATAACTTTTACTAAAATACATGTAAGTTACCTTTTGTATTTCAATTATATACTGTAATAAAACGCTTAGTTAGGCAATTGCTCATATATATTTTGTTTAATTTATATTTTTTTATATCGGCCTAAGTACTTATCTACAATAGTACAGTATCAAAGCTAATCTGGCGCCATGTTCGTGTGAACTGTGAGTCATTATTAGCGACGATGGATAACGTAAAGCCGGCCAGCGAGGCCACCAGTGGGGAATCGAATTTGTCTGAAATAGTTCGCGCTGATATTTTGTGTCTACTGTAAGTTTTTTACTCATTTGTTAATGCTTTAATATAGTTCATAGGAAGATCATATTTATAATGTAGATATAATAATAAAACCTACGCACGTGTTAAATGTAAAAGTTTCCACTTACAAGTAACAAAAAAAGTAAATAATATGCAATGCACGAACTCGCGTTAATTATAGTTACTTTAATGGAATGTATAGGCGGTGTTTAACGATCATCAATAACTTTGTTCTACAATCAGGTTTTTGGGCGTATTGTAAATAGACAGCTGCTGGTTTTCGTGGAAATCACTGCGTATAGATAATTGTCACAATTGTATTAGAATTGGGACGCCGCCTATTTTTATTAGGTCGGTATATAAATGTAATAATTGAATAGTAATCTACCCTACAATTTGAATCTAGTCGAAGGCTGTTGATGGTAGTAGGTATTTACATTTTAATTTGAATATAATTAATAATCTTTTTTGTATGAGTAAGAATAACTGTTCTCATTTGAAGGTTTTATATTTTATTTGTATAATATATAAGTATAGAAAGTATCTAATGACAAACTCATTGTAAATTTAGTAAAAAAAAAGTTAAGGACAAACAAATTTGAAGATATTTTTTTTAAATAATTTCTCGTAAGTAATTATCTATTTCTCGTAAGTAATAATCGCGAGATGCAATATATTTTTGAATACGTGATTTTTAACGCATATTCTTCATGTCATATCAAAATATTTGTCAGAATATCACTGTTGCTAAATAGCACTTGTTCCCTAATATCATAAATGGATAAAAAGTTTCGCTCATACTTACCGATATTTAATATTTATAAGTTTACACTTACATTTTACCCTAATTATTATTTTATTACTATAATTCCTCACCAGAAATAATACCATCATTTTTACAAAACGGGGAATATTTCACAAAATTTGTAAATGTTTTGTTTTTCAAAACGAATATTTCTTTCGAAACGATCCGCTTATATCTAAAGACTTAAAATTGTGACAAGTATTATTTAATGAAAATGTCGAAATAAGAAACAACATCAAAATATGATTGTACATTTTTCTGAGCGCTACACAGTAGAGACGAACTGTCATTAATATTTTAATCAAGTTGCAAGGATCCTATTTTAGAAGGCTATTTCCGAAGGCTCGTGCCTTCGGAGTTTGTCTACCTCTTATCTTCGCAATTTTTTGAATATATACGATTTCCTGCAAATATGTCATAAGTCTTGGAATGGTATTTAGTATAACGATAATACTGAAAAAAAAGTCTGACCCAATATAAATTTGATCCCGTCTCTCGTTTTTGCATACAAGAATACAATGTATCGCATGCTTACATAAGCAAATATAAGAAAATTCCATTAGGTTTTCTGTAGCTGAAGTTGTAAATTAATTTCGTTCACCAAAATAATAATTCACAACATTACATAAATAAAACATTACGAAATATTGAAACATACGAAGGAAAAAGTGAAAACTATAAACGCAAAAAATGACTTCGTTTAATCGCGATTGAAATGTTACATCTTTCCACAGATTTAAAGAGCATAATCAAAGGAGGAACCAAGCGTTCAGCTTTGCACTTATAACCACTTGTACACGGCAATAAATTTTATTTTGATTCCAACCTATTTCAACATAATATAAAAATGGAAAGTAACCGTGAATACGCAATCTGGAAAAAATAGGACAGTTATACAATAAATTAGTATACCTGATTAACAAAGGAGAACTGAATTTGCCTACTTCTTCTTTTTAAAATTATATGTATTAAAATACAAAACAAAAACCCTATGCATCATATCTTTAACTCTAAACAAATCCCACCTTTGCTAAGCAACAGACGGCAACCAATTTTGCAAAGAATTAAATAATAAAAACCTTTTGTATTATTTTTATTTAAATCGATTTTTAAATATATAGAACAGGTCTTGTACTCCTGTGCAATAAATCAGTAAACATGTTATCTGGGTTCACAAACCTCTCGCGACAAGTGTGTGTCGCAGTCAACCTGTTTCTTAAACACTGTATATTATACTTATTTAACACATAGTCCATTGACAACCACAAGTACTAAATATAACACCAAATGGGCAGTGGAATTTATGAAGATATAAAAAAGATACAGAAGGGTGATTACATATTCATACATCTTCTTCCACACTATATAGAAGAAAAGAGAATTAATAAATAACTATTAAGTGACAGAAGTAGGGTTGCCACCCGTAAACGTACTTTATACCTTATGAAACCAAAAAAGTACGGGAAAATACTTTATTTTACCTATTTCGACTGTTGAAGGTTTTATTTAATTGTTTACGAAAAGAAACCAGAAATGTATTGTTTACTGTTTACATCTCAATTCGTAATTGTTTACTGTTTGTTGTTCAAATATTATTTTTTGTTCTTGGTATGTTGTACAGTGTTGTGATAAATATTCGATTATGGATGCATATAATTGTAGCTTATGAAATACACCTGCAAAACGAATACAGGAATCGGACTCTAACATAGAATTGGACGGCACATGTAACTCTGAATACACTGAATAAATGCCCTAAAACAGTGGATAGAAAGCCAACAAAACGAATGCAAAAGTATAAAAGTCTATGGGAAAAAGAACATTGTGTTTGATTAACCAATGATCCTCAAAACGATTTTAATGGGAAATGCAAATTATGTGGAGTAATTTTTATTATTGTTTCAGATGGAATATGTGGGAAAAATTTAATCTTAGGTGGATGTTTACCTGTGTGAGTATCGGTTGGACTAACAAGCATGCAGGGATAGAATCACAATAAATCTTTGGTTTCGTGATAGTTTGGGGTCTCTGGTGTGTATGGTGGTAGGTGAACGGTTTATTATTTGTTTGCAGGTTAAGCAACATCTGGAAACAAAACAGCATACATCGAAATATAGGCTGAAAAAATAATCTGAACTGCTTGAAAGTTTTCTTGGTTCTGCTTCTGTTTCCACTTCTTCCAAAAGTTAATTTTGCAGTGATAAAGACAATGTTACAACTGCTGAACTACCTAGCCTTAACATATCACACTGTTAAGCATGTTTTGTTCTTTAATTGTATGGAATGTACTGTTAAGTTAAATAAAATGATTTATGTTAATACAAACACAGCTACAAGTATTCGTTTAGCCAGGACCAAAATGGAAGCTTTAGTTACAGAGGTGTTGGGGCCAAATGCTTTACAAAATGTAATAAACGATTTGAATACAGGCAATTTATTTTTCTGCTTGCAAACGGATGCTTCCAACAAAAAAATAAAACTTTTTCCATTAGTTGTACAATATTTTACAGCTGAAAATGGCATTCAAAGAAAATTAACTGATTTCCATGAAAATAGCAATGAATCAACTGATTGCATGGTTCACGCAATTCAAAAGTCAGTAGAGCAATGCAAATTATCATATGAAAGTACCATTGGAATATATCTGGGCTAAGTGCTAACAACACAAATGCCAATTTTGGAATAAACCATTCATTATTTGTAAACATTAGAGATTTAGTACCGGACTTGATTAAGGGAAATTGTTATGCACATATAGTGCACAATTGCACGAAACACGCTTGGAACTTTTTATCCTATGACATTGAGTATGTTATCCTTAAAATATATGCTCAGTTTTCCCACTCGGCTGTCCGAAGATAAGAATTAAAAAAATTATAGAATCGGTAGATGGAGATTTTCGTGAACTCAAATGGCATGTAGGAACCAGATGGCCTACCTTATGTGAATACAATGATATGTGCTTAGTAAAACTGTAAAATTTTTAGAAGGGAATAAGACAACAATTTTGATGTATACAATGTTATGCACAATCTTAGAAAAGAATTAATGAAAAGAAAAGAAGATCTCTTCTTTGGATATGAAACTGAAAAAAAGATTAAAGAAATTGAGTTGTCGTCGCCTGAAGTTAGTTAGAAAATTATTAAAAATTTCATGTTGTTCTTGGATAAAGCCTTAGAGGACCTGGAATCACGTTATTAGTCACACAAATTGGCTCTTTTCATTGAGCGTCATAAATTCAAAAAGTAGGTAATGTTGAATATGAGCATTTTGTTCACATACTTATAATTTTGAGACTGCAAAAGCTTGATATTAACATGGATGACCTGCATGAAAAAATTAATTTATTGAAAGAGTTATATGCACAAGTTAATAATTCTGTAGATTTTTCGGAATTATCTACATCGCATGAGCGGCAAACATATTTCCATAGTAGTAATTATTTTGTAAATATGTACAAAATCGTGTAATTTCTGCTATCCATTCCCGCCACTTCAGCATTTACAGAGAATATTTTCTCTAATGAATGCTAAGTGGCGGGACGAACGAAGTAGAGCGTCCCTAAACTTAAAAAAAACGAATTATTTATCTATCTCAACATGGACATAGATTGTAAAGATGCGGTTTAGACGTTTTTTGATAACAAATATTTGTTAGATGTTGCTAGAAGTAACAAAAAATATGTGTGGAAAAAATATGTAAATAAATAAATAATACTTTATTTTTAGACATTGTACTTTATTTTTTTTACCTTAGAAAGTAAATATACTCTATTTGTTGTAAAAAAGGTGGCAACCCTACACAGAAGAGAAGAGACAATTTTTAAAAAAATCATTCCTTTTCATTTATTGTACTCTAATTTTTTTTTAAATATGTGATATACTTGAAAATTCAATGAATACGCCATTTGATGCTTCTTGTAACATTTAAGAAAGCAAGTGATTTTTGTAAATTCAATAAGATACTAAATTGCAGATTTATAAATTTATGTTTGATCTTTAGAAATTATGACGTCAAGAGAACAGACATTTCCGTGTTTGACGCAATAGACGGTGCAAGATACCGTCAGTCCAATAATGTGATACATCAATCAGCTTTTACGCATAAGTGACGGAAACAAATTGAATCAATTATTTTTGATAAGTTCTTTCATTTTATTATTTATATTTGTATCACCGTTTATTTAACTATCTATTACATATTTAATAATATATAATTACAAACAAATAGGTAAGAATTAAATACTTGTCAATATTTTTTATTTCTTTAACAACTTGCATCTTACTTCCGTGGACAAATAAACCCTGTGCCGGCGAAAACGATAATATCCAAATTGTACTTAACCTAAATATGTATTAACAGCTAATACAAGCAAACTAATTATGAGAAAAACACATATATAGCCATGAACGTTTTTTTAATTTCACATCAAATGAAATCTCAATGAAACGTTTCTTTTTTTTTCGAATGGTATATTTTCTTGTCCCAGCGCCAAATCATAGACTTACCTGTGCTCATAATTAGCGGAGTTCACAGCTGTGATCCTTGATCAATGTGTGAAGATATAGTTTGCGATATCGACACTTGTGCCCTTGTCGGTGTCCACATAACGTCTTTGTGTTGCATTTTGTTCACCTCCCGCATCTTGAGTCAATTACAATAAATATCTGACCTTCACACACTTTGTTTGTGTGTTTTTCCTATCGACCACTCCGTACCCTCACCTCCTCATCTCCTCACTCCATACCCAAACCTCAGTTTGTTTCATGCTCTATTAACCATTATCTTTGATTTATTTCAATATTTTCTGAATGACACAATCGAGAATGGTAACACAAAACTTATAAAGCGTCATTAGTCGATTTGTATATGCGTACATTTACACTTCGAATGGTTACGGTGAACGAAAAACTTTCAAATAGGCTAATTTGAACTAAGAATAAATTGGATGGGTTGTAGTTTCTAATGGTTAACCACGATATAGGGATACCAAAAAACAATATTATTTATATTTAAAAGAAAAGATTATTATTATTTTGAAGAAACAAATCCGGCTACATTACGAATTCAGTCACGTGGCAATGAGCACCACTCAAGAAGCATTACGTCACACCACCCAAAACACCATTATGTTGACATTTTCGTATATAGAACTGGTTACTTGAATAAGTTTTCGTTCTTAACAATTTTTGTCAAGTTGATACAGTTGTCCTTAACTACACCTTAAAAGACAAATACAATTCCATTGCGAAATCAGGTTTTAGCAAAGTAAACAATAATAAATTGCCCAAAATTGACGCTTGGTAGATTTGTCACGTCAAACAGTGACTTCTGTTCATTAGAATTTCAGAATGTTGAAACTTCAATGTAAGTATACACAAGTGTGAAATATGTATTATAAGCTGAAATAGTATTATTTCAGTTTCGTTGTCAGTATCCGTTCCTTTTTACACATATATTGTAATGTAATTGATACTGGTTTTGAGGTTAGATTTGCGAAGTAAAACATATAACCAAAACAACTTAACCTCAACTCATACATTATTATTTTACAAACTTGTATAAATAGTGACTGCAAAATTCAACAAAATTGCTTTAGATTTAGAAATAGATTGTTTGTGAGTCATATTAATTTGTTAGTTTGTAATCAAGACTATTAGCTTAGAGCTTCGACACTTTAATGCGTTTCAACCAAAAACACAAATCGAAGTCATTATCCTAAAAGACAGGACCACAATTACAATGATTTTGTAGTGAAAGCACAGTTTATCTAATAAGTACTTAAACTTCCAACAAATACATCAAAATGATCTTCACAAAAATACATTCTTGTTACATCTGTACATATACTACGAGCACCACTCCTTACAAGTTCTAGTCACTTTTCCGTATTTGTTCATTGTTTGGAACATTTATAACAATTTGTTTGGTGTTTCATTAGTTTTGCTGTTACACTGGGGCACTACACGATACTTGTAACAAGACGACTTCATTTTTAATTAAACTTAAGAAGCAACTGCCGTACAGACACGATTGTTTCACACGGAGTTTAAGATGCCATGACAGTTTTGAGTATTTTCGTGGTAAATTTAAATTGTATTTTTAAAACACAAAATGCATAATGTAAATGTTTGATTTTCGGAAAAATATAATTTTTTTGTGTATAATAAATAAATATTAAGGTAAAGTATTAACTGATTTCCCAAATTTAGTCAACTAGCCCATTCTTTAATACTTATTTACAGCGCAAACATAAGATAATGTAGCAAATTTAGAACGAAAATTTTATCAAAACTTAAAGCAGTTCAGATAAATCTTTGATATTTTTACGTATCTAAATCTAATGCCGCAAAATAATAGGTACCAGTGTCAATACTAACAAAATGTTTTGGAAAAAATACCTTAATTATGTCATGAAAAGTTGTTTTAATTATAATTTGTGGGACAGTCAAATTAAACGTTGCCATATTCAGACTAATGAAAAACCATTATATTAATTATTCAAAATTAAAAATATTATATTAATTGATCTATTACAATGTCTCCCACATTTTTGAGACTCGTTGTACAATTACCTATGGTTGCAAAATGTATTGAATCAAGAGGGGGATAATTTTATTAATCAAATTTTTAATAATGCGTTCTTTAAAAATGGTAATGTTTTTGCCTGTTTCGATATCTGAATTTTAACTGAAAAGTATAAAGCGAACGTTGCGTATGTAAAATAAGTTTCATCATTGGGAAAAGATCTGGGAAATGTAGTTTTTTCTACCTAATTTTCTTCTTACTTCTTATTAATTTTATTTATTTTATACTATAATTACGATTCCAAAACATTGTGTATGTATGACCTCGAGGAAAAAGCCAACAAGTTTTTCCTAAATTCAAAAACGAAGTCTGAGAAAGAATTACAAACAATTGAAAATCGGATAAGAGGAAACGTAATCCAGGAATAATTATTAAATTAAACTTGATATGAAATTAACGAGGAGTCAATTCGCACCCGATACCGATTCCTTCATCCACCAGTTTTTTTCTTTCCATAGTAATATTTGTGTGCAACGCTTGACAAATTATGGAAACGGAACAAATTAAAAATTAAAATGAAGCTTTAGGAACACGATGCGAAAATTCGAAGGAAAAGTGGATGTAGCACCAAAAATTAAAGAAGAAATTGTGAAAAAACTATTTTCCTTTATAATATCAGTGAATTGGGAAATAGAAGTACTAATTAAAAATGATCATAAAAATTTCTATTAAAGGAAAATTCATGAGAGGCCGTTCTGTAAGTACTTAACAGGTTTTTCATAATAATTTGAACCACGCTTCTTCTCGTAAGCATTACTTTCTTATTTTTCAAAGTTAATTTTGATCTCATTATTTATGTAATTCACAACTCACTTTCATACACAGTAGTTCTAAAAAATAACTTGACGAGACAAATAACAAAAACCGCAAAGCTGCCAGTTCCATTTACACACTTCGAGTAATAACGGAACGTTGTCCATGGAGAAATCTCTTATTTTCTCTTTGGAAATGTTGTCGGAGCTGAAGCGCGAAATGTTGACGGCGAGGCGCATAGAGACGGGCATGTATTGTTTTTCTATTGCTAGGACGTGCGACTTGTTTGAAGCAATAGCCTGCGATGGAAATAATAGATGTCCATTTAAAGAATTCGCACTGAACGCGCGCGACGAATGTAAAGCACCATATCAAAAAATAAAAATAAATGGTCATTGCGAACTGAATTTCCAAAATATGCTCTATGTGCTGATAGATGGGTAATATAATACAACCATTAAGATTAATTTAAGAAGCAAAGGCTTGATATACGTGCAAGGCCATAGACTCTTATTCTAATACAAATTAAAGAGCACCATCTATTTATAAATTACGTAACTAAAAAAAATTAAATTGCATAAAAAAAATTAATTGCTTTTTAATATAAGATCATTTTATTTAATAACCAGTTACTGTTTTCGCATGTATACTCATATTTTTATGTGAAACATCAATGGCACGTTTGGATGGTTTTTAAAACGTTCTGGTCGCGACGTGCCATTTGGCCAGTTTCGCGTTTTATCGGCTCTTTCCGATTTAATTCGGCTAGCTTCGCGTCTTTTCCGCTCTTTCCGACGTGATTCGGTCAGCATCGCGTCTTGTCGGCTCTTTCCAATTTAATTCGGCCAGCTTGCATCCTTTCAGCTCCTTTCTACATAATTCCGTCAGCTTCTCGTCTTGCCAGCTCTTTCTGACTTAATTCGGTCAGCTTCGTCTCCTTTCTAACAGTATCATATAATTAAAAATATATTTTCAATAAATTATTAAGAAATACTTCTGCGATGCATTATTTCGTAAACATTTAAACTAACATTTTGTTATTAACAACTATCTGAATATTCGTTTTTCGTTTTGAATTCGTTGAAATAAAAATATTTCAAAATAATAAATTTGGACGTTTTACATCTGCCAGGCGTCCCATGACGGGTTACAGTTTTCAAATGTTTTGCTGTGATTATCAAGAATTGAGACCTAAAACAGTATCCATTCAAAGTTAATAAGCACCATCTATTTATAAGTTGTATAGCTAAAAACATTTTTTAAAGTTTTCATACAATGTTTTAATCTTTTTATTTTAATATAATTTTTTTAACAATTAATAAATTTTTTTGAATCGTAAATTTACTACTTATATCTTATTGGACTTTTTTACTATGATTACCAACTCAAATGTTTTTAAACTTTCCAGAATATTACTTCAATATCTAATGTCGAAATCTTGCGATTCAGAAAAGTCGGAACGCAATAATTTTTTTAATGATTGAAAATTGAAATTAAATTCGTATATTTCCGAAATTTGCAC
Source organism: Druceiella hillmani (assembly GCA_039881145.1). NCBI lineage: Eukaryota > Metazoa > Arthropoda > Insecta > Lepidoptera > Hepialidae > Druceiella > Druceiella hillmani. The sequence continues at coordinate 19,486,813 of JAYKKI010000035.1, forward strand.
AGAATCAGAATTATAAAATAAAATATAAAAAAACGCACGACTTTGTTATTATCACTATGTGCGTCAAGTTTAGATAGTGACGCCTGAACGCGAGACAATCAATCCATAATCGTTCGCTCTTCTTTATTAATTTGGCGTATCTGCGTGAAGACACATTTTTTTTACATTTTACATTAAAGTTTCTCTCGAAAGAATCAATAAATTACTAATTAATTTTAATCTAAATAAATATTAAAATATTACAAAATATGTCTATTTTTTATTAAGTAAGTTCTTTTACGAGAGTCCCAATGTCCAAAATGCAATCGACGCCATCTTGACCACAATAAAAAGGAAGCAATTGTCCAAATTCAATTTTTTTAAAATAGAACGACCTTCTAGGTCGTTCTTTCTCAACACCCCCATTTTGATAAACCAAAATCGAGAGATGAATATACGTATTTAATCCAGTATTATTACATTTAGTTTAATACAGTATTATTACATTTGGTTTGGATTTGCGACACCTGCAGATAAATAAAATTATATCTACAGTTTTAATTGTGTCGCAAATCTAATATCTGTTAGACCCTATTTGCGAAGTTTTCAAAGTCCTAACATTATAAATTGGAGAATCTGTGTATACTTCTTTCACTTAACCATATCTCTAATGCACAGGGGATTTCTATAAAATTTATACATGTAAGAATAACCTTTGACTTAATAACTCTCTAAATATAAGAACACGGCATTATTTTTTCAAGTCTTTTTTGTTGTTTGAGGTAAACAAAGTGATACTTTAGTCCTAGAAGTTCTCTAGTTAGACGGACCGTGTATAACTGCCATATTTATATTTGTGCCTTTTTAATTTTTTTTCACCTTCGTCATTCTTACACGTATCTATTTGATATTTTCGCCTCTAACGGTGCGGCAGCTTTAATCGCTTTACATTACGACGTCTACCAAGAAACGTCACTCGCTCTAGTTTCAATTATCCGATTGAACATTACATTAAGCAATAAACCAAACAGTTATAATCAGCTATAAAACAATCAGTAAACTTTGGAAGCATTGCATTATCATCTGGGGGGGAGAGGGAGGGGGCTAATAAATCAAGACGAGAAAGGTGCTTTCAAAATAAATATTAATGGATAAGCACGAATCATCTTGGAATCTGTGTTTACGTTCTATGTATTACAGTCTGTGTATTTTATGTCTATCTATATACTCGTACGTATGTACATACATATATGCGCTTTCAAAGGCTTATAAGATCTGATGAATATCCGACTTTTTCTTTGATAATGGTGGCCAACAGCACCAACAAAGCTATGCCTCAACAAGTTTAAACTTATATCCAACAGAAAGTAAAGAAAATATCATCGAATTGGAACCGGGAAAATTGTTACTATTGAAGTATTAAAATTAATGACGATTTTCATAGGCAGAAAAAAATAGTCTTCGTTTTTAGGGTTGCGTATCTCAAAAGGAAAAAAGAACCCTTATAAGATTACTTCTTTGTCCGCCTGTTGGTCTGTCACGATCCTTTTCCTTAGGAACGCGTAGAGGTATCGAGTTGAAAATAATATCAAATACTTACATCTACGATCCCTTGGATCTACAAAAAATCAAGTTTCTAAGTCAACACAATCACGAAGAATCCAGAAAATACGGTCATTTATGTCGCATATTTTAAAACTCGCAAATAAATCAAAACCTAAAAGGTATTTCACGTTGACCTAGAATCATGAATTTTGACAAGAAGCGAGGTCTCGCGTCACAATTAATGGGAAAAGTACTTAGAATTGTTAATTTGTAGTTATACCACACAAACAATAATCTTATTAAATATGCGCCTGTAGAAGATATAATAGGCAATTTATCTTCGTTCTAAAAAATTAAAATTTTGTAAATCTAAATATATAATAAAACTGTAACCGAGCCGTGTCTGTACATTGAATATTTTTAGGAAAATCTTATTATCTGACTATTAGTCATTATTATCGATACAAAGACCAAATTTACCATTTTTCAAATTTTTGTCTGTCTGTCTTTCTATTACCGCGTCACACAAAAACCACTGGATGGATTTTGATGATATTTGGTATGATGATAACTGATTATCCATGTCAACATATAGGATACTTCATTTATTTTGGAAAAATGTCTCATTCCCAAGCGAAAATACAAAAACTGTTTCGTGCAAAAATCACTCCGAATCTAGATATTTCTGCTAATCCATACACATTTGTGAATATATAAATATAAATACACATAAAATTAAGTAAAACGGCTCAATAATATTTAACTAAGTTCAATTTAAAAAATCGCCAATAGATGTCATCACAAGGTTTTTAAAATACGTAATTTTCCTTATCGCATCAAGTCAATTATCACTGAATGGATTTGGATCTTTTTATATTGCACCGTGTCAAATTACATAATGCAATGCAGTATAATTTCCATCATATCCATGCTCTCTAAATATTTTCGAGCTTAAATAAATAAAACTAAAGAAATAAACAACACAACATAAATACGACGTTTAATAACTCGCTTTAGTTGTTTTGATTAATTCATATATTAGTTGTTTTTACCCGACGATATAAAACGTTAAATGTTTTCTATTATATAACGCGATATGTTTTTTTTTATTGTTCGTTGCATGCTATTCAACGAAAGATGTCGCAAATAAATTTCGTAAATCATGGTCGTAATCAATCAATCATGTCATCGTGTTTTCAAAAACAGGATAAACCTTGTGCGTAGCTGGCGTGGACCTAAGCATCATTTGCTTTTCGCACGGACAGCTGTATCTAGCACTCTCCCGTACCAGCAAAGCTAACAATTTATTTGTTTAAGTCCATGACGGTTTTACAGGTTCTATTGTTTACAGAAAAGTTTTGTGAACAATGTTCTAAAGCTCACGCGAACGAAGTCGCGGGCACAGTTAATAGTTTAATAAGAATATTATTACCATTAAATGTTTATAAATGCCTCAATGTATATGGAACCCTCATAGTGCGAGTTCCACTCGTGCTGGACCGGTTTTTTTTCAAAGACCGAAGTCTTGTCTGGCTTTACTCTAGATCCCTCACAAATATCCGTAACAGAAAGTTAATAGGAAAATTCTTATTAAAACAATAATAAATTCCATAAACAATTTGTTGCTGTTGAATCTTCAGAATTTCTATTTGTCACAAAATATACTAATCTATTTGTGACAAATATACTAATATATGTATATATATATATATATATATATATATATATACTAATATACCTGTGATAAATGTACTAATATATTTGTGGTAAATATACTAATATATTTGTGATAAATATACTAATCTATTTGTGATGACTTACATTCTATTATGTCTGAAATGATCCTCTGATTGAGGGTAATTAGAAGATATTTGGAACACGTATCATCCGACATTACCTTTATTTTTGGTGGAAACAGTGCTTCATGGTTTAATGAATCAAATAATTTAACCATTTAAAAAAAATACAGAAAATGTGCCAACTCCAAGGATGTTGAAGAGTATTAACCGCAGTATTTATTTAAACAAATCAGATACATTGCGCTCGATGACATAATGAAGATACGTCGTGTAACCTTTGAAATGCGTACTAGCACTGTATAAAAACGTGTTATTTATGTACGACAGATAACTAAATTAACACGTAACATAATATATTTAACGTACATTTCGTTTTAACGTGTTAATTTCGTTTTAATTTTATATTCCTGCCCTATTTGCCCAAACCTCGTTTTACAAGTTTTGTAACAGACATTGAAGGATAAAAATAGTTTGGAAATGTTAATCTCCCTACCAGGTCTGGCCTGTGTTTACGGGTCACTTCTTATAGTTTTAGATGTAAATACTTAGCTGAGATTTTAAAGTTGAGTAATTGTGCCCCGCGGTTTAACTCGCGTGAAATTCGGATTGAGAAAAGTTATTTGATTTTTTTTCTCTTATATGTTGTTTTTGGGTATAAACCATTACCATACCAATTTCACCAAAATTTCACCAAAAAGTGTTTGGCAAACTAATTAACATATAAACAAACAACAATTCTGAAGACAAATTTTCTGGCTGCTATTATCATTCTTTACACTAAATCAATCATTCATTTTAAAATATTTTCCATGTACAGAATTCACTTTATTACAATTTTATTATATATATATATATATATATATATATATATATATATATATATATATATATATATAAATTACAATTATCGTTTGTCTTATAATTTCGGCAATATTATCAAAAAAATATGTAGAGATTTTGTTAATTTCTAAGATTCGTATTTGAAGGGTTCAAATAAAAGCCTATTATTGTGGCCAGATCTTCTATCTGTCACAAACTTTTACCATGTAAACGATGTAATACAGGGACTTAAAATTGACACATAAAACGTACTTTGGTCCAAAAATAAAAATGATTTTAATTTTATTTCGATGGGAGCTTCCGTTATTGTTAAGCTTATGTTAGAACTCCCATCTCCACCTAACATATACGGAAACTCCCCTCTAGGGGGGGGGAATAAGGGAACTGTAATTTTTTCTCCACATGCGTTGCAAGAAGCTCTTTGACTGGGGTTCAAATTTTTATTTTTATTTTCCTTAAGAAAACCATTTTATGAAAAAAGAAATTTTATATTTTTTCTCTTTTTGTTACCAAGTTTATTTTACAAACGTCACGTCTGTAATTAAGGTTTAATATTTCTTGTATATTGAATTTAAACAATATTAAAAAAGTACTCACTAGTGATGTAACAAAAGCACTGGTTAAAAGTAATAAAACCAAAATATGTTTCAGAAATTCCCGATGTACGTTACGCCTTTGAAAGACCTATTAGGTAAATATATTTACCTAGTGAAGAGTAATGTTGATGTTAGTGAATAGTTAAAAAAAACACTAGGTACCATTACCGTTCCGTATACACTTAGTACATACATATAAAAATTAAACTACCAATGTGGTTATATTTTTATATGTATGTACTTAAGTGTATACGGAACTATCGTAACGCGAGTTGCACTCGTATTACGGGGTTTAGTTCTATCAAGTTAATACAATAAAAGTATTTAATAGCGATTTAAAGAAATACCTGTCAAGTACGAGTAGAACTCGCAGTACGAGGGTTCCGTACACATTTAGGCAATTATTAAACATTTAAAGGTGCGTAGTATTTCTATTAAACCATTTACAAACACTGATTTTTCACAAAGCAAATATCCATCTTTCACAGACCTCACAACATAGGGCATATTTCAAAAATTGTAACAACAAAAAAAAGATTTGAAATCTTTAAAAATGTCACGGAGTAAGGTACAAATAAAAAGATAACAATGACCTGAATACGAGCTATTTTTTTTTTGTTTAAAAACTCTACCAAAGTAGTTACATTTATCACATCAGAAGCTTGAAAAAACTTCCACGTGTATTTCAATTTCACCGATAACATTTGATGAAGAGGATACGAGCTACATTCGATGCGGACAATATTCTTAATCTGTTTTTAACCTTCCCGTGAACTGCGATAGAATGTGAGATGGCCAATTAGGTGGCCATATCACACTGACAGTCGTTACTCCCTGAACATCATAGACGACGGAGTGTTTGACAATTTTTCAAAAAGTATTTAAAATTATTCGAAATGTATCTCATACACCGACAATTGTCATATATTCGACGAGAAAAGTTTTATTTTAATTATGCACATTTTTTTGTAATTATGCAGAGCTTCGTGTCAAAACAATTAGTCACATGATATTTAAATTCCATTACGTCACGGGGCATCGTGACGTAACAATTTAATTGAAAAATGGAGATTATATATCTTTCTTTAATTACTTAAAGTCGGCTTTATATTGGTACATGATAATTTGTGTGGTGCAATTGATGTCACGCGTTCTAATTTGTGAACGATTTACTTGCTGTAATGTACACAAATAATACATAGGGCGGATTTATTGCGAGGAGATCAATCTCATACAGCCAACCAGAATATCAATCCTACCCGGCTCTACGGCCGGGATTCAAACCAGGATCCCCGCGGTTCGCCGCGCTGTCAAAGACAGCATACCTGTGACCACTATGAACCAGATAACACCAGAGAGACGACGATTTGTATTTCGACGTTTAGCTAAGAAGTTTAAAACATAATATTACTTTTAATTTCAATCATTCAGTGTAAATATTTATACCAAATCTATGGAGCTAATATTGCTAAGTATTATGCTAAGTATAGTATAGATAATGAGTATTATGTTAGATATAAGTATAGATAATAAGCATTATGCTAAATACAAAAACTAGACATGCGTCCATCCTATTACGTGCGATGAGCACTAAGCAATTACGTTCAGATTTCACTATTAGTATATAGACAACATATATATATATATATATATATATATATATATATATATATATATATATATATATATTTGTGTATATAGATATTAAGGCATAATTCGATACTAAAATTGTATATATAATCCAATATTGTTAGAGCTAATGGCTATTCTTGAAATCATAATGTGATGTAACCCAAGTCTACTTTAGACTATAATTTTCTTTATTATGTCATACTGAAGACGAACTCTTGTGCAATCAATCGTGTGTCTCCCCGTCTATCAAAGCCCGTTTTCTCAAGACCGCACGAGGTAAAAAGTTGAATTTTGACACATTTATAAACGAATTTTGAAATGGATGGGATTTGAAATGTATATTAATTAGCCAAACAGACATAGAATCTAAAAAATCTAATGCGCATTTTGGAGTAATTTTGGGAATTTTACTAGTCACCGATTTTTTCGCTGTTAACCCCGTCACGAGGATACATTAAAGAAAAACTGATAGAATGGAAAATTTAAATAAACCTATAATATCATTTTTTATACCCAAAACTTTTGTGAAGAAACGACGATAGATACGAGTAGAGCTCGCAATACATCATATACATAAACCAAAATTAATTGATAACAGATTTATTACGGATACGTTAAGAGCTTAAGCGCTTAAAACAATGTATTTGTATGAAACTATTGCAAAAAATAATATTATTTTAACCAAGTAAATGTAAGGCCCAATACATCTATCATAGGTTTTAAAATATCGTGAATTTGTGAAAAATTATGAGATATAAAATCAACGCTATATTTTTCCAATAAACTTATATAAAAATTTATGTTAAAAAAATTATTAAGGATATTCACCCTTAAGCGCTCAAAACAATGTATTTCTATTAAACTATTGCAAATATCAATGTTATTTTTACCAAGTAAATGTATAGGCCAATGTAACTTTCTCAGGCTTAAAAATATCATGAATTTCTGAAAAAGTATGACATGTAAAATCATCGCTATAATTTTCCAATAAACTTATACAAAAATTAATTATAAAAAAATATTAAGGATATGTACCTTTAAGCGCTTAAACAATGTATTTCTATTAAAATATTGCAAATATTAATATTATTTTTACCAAGTCAATCCATAACCCAATATATCTTTCATAGGCTTAAAAATATGAATTTGTGAGAAATTATAAAATGTAAAACCATCGCTATAGTTTTCCAACAAATTTATATAAAAATTTACGATAAAAAAATTATTATGACTATGTACCCTGAAGCCCTTAAAGCAATGTATTTCTATTAAACTATTGCAAATATTAATATTATTATTATCAAGTAAATATATAGGCCAACATTACTTTCATAGGCTTAAAAATATAGTGAATTTGTGATGATGATGTGTGAGATGTAAAATCATCGCTATAATTTTCCAATAAGCTTAGCGTAAACTTTACTCGTTATTCTAAATTTAACAATATAGGAGGTTGAGGAAATAAACGTGTGTTATGAAAAAAAATTCAGCCATATCTCCACAATTATCTCAAATAAATTTCTGAAAATATAATTTTGAAGTCCTTAACGATCGAAAACAAAAACGTTTTTTACTAAACTTACCTTTGAAAAACACTGAGACATTTTTTCTACTTACATTACGAAATATGCAAGTCAGTAAGTTCAATTACCATGCCAAAATTCAATTTCCTACGTCAGACGGACTCTAATAAAACGGCTGTAACCGATGGACAAACGGACATGTGAGTGATTCTATAAGGGTTATAAAAGTATTATAGTTTTTCCTTTTGAGTACAGAACTTTAAAAAGTCAGCGAAATACGTGATGAGGTTTACCTGATCAGCGCCATTTATATGCATTTCCAAATAATCTAAGTTAAATTCGCAATTGAAATAGAAGTGAAGTGTGGCAATTGATGAGAAATATGTATCTGAATAATGTTCGCTGTCTCGGCTCCTCTGGTGCCTCGTGCGAGGACAGTCGCAGCCCGTGGGGATACCTGACCACAATTTAGTCGCAAAATCGTCTTCCGTGCAGTAACATATCTTCCACTTTAAACTTTCACCGATTTTGAAGATTACAGTCTTTTTTCCTTAGGTATAATCTAAAGTCTTGTTAACTAAGTACTATTTATTTACGAGCGTTTTAATGTTACTACATTTTTTTGTAAACAAATATAATTTTATGTGCTAATATTTGTAATATTATTAATATTTGAAGTCATTAATATCGATGAAGTTTTAAGGGGATGGAAACATTGCCGCTTTATGTATGAAAATTCGGCACTTAATTATGGTCTTAATCCTTTTTTATTTTAATTAAACAAACTTTATATTTTACTTACCCTAAACCACGGCAAATGATTTGGAATACTAAAGCACGCTGCAACCCCTATATTGTTTTATATTAGATAGCTTTAAAATAACAAGAAATAATTTATCTTTCTGGGGTAGAACCCCTTTACGGTAGAAGTAACGAAGAAGACATGAAGACAAAATGTTAACTTGTATTATATTCCACGTAAATGTAAGAAAATGTTTCGCCACGAGGCAAATGGCTCAAAATGTTTAATTAACTATTTACCTTAAATCGTCACTTATTTATTTTTGATGCTACATTCAAAACGAACCGGAAAAATTATTGTGTTTTTCCTCGTAATTCAGACGAATAGTTTATTCTAATAGTTTATTTATTAAAATTAGTCCTGTCTAGAAAAACTACAGATATTGCTGCAGAGAATGCTGCTATAGGGTTACATACATATATTACAGCGTCCGCCATTGGTGAACAGTCTAGGAACGGAATGTCCAACGGTAGTCTAGTTGACTAAATTTGCGAAAGTAGTTAATACTTTACCTTAATACCTATTTAACCCAAAAAAATGTATTTTTCCAAAATTTACATTAAGTATTTTACGTTTTGAAAAACCAATTTAAAACCACAAAAACGCTCAAGACTTTCATGGCGTCTTGAATGAGATCGGTACTCATAAAACAAATAAAAACAATCGTGTCTGTGTATGGCAGTTGCTCCTTTTGTTTAATTAAAAATGAATTCTTCTAATTACAAGTATTGTGTAGTGTCCCAGTGTAACAGCAATAAAGTGTCCCAGTGTAGCAGCTGCGTTAAAACGCCAAATAAATTATTTATAATGTTCCAAACAATGAACAAATACAGAAAAAGTGACTAAAACTTGCAATGAGCTCGTAGTTTATTTATAGATTCAGGAATACATTTTTATTAAGATCATTGTGATGTAAGTATTTATTTGCAGTTTAAGTACCTATTTGATAAACTGTGTCTTCACTGCAAAATCATTGTGATAGTGGTCCCTGTTATAAAGAATGACTTGCGATTGTGTTTTCTATAGAAAAACATTAAAATGTCGGAGATCTGAACTAATACAGTTGATTACAAACGAACAAATTGTATAACTCACACATAATCTATTTTTAAATGTAAAACGACACTAATTAATTTTGCACTAGCTATCTTTACAAGTTTATTGATAAAATAATAATGTATGAGTTGAGATTAAGTTGTTTAAACTTCGCAAATTTAACGTGAAAAACAATATTGTTTTTATATATAAATTACCTTACAATAGGCCCGTAAAAACAAACGCTTACTAATTGCGAAACTGAAATAATATTATTTCAGCTTATAATACATATTTTACACTTGAGTATACTTACATTGAAGTTTACCATTCCGAAATTCTGATGAACAGGAGTTACTTTTGACGCGAAAAATCTACTAAACGTTAATTTTGGGCAAATTATTATTGTTTGCTTTACTAAAACCTGATTCCATAAACAGAGTGTACTTGTGTACTTGTCTTTTAAGTGTACTTGTCTTTTAAGGTGTAATTGAGTACAACTTGATAAAAATTGTTAAAATCGAAAAAAATATCGAATAACCTGTTCTGTATACGAAAATGTTAACACTCTAAAAATGCAAATATATCATAAGTAGAACTATCTATTACATGACAATGTAGCAAGCTTTAGTAATCACACCCTGCTTTGTTTTCGATTAATAATTTTAAAAGGACCATTCGAATATCTCAATCTAATTCAGCAGATAAGGTTTAGTCTCTAGTCTCTATGACTTAGATCTAACAACTTTGCTTCACTCGAATTTAATTAATCTCCTAGGAGTTTCAATAGATACTAGAAGAACTAATATTTGTAACGTGCTCTCTTTTCATGTAATAGATAGTTCTACTTATGATATATTTGCATTTTTAGAGTTTTGTACCAAAAAATACCTCTATACGATCAAGTCCTGTATGTCTGTGGCAACTGTTTTTATAGAAACTATTCGATGACGGAAGTTAAAATTAGGTTTAATGATAAATAATAACTGGCACGTATCTCAGTAGTTTATTTTTAAAAAATATTTATTGCAAAATTTAAAGTTAATTATTAAGTAGGAGGTTATTTAGTAGTAGGTTAATTATTAAGTAGAATCGAAAATCACGATTTCCCGAAACGAACGATCAGTGACATTAAACGAAAATTTTAATGTCACTGATCGTTCTACAAATGAAATTATGATATGGTCAAATAAAATTGACAAAATAACCATCAAAAATACAAAGTAAAATAATACAGTACAACGTAACAATCAATCACACAATTTTGTAATTTAATATAACATCGTACAATTAAAAATATTTATTTATAAACTGCAGGAAAATAAAACAGTAGGGAACGTGTATCTTTGCTAAAAGATGTCAAATCTCAGTCTGAGCCGTCTCTATTTGTGTCTATTCAGCCAATCCAGAATTGAGGAGCTAACTGGTGATAATGCTAAGGAGTGCCAGAGATCTCGTCTGTCGGGTGGCACACGACCACCTAATATGTTAGTTTCCTTTAAGAATCACGTCCACTCGCCAGCTGGACCGTCGTACGACTGAAGTATCCACGCATCCCCCCGCCTTGCGTAAATACACGGACCCGCGATATAAAAATAAGTTATAAACGTCGTATAGAAAATAAACGATTTAAATTACATTTTTTAATTCGTACCTCAGGGTACGGTTCTAGGCTATTGCCATAGATAATATAATTTACTTACGTACATTGACATGATTACTTCTGCAACCAGTGTAGTTTAGCAAAAATGCGAATTTCACTGATGTCTTAATGAAAGAATATACATAAAAAAACGATGTATTTAAAACGTCTCAGTAGTCCTTATTTTATTGTGAAAAATCCCTCCATTTCTTATACTGCAACTTTTCTTCCACTATTTTCACTTTACATTTATAATTAGATATTATATATTTAACAAAAATGTAAATATGAATGGTGATAATAAGAGAAAAAGTTAAATAAGATATTAATAATAAATTACAAAATTTTGAAAAGATGACGTCTTAATCAGTGGCGTAGCGCGAGTGTCGGCTGCCCGGGGCGGAAGACAATTTTGCCGCCCTCTTATTTAGGTATTTTAATTTAATGTGTAGTATACATTACATACATTAATTATAGAGAACTTTTCGGCGAGAACAGTCATCATTATTTTGCATTATACAGGTTAGATTTTAAACAAAAAGTTTATCTAAGTTTTACAATCACGTTTATTAATACAAAAATTCTTTTACTTTAACCACTTAGATACATTGATATAACTTAGGTACCTATCGCTTAAGATTAGGTACACCTTGACGATCGACAAGATTAAATAAAATCAATTTTTAATTAGAACTAGAACGATACTATAATGTTATATTTTTATTTTTATTGAAAAGTAATATGAGTATTTATTAGAATTAAAAACAAAACTTCCGTCTTCAATTAAAAATTTATACGTCTACTTTTTTAAGAGCAAAGTCTTTTATTGCACCGTCAATGTCTATCGCATCACACACCTCTTGCTCGATAGACAAAATAGCCAAATTAGTTAGTCTTAGAGTACTCATTGTCGATCTTAAATAATTTTTAATCAATTTCAATTTTGAAAAACTTCTCTCACAGCTGGCATTGTTTATGGCAACTGTGAAAAATATTCGGAACATTATTAAAATATTGGGCAGAGTATCTTCCAGCTTGGATTTCACAATAAATTTAAATAATTCAAGTGAGTCTGCATTAATAAATTTATTTTCGTTGCCTGTAGCAGCAACGAAAGTCCGCAGTCGAAGTCTTTCCAGCTTGAAATCCTGCTCGTCAATTTCGTCAGATGCGTAGTCCAGATTACATTCAGTGTTATCTGGATTTAATAATATAGCCGGCGTTAGATAAGCAAACTTATCCGTTAAATTATGTAGTTGTTGAAAACGCTCACGAATTTCTACAATAACTCTATCTAACGAAGAAAACAGCTTTCGTCTCAACTCATTTTCACAAGACAAGTTAGTATCTCTAGTTCCGTCATCAAAAATATGCTTTCATGTTATGCGCCTGCCGCCTCCGAGGTTTTATGGAAATTCCAAGTTCTTCACACATATTTTTAGCATAACCTACAGCGCCATTTGCCCATTCCTCTCTTTTCTCTGTCAATATTATCTGCAAAGCATTTACTTTCTGAGCGCACAATCTTATGTCAAGTCCCCTTGTTTGTAAATATTTTTGTGCATCATTCACTTCATATAGCACCGGTTGCCACAGGCCCAAAAAACAAAGAAAGGAAAATGACTCCATCGAAACTAGTAAAGCACCTGCATCTGTCCTAGTGTTTCAGCTTTCACCTGCCTCTGTCAGTTTTTCCAAAATGACGAGAATGTCTTTGTAATGATGCCATGTCACATTTACGGCATCACCTCTTGCACTCCACCGCGTGTCTTGAACCTTTTTTAAACTTTTGCCTGTAGCTGCTATCAGAACTTCCCAACGATGTGTCGATGAGGAAAAAAAAGAATAGCAACGTCCTAAAGTGCCGAAAAAAGTTACTGAATCCACCTCAACTGAGGCAGCGTGTAAACAAACTAGGTTTAACGAATGATTTGAGCAAGGTACGAATTCAGCTTTAGGGTTTATTTCTTGAATTCTTTGCTAAACTCCTGAATACTTTCCAGCCATAACAGCAGCATTATCATATCCATGGCCTCTACAGTTGCTTATACCTAGGCCATCAGCTTGAATCTTGTCCAAAATCTTCGAAATTCCTTCAGCAGTTTTGTCTTTAGTTTCAATGAAATCTATAAAAGATTCCATTACTTTTACTTCCTGATTTTCAATTACTACGTATCTTAATACCTGACTTGTTTGAAAGATCTGGAGTGCTGTCGAATATAATTGAATAATACTTAGCCTTTTTTATTTGTCCGATGATATGTTGGCGAACATTATTTCCAAAAATGGCAATAAATTCGTTTTGTATTTGTGGTGACATATAAGTGATTGAAATTTTGCCACACATTTTAGACCTTACAAGATGTTCACGAAGTACAGGATCGTATTTTGCAATTAAATTAACCAATTCTAAAAAGTTTCCTCTATTGGTACTGGTGTCGTTTTCTATATGTCCACGTAAAGCCAAATTTTGTTTGGCAAGGAATCTTATAATATCAAACATTCTGATAAGAATTTCCTGCCATTTCTTTATTTCTTTTGCCACTATGTCTTGCTCTTTTTTGTCAATAGTCTGTCCTTTTTGAAGTCTGCTCTCCAACTCCTTCCATTTGCAATAATTTTGGATGTGTAGTGCACTTGATTCGTGACTTGAAACCTTAGGATTTAATTTCCACCAAGTATTAAATCCATCAGATGAGCAAAATTTAGATCCATTCGGCGTATTTACGTTCTCAAATAAACGATAATAAAACCAAAATAATGATGCTTTAGATGGAGAATAAGCCATCCAAGTATGTAAAACTTTTTCGCCGTTAGTCAATGTACGGTAAAACCATTCGTTAGTAATCCGTCTTGTCTCTCCTTTTAATTTTAAAGAGCACGAATCTGAGCGTGTTACTATTGACATTTCAGCGAAATTAGTATCAATATGCTGAATAATTTCCTGTCCTTGCTGAATGAGATGCAATCGGATATTGTCGTCTATGTGTTCAGGCCATTTTCCAATATCGTCGAAATTTTGGCGTACAGATGGAGACACTAATGCAGTAGATGTTGTTGGAATTTGATCTTTAGGAACAGTGTCAGGTTCTTGTATTTTTTCAGCTTGTTCTGGGTTTGAAGGCCCAGTTGTCTGTGATGAATTTAAGCCTAACGAGGAATCTGACGTCTCAGGAACAACACTTTTCACATACGTAAGTAAAGCCCCTTCATTTGCTTTAATATTTTCCAACTTAGCTCTTCTCTTATTACGGTAAGATGCCCCACTTTCTTTTACTCTTTTCATTTTTGATGCTAAATTCAAAAAAGATTAAATGATACAAGTACCAGTTAGAGTTGTAAACAAAACTATCGAGCATTTCAAAAGAAGTACCTAGTAGATTTAAAAAAAACCTTGTTTTACTGAAATTTTCCGTTTTTAGGGTTTCGTACCTCAAAAGGAAAAAATTGAACCTTTATCTATCTTTACTTTTATTAAATCATTTCATTGACCGTCTGTCTGTCTGTCAAGACCTTTTTTCATAGGAACGAGTACTTACTTACACATATTAAATTGAAATTGATATCAGAGTTGCCGGTCTAGATCCCTTTAAAATGTGAAAACACTTTATGCACTTGGGCGGTTTTTTTATTTTAATAAATTAAAGTTTGAACAACATATCAGATAGTCCAACATACAATTAGATAAATATAATATTTAATACTCACACAGTTGAAAGTTGTTCAATAATTTCACAACCACTACACGTACTTATTTCCACAAAAATCACATTTTGGATAGCGTAACATAATTAAAATACGAGACAATGTAAATTGGACA
The DNA here is from genome assembly GCA_039881145.1 of Druceiella hillmani. NCBI lineage: Eukaryota > Metazoa > Arthropoda > Insecta > Lepidoptera > Hepialidae > Druceiella > Druceiella hillmani. Next base: position 19,502,026 of record JAYKKI010000035.1, read on the forward strand.
ACTGACAATCAATAAAACTTTCTTTGAATTGTCAAACTTTGTCAAAGCACGTAATTCCCCGTACCTTAAAGGGGCTTCCCGGACCGTGTAATAAACTATATTGAACTTAATATATATGTAATAGAAGTCATTCTCGCTGATTGTTAGTCATAAACGGGGAATTCCCACAAGTCAGTATAGACGTTGTTGCCAGTCGCTACAAAATATCATTCAAAGAAAAGGAATTCCCCAAATTCGTCACAAAATAAGTAATGTAAAATTCCGCGCTCCTTTCAATCGGTCCGAATTTGTAGTTGCGATAAAAATATAAAATGGTTCAAATATTTATAAAATATTTTTATTATTTATTGTTAAATTTTGCCGCCCCCTAAAAAGTGCCGACCGGGGCGGGCCGCCCCTGCCGCCCCCACTACGCTACGCCACTGGTCTTAATATTAACAAAAATATTTAATTCAACCAATCTTAAAGCTATATTTACTGTAAGTAAATTTACTTTATTAGTTTATTATTTTAATTTATATAGATATTTACTGTAAGTATTTTATTTTATTAGTTTATTATTTTAATTTATATACATATTTACTGTAAGTAAATTTATCTTATTAGTTTATTATTTTAATTTATATTGATATTTACCGTAAGTAAATATTTTAAAATCAATTTTTTGCATTACCGAGTAGTATTTTTTAAATACTTCATTTTTATGAATATCCTTTAACTTAAGAAAATACTAAAATTAATACTTTTACTGAACTGAATTCATACTTAATTTTATATGCATTAAAAACAAATTTTCTAAACATGACGCAATAGTTATTTTATATTAAATTGTAAAAATAATTCAAGAAATGACAAATTCTAATTTCACAATTAAATGAAACTACGTGATGTAGTATTATTTCTACTTTCTTTAATTTCTTTACCACGACCTAGGTTTCGTTGTATTGCAATATCTTCAGGTGGGATATTAGCAAAGATCTTTGCTAAAGAAATTAAAGAAAGTAGAAATAATACTACATCAAGTATCATTATGAAATGCTATACTTAATCTTTGTTTTCTATTATTTGAGTCAAATTGAATATTTCATTTTGTAGTATAATTACGGACATATGTAGGTATAAAAAATATGACGGGAAAACAAAATATATTAATTTTACGGTCTTTATTTATTAATTTATACGCAAACAACTTTATAATTAAAAGTGCTTAATGCAAGAGCAATCATCGATTAAGGTAATTGAAGATACTTGTTACATGATGAACAATAAAAGGTTGATTTTAAGAATGTCCTTTCATACAAATAAGCACTTACGGGATTTTTAAAGATAAAATGCGATTATTAGATAAATTAAAATATACTTTACTTTTTTCCTCAATGATGCCGTGTTAAAAGCTATTGTTTAGAGAGTGACGCAGGTCAGACGTAGCAAATGATAAGCAAACTTTCCCCTTTGCGTACGTGTCGCTATTACGCCTACAATATAAAGCGTCAATACTATAGCTTGTTTACAGTTGCTCACCTCTGGTTTTCCCAGTCGTCAAGCAAAAGAAGTAAGCACACACTCGGTTACTATGGCGCGTTATCGCGTTTTACCCTTTCAGTCTCAATGATACAAATACCGTAGCGTATTTGTAATGTGAATACTTCGTAAGCCACATTTATAAGAAGTTTTAATTTTTTAGATGTAAAATCTCGATAATATTCTTTTTTCAAAACAAGAAAAATTCTTATTTTGAGTAAATACGAAAAGATAGATGAAGTTAAACAAAACCTGTGGCAAAAATGTTTTTTTCTTTTACTATAAAGTTTATTAACACTAAGTGATTAAAAGGAAAATCTTAGTTTACTCAGCACATAGTATATTAATACAAAAAAAATTAACCGTTAGTTATATAACTAGTTTTAATAAAAATTGTAAATAAAAAAATATATATCAAGTTTACTTATTTTGACGTACGAAGTTTTCACTCAACAGAATCGATAAGTACAGGTGTAAAGATGAATTCAACAAAGCTTCAGAGAGATAAATCCCCTTGATATCTTAAGAAAACAGTGAAAACGGTTTTTCGAAATTTTGCATAATGCAAAAGTTATCGCTGTTTGAAAAATAAAAGAAAACCCTGTTGTCCGTTTCAGGGTTAATTACGTAATCGCTGCTGATTTATGAAATAGATGGTCTGTTGCTTGAAACAGAAAGTGACTATATATTTTAATAAAAATATATTTAACTCGCTTTTCCCACCTTTGCCAATACCACGACAAAAACGATTAAAATATTTATGCGTGTAATTGACGTGTTTTCGGGTTCATAGGAAAAAAAATAAATTCTTTATTCGTAATATTGAACTACTGAATGAGATTTTATAAGATAAGAATGAAAAATGTAGTAATAATTTCGAAAACAAATTGAGTTTTGAACAACTGCTTCGAATTTACCAAAATTACTTTCACTGTTCTCTTCAGTACATTGAAGATAAATGTCTCTCTGCTGCTTTGTCGCATTCAATTTTACATATAAGATACGTAAGCATCCACTTTAGAAATCTAGGTAATTCTAAATGTTTATAACCTCGAAATTCACAATGAAATTGGAATCAGAAAATAAATTATTTAAAAAAAAAAAAGAAAATATATATATATATATATATATATATAATTTTATTATTTTCTCCTTGCCTAATTTGTTTCGGATTAAGAGCATCGCACCACGCGACCTTTTACCCGCGTCTTACACTGCTTTATTATTTTAACGCCTCTGGTTACATAGAGCTGAACGGTTTTATTACATTTAACAATTAGGATTTTATAACTTATTCGAAAAGCAATTCAATACATTACTCTTAACAAATTATATGAAGTTACAAGTATTGTTTTTTTTTCAAATAAAAATATACGCCTTTTCGTGTCTCCAATGCGAAAAAAATTTAGAACTTGGGATTGCGATCACTGCTGAAAATACGGAAACTGAAATTCCCGTAAATAAATACATTTAATATTAGATATCATTGATGTTAATACTCAAAAAAAATCACCTATCTCAACTTTTTCAGTTCACGGGGGAAATGTTGACTCTACAAAGGCTTTAAAACAATGAACGATCTTTTTTGGTTCAATGGAAATTGGAAAGGTAAAAGAAACAGTCAAGGTGTGTCGAAGTCCTATGTTTCTCATATTGGTCGTGACATCAGCGCCGCCTAGCGTCGGCAGCTTTATAGGCGCCTCAATTTTATTAGTACGCTTCATATTAACGGCTTTGGTAAATGTTTACGTGAATATTTTATTTGTACGTACCCAGAATATATAATACCCATTTGTTTTAGGCTCAGCAAAATGAGTAAAATATTAAATATATTACCCATATTATAACATTTCAACTATAAACAATGTCAGACGGAATGCATTTTATACCAGCTATCCATTTATTTCTTTTTATCTAATTTCCAATTCGATATTGGAAATCTGTAAAATTAGAATTTTTAATATATTTGGCGTTAATTTTGTAGAAATTCATTATTCACAATTAAATGAAACTACTTGATGTAGTATTATTTCTACTTTCTTTAATTTCTTTAGCAAAGATCTTTGCTAATATCCCACCTGAAGATATTGCAATACAACGAAACCTAGGTCGTGGTAAAGAAATTAAAGAAAGTAGAAATAATACTACATCACGTAGTTTCATTTAATTGTGAAATTAGAATTTGTCATTTCTTGAATTATTTTTACAATTTAATATAAAATAACTATTGCGTCATGTTTAGAAAATTTGTTTTTAATGCATATAAAATTAAGTATGAATTCAGTTCAGTAAAAGTATTAATTTTAGTATTTTCTTAAGTTAAAGGATATTCATAAAAATGAAGTATTTAAAAAATACTACTCGGTAATGCAAAAAATTGATTTTAAAATATTTACTTACGGTAAATATCAATATAAATTAAAATAATAAACTAATAAGATAAATTTACTTACAGTAAATATGTATATAAATTAAAATAATAAACTAATAAAATAAAATACTTACAGTAAATATCTATATAAATTAAAATAATAAACTAATAAAGTAAATTTACTTACAGTAAATATAGCTTTAAGATTGGTTGAATTAAATATTTTTGTTAATATTAAGACCAGTGGCGTAGCGTAGTGGGGGCGGCAGGGGCGGCCCGCCCCGGTCGGCACTTTTTAGGGGGCGGCAAAATTTAACAATAAATAATAAAAATATTTTATAAATATTTGAACCATTTTATATTTTTATCGCAACTACAAATTCGGACCGATTGAAAGGAGCGCGGAATTTTACATTACTTATTTTGTGACGAATTTGGGGAATTCCTTTTCTTTGAATGATATTTTGTAGCGACTGGCAACAACGTCTATACTGACTTGTGGGAATTCCCCGTTTATGACTAACAATCAGCGAGAATGACTTCTATTACATATATATTAAGTTCAATATAGTTTATTACACGGTCCGGGAAGCCCCTTTAAGGTACGGGGAATTACGTGCTTTGACAAAGTTTGACAATTCAAAGAAAGTTTTATTGATTGTCAGTTGTCCAATTTACATTGTCTCGTATTTTAATTATGTTACGCTATCCAAAATGTGATTTTTGTGGAAATAAGTACGTGTAGTGGTTGTGAAATTATTGAACAACTTTCAACTGTGTGAGTATTAAATATTATATTTATCTAATTATATGTTGGACTATCTGATATGTTGTTCAAACTTTAATTTATTAAAATAAAAAAACCGCCCAAGTGCATAAAGTGTTTTCACATTTTAAAGGGATCTAGACCGGCAACTCTGATATCAATTTCAATTTAATATGTGTAAGTAAGTACTCGTTCCTATGAAAAAAGGTCTTGACAGACAGACAGACGGTCAATGAAATGATTTAATAAAAGTAAAGATAGATAAAGGTTCAATTTTTTCCTTTTGAGGTACGAAACCCTAAAAACGGAAAATTTCAGTAAAACAAGGTTTTTTTTAAATCTACTAGGTACTTCTTTTGAAATGCTCGATAGTTTTGTTTACAACTCTAACTGGTACTTGTATCATTTAATCTTTTTTGAATTTAGCATCAAAAATGAAAAGAGTAAAAGAAAGTGGGGCATCTTACCGTAATAAGAGAAGAGCTAAGTTGGAAAATATTAAAGCAAATGAAGGGGCTTTACTTACGTATGTGAAAAGTGTTGTTCCTGAGACGTCAGATTCCTCGTTAGGCTTAAATTCATCACAGACAACTGGGCCTTCAAACCCAGAACAAGCTGAAAAAATACAAGAACCTGACACTGTTCCTAAAGATCAAATTCCAACAACATCTACTGCATTAGTGTCTCCATCTGTACGCCAAAATTTCGACGATATTGGAAAATGGCCTGAACACATAGACGACAATATCCGATTGCATCTCATTCAGCAAGGACAGGAAATTATTCAGCATATTGATACTAATTTCGCTGAAATGTCAATAGTAACACGCTCAGATTCGTGCTCTTTAAAATTAAAAGGAGAGACAAGACGGATTACTAACGAATGGTTTTACCGTACATTGACTAACGGCGAAAAAGTTTTACATACTTGGATGGCTTATTCTCCATCTAAAGCATCATTATTTTGGTTTTATTATCGTTTATTTGAGAACGTAAATACGCCGAATGGATCTAAATTTTGCTCATCTGATGGATTTAATACTTGGTGGAAATTAAATCCTAAGGTTTCAAGTCACGAATCAAGTGCACTACACATCCAAAATTATTGCAAATGGAAGGAGTTGGAGAGCAGACTTCAAAAAGGACAGACTATTGACAAAAAAGAGCAAGACATAGTGGCAAAAGAAATAAAGAAATGGCAGGAAATTCTTATCAGAATGTTTGATATTATAAGATTCCTTGCCAAACAAAATTTGGCTTTACGTGGACATATAGAAAACGACACCAGTACCAATAGAGGAAACTTTTTAGAATTGGTTAATTTAATTGCAAAATACGATCCTGTACTTCGTGAACATCTTGTAAGGTCTAAAATGTGTGGCAAAATTTCAATCACTTATATGTCACCACAAATACAAAACGAATTTATTGCCATTTTTGGAAATAATGTTCGCCAACATATCATCGGACAAATAAAAAAGGCTAAGTATTATTCAATTATATTCGACAGCACTCCAGATCTTTCAAACAAGTCAGGTATTAAGATACGTAGTAATTGAAAATCAGGAAGTAAAAGTAATGGAATCTTTTATAGATTTCATTGAAACTAAAGACAAAACTGCTGAAGGAATTTCGAAGATTTTGGACAAGATTCAAGCTGATGGCCTAGGTATAAGCAACTGTAGAGGCCATGGATATGATAATGCTGCTGTTATGGCTGGAAAGTATTCAGGAGTTTAGCAAAGAATTCAAGAAATAAACCCTAAAGCTGAAAATACTTTCCTTTTTACTATTTATCTTTTTGTGTATGATTTATCGACATGAATTTGGTAAAGGTTTGAATGACAACTTATTTAAATATTTTACACAGAAATTTGTTATATAGTGTAGATTTTTTTTGTGTTTTTAAAAGGTATTTGTTTTGTTACATATTTTTTGGCTACTAATTTCTTCACAACGTATTTTACACGACAATGAAATGAAAAACATTCTTTTGGAGCCGGAAGATGGAGAAGATCTTGTTCTAGGCAAGGCGTTAGAAGATGAATCAGATGAAATAATTGAAGGTTTTCGCTTTGAGGAGGATTTAAGAGCAGTTGATACTCCTGATGCTTTAGAGGTATAGTCACTTCAGGATTCGGATGAAGAACTTGAAGGATGTCCGCAGTTGAGTTCTAATGCCTCACCGGTCACTGTCCGCAGTGTTCCAGAAGTTTTGTGCGATAGAGGCAGAAAAAAACAGAAAAACTCTAATAAATTTGTATGGCATGGATGTCATCCTCATTCGTGACGCACCTCACAGAGGAATATTATATTCCATCCTCCAGGTAACAAAGGCCCTGCTAAATTTATTACTACTGCATTAGATAGTTGGCAATTATTTTTTACGGATGAAGTTTTGGGGACTTTAGTGTCTAACATGAACCAAGAGATTTCTGAGCAGCGCAAAAAATACAAGTCGGTGTGAAGATGATGATTTTGTTCCATCGAGCACACGACTTTCGTTTGTTCGAGATACGTCTATAACAGAATTGAAAGCCTTTTTTGGATTATACTACTTGGCTGGTGTGTTGAAAATAAATCACTTAACTATCAAGGAAATATTTTATAAAAATACTGGTATTAGTTATTTTCGGTCCACTATGAGTGAGAAAAGATTTTAATTTTTAGCAAATTGTCTCCGGTTTGATGATCGTTCGATAAGAGGTGAGAGAAGACAGGTAAATAAATTGGCTGCTATAAATGAACTGTTTGATCATGTAGTTGAGCCTTCAAAGAACCTGTATTCCCCTTCCGACTGCACAACCATAGATGAATTGTTGCTTGGATTTAGGGGAAGGTTTCCATTCCGTACATACATCCCTTCAAAGCCAGATAAATATGGGATCAAACTGTTAATGTTTTGTGACGCTAAAACGTATTGCAAGATGAATAGCATAATGTACATGGGAAAAGATTCCACTTCTAGAGGAATACCCATTGCTGAGTTTTATGTGCTTGAGCTGTCAAATACTATTCATAAGACTGACCGTAATATAACATACGATAATTTAATTGGTTTACCTCTATACCTGACGCTCAAAATCTGCTATGCAAAAATGTCACTACGGTTGGAACATTAAAAAAATAAAACATAAATACCTACTCATTTTACTGAGACAAAAGACCGTGACCTGAATACATCAACGTTTACTTTTCATGATGAACTCACTTTGCTTTTGTATATTTTTGCAAAGCTTAGTAAAGAAAAAAGTAAAACGTCTTCATGCTTCCACCATGCACTACGAAGCAAATAAAGATAAATCCGTTAAGTTGCCGGAAATAATAAGTTTTTATAAACAAACGAAGGGCGGAGTTGAGGGCCAGCTCTCCCACACCTACAGCTTATCGCGCAAAACTCGCCACTGGAGCCTTTGTGTCTTCTATGGAATACTAAATATTGTGGGGATCAATTCCATAATATTGCTAATTTATCAAATGCCACTAATAAATAAGATTTTAAGAATAGACGCATTTACCTGAAAACTCGCTTTTGATCTCATAAAACTCCACCTGGAAGAGAGATTTCAATTGAACTTTGCCAATGTCCCTACAAATAAGTATTGGAGATATATTAGGAAAAAAATGACCGATAGCTGGGGCAATCCCTTGAATTCCATAATCTGGATGGTGTTCTATCTGCCCAAGGTTCAAAGACCATAAATCACGCACACAATGTGCCAAATGCAAAACTTCCATTTGTAACGAGCACCAAAACAAAATATGCTAAAACTGTTTGATAGTTTCTAATTAATGGGCCTTAATTGTGTTCAGTCAGACTGAAATGCTTGTTAAAAAAGCCTATGTAAATTGATTTTTAATAAAAGTGATTTTTTGTATCTTGGGACTTTCAAAGAAAATGTTCATTTTGTATTCCATCTTAAAATTGATCCTAAATCAAACTTACGTGCAATTCACATGTATTTATTGAGGAAAATATTTTCCTGCCCTACTTGCTTGGGGGTTGTAAGTCAGTCTGACTGATAAAATGTTGATGTGACACTGAACTTGTTTAAATTTGTAATTTTAAATATGTGAATCCTCATTTTTCTCAGAGTTCTTGGTGTATATTGAGTATGAGTTAAAGTTTATGGGACTTCGCCCTGACCTAAAATCAAGTGGTACATGTGTAAGATAGTAACGAGGAATATTCGGGAGTCCTAGTAGTGACTGATTCACGAAAATTTTAATTGAAATATGAAGAAGGTTTCACAGTCAACACAATCAGACCAATGAAGAATTTTGAAGTTTATGTAAAAAATTATTGTTTTTACATTTTACTAACTTTTATCAAACTTTCTTCTGACTAGGCGTCATTCAGTTCACACAAGTGTTGAAAGAAGACTTTAACTTGATTACACAATGATTTTCTAACATTTTTCTTTCAAATCCTAATTCTCATTAATCAGTGGTACAATACAAATTGATATTTTATAAAATCATAAACTTTTTTATTTTTGTACTTGGATAATATAAATTAATATCTGTAATAATTATTTTAAATTTTATAAAAATTTTGATAGTAAGACTGATTGTACTAAAACAATTTAAACTTTGTATTTAATTTTCCTTTAAATTTTTAGAACAGTATTTAGTCCTTTCTATCTACATGTTTTACCGCAGTCCAATTCTATCTATGTACAAAGAGGTTTCTTTTAAATTTTCATCGTTTTGTTATCTTGAATCAAATATAAATATACTTTGCATAAGACAAAATATTTGTTTTATTTCCACAATTCCATTTGTATTTTATGATATTTTAATAAGGTAATTCAATATATGACCAGTCCTAAAAAATTGCCAAGTAAAATATTTAGTAAAATATTTCAGTGTTCTTTCAATACAAGTCTCTTATAGATACAAGTAAACGATGGCTACTGGAGCAGACCAGTTGCTGCAGATATTGTTTTCTCTGAAGAATGTAACAAGATATTTTTAAATTTAAATCAACCCCAAATTTTTTTAGTATTTATAATAATCAGATTGTAGTGTTTTTAATTTTAAAAATTATGATTTGTTTCCTATTTGTATGTTAAATTAATGTTAACATAAAAATAGGAAATAAGCCATGGCACTTGGCGGTAATGCAACCTTGAAATGAATTGCAACTTAGTAAGTTATGTCAGATTGAATATGTGGCCATATCATCAGCATGATTGGATAATATGGTAAATTTTTTATTGAGGCGAGATGTATTCTGAATGTTAAGCCAAATGTATTCAAGTGTTTCGAGCATATTTTTAAGTAAAAATCAATTAATGTCATCCCACTTCATGGTCTAAAACAGGATTGTTAATCGCGCTTACCTAACTGCTGGCATACGTTGGAGAGAAAGCTACAAGAAAAACAAAGAATTCAGAGGAAATGTAGCTCGTCGCTCTTTGACTCACATACCTAGTATCAGAAGAGCTAAGTACAGTTAGAAAAAGACCTGAACAAGAAGCTATGCTACTGGAAATTTATCCTTAGTTAAATAGCCATTTTATTTACTATGTATAAATAAAATGAGCATTTAACTTATAAGATGTCCAATGGTACAGTTTTACTATTTAATTTATATTTCATTATATTTTTATAGTTATGAAGTGTTTTAGTTCCCAAAGATAATTAAATACAAGCTCAAAAAACATTAAAGCATTGATAAACGTTTCTATTTTAAGTCCAAAGTGGCTTTAAAAGAAAAGGTCTTGCTGCATTGCCCTTAATTCCCTGTATTAGTTGTGTAATTAGAAATCCAAATAAAATTACACAACTGAATTCTACGGCAATGGAAAAAATGTTTAATTTTTCTTCAAATCAAGCAACATATGTCAACTTCAGCATTAGACTAAGCTGTAATTATAATTTCATTACGGTGGGTTCTGAAAATAACCTTTGTTAATAAACGATCTTGAGATTCAAGTCATTAATTTAAGTGGAATTTGACACTAATTTTTTTTAAGTTGTGAATTGTACTATGTAGTACTTACAACTTGCAAAATGTATGAATCTGATGCTGATAGCAAAATTTCACTAAAATATTTAAATGGCAGCGTATCAATAATGAAAAATTTATATGAAGACAAAATTCTTCCATTAATTTATTCTTTATTATTTGTGCTTAACAGTAAAAATACCTTCACGAGCAATTTAAATACTGGAACAATCTTCAAATCTTTTACAAATATCACTAATTTTTTCTACCTAACATCATTCACAACAATGATGTTAGGTAGAAAAAAAAATTAGTAACTTAAAATTATACTAATGTAACATGATAATATTTTTAGTCCTTTCCGTTCTGTTTCATTATGTTTATTTAGTAATTTGGTACTATAATTTATTTTTGTTTTGTTGGGTTTAAATTGTTTTCGTGAACAGTTTTTTTAATCCCGAATTCTACTTTATATTGTGTCCTTGTAGTTAGAGATAGTTTGTATTAGAAACGTCTTTAGTTACGTACATGTGCAATTGCAAAAATTGTAAAACATCTTTATATTCATCTGTTGAGCAATCAATTCATTTTCTTTAGGTCCTTTTTAGTTCTTGCAGATTTGCAATTGAGTGGGATGAAGGGATGGGTTACGGGCAAGGCATGTCAACCATTTTCCTTAGACTTCACGTTTTAATAGGTAAGAATTCATCTTTCACATTTAGAGTCATGCCAATGTTTTTTATCTGCGGATGGGTTACTCTCATTTAATATTTTCCAAAAATAATATGCACGAGGAACAGACATTGGTTCCAGGTGATCCCAACCCAATATTGCAAGTGATCACAAAAATTCTGTTAAACTTGTTAGAGAGTCTTTACGACAATAATATTATCCATCCTTCACCGTGGTCTTTCCCAACGTACATTGTACCAAAGAAAGAGAATGCGTCTGGCACGAAAAAATGCCGAACGAATGTTGATTAGCGTAAATTCAATGGATAAATTGTTGACAAAAGTACCAAATACCATTGGGTGAAAAAGTTTTAGTCAAACTAGGGGAATCATTATATTTCACTACTGTAGACCTGCATCGGTTTATTACTGAATATAAAAAGATTCAAATGATATTAAAAAAAAACAGCATTTTCAACCCATCATTGACGATGCAATATTTGTAACAAACCAAAATACCAACCCCCAGTATCCAAACCAATGAATCTCACAGAGATCACACTCTACACTAAGACAAATGACCCTTATTCCAAACGCCTCTATCACAAAAACAATAAGATTAGTGATTTTAGTTTATAATCATACAATATATTCAAGTACTGATAGGACCTCTAATGAAATTCACTTTTGACTTACAAGTTATCCGGATATATTAGATTTCAACAAAGAAAAAATACTCAGGGCATAGACATAAAATAAAAACTTTATGTAGGCCACTTTTGTAACAAAATGAGTAACAGACAAGATGGAATAGTTCATAAGTATAACAAAGATATCAAACCCCCACCATATAAAGTAGGCAATCTAGTTTCTAGAGATCCAAACAGAAAGAAAATAAAAGGAAAGATGTTGTCTAATGGTTCTTCTAAGATAGAATGTATATCAGAACTAAATACATGTACAATAAATTATGTAAGGCTCATTTTAACAAAATAATAAAATATGTTCCAGATGTTCCATCGTGCTCGGAGATGAAATTAAATTATATAAAATAGTCGCAGGTCCAGTGATTGTCGCCAAGGAAATAGGAACAATAAGACTTCAAACCACGTAGTGGACCACGTAGTTATTTATACCCTCAATATTTTCAACATTTTTGAAATATATGCCCAATTTTTAACCAGTAGCCTCTGGTTAGAAGATGAGATAATGAAAGCAAATAACACAATTAAATTTGAAATATATATAGAGCAAGTAATGAGAGCATTCAAGCAATCCAATAATGACTAAATATAAAATAATGATGAAATTAATATAAATAAGCAAATAGCAGTGAAGGAATCGGCACTAAAAAAACTTAGTAAACAAAATGCACATTTTATGAAAAGTCAGTTAGATTGAAGTAACTCAATTAATAATGTAGTGAAACAGCAAGTAGAGGAGTCTCGGTATAGAGATATTTATATTCATTTATTAATTAATTGGAAATTTTTATTAATATATTAGACATATTTGCTAGGTTGGGTAAAATGCAAAGCGGTATAATGAATTTAGATGTATTGTATGTAGCCATTCCAAAAATACATGATGAAATAATTATGAAATTATATCAACAGAAGTTGTGCTTTTGGAAATGTTAGTCTCATTTAGAGCATATGTGACTAAAGAGACTGTCACACGTCTGATTGAAGTGCCTATGGTAGAAGTAATTTCATTCCTTTATTTCCACATTTATTCAATTTTTATCCCAATAAATAAATGTTTTCACATACTTCCAACCTAAAGAAGATACGCATTAATAAGCCCAGAAAGTTGTGGCCAGTTAAATGAACTATGTACACATATCACACAAAATAATTTTATTACCAATATGCTTTGATAGTTAATTAAATGTGACACAAACGCACCATGCGAAATAAAAAATATAACAGACAGAGAAGACCTATATGACTGTACAACAATACTACTAACTTGGCAAGAGTTATGGAAACAACAAGTAGAAGAAATAAAACATTGGATAATCAACCTGACGGTTTACACCGAAGTCATCAGTAACTATGCTGAACACATAGATAACCTAAAACTTTGTTGATTATATTTGATGACATTACCGCAAACATGCAAACTATAGGCAAAAATGAAGCTCTAAGTAGCAGACTTACTTTATCAATACAGCGAATTTTGAAATTTATGTAGGAATATTTCCCCACCAATGACCAAATTTGAAAAGTATATTTTAGAGCTTAAATTTAAAGAGAAACATTCATTGAAGATTGATAGGAAATAAAAAAATTAAAAGCATCCGTTTGATTTTTAAGAAAGTTCAAATGAATGAATGTAATGAGGAAAAATTGGTGACAAAAAAACGCCTTATTAATCAGTAATGTTATTATTACTTATTGACAAGGTGTTTCTAAAAGATTTTTATGTTACGCAAGTTTCAATACACTATAAATGGATAAAATCTAACTTTGCTTTGTGAAATAAATGTACATAATAAAATTCCAATTTTCCCTTAATACTTTTTATGGGCCTTTGAAGGTCCTAACTTCATAATGATGGTTATTTATTATTTAAGCCAGTAACTCAATTAATATTTAAAAAAAATGGACTCGAACTTATTCAGAAGAGTTCAACTTGTTAAAAAAACTGAACACGTTTGATTTTTAAGAAATTTAAAATGAATGCCCACCCTAATAGTTTTAGTTACTATTGTTTCTTTATAACAATTTAAAACAAAAATCTATTGTGAAATCAAGAAATTATTGCCAACTCATGTATATACTGTCAATTATGAAGATATTATTTCTTCCACGTTTGATTTTTTAATGTCATTCTAAGGGTTTGCACATATTTCTTATAACATATGGCTAGACCAATTGTAAAATTTAAAATGTTTGTCTTAAACCTGCAAAGTATGAAGGAAAATCATTAAATAAAAACTTATTACCCTTTACGTAAACACATAGCCGGTGGCTCACGACCATAACAAATAGTTTTAAATAAACAATGTGATTATTTAAATTACTTAGTTTAGCTGGCAACCGCAAACTCCTCACTATGGCTGTCATGGTTAAATATACATCTGTTACATAATAATCATCTTATACTCTAGTATAAGTGTGTGTGAGCGTATGGGAGATCTAGCGTGAAATGAGATTATGAGTAATAACGGCAATATCTTTCATCTTTATATGCTTAAAAATGCAACTTTAATACACTATTGTTACATTTATTGAGTTTGTCGAGGCCAAGCCCTATACTTGGTAAAATAAAGAAGAAAATAATAAAATATTTCCTTATCAGCTGGGTGTTAGCCTGAAATATTTGACTTTCGTGAATACGGTTATAAAGAAAAGTCACAAGATGAAAATGGAAGCATAAGCATGTCATAACTTCTATTTAGCTCCTATCTTTCATACTTAATTTTAAATTTTTTTCTTATTTCACTATCAATCTTATTGGATTTTCTGTTACAGAACAATGACAGGAAGCCAAGGCTGTGTCATTCTGTGCAACAGGCTATTGCCAGTGCCATTTTTGCCAACATTGTGCCAACAGTGGAAGTTAAATGATTTTGCAACACATTTTCAAGGATAACAACAGTTTTGGAAAGTATAAATAAGCCCATTTTACATAATACCCCACTTGACCCTGTCGTCCACTTTTCAATTTCAACCCCTCATTTCACATCACATTTTGAATAACAATGAAATTATTTTTAAAATTCTTTCATCTCCAAAGTTTGTTGTAGTTGTAATGTACACAGCTTTTAATAAGCCTCCATCTAATTTTAATTAAATTTAAGATGTATTTTAATACTTCTTGCACGTTTGACAGATGCTATTCGCACGTCAACAAAATTTTGTAATGATGCTCTATTTGATAAACTTCAAGTTATGTCATTAAAAATGTTTTTCAATGAGGTCATATTTAAAAAATGTTAATTTTCATTCGATAAATTAACATTTTTGTTTTATAATTATTACTTTTGGCGAACAAAATGGGGGAATGAAAGTTTAATTTATTTTCACATACATGAAATTTTCTTTCATGGCTAATGCACATATTCTATGATATTTCAACACTTATTAATTTTCTGTATATTTATTTTTCAAAGCTAGATAACGGTTTTTTGTTAATGCTCTGTGGAAATTTTAGTGGAATATTAATGGCTTATATAGTCAGGTACAAACTTCCCACTCACTGGTATATAAAAATTTTACAATTAAATGAAACTACGTGATGTAGTATTATTTCCGCTTTCTTTATGTTCTTTACCACAATCTAGGTTTCATTGTATTACAACATCTTCATGTGGGCTATTAGCAAAGATCTTGCTAATAGCCCACCTGAAGATGTTGTAATACAACAAAACCTAGGTCGTGGTAAAGAACTTAAAGAAAGTAGAAATAATACATCACATAATTTCATTTAATTGTGAATAATGTATTTTTACAAAATTATCACCAAATATATTCAATATAAAAATTTCTTCTAAATCTTTATATCCCCATTGAAACCTGTACCTCAGAAGAAATTTCAGCATAACAAGAACAATAATTACACTGCTGTAGGATTTTGCTACATTGAAACATAGTGTATGGATCATCAATAAATTCAGCGTTGTATATTGTATGTATAGTGGAGTCACATTTCAACGATTATAAGTGTGTTGTAATCATAGCTTATATTCATTGTTAACTGACTTTTTTGTGCTGATCTCACTCAAGTTTGATAATATATTGATAAATTAGATAAGATATACGTACATACTTTATTAAGGAAATATTTTAAGGGAAAGTAATGAACTGAGAGGTTCAATTTAATAAAAAAAAACAATATGATAAACAAGAGTGCAGTCCAAGTTCATAACTGATATACATTTTACTTTGTAAAGGAACATTTGAAAAACACATTATGTACAGTAATATAATACACAAAAGTGTCAACACTCAAAAGTTTTAGAAGTGAATTCAAAAAGTGTTTAATTCTAATTTGGTACAGAAAGCTGTGAAATATTTTGATTATACAATAATAATTAAAAATATTTTCTTATGGCACATTATTAGATTGTGATTAAGAGTAAAACAAAACAGATTATGTAAGATATACAACTGGTTTGGTTTTCGATTTGGCTATTGTTATTTTATATTTATTAGAATTATGGTAAAAATTTAAAAAAAGCACTAAATAATGTTGATATAAACACATTGATGATAATTAATTAATTTGGAAAATTTATCAAAGTTAACATAACAAAAAACCAATACATTTCCTGACAATGGTACAAAATATACTACAAATCTTATTTCAAAAATTGAATTCGTTTATTTAACATCTATTGCGAGAATTGTTTTATCTCCGTTTATAATCTTAACATTAAAAGATAAATGTTTTCAATGTTTAAATAATATTGTTGATTTGTAGTTTATATTTTAATTAGTTACAATTTTCTATCAAATATTTCTCAAATATTAATCATGGAAAATATATGAATAATATAGATTGCTTATCGGTTGATATATGGACATTAAAAACATTCTTAATTATTAGATGCAAGCATATTTATTATTTGTAGCGAGTGATTCTGCAAGCAGAAGAGTTATATTTTATACCAACAATTATTTGAAGTACAAGTTACTTAAATTTCCCTTATTTGTGTACAGTCAAATAATATAAATTTGAAAATATTCTAAAGCACAAATCACCAACAGAACAAAATGTATTTTAATATTTTCTTCTACTAATTAGTATGTAAAATCAAAAATATTTTCTTTTCGAAGTTATACTTCTTTAGGTGCATTATGAAAAAAATGACAAGAGTGAAATTTTAAAAGTACGGGATGAAGGTGGCAATGATGCAACATAAAAATGACACCGTAAAGTTTTTGATAAAACATTTATATTTTATTGATTTACTTGTCCGGAGTACTAGGTGCATATGAATATGAAATGAGTTTGTTTGGTGATAGTGTCATCAAGCAGTTATTTGATAGTCAAAAATTATACTGTGATCGCATTTGTTCAAATTATTGGAGCTACCAAGCGATCATGAGTTGGCAAGAGAAGAACTATGTATTTCTTTCATATTTGATAGTAAAAAATTATACTGTGACTGCATTTGTTCGATTACAGGCGATCATGAGTTAGTAAGAGAAAAAATGTGTATTTCTCTCATAAGGTAGATACGTATATACCTATACCTATAGTTTATTTTCATGCTGTCTTGCTATTATATGCCAATCATCTACCAGACGATTTTGAATTTAGTAGGTATTTATTTACATTATAAATAATGAAATACTAAAATTATGAATTGAAATAAATTTTCAGTATATTCATTTATCTTCATTAATAATTAAACTTTATTTAGTTAGCAATTCAATCCTCGCATTTAACATGGCGACATTTCATTGACATCCACTATTTTATTTTTCTGTTGGCTTTCTGTTACGAGTCAATCATCTGTCAGACTGTTCCCAAATTATCGCTCTTTAACTTTATTATTCTCTTTTTTTAGTAATTGAAATTTAATAGGGGTTCATGTAATAAAAAAACATTTCTTAAAATAATTAATTTTAATTTTAAAATTAATTTTAAATCTGTTTTTATAGGTGAGTGGGCCAACATTTTATTTTTCTCCAGGTTTTCCATTATTTTTGTGTTATGCCAAAGTAAAACTTCTAACACACGTACATAAGTACACATGGTTTTTTTTATTTAATTTACATTTAATAAACAATTTTGCATAATCTATATGTTGAACAATTATAAACCCCTTCTGTATTTATAAATTGTAACCTCTGCTTTAAGTAAACTATTTGACAGTTTACATGATTTTGTAAACATTAGTAGGTAATGATTTTGTTGTTATTTTAATTTTTATGAAACTTTATTATGCCAGCAATTTCACCTTATGGGTTCTGTTCACATATATTATAAATTATTTTCATTTTTTTCAGTTAGTTTAACCGTTTAGTAAAATATTTTAGCAAAATTTGTGTCTTCTTTCTCCATAAGTACTAATATAACTTTAACGTAAATCGTTAAATGCAAGAAATACATTTTTTTTGTTTGAATAATTATTTATTTGTAAAAATATTTTTCTGAAACCCTCCTTAAAAAAGAGCAACATATCCCATAATATGTATTTTGTTGAATAACTTAATATCAGATTTTAGGTTATAATGTTAATATGAACAGAGTTGTTCATTTGTGCCATTCCTCCACACACTATCCTTGGGTGGTAAATTTCATTATTTTAAATTGCCGCTGGCTGCTTGCAAACCTGCAATATGAATCATATAATTTTCGTTTGTAGTTAAAGCTATTCATAACATTAAATTAAAAACTCATTAAAATGTGTTCAAGAATACAAGTAAAAGATTAGATAAGCCAGCCAAAATTAAATGTAGTGGGATAGAAGAAGAGATTTATTCTATAGTGCACATAAATATAAACGAATAAAGATAATATGTTATAACATTTATATTACAACAGATTATAAAAATATTGTAACAGAATATTGATAAGGAATGAATTTAAAAATGTTTCTTTCAATAAAACAATCAACATTAAAAAATATAAAAAACTGGTAATGATTAAAAAATATAAAAATATGTAACACAAATGTGGGATCATGGGATATAAAATAAAACAAATCTCCACATTGCAAGGTTATCAGCAAATTTATAGACAAATTTAATTATCATGTGGCTAAGAATAAGTTAGGTATATCGAAAGTAAATTACAACCAATCATCTCTAAAATCGAAGTAATAAAACATTGATAATGATGATAACCGAAAATAATTAAAAGACACGAAAATAATGATGTTTTTCTCTACAAATTTCAGCATCCATTAAATCTTTGTAACTTTAGATTTTTTAGCACAGACAAATAATCAATTTGATGAGTTTTTAAAGCAACCACATAAATTTATCTACTGCAGAAAAATACATATTAAAATATGTAATTTATTTATTATGTGAATATATGTTTACATTATGTAAAATTTTACTTTTAAGCTCTTTAAATTCGCTGTGTATGAAAATTCAGGAAACATTCTGGGTGAATACATCGTAATAATATGTAGTATCATGTCATGATGGTATTGTTTCTTTATTCTTAAGATAATATATAGCTTTTAAATGAACATTATTGCAGCCGTTTATAGGTAGACATTGATGACACTGGTATAGAGGTTGTTTGCATTCTTGACAATGTTTATTTCTCAAACATTTGACCGAAAAGTCAAATAGATAAATAGATATTAATTTTTTTGCTTTTTACCTGTTTTTATAAATTCATGATTTACTTATTTATAATTCACAATTTACCTGTTTATATAATTCATTTATATGATACATGTTTATTTCCAATCCCCAAAAGAGTAACTTGAACCACTACTCCAAATTTTTTTAAAAAGTAGTAAGTTGATATACATTGGTCAGCTTGGTCAACCGTTCCCATATTTTTTATGTAATGCAAAATAACATTTTTCTTTTGTCCATAAATTTCTACACTCCCACCTTAATATCTTTTGCTAGAACTTATTTGCGTATTACTTCATTTAGGCAATACAATTACCAATCGCTTATTTTCCTAACTAACAACAATAGTGTATGTCACAGATCATATACTAAATAGAAGGTCAACTTGAAGCAATTGTGCGAGCGAGATAGCACTTTCGCGTTTTCAAGTACTGAGCCTCTATATTCCCCTATTGCCCAGTCTAATGAGTTGCAGCGAGTGCCCATTTGCTAAGCACTCGCTGCAACTTCATTAGAGTATTTCTAACAGGTGTACTTTCTTACATTTTATGTTATAAAATACGTACAATTGAAACAACAATTCTGAAATTAAAAACTTTGTCACCCCAAAAATTAAAACTGTAAAAATCGATCAAAATTCAATAAATATCAAGTACCATCTTATTAAAACATGGCGATGTATTGAAGGGTAAGTTGGGTATGGCAAAAAATGGAGCGTAGAATTAACACTACGGAAATGCATTTCCAAGAAGTATGCGTGGTTTAAAATTTAATGATAAAAAAAACAGGTAGGAGATATACTGATGAAAATTGAGACCAACTGAAAAGCGTGCGTAACTGTAGAGCATGCATAAAAAGGAAGACGAAAGTTAAAAAGGCGTGAGAGGTGTGGCAATTTGGTAGCAAGTGAAAATCTGTAGTCTACGTCTACCCCTCCATGAGATATGTGTGTGAGGTAATGTATGTATTTACAAACATTTAAAATCTCTTATTTCTAGCTTTAATAAGAGCAAACTTTTAAACTCGCATTTTCAAAATTTATATTTTGTATGTGTTCTATTAAAATTACACACAGCAGGTATAAGGTTCTGTGCAGCAATTCTGGTATATAAATTTTTTCATCGTCACATATTTCCACAATTGCGTAGCTGCAATCCCCATCAAAATTTTCTGTCATTACTTTTACCGCATTATAATGTTATAATGAGTACTCAATGCGTAAAGAGGATCTTTGAATAGATGGTTTGTATGTTTAATAAGCACTAGAGCAAGCAGAAAAAAAATATCAATATTACCTCTACTATTCCAAAAAATTTAAAGAAGATACATTTCATGCAAGTGAGTTTTGGCCACATAAATTGAATGAATGATCAACATATCCAACCAAAATGGCTTAATTATTTTTTGCTTCAATAATTGCATTCATTCATTTACGCCACTCATGACAGCTGCATTATCATTATCTTGAGAATGACATATTATCACAACTGAACCGTAATTTTCAAGCTTCTTAAGAATTTTGTCACTTAGATCCATGGGTTTTTTCCTTTTAAAGGAAAAGATCAAAGGAATACTTATTTAGTATCCACTTTTCTATTATCAATGTTTACATAACAAATCACTTCAAACCTTTGATCAATATGTGAAATATCAAGTGTATTATCAAACATAATACCAAAATATTTGGCTGATTTTCGTTGACATCTTAGATTTTACATAGACCGCTAAAACATTCAAGAATTCATTTTGTTTATCTAAGGAAAAATATGATACTTTTGATGATTTACCATGCTCTAAATTCAAAATGTATCCTTTCAACACTACATCATACTTTGACAATAGTTTGACTGGTTGCCAGGTTTTGTTAGGCAGAAATAAAGTTGTATCCAATAATCTAGATTAAAGATGCTTCCACTTCTCTTTTTCCATGTCTACTAATTGCAAGGTGACCAACCTTCCAAATTTATTGTTTTGTGCATTTTTAGCCTCATTACCAAAGCTGAAATGTTGAAATATTTCAAGATTTTCCACCTATTTACTTGTAATTTCATGGTCAGCCACTTTAGGATTTAGTTACCACCACTTCTGAAATCCATTCATAAATATAGCTCTTGTGTTAGTACTAAAGGTGACAGTAAATAAATGATAGCAGGTACCATACACCTTATTAATTATAGGACAGTAAATCATTCATGATAGCAGAATGTTTTCCCCATTATGAATCACTTTATAAACCATTATTTTGAAAGATGGCAAACATCACCTTTTATTTTTAACCCTTACCTCGATACAGAGGCAAATGACCCTTCTCAGTCTTGAAATTTTCACTTCCTTTTTTGTGATTTCAATGTGAACATTATCAAGGATGGGTATACTCCTACGTGACACATCTCTAAAGCCCTGAAGTGCTTCAATCATGTAAGTATGGTCCTTTATAGTAGTAACATTATCAATCATTTTCGGTACTTTTGTCTGATTCATCTTCTTGATGAGTTGTTATCAGGGCTGGATTAATCATGTAGGAGCCCCAAAGCAATGCATGTCTCGGGGCCCCTTTACCCCTTTACCACTTTACAATTTGATTCATAATTAATCTATGTTATACTACATTACATTGTTATACAATATCACAACCACAACAGAAATTACTTAAACAACAAGTACTTCATCCAAGCTACTTCTCTAGGCAAAGATCATCATCCCTCTCTGATATAAGCAGAGGACAGTCAACAACTTCAAAAAAACAACCTGAATCAGACCTGTTGCCTGTTGAAACTACAGCAATAAAAGATATCTCTCAACATCCTGCCCCACCCATATGGCAACATGTACCACTTCCTCGTGGCAATAAGAAGAGGAAAATGTGCGATTCTCCACCACCATCTAATGGAATTGTACATAAGAACCGGTTTAGCAACTTACCGCTTGATCCAAATGATGACATTGCCCTTTCAAAAACTCAGAAACGCAACAAACCACCACCAATAGTTCTGAGTGGTATAGAAGACGTCAACGAGTTAATAAAACTAATTGAAACTGTTAGCCAAAAAGATAATTATAAGCTCAAAATGATTACCAAAAATATCCTTCACGTGCTAATGAAAACTCCAGAAGAATATAAGAAAATTATCAATCTCCTCAGAGATAACGGGCTTATAGGGTATACTTTTACGCCTAAGGACTCCAAATGCTACCGAATTGTCATTAAGAACTTGCATCACCTCACACCTCATGAAGCTATTGTTGAGGCAGTTCCAGCGACCAACAACAAAGTCAGAGGTGAAATAATTAATGCACGATACGGCCCCGAAAAGAAACCGACTTCAATGTTCTTCGTCAATATCGAGCCTAGCATTAACAATCCTGACGTTAAAAACATTGCATTTATCGCACAGCAAAAAATTAAGATTGAGGATCCCCGGAAATCAAAGTTCATTGTACAATGCCAACGCTGTCAACAATATGATCATACCAAAAATAACTGCATGAGACCATTTAGATGCGTGAAATGCGGTGAAGACCATAAAACCTCAGAGTGCAAAAAGAATAGGACAACTCCAGCCAAGTGTGCTTTATGCTGCTGCGACCACCCTGCTAATTATAAAGGATGCCAAATATACAAAGAAATACTAGCTCGAAGGACCAAGTATCTCGCCTCTCGTGCTAGACTACCCTCTCAAACACCTGTTATCAACATACCAACTACCACCAACTTTGACACTAAGGATCATAGTAACACCCACAAAACATCTTATGCCGATATTGCCAAAGGTAGGCAACCAACAACACAGCAATCTACTCACCAACAATCTAATAAATTAGAAGATATACTTGCCAAACAAAGTGAAAAAATGGATCTCTTAATTCAACAAATAGGCTCCCTACTGGGACTTATAACTACCCTGATATCTAATCTGACAAAATGACTTCTCTACACATCGCCACGTGGAACATAAACGGACTTGCTCCCAACACTAAAGAACTTGAGATGTTTTTGAGAACCAATAAGCTTGACGCCTGCCTTATATCAGAATCTCACACTACATCAAGATCACGCATATGCATTCGTGGATTCTGCGTTTACACAACTTCACACCCCGAAGGGGAAGCTCATGGTTGTGCGGCAATAGTAATTAAGGAGAACATTAAGCATTGCCTACTCGAGTCTTGGGAAACCAAGTACCTGCAAGCTACAACTGTACGGATCGATGATCGTGCCGGACCCCTCATCCTCTCAGCAATATACTGTCCACCGCGTCACACCATTAAGGAGAATATGTTTACGGAGTTTTTCAAAGCTTTAGGAAACCGATTCATAGCCGGTGGTGATTGGAACGCTAAGCACACACATTGGGGATCTAGGTTAACAACTACGAGAGGTAGAGAATTAAAATGTAGTACTGAGATCAACAATCTAGCGACCATTTCAACCGGAGAACCTACATATTGGCCTACAGATGCCGAGAGAACTCCTGATCTTATAGACTTTTTTATCACAATAGGCATTTGTCATCAAAATCTCCTAATTGAGTCAAACCTAGATGGATCTTCTGATCACACACCAATACTTCTTACTGTAAGCCCTATTGCGATACCCCATGATACCCATAGCTCCTATCTAACTAACGCTATAACCGATTGGAATGGTTTCCGAGAATATCTCGACGAAAATATCACTCTCAAACTTCCGTTAAAAACTGCTGAAGATGTAGACGATGCATGTCTATACATTACAAACCTGATCCAAGTGGCAGCATGGACAAGCACACCCACACTGAAGCATTCATTTGCGAATACACCGCTCCCGTTTGAAATCCATCAAAAAATTTATGAAAAACGCCGCCTTCGTAGAGTTTGGCAACTTTCCCGTAACAGCGAAGACAAAACGCGACTGAACAAAGCAATAAAAGAGCTAAAGATTCTTCTTGCTGATGTCACTAACGCTGCAGTTAAACAAAGACTGGAAAAGATGTCACCCAATGGCCATGGGACCCATTCTTTATGGAAAGCTACCAGGAATATGCCACAGCCCCAACAATGTTCACCGCCAATCTGGAATGGCAATACATGGGCACGGACAGACCCAGAAAAAGCTGAGACCTTCGCCAGTCATCTTGCTAATGTCTTCAAACCTAACGGATCTGACAACCCTGAGGAACCTGAAATAGATCTGATCCTAAATCAGGACCTGCAGCTGTGTCTGCCGATAAGACCTACTTCCCCAAAGGAGCTGTCCAAAGAAATAGCCAGCTTGGACTCGAAGAAAGCTCCAGGATTTGACCTGATCACCCCGAAGGTACTCAAAGAGCTTCCTAGAAAATGTATTGTCTTCCTGGTAACCCTCGTTAATGCAACCTTCAGAACAAAACATGTCCCTGCTATTTGGAAAATATCCGAGGTAGTTATGATCCATAAACCCGGTAAACCAGTCAACGATGCATCCTCACACCGTCCTGTCAGCTTAACTCCAGTTCTAAGCAAATTGTGGGAAAAAATAATCCTTACTAGGATACATGCATACCTAGATATCAATCACGTCATACCAGATCATCAGTTCGGGTTTCGCAAGCAACATTCGACCCTAGAACAAGTACACAGAGTCTATCGTACTATACGAGACTGTTTGGAAAAGAAAGAATATTGTTCTGCTGCTTTCCTGGATATCCAACAGGCATTCGATCGGGTCTGGCACAAAGGGTTACTATGCAAAATAAAGCAAGCACTTCCACACTCTTTCTACCCCTTGATGGATTCTTACCTTAGAGACAGAATGTTTTGAGTAAAACACTGTGACGCCAGGTCTTCCTTGCATAGTTGCCACGCAGGAGTACCCCAGGGATCGGTACTCGGTCCGGTGCTTTACAACATCTTCACGAATGACTTACCCCAGACACCTAATATTACAGTAGCAACCTATGCTGACGATGCTGCATTTCTCGCATGTAATAGAGAGCAGTTCAGAAGAGGCAAGTAAATTGCTGCAGGCACAACTCGATGACACAAATAAATGGTTGAACAAATGGCGTATAAGAGCTAGTGCCCAAAAATCTCACCACATCACGTTCACTCTGAGACGTGCAACTTGTCCTGCAGTCAACTTAGGTACCAACACCTTACCGCAATCGTCCTGCGTCAAATACCTGGGGTTTCATCTGGACCGAAGGATGACATGGAAAGACCACATCAAAAATAAGTGTAACGAAATCAATTTTCGATTTAGAAATTTGCTATGGCTTCTAGGAAGACAGTCAGCACTATCCCTAAGCAACAAACTAAGAGTGTACTGCTCCGTAATAAAACCCATTTGGACATATGGGATTCAACTGTGGTCATCGGCCAGTAATTCGAACATACTCTGCCTACAAAGATCCCAAAACCATATACTTAGGGTCATATCAGGTGCGCCATGGTACTCCCGCAATTCGGAAATCCACGAATACCTACAAATTTCAACCATCGTAGACGAAGGAAAACGCTACACAGCCACATACAAAGATCGTCTGACATTCCATCCTAACCCACTTTCGCACATGCTGTTGCAGCCCAACTCGATAA
The DNA here is from genome assembly GCA_039881145.1 of Druceiella hillmani. NCBI lineage: Eukaryota > Metazoa > Arthropoda > Insecta > Lepidoptera > Hepialidae > Druceiella > Druceiella hillmani. The sequence continues at coordinate 19,528,139 of JAYKKI010000035.1, forward strand.
AGAGACTCAAGAGAGCTGACGTGCTTCCTAATTAGAGTGATTAAGGGCACTGGCCCTATATTCGCCCAAACAAGATACATACCACAACCTACCTGCTTATAGTTCTAATGACTGATCGCAGGATACAAACAGAAAAAAAAAAAATAAAGAAATACTACATTACAAAGGTATTCCATCACCTTATTCAATAAAAAAAATTGAAATAAGTGCAATACAATAACTCTTTATCGCACACAAAAGGATACAAATATAGAAACAAAAATGTATGAAAAACAGTCTTATCACTAAAGTAATTTTTTCCAGACAACCTTGGTATGGAGAGAAAAAAAGAATTTATCAAGCAGATAGGTAGTGCACACTAAAGTTTGTCCAACAGTCATATTTTAAACACGTATTTAGAAATAAAATAAAAAAAAAAAGAAAGAAAAATAAATACAAATGCCAATAAAAACCACACAAGGCACCTACAATCACACTCCACTGACACTGAATAATGCTGCTTAATAAGTAAAAGGAAAGTAAAAAGCTGTTACGCTTAAATATTAACCCTTCTAACTTTTTTAAATGCAAAATCATTTAAAACATCTTGCAAGTTAACCTTTTCCAAAATATCTCTAATGAATTTAAACAGTTCTGAGACATGAACAGAGACAATTTTTGATTAGTTTTAATTTGGAAGTGTTGCGTTCACCCGTGTCATTACATTCGGGAAAGTCGATTGTATTTAACTGAATGTTGTTCACAAATGTACTGGTAATAATACTCTTTAACAAACAGCATCCTTTCAAAAGAAGACCTGCATACCAAACTTTAGTTTATTCAAATTTTTATGAATGAAGTAATAACAACATAAAAAATAATATTGTATATATTTGGCGTTAATTTTGTAGAAATTCATTATTCACAATTACATGAAACTATGTGATGTAGTATTATTTCTACTTTCTATTATTTCTTTACCATGACCTAGGTTTTGTTGTATTACAACATCTTCAGGTGGGATATTAGGAAAGATTCCATAATTATAGAAAGATCCAAGAATCCAGAGAATATAAATAAATACTACTAAATAATACTCAGAAAGTAGAAATAATACTACATCACGTAGTTTCATTTAATTGTGTTAAATTAATTGAAATATTATTTTAATTTTATGGTATAGTAAAGAGGTTGCAAGGCATTTTAACTAACTTCTTGGTTTTTTTTGTGGCTCATGGCATAAAAATGGGTGAGAAAAAATATCATACACTGGTCATTGTTTTGTCAGATGAATTGCTAAATTTGTAGCTAGAACTTTGTTTTTTTTAAATACATTCAAAAAAAATATTATGTCACTGTAGTTAGTAAGGTAGAAATATAACAATAGAATATAATACTAAACACCTGTTGAAAAGAAAAAAATGTACACTTTACGAAATTTTTAGGCCGCTATTGCCGCGTGTCCTGTTAGTAAATCAAAAGAATTGTGGCCAAATTAAAATAAAAATAATTCAATACATCTTTAATTTAACATATGATCCAAAGATCAATGCATAATTATCGATTACGATTTTCAATAGTAAAAAATGTAATGTGAATAGTAAAAAATTCAAAACAAACATAAAATTCTTCTTTAAAAATGACTTTATATTTATTCTTAAAATCAACGAGATACTTACAAAATTTAACGAACTAAATGTTGCAGTATGAAGAAAACTTCTTACAATAGTTTTATATAACATTTAAAGCTACATTTTGTATAGGTAATAACAAAACTTATTAAAGAATTATCTTTTCTAATTCTTTTTTTTCTAGGATTCCTCCCAAATCTGATATTATCACTGATATCTATAAGAATCCTCATATGTATACATGTTATTTAATCCAATCTAAGGTTTCTCTATATAAAACTCAAAATGCGAACTATTGATAAAAAAATAAATGATGTAACGTAATTTTGGAACATCGGGCTATTTTTTTGTGTACGTGTTTTATTGGTTAAGGAATTGTTTCTTATTGGTTGACATAATCGGAAGATAAACATTAGCCAATCCAATCTAGTCCATTTGGAATATTAGCTAATAGAAATTGTTAACGGTGTTATAATGCTCTGCCCTTTCTATCACACCATTTTTAAGGTAACCTTCTCTCAGTAAAGATGCAGAGTACTACTGAAAACACATGTGTGGTCTCATACTTGATGTACGAAAACTTTTTAATTAGTAAAATAAACTACAGAAATAAAATGTTGAAATTTAATATCTTCTCTATTACACTATTTAAATACATTTGAATTATTGCTTTATCAATGTTATAGTTTACCATATATAGGTGAGAAGTTAATTGGAGGTTAATATTTTCACTCGTTTTATAGTTCAGACTTTAATTTATTGTATCTATCGATCAACCTATGAAGAGCATTTACACGAAAGGCGTAGCCAAATTTTAATATGATTAATAGAAATACTCAAATTATTGATAGTGATTAACTCGATAGTTAGCAGAGTGCGACTGTGTTTTCAATAAGACGATTAATATTACATATTTAAGGTTAATCAAACATTAGAGTGAAGTAATTTTTCAGTGTATGTTAAGTGAATACAATTTAATTGTAATATATTTTCTCTGCAATATTTTACAAACTATTTAGGTCTATGATAAGTGATTTCTGCATACTACAACATGAGTGAGCACATTAGTTTTTAATTTATTATGTTTTTCAAATTAGTAATTAATTTTTCATGTTTCATGTCATTTAACAAATAAATTACATTCCATATTTAGGTACGTAATGGAGCGGGTATAAGTGAAATAACAATGTGAGCTGTTTGGTACACTGAATAATAGAGTATATTTTTTGGTTGCCTATGGCTAGCGTCACATTGTGTGCGTGCGTTACGGGTATTAGGTCTGTTAAACAGAGTCATGTATAATTTTTTTTTTCAATTAGAAAAAGGATATGTTTTAAGTTTTATTTTAACGACAATTTATTCCTTTATAGCCAACGAGTAGCGTCTTTCTTTGTCTGAAATATTTTCCTGGACACCGTATATATATACATATATATATGTATATATATGTACATATATGTATATATAAATATACATAGATACACATGCAACCCAATCCTGAAAATTCTAATGCAGATAAACCTATAATAATTTTATTCAAAAACCTTTTAATTAATTACATAACTTGAACTTTACAAAAAAATAATTAGAGTTTGTCTCAACTATGTAATTTGTAAAAATTTTACTAATTACATTTCTAAAGTTTAAAGAGTTTTTTATCCTAAAATAGTAAGTTCCATAGCAGTTTCGCGAAAAATCTACTGGGCGAGTGAGAAAAATCTACTGGACGCTAGATAATTGTCATCTTGATAAGCGACAATAAAAATGACGAATACTGTCGTTGGACGGCACATAATGAAAACCGATCTCTTTGCCGTTCATTGTTCACAGTTTCTAGTATTTAACATTATACACACGGAACTATGTCCTAGATTCAACACTGCCACTTGCATTAAAATCCTATCTAAAAATATCTCATTGCATGGATTTGTGGCTCAGCACTGCAATGATGTTTCAGCCATGGGCTAGAATGACATTAATATTTTGAACTCAATTTCTGACTATCGCATTGCCTTCATGTCTAAAGGGTCTTAGAGCAGTAATATCTTGGAGGTCGTCTGACATTATAAAGGATTATAACAACACAACGGAAGGCATTTATTTGAAAAATAGGAAATTAACCAAATACTTGATAGGAAAAAGCACAGAAGCTAATGAAATTTTAAAATGCTTAAAAGGTCGCTGAACATGTTTGAACACCTGTGTTTACAATGTGATCGTCTTGCATACTAAAGTATGTAGCATGACCATCCTACATTGTATAACTACAGAAAATATTTAAATTTTTGGGAATAAGCCCATATTTGACTTCTAACGTGTAATTCAGAAAGCAGCAGTTAATTTATGCCATCAATTATCTGAAATAATCCATTACTCGTATGTTGTTAAATTAGATAAATTTTAAAATGTTCCAAAATCAGAAAACATATTGAAATATTTTGTTTTGTTATTTATGGAGGTTGAAATTAAACAAAATTTAAATTTCTATTTCTCCCACAAAGCCATAAAATTATAAAAAAATATTTGTGTAGCCTATTAAGCAAACAGTCCTAGACAATTCTGTATTTAAGTCAGATTTAAAAATTTTACTCGGCTTTGATACACACTATTTAATTGTTTTAAAAACTTTCTGACTATATCAGTTTTAACTTATGGACACTGTTCATATATTATATACATGCTTCTCATTTTTAAGACGAATAATAGTTAATTACTCGCATCTTTTCTTTAGAAACTGGAATCTTCCCCCATTTTACTATAACAATAACCCTAATATAAGTACATTGTGTACAATAATTAATACATTTGTTTGTTAATTTATCAAGAATTTTATTCCCCAACTTTTTTCCAGAAAAATGTCATATATATATATATTGAATAATTTAATATTTGATTAAATCTTATTAGGTTAATATTAGAAAGCCATTTATTATTGCTGCTTCTCCAGACAATATTTTTCTGTGGTCGAGTTCATTCATGTGGGTCGCCACTGGCTGCTGCTGCAACATGAATTACATTTATCATTAGCGCTGCTGCAACATGAATTACATAATTATCATTTTTAATTAAAATCATATTCCTTAAATATAGTCAGAAATGTGACATGGTGTTGGCACAATCTGAGGGGCCTCACACTATTGAGGGCTCACGAATTATTTGAGAGCATTATAATTAAAATTGATTTCCAGTACACTCAGAAATTTTCATTGTAATTTCTACAGCAGCAAAAATCTTTTTTTCATTTTATTCAATAAATTTATTTGCTATTTTTGAAATTTATTAAAGACAAACTTTTATCAAACACCAGGCCGGAAAGTGGGATCGAGGGGATGAGGGAGATATTATTACAGTTTCAGGATGTTGTTAATAGTAGAAATACTTAGAATGGAATTTTATGTATAAAATATTATATATATATATATATATGGTGTATAACAAGATAAATGGCGCAAGATATTATTACTTGTTAATATTGCAAGTAATGAATGTAGCTCAATCAATGAATATCTAATCACAGGGTTCGAACATGGTATGTCTGAAAATCGTCATTTTGTAAAGAAAAACAGTAATTATATGGCTGAGCAAAAAATACCAACTTTTGGATAAGTTATGTATTATAAATAGTTAATCAAACAGTAACGTGATGATGAGATGTATTCTCAATTTTGCAACTTTATAGACGAGTGAATATTTTCACTCGGTTCACTATTTTATGATTTTTTTAGTAACTTATTAGCAATTTTTCTGAGTAGCTAGTGATTTGTTTACATTTTTGTCATCCTCAAGTAATGGCAAACAGCTGAAAACAGATATTATCCATCGATTGAAATAAAATTATACTAAAACCAGGCCAGCCAACTAGAATGGCTGTGATAAAATATGATAAAAACATATTTTATTTTCTACATGCGGCTTTATCGAGGTAACAATCACTCGTGACTACTAATTATTGTCTATTATTCTTTTGCCATTTGACACATGCTTTAGTTGGTCTATTTGATTTCTGCCTTTAAGTTAAAAACATGGCTTAAAAATATAACCACTAAATGTCATATTTTCACGTGAATAAAAATTAAAATACAAAAAAAGTGATTTTTCTAATACTTTCTAAAGTTGCTGATGCGCTTGCTTCCTCCATCCTGTCCAAAATGCCTAATCTATTTGATAGAAATAATTTAATATGGTACCAATGCTAAATATGACGATTAAAGGTCTAGTTATTTTAGGGCTGGCCTGTTGTAAACTAACATGTCCTAGAATACAACTATATCCTTTTAATAAATTGTGACAAATTATCTCAATAAACTGACATTATAGGGTTTACAAATATGACATTTGTTATAACAAACATTAAAGTTATAAGACATTGTAGGGGTCACAAATATGACATTTGTTATACGATGGTTTTATCATATATGTTGCTTTTGTTTGAGGTTACTCCCTTGAGGTTTTCCACCTCTCAACTATATTTAAAATAATGCGGCATCACATATTGAATGTTAAAAAATATCATTGTACCTTAGTAGTTAGGCTTAAATAATAAAACCTACAATAAAGTATAATTATATGCCTTTGGATATCTCCTGTACCTTGTTTATAAGCGTAGTTGAAACAGTCATGAATTTTTGAATTCAATGATCTGCAAATAAAACAAAGTAGCTAAGATTTATTTTCTAACTAGTTTTGCCCTGTTTAGAAAATATTAATAAGTTAATTGTAAGATTAATGCATGTAATGCCACCTATTATAAAAATTATAAAGGCAAACTTTTTTAGGTAAGTATAATTTATATTGAAACATGAAACTGCCAGGCTGGCATATGATATAGCTTATTTTTTATTACGGGAAATCTCTTGTTTTTTCTTATTTGACACAAAAAAGTACACAATGGGAATAACAAAGTACAACGAAGTCACCGTTGTGATGTTGCTTTATTACAGATAAACATGATTTTTGAAACGCTACATGCCCAGTATAAGGTAGTAATTGAATCCTTTTCTTTAATCCTTAATTTAGAGAGAAGTTTAAAAGTAATGCAAAAAATAGGCTTAATATTTAATTTCCTTTAATCATTCTAGATAACGCTGCATGTTTTGATTTCATACTATAAAGTTTTAACTGTAACCATGCGAATAAAACTGCAGGTAGAAGTCAGTATTTATAGCTAAAATGGGTTTTTCTTTTAGATGTTCTTTATACAAACTTTGAATAAATATATATTATTCTAGAATATTAGTTTGAATTTTTTATAAAAAAGCAGGACTCATGGTGTTTTTGTATTTTCACATAATTGAAATTTAAATCAAAACTAACAAACAAATAAAAAAAAATAATTCAAATATTTCTTTAAAGTTTACTTATTACAAGAAGTTGCTGCTATGAAATAGTGAAATGCATTAAACTGTCAAATAAATGGAATTAAATCAAAACTAAGACAATAAGACTCAGAGATAATTAGTTTGATTATGAATATAACGCTGGAATGACCACGACAGAGAAACTTTAAAACTATGACATATACACTACTACTACAGGAAAGAACTTTAAAACTATAACAAGTATTTACATAAAATTCATAAAAATCTGTTAAGCATGAGTTGAATTTGTGGTACGAGGGTCCGTACACATTTAGGCAATTAGAAACATTTAAGGGTACATGTCTTTTCTATTAAACTATTTGCCAATATTTTCATAACATAAATTTATTCAGCAGTTTCGTAAATAAGGGGGTACGCTAAATTTTCGCTTATTTTTGGTATATCTTTTTTAAATTACAATCTAAAATATTTGTGTATGCTTCATAAGCAAATGATACCCATAAGATATATAACATTCAAAAAAATTAAGTTTAAAGGCCTTACCACATCATCAAATTTTTTATTTGAAAAATTAATAAAAGTTTGTGAAAAATATAAGGGTTGATAAAATGCATTGCAATACCAATTCAAAGCTTCTACGTCACATGGTTTCTGAGAAAATCAGTTGAGAATGTAGAAAAATATAAATATATTGCCAACTACAAGTTCATAGGCGTAAAACACTTTGTTAATTTAAAAATCGTGACATTTAGAATCACATTTTAGTTTTCCTCTAACTTTTACAAGGGCTTCTAAAAATACCTACTTTCAAAATTTTGGTTCAGTAGTCTCGGAATTAGGATGCATTATTTTCAGTATATTTTTTCATATTTTTCAGAATATCTCTGAAATTATCATATTATATCTAAAATTACTCAAACAAATTTACCTTTATACTTAGTCCTTTTAAATTCCATAAATAGTGTTGGTTATCCACACTGGATATATGGAATTTAAAAGAAGACGATTTTTAGATGAAGGTTTGGTCTATTTTTCTGTATCACAATGATTATATTACATATTCCCAGAGTTTAGAGTAAACTTGGCAAAAATGAAGGTTTTTCATTAAAAATGTAAACATGCTCTCAAACAAAACTTATTTCTGTTAACGTAATATTGAGTTAGTAGAAAAAAACTTAGACTTAAAATGAATGGAAAAAATACCAGAATTCACAAGTTAAATCTAGTCGCATCATATTAAAAGTAATACTTGAAAAAATTTAACACAATTAATTACAAATTGACGAAGGTACACCAAACATTTACCTATTTTTTTTAACTTATCGAAGGTCAACAATTTCACCTCGTTTGTTGAGAGAGATAAATCAAAATTAATTTTTAAACTCTGCCTTATTTCAGTGATCAGAAGAGAATCAAGACCCAAATCAGATAGCTTGGTTGTGTCAGGAATATTACTTGAATCCTTCAGACCTGTAACAAAAACGATACTTAGATAATCTTCCATAGAATATTGTAAGCAATGTTTATAATTTGCAACTGGTCAAATATTGGAATATAAGTTTAAATTATTAAATATAATTGTGTAAAGAGTAAAAAGACAAACCCCTTATAAACAAAAGTTATACAATATAAGGTTGTGTAAAGCTAACCCACTTGCTTTTAATACTTTGTGAAAAAATCGAGTAAAATATGTATAGTGATACGTTATTCCTATTACATACTTTATAAACTTTCTAGTTTCCTTGTCAAATGTATAGTTTCATTATTTCATGTGAAATTCACGTTAAGCTAAACAAGTATGAAAATATTTGCCCGTGTTTCTATAAATAATTATTATCTTACTAGTATCCAAACAGGTAAAGGGATTTAAATATTATTTGAAAATAGAAGACACAAGCCCAATATTATTTTGAAAATTTGGTCACAGTAATGTTTGTCGGTTTGTCACTATATATCATTTACCTCAACCCATTCCGTTTCATTGGTTAAAGAGCCGCCCAGTGGATATATTTTCTCATGTACCTTGGAAGAATATGAAGTAAACACGGGTATTAAAGGATAAATCAAATACGACAGGGATAATTATCAGATTGTTTCCTGTTCAGAAAAAGTATTAAATTTTCATTAAAATCTAAATATTTTAACATGATCGCTTTTATAATTTAGCAAAATGTATTTGTAGAATTTAATTGTAAATTTAAGCGGGGGCATATATTATTACCTCCATAAAGTTTTCAGAATGAAAGTCTAATCAAATAATATGCTTCGTTATAATGTTTTCTCTTTTCAAATATGTGATTATATGTATTTGAATTTATGACTTATTTAATTCTGTAAAATTACTATTAAAAAAATTAATCATTATTGCCTAAAATATCAGTGATAGTTAAAATCATGTCTTGTTCTGAATCAGATTTTGTTAATTTCTCAGCAAACACCATTGAACTGACAACAGGATATGGTGAGAGCATCAATGTTGAAAGAACATGTAAACAAGATGAAATCCTCTGTAGTTCTGTTCCAGTAATCATTCTATCAATATCTTTTAATTCGCTTGAATAGCCCACGTCTGCTATGGGGCCCCACTGTATGGCCAAACCTGTAAAGATACATTAAGTTCTATTAATTCCCTGGCTGTGTAAATGGATAGTTTTATTAATATTTTTTCTCTTTCGAAGGTATTATTTTTCAACCCTGTATAAGTGATGGTAACATTTTTTTCTCACAATGCTTATTTTGCAATCACCTGGTAAACCTGCTTCTTTTCTCATTTCGCACATCCTTTCCATGGCAGAATTGGCAAGTCCGTAATTTGATAGGCCTATTGCACCACGACCAGAAGAAATACTAGAAAATACCACGAAGTGATCCAGATGAGGAGCCAGATTTCTAGAAGTAACGTCCAAATTCTTGGTACCTGCAAACAGCACTTTAAAATGTATTTAGATTATAGACTTAGTGAAGACAATCAGGCAGCTTATTTAAAATTTATAATTATAAAATTTAAAAGTAAAAATATTGTAAATTAATGCTAAATAAGAGTATAAAATGTCAATTCAATTGCTAATGAAGAATGTAAAATTGTTCATTATTAAAGGGCCTTATATATATAAAAAATTGGTTACATGCCTAACACTTTAGGGTTTATAACTTCTCGGAAATTAGATACTGTTTGATTTTCTATCAACGCATCCTTTATTACTAGAGCCAGATTGAATATACCACCGATCGGAGCCAAGGCACAAGCCTCCTCTGTAAGTTCATAGGCACCACTAAGAGTGGTAACATCAGCTGCTGATACAATGACGTTCACACCATGTTTTCTCCATCTAAAATATTGAAATTCTTAATTATCTTATATTTAACGTTATTTTAAAAGGATGATCATCTACTATCAAAGTCTAGAAAATAATCATTACTAAAGATTAAGATAGATTTCATAACTAAAGATTAAAGAAGTAGCGAAAAGAATATTGTCGAGTTTCACTTAATAACATGATATGAAGAAATTAAAATTGGTTCTATTAAGATTGATATTGTTAAATTATACAGTAGGTTCCAATTGAATAACTATTTTTCTAATAAACATGTCGTATATAATTTTTTAGAAGATATGAGATATTTGATGAGATATTCTATGTCCATTAATTTTCTTTATTATTTTATAACTAAAAATTATTAAATTTACCAAAAATTTGAAAAAACTTAAAGAAAAAACTAAAAAATCTTTAAATCTTGCTCTATTACTGCAAATTAATGGAATTTATTTATTAGATAAAATTTTGTTTGATTATCATGATGCTCATAAGATTTATAAGATATTTACCCACTTAAAACTATAAGAGTTGATATGCATCAAGTTAGTGGGGAATAATTTAGACTTAAGAAGAATGACAAACAATAATGGAGACAATAGACAAACAGAGCGGCAAACCGTAGCATTTATTCAAAAATAAATAAATATAAGGATACATTTTAAAATAATATTTTAACATATGCAATATCGTTAGAGAAAGTGTAAGTGCACTTAGCTTGCACTGATAAATCCAACACAAGTAACAAAACTAGCAAAATTGAGATTTCCCACCATTGATTTCATAATAATGATTGGCACCAGCATTGGTTATTATATCCACCAGGACTAGTTACGAGCTATTGCACTAACTCCAATGTTACATTAATTTGAGGTTTATTTCAATCTCAAAATATTTAGTATCCACATTAAATATAATTTTTGTTTTCAAGCGTCATACATTAGTATAATATGTTATTGCCCATTAATTAATTTTTTTGACTGCAAATACTATAAAATTATAACTAATTCATGTTCGATGTATTAAATTTTCAAGTCACAAAATATTACAATTTAATAAGATGAAAGACTTATGGAAATGGTTTTTGTGGATTATTTATTGGGAATTAATAAATAATCCAGTACGCCATGTGGAATGTTGTTAATATTACAGATTTGTTAGAAAGAAACTAATAAATAGAGCAGAACATTTTGAATCTGTGGCATTAGTAAAAGAAGTATAGTTTCTTAATATAACTTGTAATGGCAAAATAAATAATATATCGTAAAAATAATATTAACCGTTGAAATGTAAATGCTATTGACTTTGGTAATTATTAAAATATGAACTGATATTAATTCAAATTTTGTACTTTAGGTAAATGTGGAATATTTTCTTGTAAAAGTCTCTACATCTAAGTGTCATAGGAGTAACATAACGCCCACAGGTAAGGAAAAAGTTGCCTTCAGAAAAAGTTGTTTTCAGACCAGTGAGGCAAAATAAATTGACGCGTAAGATTTGCTGCATCCACTTTATCATTTTTAGACTGAGCTCGATATTTGTATAAATGTCATCTTGTTTGATAATAAAGTTACTATTGCCTTCTTTTCCGGTAGAAAATATTTTAAGAAATTTATGCTAATAGGTATCCAACAACACAGACCTTAAAAGCGAAGTGCCACCTCCTCATGTATATAACAATCTCTGTTTTGCTAAGATTAACCTTTAAAATCTGTCACTTGTATAACAATCTTATAAAATTTAAGTGTTTTCCATAATCCTTCCCATCATTGATCCAGCACTTCCGATTTTGTTTAATATGTCCTCTTTAAACTCAATTAGAAACTCATATCTCCGATTTCAGTATCCATTTTCACCTGACAAGAACATCAGTATATGTCTAAATACCTACATGAGCAGGTCCTTTTTCTCTTTAGTTAGTGGAGTTTTAGTGTAATTAAGTGACATGATAATTACCTCTAGTGAGGGGTAATTAAGAGCAGATGTAGAAAACAACCTGCTCTTTTGGAGAAAGTTTAATTCTTTTTGAAGAGCATAGTTCTAGCATAGGCAAGAGTTAAGACATATTGTGACTTTAGACATACTCACCTGTTGATACAATGGGATTGGTATGCTGTTCTTATTCCTCTTCTTGATGAGAGCACAAAATTACAAGCACCGAGAGAAATGAACCATTGAAACAACTCTAGTCCGAAACCTCCCAAGCCACCTGGTCAATTGAAATTAAGGTTCGACAAATTGTATGGTAAGTAATTATTTGTTTATTCCATAATTTTTAAGTACAATTTTTGTGTTAAATTTAAATAATTCTTAATCTCACAGTAGTTGCGGGAATAACGTTGGTCATTTATTTTTAAAAATTGACCATTTTTTCATATTGTTGCAGTGGTTGTTGGTATGCATCGAGCAAAATATTATGTACTAAGCTAACACTGTGTACACAAAATATAACCTACTAGGCTAATACTATTGAGCTGGTTTCACCAACTCAGACCAAATTTAGTTAGGAGATAACAAAAACTCACCTTGCCACTGATTAAATAAATTTTGTTCTAGGGATTTTTAGGAGAAATTTTATAACTAAACATAAATTGATAAATAATGGATTTATAGTTGCATCTGGATTGTAGAACAAATAGCACAAATTAAACATTTTTGACACAGAAGTGAATAATCATGAAGAATCTTTTATCAGCAAGATGTCTGTTTCTTTATAGAGGCCCAAGTAGTTGTGTTTCCACATGCATATATATATATATACAAGATTTGTTTCATAAAACCTATATAAGTATAATACAATTTTTATTTGACAATCAAGTAATTCAATATGGTTTCCTTCATACCCTTACTCCCCATGCTAGACGCTCGTCATAGTGCTGCTTCCACTGATGGAAATATTACAGAAAGTTTTCCATTGCAAGGCTCTTTAACTGTCTCATCGCTGCAACTTTAATGACCTATACATACCCTAAAAGCTGACTCTAGAGCACAATTTTAGGATTCTGTAATAAGAGAAAATCGCATGGCACCCAGAAAACCAGTATGGCAGATAGTCAATAATGTTAGTGTTAAAAATTCATGCATAGTCAACAATATGTTGAGGGGGCACTGTTATGATGGAAGGTCTACAACCTCTTCTGCCAAATCTGGGCAGATATGGGATACTTACACTTGGAGATATTTAAAAATGCCACTCATTGCCTGCCCTGAAGGAATGAATTTGAGATAAAAAATATTCTGACACTGGAAAAAACATCTACATAATTTTGAAATTTGATCTCAATATCCGAACTGCTTTTTTGAATACTACAGAGTATGATCGAACTCCTGAATATGAAGTACCATCTCTGTATGAAGTAAGGCAAGAGGCTGAGTAATAATAGAGCCGCGAGACCAGGTGGTATTAAGACAGAGCTTATAAAAATATACCTTCCTGAATTGACTGAGACAATTCATAGAGTTATCATTAAAGTTTGGACTACTGAACAGACGCCCATTGAATGGGAAGAGAGGTCAATATGTCCTATCTTAAAAAAGGGAGACAGGTTGGAATGCGGCAACTTTAAAGGGATCACCCTCTTCAATACTACATTTAAAATATTTTCCCATATTTTATATTAAAGATTACTGCCCGTTTACGTCTACTATTATTGAAACTACCAATGTGGTTTTCAGACCGGAAGGTCTACAATTAATCAAATTCACTCAATTAGACATATATTGGAAAAAAACTATCGAACAAAATATTGACACGTTTCATCTTTTCATTGATTTTAAAGCAAAGAGGAAAACCTCGCCCCTTTTTAAGAAAAAGAGGAAGACCTCGCACAAGATGGATTGATTGCATCGAGAACAATTTTAAACTTTTAAAAATTCAACGCTGGCAGGCGGTTGTCGCTGACCGGATTCGCTGGAGAAAGTTTGTTGAGACAGCCTTGACCTGTAATAGGTTGTAGTGCTAACCAAGAAGAAGAAAAAGTATATTTATTAGGTTGGCAACTCATAAAATCCGCCACTTTTTCGATCAAATTCTGAATGTTATACAACCTTCGAAAATATTTCTTGAACTTCTGTTCAGCTTGCAATTGAGTAATCAACGCGTAAAGAATAAATTAAAAATAGAAGTATTTTAGTGGACTCTTTCTTCATGAATGTCGTTTAGGGTGAAAAACCAGCGAAACATCACGTAATATATACACAATGATAGATGAAGGTATGCCGTCTTACGACATAGCCAAGCCATGATTCCAAAGATTAAACGAAGGGAATTTTGACTTGTCTGATAAACCTTCTACAATGAATTTTGAAAAATTTAAAAGCCTTATTGAAACAAATCACAGGTTAAGTTTGCATTGTTTGGCAGAGCTACTTTCATGCTCTTATACTGCAATGGAAAAACAACTTCGTGCTTTGAGTAAGAAGTGAAAATATTCTATTTAGCTACCACATAAGTTAACACCTTTTCAACTTCAGAGGAAATCTAATATGTGCTTGCAGCTACTGAGTTCCCATGGTACCAATGACAGACTAAAGTTTCTGATTACAGGAGATGAAAAGTAGGTGGCTTGTATTAATATTTAGTGTAAACGCTGCTGGCTGGGAGCTGGAGAAAAAGGTATTCCTAGACAAAAATATAACATTGAACAAAAGGTACCGTTGGGTACATGGTGAGGTATAAACCGAGTTATTCATTGGGAAATCTTTCAAGCTAACAGTGTAATTGCAGCTAAGATTTATTGTGAAAAATTGAGCATAGTAACCACTAAACTTCTTTCAAATCAAAGCAAAATTTATTTTTTACATAACCGCGCTCTGTCCTACGTAGCAAAATAATGCATGAAAAACTATTTTCACTTGGATGGAGTATGCTACTTCACCCACCGTACTCTCCTGATCTTTCGCCACCTAATCTGTTTCGCTCTCTGTCTAATAATTTATTTGATAAATAATTTAAAGAAGAAAGTCACATTAAAATCAAATTACCAAAAGTGAAATGCCAAATGCCCAAAGATTTCTACAAGAAGAGAACTTTAGCTCGCGTTGACAATAAGTGTTAGATACCGATGGTGCTTATATAATTAACGATTGATTTTATTGACTAGATATAAAAAGTTGAAAAGTTTGTGTACAGAGATGGTGAATTAATAAGTTGCCAACCTAATATATGTAAGTGTAGGTGGTCGTGTTTTTTGGACTACTTCAATTACAAGAAGTTTTTATTTTGCTTTATATGATGAAAGTGAAGGGAGAGCAGAAGCTATTATCGAATATATATTTTAATCAATTGTGATCTACTGGATGACATCTAATATAATGTGTGACCACTGCAGGATTACTGGTGTAAGTTGGTTAGTTAAAAGCGTAAACAATGGCTTTGTTAATTATTAGAATGAAAAAATAGAAAGTGGCAAAAAAGTTATGTTTTAATATATGCAACCTGAGTTCTGCTGAAAATAGATTGCTAAAGTTAAGACTACACTTCAATTTAATTATGGTAAAAGTTTGTTTTGTTTGCATACAATAACAAATAACCCTTATATATTATTTTACTTACAAGAGTTATGGATGTTTTAATCTGTAGTACTTAACATAACGTCAATGTGACTTACCAACAATAATGTAACTTTTATTCGGGTTCATATGCAATTTAGGGACTGCATTCACTAATTTTGGTAATGGCGTTTTCTTGACACTTTCTTCCTTCATAAGACGAATGAGAATCTTCCCCATATGCTTCTCCGTTACCATTAATCTAAATGCTTGTTCCAACTGGTTGTCATCAAAAACAACAGTGGGTAAAGGCTGCACTAAACCACTTGTTATTCCCTCAGATAATTTACGAGCAATCTCATTTTTAATTATGTAATCTTCATTCATAAATACGTCCGCATGTACTTCATGAAAAGAAACATTCATTAAAAATGGCTTTGTACCCTGGAAAATATTCGATACAAAAGAGATGAGTTACTTTAATCACACATAAGAATGTTAAATTAGAAATATTGCTCATTGCATTGTGCATGGTTTTGGAATGACATGTTTTATTATTTTCAAAGTACAGGCTTTACATACGATGATGAGGTTAAATTAGATTTCTTTCTGATATTATACAAAGAATATATGAAAAATTGTTATTTGATAGGTCATCCAGATTTTATACACTTAGAACCAGGTAATACTGATGTGGATTATAATCCTGTACGTGAATTATTAAACAACAGGTTAGATTAGGTTGAGTTTAAAATTTGCAATTTGGCACAACATGAAAAATTAGTTACAAAAGGAAATTGAATAAATTATTAAAAGTTACGACAGTGTTCTACACACGCAGAAAAGTTTAACAAAGTTAACACTCATGTACAAATGCGGCAGATGTTGATAAACTTATTGTTCCATTTAACGAATAACCTAAGAGCATTAAAAAATTTCCTTCGTTACTTTATTTACTTCGAGAGTGAACTGCAGAGTGTAAAAGAGTTGAGGGTTTTTTTATTAAACTTTCATATTTTATTTTTATGTTGTTAATTAAAATTGGTATAATGTTATATAAATAAGCCAATACCTTTGGCTTATCACATAACCTATTTTTTTAATGAAAATAAAAAAAAGGGTAATAAAAATGGCTATGACCAATATAAACTCACATAAATAAGTGCAAACCTAGCCTAACCTAATATCAGTAGCCTTCATAATTATTATTGAATCTGTGAAAAAAGAATCAAAAGTAATAAACATACATACAAGATAAATATTCCTAAACATATCTCCATTATCTTTGCAAATCACCAAAAATCGTCCTCTTGATGTTAAGCAACGTAGTAAAGTCCGTAACCTGCTTCGTGAGTGTGAGCTAAGAATAACATCAACACCGCGTCCATTTGTCATTGTTTTTATAAGATGTTCAAAGCTTTTATCACAAAAGTTGCCAATATGGCTGTCAGGGATCTGAAAAATATTAATAATACATTTTCAATTTCCCCATTTGTGTACGACACTCATATTATTTAAACATACATTATTTATCAGCCTAAAAAGTAAACAGATGCAAAGCGTAAGCCCAATGGTTACGTCTCTTTACAAAAAGTTGACGGATTTAAAGTTGTCGGTCATAATAATTGTAGTGAACATAAATTAAACAAAGATTACAAGATATTGTTGATTTTCACATACGTTAAAATTTTAAGTATTGATTTCCAATCGGGATATAATCCTTTTTCAGAACCAATTTTAAGTTAATATTGTTTTGCTTATAGTATTTTATTTAGGTTATACCTGAATAATATACTATTTAGATTAAGATTTAAATGGAAGCATTAAAAAATATGAAAATAAACTCTTTCAAGCAAAAAGAAGTATTGATTGAAATAAATCAAATGTCATCTTCTCTAACAAAGTATGGTTTGATGTAATGACTCAAGAAGACGTATGCAGTCTCTACACAGAGATCAATCAGTTCCTTCAATACAATGAAATTCACATATGCCACACCTTAAAAATTCACATATGCTAATGATATAGAAATTCAATACGGAATTAAACATTTCAGTCATTTATTTAACTTATGAGTCAAGAATTAAAATTCTATGAACGATTTAGATACGCCAGAAGAGAAACCTAAGACTAGTCACTACTTCATCTAACATACAATAATAAGAAAAATCTGATAAAGGTCAAACTCTTAAGGATTCTTTACAACAGAAATAAATTAAGTTTTATTCACACATCATTTTATAAATACAAAGTTTTGTACTAGACCTGGTGAATATGTAAAAAGAATGTACTAAGTCGATTGGAAATATACAACAGTGATTATACCTCTATGATAACTGTCCAAGTACAGAACAAGGAGGCAGACCTACTTAACTGTGCTGAAGAATGTGACAGGCAGATGTTATATTTCGAAGTTGTTCACAAAAATTTGGATGATATTTTCAGACGTTAAATTTAGAGGGAAGGGCCACCAATTTAAATGATGAATCAAAAATTGTACCAAGGCTAGTAAATGTTGGTAATGTTAGCAACAAAGTTGTTCAAAGGTATGTAACCCTGGGACAAATGATTCAGCTGGTTAGGAATGTGGATAGGGAGATGTTATATATCTACAAAACTGTTCACAAACTTGATGGAAAATATCATCAAGGCCTTACAGTGATAATAATGGGGCATCAGTATAAATCATTCAAGACCTTAGAGTGAAAAGAATGGGCATGAAAATAAAAGTTCATCTCACACATGAATATCGATGACAACATCTTAATTCAGGCAAATCTGCTGCAGGCTTTGGCAAAGATATATAATGGTTTAGATGATTCTTTGAGATGAGTGCATGAACTTGAACAAGGTTGTAATCATATTCGACTCACAAATTATACCATGACTGGTGAATGTCGGTGATGTTAGCATCAAAGGTTTACGATAAGTGTATTCTCTCTGTAATGATATACATTGCTGAAAGGTGGACAGTCACAGTTAAGCTGACCCATAAATTTAAACTTACTCAGTCAGTTATGGAAAGAACTATGTTCAGAGTGTCTCTGAAGAGTAAAATCTGAAACAAGGAAGTTCGATTGAGAATCAAAATAGTCCATGTAAGACTTAATATTAAAAAAAACTGAAGTGGCAATGGGTAGGTCATATTTAACAAAGAGCCAACAATGAATGTGGTTAAAAAGCTTCGTAATTGGAAATCACGCACATTGAAGTGCAATAGTACAGTACGGTACAGACAATCTAGTGAAGTCGGCATGAAGTGGTGGGATACGGAAGATGAAAAATTGTGTGTTAAAAAGACAGATTCGGAGCAGAGTCCAGCAGTAGATTGTTACAGGCTGATGATGGTGATAAGTTATTGAAGTTTTCTTTCTATTTATTTTTCAACGGGATTATTCTAAACTCATTTTACTTATTTTCATTACCTATGAATTAGAAAGTCACTCCATTTAATGTAATATCTTATATACAGAATAATACATAAACCCAACTACATTTATCTAATTACAAGTTTTAATTATGCAATTTTAGCAATGTAAATTATTGTAACAATCATTATGCTAATACAAAGGTTTAAAAAAATATGTGAATAATTTAAAAAAAAACTTTATTTCGTAATTGGTTAATTTGTTTGTAATAGACATTATTGTGAGAAAATATTTTCTAAGACAAATAATTTCATATTTTCAAGAGTTTCTTGATATATTCTGAATGAATGCAAAAAGTTGTGAACATACAATCATAAGATCAAATTCCATTTAAGGAAGTTATTTCTAAGGAAGTTTATAAAATACTGGAAATAGATGATATTTTAAATCAGGTTGGGACTTATACCATGACTGAAATCAATATCATTTTCAGGGATTAATTGCTAAAAGAATGATGCATTCAATCGTTACACTGGTATTCAGATACCAGAAATATGTTAAATACAAATATGTTTATTAAATACTTTATCTGAGTCTAATAGAGTTGTTATTTTCTATGTGATAATGATATTGACAAATTCTAAGTTGCATATGAGGTCTGTCCCAAAAGTAGCCGACCTGCTTTCTTTTATCCGGGCTGGTGTTATTTTTCATCATCTGGCTGGTGGCATCCTTGAAAGTGTCCCCATTTGATTGAACAATGCACTTTTTTTATTTTGTTTGAACAATCCCATCTGTATTTCTACATCTGGAAGTAGTCCTGGAACTCAATTCTTGTATGGCCTTTAGTGCACCTATTAGTTTCAACTATTTCTTTGTTATCGAACCGGTGCCCTTTGAGCGGCATTTTCAATAATGGGAACAGCCAAAAGTCACAGAGTTCTATGTTATGCCTGTATGGAGGCTAGTAAAGCTGTACAACATTCTGTTTTGTTAAAAATTGCTGCACAATGTTGGATGAATGCGTTGGTGCATTATCGTGGTTAAGAAGCCTGTCACTGCTTGACCAAAAAAGAGGTTGTTTTCTTTTAACTGCATCATGCAATCTTTTCAGAACTCCATGGTAATATTGCTTGTTGATCATCTGACCTCAAAGAGCATATTCATGGTGCGCGAGATCTTTGTAATAAAATAACATTCAACATTGACTTGAGATTGCCATGACTTTGACGTACTTCTTTCAGCTATGGCTCAAATAGAACTTTTGACTGTGAAGACTGTTGTTTTGTTTCTACCATAAATTCATCATCAGTAACAATCTTTTTAAACACATCTTCCTCATCCAGTAACTTTTCCAAATTATCCTGAGTAATTTCAAAGCAAAGGTTTTTCTGCTTCGACATGAGCAATTTTGGAATGAATTCTGCTCATACGTGAGTCATTCTTGGTTAAAATTTTCGAAACAGTAGTTTATCAACCAAAAAGTATTCTAAGATCACTTTCTATTTTGCATATAGTTATCCAAAGAATCTTTTTCAACCGCAAGTTGTACAAGCTCGATATTATCCGGTGTTGTTGTTGTTGAAGGTTAGCCGGAACGAGGGTCATTGTCAACAGCGTACAACTATTTTTAAACTATTTGTACCACTCTTTTACTTGTGTCCCCAAAACCTTCTGCATCATTTCAATAGTTTTCACACAACTCTTTCCAAGTTTTAAGCAAAACTTGATGCAAATTTGTTGATCTGGCCTTTCTGTAATCTTCAGCAATGAAAAATCTAACAGATGCAAAAAGTACTCTGTAAATAAATACACACTGCATGCCAACCAAGGTGTCCCATCAGTAACTGTGGCATCCAACAAGTTTGTGAGGGATTACTGCTTATGCTCATGCCCCGCAGAAGTGGCTTCAAATATTCTGGCATGCAAATATGAAGGAGTTCGAATACTTTTGGAACAGACCTCGTTGACTACACAAAGAAATATTTTTTAAGTCTTAGAATGTGCTTTAATTATATTTGAATATATCTTATTTTCATAAACAAATAATACCATACATCTGTCACAGGAGAACATAACTATTGCATGGAAAAATTTACATAAATGTCTTTAACCATTATTACACAATAATTTATAAATTATTTTATTACCTTTATAATGAAACAAAATGTCCATTGATTTACCCTTCGAGTTGGAAATGTTTGTTCTTGATTGACCTTTTTTAATTTCAGAATAAACTTTAGTTTTTCTTCAAGGTTATGATTACAATTGGTCGATTTTGGTCATCTACTACTGTTTACAACAAAACAGTTTAATTCACAATCATAGTTTGATATAAAGATAGTCACTCAAGTATTAGTGAAAATAAATTGTCTCTAGTTATGCAATGTGCTTCTACCTAGGCTGATAAATTTATATATTTTAGAAGTATGTTTATTGTTCTTTTCGCTGAGTGATTAAACAACCATCTTTTGATATATTGTTTAATATTTTTTACAAAGATACCTGCCTGGGAGAAATATTTCTTCACAAACTCTTTCTTTTCTGCTGAGTCAACTGTCACGAATACCATGCATCTCATATGTAAAGCAATCGATATCGCAGCAATGGCCTCTCCGCTTACTGTACCATGGATCAATATACTTTCCCCAGGACAAAGTTTCCCTCTCATTAGCAGGCCATAATATATCTGAAAATTTCACCTTTTTTCATTATCTGAGATGGATTATAGTAATATGGATTTAAAATTAAAAAGGCTTAGTTTTCAGAGATTTACAAGTATTCAAAACAAAACATATTTTTATTATTGTCAACATATCTCTAGCTAGCCTATGTCCATCATCTTGCCCTAAAAGACCGATAAAAAGAATTACTCTTGCTAAATTGAATACATTGACATATAATTCTGTCACAAATGTTATTTATTGCGCTGTTAAAATTGTAAAACGAGGCTAAAGAACTTTTGCTTTTTAGATATGAATTTACAACCAACTCCACAAATTAATTTAAGTAATTCATATTACCCCCAATGCACGTCTTGCTTAGTATTGTCCACTCTACATAATTTCTTTCAACGTGAATAGAGAAGGAGATGGATTTAATGATAAACTATATTGCAAAAAAATTATATATAAATTCGACACCAGTGTAAATACATTAGATTTAAAATTTTTAAGACAAATGCCACTTTATTTTCTATTACCTATTACTGTTCCTTGATGTAAAAATTTAGGAAGTAATTAATACAACAATTAGAATGAATTTATTCTAATTGCTTGCATTTCCACAATTTCTAGATCTGAAAACATGAATTTACAAACAATTTGTAGGTATATTTCAGAATTTCATATTAAATTACTTACAGGTACAAATACACTTACCGTAGCATAAACTACAGGAACAGTAGCAGCTTGTTCCAGTGTCCATTTATCAGGAACAAGCCATGTAAATACAGGGTCTATTACAACTGATGTTGCAATTCCCCTTTTTGGGACTATACCCATAACTCTTTTTTTGTCTCCTGTTATTCCTGAATATTCCATTCCAATGCAGTCATCCTATAAATTAAAACAAATGGATAGTGATAGTTTTTTAATAAATCTATTACTTTTATACAGTTGCATATTTATAAGAAATTATTGGGACAAATGATTATTTTCTACAAATATAAGGAGTTAAACTTCAATTTTAACTAATTTGTCTTAAACAAAATTAGATTATCGTTGTTTTGTATTATGCACTCTACACTAGTTTTAGTATTTAATTCTCTAATAAAGCTGTTAGTATTTAAAACTGCATTCAATTAGAATCTTTCTGAAAAAAAGATTAAACATGAAATAATATGAAATTATCTTATAAAAAGCAAAATATTAGCTTGTCAGCACAAACTGTGATTCCGATCAGCCTATTGCGACCATAGATACTCTCATCCTAATTTCCAGAAAAATATTGTGAGTTGCAGTGTTGGGCTGGCCTAATATACGAGGTGGCGCTTGCCAGCCGGGCCCTAGCCTGCATGGGCCTTTGATCCTACCTACCCCCTGGCTGACGACTTAAATGTAAAATGGTTCATATATACTTAGAGATAAATGAAACAAGAAAATTTGAAAAACAGTTAACCCTGAGTCCCTCTCTAAACCTTCGAGCTCAAAGCGCTCAAAAATATTTCTGATCGTAATTATTGAGCTCTTAGACCTCAAGGATATGACATTCTTGTTCATTTTCAAGCTCCTTGAGCTCGAAAAATAATTCTTATCATAATTATTGAGCTTTTAGAGCTCAAGGATATGACTTTCTTGTTCATTTTCAAGCTCCTTGAGCTCGAAAAATAATTCTGATCGTAATTATTGAGCTTTTAGAGCTCAAGGATATGACTTTCTTGTTCATTTTTAAGCTCCTTGAGCTCGAAAAATAATTCTGATCGTAATTATTGAGCTTTTAGAGCTCAAGGATATGACTGTCTTGTTCATTCTCAAGCTCCTTGAGCGAAAAATAATAATGGTGCTTTCTTGTATGTTATTGCAAAACAATATTTACCGAGCAATTAACTGAATTGAGACATTTGATTCTGTTTTTTTGTATAAGAAATGTATATTCAAAAATATTGCTCCATCAAGAGATTTCAAAGTTATTTAGAAAAGACACTTTTTTGGAAACTTTTTTGGCAGTATTTTCTAAATAAAATAACCGATTTTGAGGACATTGGATGCAGTTCCTTAAGTACTACAAATTGTGTCCTTACAAAATAGTCATGTTAGAAAATTTCAATTAATTCTGATGCATGGCATTTGACTATGCCTGCTGAGGACAACAGCTGATTGAATTTTGGAGTCAATCAGTTGAGCCGTTCAAAAGATAATAAAAAAAATCTTTAAAATTTTGTAAGTCCCATTTAGATCAGTCAATCAAAAAAGTTATTTAAAGGTTACTCACACACACTCCCACACATGCACAGGGCCATTATCATAAAAATAATCAAAATAATTTCTTAGGACCTCAAAACGTAGAGCTCAAAATCGGACTGAAATCAATAATTTCAAAGGTTTTGAAAATTTTCAATTTTCATAGCGGGAAGTTAAATATTTTACATAAATTATAATGAAACTCTTATTGGGTTGCCATTTTTTATTAAAAATAACAATAGGAAATTGTCAAAAAATCTATAAATTAACAGATATGGATCATACTTTACGTTTATATCTACCTTATAAATTTATTTACTTTCATATTACTGGAGAAATCAAATACAATTTCAGTTGTCTTCTTTAAACTTCAATTTCAATTGTCAGTATACCGACTCATATTTTCATGAGCCACATATTTAATAGCAAGTCTAAATTGGTATAAATTTTGTTTTCCAAGTGAATATTTAAGCAAAATTGTGACAAATTTTAAGAATGTCAAATAGTATTTGCACAATCGCATAGTCTCTACACAAGCGACCTAAACAGCGCGAGTCCATTTAGAGCCAGATAGAATCCATTTTTCTTAAGTCCAAAATAAGGGTCTACTGAAGATCGAACCAGTTAGCCCAGTCCAGTCCATAGTTTAAATAAACATTATAGTTTAGTTTATTCAAATATTTAAATTTTTTTGGAAATACATACCAGCATCATTTGTATTCACAGTTTTAATGTGAATGTGTTGGTTTATGAAATGGTAATTACTATTTTACCTGCAGAATTGGGAATTCTAATATTGGACAAATTAATTTGCCAGAGCCATTCATAACTTCTCTATCACTGCAATAACAAAATTATGTCCACAAGTACCCATACTTAGTACAGTAAGTAAAAGTGCAATATTAAGTAAGCAATGTATACAAAACAGAACAAAGACACAGTGCATTATCACAGGGCCAAGTCTGAACAAAGACTGTATACAAACATTATGAGTCTAATGAATGAGTCTGCTCCACTTGCCCTGAGGCTTTGCCACACACAGTCAATCCAATGAATGGCGTGATGAATCGGCGCAATTGATTTTGGAATGATTGAAAATTCAACTTGTTGGCTCTAGTCCACAAGTCCATCCGAATTACCTTCCACATGGTTGGATTTTGACTCAGCCCAGGGCCATTTGGACTGATGGATTGCTCATGTATGGGGACTTTAAGAAAAATGCTACTTTTTATTAATTGTTTAGACAACGCCTTTTAAGGCACCAACATTTTATTCATACTACTTCTTTCACAAATAAGTGAATTGCACATTTTGAACAAATGAATCTGTATTCTGTGATGTATGTTGAATAAATTTAAATAGACAATGATTTTGAATTGTTAGATTGTACCTGATCAGTTGTAAATTGAAATGACTTTGATGATACATTCGCATTGGTCTGTAATACATCCTTGAAACTAATAGCGGAGTAATAAACAGAACATATTTTTCCTTTTGAAATATTTGATTCTGTAATGTTAATTGAACTTTCTATCCACCGTAAGCTTGAAAAATCACCTCTTGTCAAAATATCCACATATGCATGCTCCATCTGAAATGAAAGGCCACCGTTCAATTCTTTGATAACTTCAAGTACATTATACTAATTAAACAATGGTAATTAAAAAAGTCAAAAATTTCATTTTGTAGAAATTTATGAACAGCCATAGCATCCAAATTCATTTAATTTATAAGTTTGCAAAATGCTGTCATTTTCTTCAGTAACAAAGGATCTATGTTAGTTATATATTGTTCGGGAAGATTTTCAAGACACATTTAAGAAATATAATATGTAAGTAACTAGCTGTCTGGCTTTATTTTGAGAAATTGGTTTAATCCCCTTTTAATATAATAATTACTCATGGTTAGCGATCTTATTAAAATACTGAAATGGGTATTCTTTATTCCAATTTTAAAGTTGAAACACAAATTTTCTTGTCCTCAATTTTAGTTACGTCAAATTTTCCATATACTTTTCTACCCTCATTTATTTTTATACTTTAGGGTCAGAATTTTGAAAAAATT
The DNA here is from genome assembly GCA_039881145.1 of Druceiella hillmani. Lineage (NCBI taxonomy): Eukaryota > Metazoa > Arthropoda > Insecta > Lepidoptera > Hepialidae > Druceiella > Druceiella hillmani. The sequence goes on from JAYKKI010000035.1 coordinate 19,554,204, forward strand.
TTAGTGAGTACCTAGAAGTCAAGAGGGTTTGCTGGCTCTATAGTTCTGGAAGTTTTGAAGTTAGTAAATCATCAATGAGTGAATGGTAATTGGCTTTTAGTAATAGAAAACTAATTATGATTAAATAATATGGAATTAAAATGCGAAGCTTTTGTGACCCATATGTATGTAGAGTTTTGTGACCCATATGTATGAAGCGTATTGCTTGCTAAATTCGGTTCATCATGGAAACTTAGGACTGCTGTGTTATCAGCAAAACTATTGATTGCAACTCCAAAGGAGTACTGAGGCAAGTCTGATGTGAAGATTAAATACAGAGTTGGGCAACGCTTCCTAGTGGCACTCCTGCATGTGCCTTATAAAGTTTGGTTGTGTCTTCTCCTTGCTTATATAGAAATATCTCTCTGCAAGATGTGACTTTCAGTATATGTAACAATTTATCGGGAGTAAATTTTTTATTTTGTAAAGCAAGCCTTCATGCTAAACTCTGTCAAAGGTCTGCAAAATGTTCAGAAATTACACAGCAGTATTTCTTGTTTTCGAAGGCTTTTTGAATTTCTTCTTCCAGTTTATGTATCTATTCAATAATATCTTTTCTAAGTCCAAATTGATGGTCAGATATTTTTTTTTTCATGTTTTAAATCTATTTATATAATCAACTCTACTTAGACTAATTTAATTTGGACTTATAGGATTCAGCTCTGGTGGACCGTCTCCTACTAAAACATAGAAATACTGCAAAGATTCCAATCAAAAATGCTAAGTGTAACCACTAATGCCCTCTAGTATTTAACAAACCAACAACTACACAAGGAACTTGGAACTAGAACAGTCAAAGATGAGATTAAACATACTATGATATTGTACCAGAAACAGACTGAACAATCACCCAAATATACTAGGTAGCTAATACACACTTGATGAATAATAATACAACATTCAAAAGGCTAAAAAGGAAGTGCCCTAAAGATAAAAAAGGAAATCAAATATTTATTACAATATCAAATATTACTTACTTATAAAGGGCACATATGGCTGGACTGATTGCCTTCCATGACCATTAAAAATGGTGACTTTATTTGAATATTTATAATAATATAAAAAAAAAATATGTACATAGCATATTGTTGCTACAACCATAGTCCCTTTATTCAAACATAACTAGATAGGTACAAACCATATTATCTTTTAAAATAAAAATGTTTAGTACAAAGTGTGAAAAGCAATTTTGTGAGGAAATATATTAAATACTAACCTGTTATGTAGTTGATTTAAATTAGTATAATTATTTATTAATAGATGTGATATGTTTAAATTCCTTATACCACAAATATACTTAAAGAATCTTATTTTGAAACGACAGGTACCTACTTTGTAGAAATAATTGTTTTCGAACTATTAGAAATGTGTATATCTCACATATATCATCATAGTCTGATATATCTACAATAATTTAGGCACTACGTTTTTATAATTAACCAGAATATTATTCGGTCTAAATTTGTATATACCCTCACTATAGACAAAATCAATTTACTGAATATGAGTAATAAAAATTCTATACAGTGAGTTTTATTAAAATTAAGTGTGATTTTTGAGTGACTAAACTGGTAGGCAGATACATAAAATTAATGAAAGCCTGTAGTTTTTAGTAATAAAAATAGTTATTAATTTGAAAATAACAGACAAAAAATCCAATTTTATTCATACACATGCATTTTTTTACATATGCCTGAAGTCACAATTTACAGAAATTTGAATCATTATAAAACTCACCGGTAGAAGATTTAAGCCAACATCACCTGAAAGTGGAAGATGCCTGTAGGATCCCCATTGTCCTTGGCGATATATATTTACTAACAAATCCTTTTGAATCTGTTGCTTGTAGAAATTTGATTTCACATTGAAAGGTTCCATATCATCATCTTGTATGAAAAAAAGACGAATATTTTGACAGCCCGGTTCCAATCGCAAGCAATTTATTAAACCCATTGCGCCAAAAGTTCTCTCGTTCTGTGATACAATGTAAATTCTTCTATCAGTATTGTAAGTATCCATTAAAGCTTGTTTTAAATTTTCAATCCAAATATAATCTTTTTCTGTTACTTTAATAACAGGATGATCTTGAAGCAATACATTCTTCTTTCTCAATAATATGTAAGTGTGAGCATCTGCTTTAATAAGAGATACCAACTCAACATCAAAACTTTTAAAATATTCATGGAGACATTTGATAACGAAGTTATCAGTGCTCTCTTCCAGCACAATAAATCCCCATGGATTTAAACATTCCAACATATTTGGTAAAGTACATAACTCATTGTTTTGAAGAAGATTGCTGGTCAAGATTAAATGACACTTGTTTTCCACTGGACCCAACTGAATGTCCTTTGATGTCAATAATGTAGAAGAATCTGTAAATGCGTGTACATAAAGAGAAGATGATGATTGCACGGCTGCCATCGAGATTTGAACATTTACTTTTGGTTCTGACAGTAATATGTCCCTCGCTCTTGTTGCAAGCAAATTTTTTGCAGACGAACCAGAAGCCACTACCACAAGTTTCAAATCCCATGTATCAACATTATCCAGAGCAATGTGCAAAGTGGCTCTCAAAGCTTCATCTTTGGATGGTAGCATAGTCCATTCATAGGGAACGAAAATATATTTTTCTATCGTAGGACACTGGGTTTGACTTTCTCTCTTTACAGAGTTCAATTCCATTCCTTGGACATCCACACCCCCGCAATGAATCACATTGAGATCAACATCAAACTGAGCTGGTATATATTTTTCATCTGACAGAAAGTTTAGTACCTTTAGTTGCTTTATAGGATCAATAAATACTTTTTGTACCCGTCGAGGAAGAAACAACTTTCTAGAGCTCTGGGAGAATACACTCAATTGCACCATGGCATCAAGAAATGCAATCCATTTATTCTGCCATTTAATTATAGCTCTAGATCCTTCTTCATTGCAATTGACAACACTTTTGAAAATCCCACTGTATTCATATCCACGAAGCCTGGAATAATATCATACACAACATTAGTTTATATGAAAATTGAATTCCATTTCCATAACAGTATAATTATCTCATAAGGACACACATATAAATGAAATTTACATGGTGCAAAAATCTTCATCATCACTGAGCAAACATTTCTACAGCCTTTGTGTTTTATATTGCTATTAACGATACGTGCAAAATTATTTGTTATTGTACCATTTCATTTTGCTTACATTATAAAAATGTATTAGGTAACCAACAATTTTTGTGAGCATTGCGTGAAAACGAAACAAAAATGTTTCATTTTGATGCAATGCTCTTGTAATTCTTCTTAAACACCTGACTCAAAGATATCGAAGTATGTTGCAAAATATGCCTTACAATTAGAGCAGGTTTATTTAAGGAACAAACTACTGAGAACTGATTTTAGAAATTTTTTTCTGGACATGAATCCAGTGAAGAAGGACAATGTTTAGGGGTTACCCTAATTATAATTGACAATAGAGAATCACCAGCTACAGCTAAAACAAGTCCAACATTCTAATGACAACAATGTTTTGTCATAGAACAATGAAATATCTTTTGTTATGTATTTAAATTGCATATTTCTGATGATGAAACAATTTGTCTACATTTGTAAGATGTGCCAATATTGATAGGAAATAACAAAACGCAAAGATTGACAATTTTTTCTTTTTTCATGCCATTTTTTTATTATTTATTTACTTGTGATAGCAAATGGAATTTTATTGTAACACGCAATATTACACTTACAAGATAACGTGGGACCTCACTCCGTAAAAAACACACGTGAAAAATTCATATGTTAGGATAGTAAAACTTCATACCTGAATTCTTTGGACATTTCTCCAAGTAACTATCACGATATGATATAAAATTAATTTAATATAAAATATTTTCACAAAAATGACATCTACATGCTTACATCATGGTAACAAAGATACAAAATTAAATAATAAAATTAAAGAATTTCTGTCATTGATTTATCTTCGTTTAATTACTTATAATTAAAATAGATAAAATTTATTTGGTTGCCTAACAGAACACATTAAAAAACATAATTAAATAAAAAGTAAAACATGAGTTTATTGAAATATAAAGAACCTTTAAAAAAATTATTTGACCACCAAAAGGATGGGTGATAATATGTTGAGAAATAATTTTTTCTTTTTTAGTCTCACTAGGAGATGCAATAAATAAAAAACACACTTTTATGTCGAACTCAAAAAGTAATTGCAAGTTCACAATGCAAAAATGTTTGTTGCCAGTTTATATTAAAAAATACTTTAATGATAATTGTAATTAACAACTGTTCTTACTTCACTTTATATTTTTTAAGTGAGACCAAATTTGAGCAATTCATTATTCATTACAAATAATTATTCATTATAAGAAAGTGGGGCTTTTGATTTACATTATTGGCTAAAAGCTTGAATCCATTAATGTAATTTGAAATCCCAGTATTTACAAGAGGTAAGGGAAAGTTTTTAAAGTATCAAAAATGGAATCAACTAGCAAGTTTATTATTTATTTATTATTATTCAAAATAGCCTCTGTGACACTTTTTGCATTGTTTCGTTAGATGTGACTGCTTAGTCACCCTTCTTTGAAGTCTCTCCCAGGCCTTTTGAAGGCAGTTCTGCATGCAAGGATTATATGCGTCACAACATTCTTTCATTCTTGGAAATAAAAAGGTATTGCATGGTGCAAGGTCATGGCTGTATAGCAGATGATCCATAATTTTTCCACCCAACGTAATCAAATATGCAATCATTCATCTAGCTGACTGTGCAAGTGCATTGTTGCAGTAAAGGAAGATTCTACACCAAGGATGTTGCTCTCAAACTTTTTTCATAACAACAGTTAAATAATTACTGGTATATCAGTCTGTGATAATAGTTATTTTATTTACCGGAGCAATCATTGCATATTAAACTGATTGTCTAAAGAAAGAGGTATCCATCTTTTTTCCAGCGCCTCATCCTTTTTTCACCTTTGTAAGTGATTCTGTAAAAGGAAAGACCCGCAGCGTAGAGGGCCTCTTAGTTTTGAACCCGCGACAGTATGTTAAACTGTTCTCACCAGTGACAATGCCGAATAAGGTGTAAAATTTTTCTAACATTTAGCGACACAGATCAATTCAACAGTGTTTTTTTAATATATATCAATAGTCAAATCATAGGGTATCCGCTGAGAACAAACCTTCCTGACCCCTAAATATTCAACAAGAATTTTTTATATTTGACTAATACCAGCAACTGAACTTACTTGAATCTGTTAAGTTATTCTCGCGTCGGTCTTTACCATGTGCCATATGGCATTAACGTTCTCTTAAGTTTTTGCTGCTGATGGACATCGCTCACACTAATTATCAGTGAGATTGATACCACCCTGCTGGAATCATGTGTAACTAAATAAATAGTATGGATAAGAACATCGTACCATAGCTCCTTATAAAGATGGTCTGCACTTGAAGAACTTTTTTCAAATACATTTATTTTGCTTTTAATTGTTTCTCCTTCAGACTCTTTGGATATGCGAACATTGCCCGACACGACTACAGTGTTTTCAACAACCACGTTGAAATATTCTGTCCCTTGCAGTAAATTCACTGTGAACTTTACTTTTCCCTGCTTTGGGAGTGTTATATTATTCAGAACTTCCACGTCTTTGAAGATAATTGGTATCATTTCAATATTTGTATTATTTAACTTGGCAAGGGAACGCCACACCAACATCTGTAAAGTGAACAATATTGACAGCATTTTCAATAGCGCAATAGATATTTTTGTCAACAATTTAATACTTAGTACTTTTATTTGAAGCACGCTTTCAAATGGAACAAATATCTAAACCTACCAGATAACCAGCAATTGGGAACAACACCTTTCCATTAATATTATTTCCAACTAGAAATTTATCTTCTGGATTGTTAAGATCGTATTCATAAATATTATTTCCATCAGAAAAAACTGAAAAAAAGAAAACAAAAAAATTTACATGTAAAAATATTTTTCGAAGAGAATTTTGACTGATTTAGTTCTACTTTTGAGGGGTAACTGTTATAAATTATAAATTTTGTACAACAGTCAGCTCTAAAACAATAATAAGTCATTAGGAGAGGTTTCCATATAAACTGTAATGAATTGGTTATTGATTTGCTGGCTATTTTTTAATATTTTTGGGGTATTAGGTCATCCGAGTTGCAATAAATGATCTATAAATTACTTTAGTAAAGTATTAAAAGTTTATTTTGTATAATTTGTAATTCATTTGTAGTTTCAATTCGTGAATTATAAATTTTCTGTTAATTTTTTTTTACTTTGTTTTATCTTGTCTATATATATTAAGGAACAGGCAAAAACTGTATCCGAATGATTAAAACAAATTTAATTTTTTCCCCTACCCCCATCAAACCTACCGGAATTCACCTTTCTCACTAATAAATTTACTTGTCCAACAAAATAGGCCAGTGTCATAAGCGTAACATGTTACTAATCTGACTTGAAGCGCAAATCAAGAAGCTGTAAAAAATTGGGTTGTGAAAAAATAACAATCTATTTGAATCCTTCTTCATCAAAATGGAAGAGATGATTCCTCATGCGATTGCTCATCTGCACCTTAACCCATGCCAACAAATTCTCCCTCGCTCCCATCCTCTTCTAATCTCTCACTGATCGTACCTGCAGTGCTAGGGGCAGACCTACCCTATTACTTAACAAGTTGCACCCCTTCTTCTAAGTTTCCACTATTATTAATTCAACGTTGTTGTTGAGAGGGCCGGCGATGTCCCACCCTATATATGTCCTTCTTCCATCCCAGGCCCTGTATATGTATGTCTTTCTTCCTTCCATCCCATTTGAGCTAAGGAACATTTTATATTCCATTGTCAGTCCATGTTTGCTTGAGTGAGTGAATGAGATATTATTTTAGACATTAAAACAGATGATAAAAAATTTGCTGAATTTCACACACATATTATCCAAATATTTGATAAACATACTACTTTTAAGCAAGTTAAAGTCAAAATAAAAGCAACCCCGTAGCTTCACGACACCATAAAAAAAGTTTTAGTCCAGCACGATCAAGCTAAAATCAGATATAAAGCAAATGCCTGTCCATCAACATAGGAGAAATTTATGGTATAGGAACAAATGTACACAAATATGTAGAAATGTCAAAAAGCAATTCATCTCCACTTCCATGCGCCAATACTCTATAGACATTTGGAAGTTCCTCAGTATTCTGGGAGTTGATAATTTTCACACTGATTCATTTGCCAGCTTGAACTCAACATTTTGAACTCTTCCTTTGCTACCCCCCCCCTGCCCCGTTTCATTATACTCACCGGTGAAGTCAGAAATTTTGAATAGTTCTTCATCCTGTCTCTTCTAATCAATAATGGGTTTTAAAAATATATATAGTAATTATCATCTTTACACTGATAACTTACAATTACATGCCTTCACTCATGTAAACTCTATAACAACCAAAATTAATACCCTCGTTAAAGACATCTTTTCAATAAGTCAGTGTGCTCATAAATCTATTAGTTAAATTAATTAGGTTCCAAGCTATTGTAATTGGTAGCCAAAGATTGCTTTCTAAAATTTAGTTATCATATCTGCTGCATCACAAGTACCTTTAAAATGTTTCTAGCTCTTCAAACCAAAGCTCACCTCTGCCAAATACTTGTGTTATCACTGTTTAACAACAGAGATGTCTGCTACCCAGACCTTACTGAGAATCTTCTTAAAAAAACCTTCAAAATTTGCGCATCAGCTACATTTTTAGTTGCAAAAAATATAAAAATATTTTTCAATTCAGAGCTCAACTTATCTTTATTGAAAAATCTAATAACCTACATATTCTGATACTTCCCAACCAACTTATCCAAAATATTTCAGAAGCAAATTTATTTACTTGTCTATTCAGTATAGGGCTATACCCTTAAAACCAGTTCAGTCTTATTACCCAAATATACGTACCTTTTATATAATGTCCTTCACTGTCCAAGCTGTAAAACTTCCCTCTAGTAATCCCTTAGTCTTTTCCTCTTACTCAACCACACAACGTCAATATTTATAACAAAGAATTTATTTTTTATATTTATTCCAAACTCGTACTTATTTATTTTTTATGATACATTTTTCTTGCTTATTTTAATGTTCTAATTTATAAAAGTCGCAATAGATTAAGTTATGAATGTATTTTAAGGTCTTCCATATAACAAAATTTTCGTATTTAACCATTGTGGTTCACTGAAAGAAATTGCCTACGTAGTAATGAGTCTGCCAAATGTGTGTACTTTGTGTTTCCAATAAAAGGTCAAAATAAATACATAAATACGGGGAGATCTTAATGCTCACCACTTGTAACATGGCTCCATTAAAAGAGAACATTTTGGTGGAGCTTCAGAATAACTTAGACCTGTGCTTACAAAATCATGGCTCCTCGCCAAGAGTTCCCATTCCATTACAGAACTTGAGCTCAGAAGTTATCTCACTTTGTTCTTCATCCTTGGCTTAGTTTGGCCTTGACTAGACCTTTGTCTCCTGGAATATCTCATAGAAACTTTTTGGTAGCAACCATTTCCCAATTGATTTTACTTTTACTCACTTAAATATAAATATGACATAAATTAGCCTTTTCCAAAAATAGATCAACGCAGGGCAGATTGGGAGGTATTTTACTGATTATTTAAGGTAGGAGTAAATTCTCTCCCTTCTGTGCCCTTGAATAGCATTGATTCCTGACGTGACCTAGAAATTTGTTGTTCTATTCCACTGAAGAGGAATAATCACATTATAGGTCATCTCCCACTTGATAAAAAAGACTGTTCTGTGACAATTAAAGCCCATAAAGAGATTGAAGCAAGATGTAAATCTAATATATTTGAAGTTAACTTCCTCTTTTTTTTGAAAGACTCAAGTCCAAATGAAACAAATTCTTCTTAAAAAAGAAATGAAGCTTGAAGAAATTCTATCTCTCTATCTCTTTCTCCCCTTGTACTTGTTCTCCTGCCATCTGGATTAATACCAAACGCTTGTGGTCTAACTTCCAACTTGATCTACTCACACCTCTCTGTAGAAGTTGGGTGGACTTCTTATCAGATATAAATCTACCTATGTACAGTATTTTTTCCAGGAAGATATCTTTATTAATCGTAACGCAGAAATCTTCTTGAATTAATAGAGAAACTGGATCGGGGTTAACCCTACACAATCTTAAGGACTGTTTCTCTGATATCAATGGAATATTACATTCAGTAGTGAAAAATATTTTACCATCTATCCATTAGTATCTTCTATCCTTCCAACTCATGGATATGCCTATAATAATCCCCCTTCTCAAACCACACCAAGAAGCCTACATAGCTTCATCTGATAGACATAACGTTATTGCCTGTTTTAACAAATATCATCGAACGCCTGATCAAGAATGGTTCTGAATGGTTATCAGAACACTATCTCATTTTCCTAAGCAAATAATTTAGCTTTAGCAATATCAAAAGCATAAAGTTCAATTGCAACATTTTAATTCATCTTCTTTTGAAACGAGTTCTTCTTAGCCACATTCTTAGAATTTTGTTGAGTCTACAATAATGTGAAACATTTTACCCTGATGCAAATGCTGATGATACCAATTTAGATTCGAAATTTCTCCTCAATGTTCTTTTTAAATGTTAATCATTCTTAGAACTATTAATCTGCTCCTTCATTAACATAGAAGTTTATCCCAAAGGCACAGTTCCAAATCTATAGTTTCGTATTGGTGCATGTTGCAGTACACTGAGGATCTGTTTTTATGTATTTCTTGTAAATCAATAATTTTTACTGAAAATGCTTTAAACTTTACCCTGTTTGACTTAGCAAATGGATAAGCTCCCTAAATATGGATTAGTTTCCTTTCAACAGTGCTGTGATGATCTTCACTCGAAGAAGAAAAATTCCACATATCTATTCTCCTGGATGTAAGATTACATTGGTATTTTCTCGATTTTTTCCAGTACTAAGCTAATTTGAATATTTTCCAGAGGGTGAATGGAGTGTTGTTGCACATTGTAACACTAAAATTATTCCATAGTGCTCTGATATCCAGACTTATAGATTGTGGGTCATTCTTCCTCCAAATTAGTTTTAGATATGGTGTCAGCCATATCAAAAACCAATTCTACTAAGCTGACCCAAGCTCATTCCCAAGTATTAAAGATCATAGCAGTTTCATTGAATTCCATTCCCAAAATGGCTCAAATAGAATGTGTTGAGACTCCTTAACATAATTTTCCATACACATTCCCAAAATTGACCCTGCATTACAAAAAGGGACCCTTTTTGCCAACCAAGAGTCCCTCACTGTTCAAATTTCAAAGATTTAAATCCTTCTCAAACCCACTTCATCAACTTCCTCAAACCCTCTTTATTGTTCTATTTGACTTGGTAATATGCAGGCCAGATATAAATTGCAGTTGGTAAGGTATCTTAGAGCTGATAAGAAGTTCAAAAATGCCTATTTGCACTCCAATTCCATCTCGGATAAATGTTAAAGGGATTAAATCAAACATACACATGTGTTTCAAAGACCATGTTAGACATGTTTCACATTCAGCATACTTTCGCTTCCTAAAGGACTATTCAGTGTATGCTGGGGAATGCCAATGAATGACATTTTATTCCCTGAATTCCATTAAATGAATGAATTTTATTCCCAAAGAGAAACCCTGATAGTGGCTGTCATGCATTTGGGATATTGCTTCATTCCTACTCATTTAGCTAGGCTACACATGTCAGATTCACAAATCAGTGACTACAGGGTGGGGGGAGAAAATCTCAATGGTTTCATAACTGCATGTCTTTTAAATTGTAATTTCCTCTGTTTATTTATAAATTATTAAAATATAAAATCCAACTTCATATTAACATTAAATTTCTTTTTAACAGGTGTCACTAAAATTATTCTGTAAATCGCTTAGCATGCTCTTAAACTTGACATTGGCAAAGGTACTGAATCTAAAAGAGAATGAATGCCATAATAAAGTTTAAAGTTATCAAGTTTCTTTATAAAAAAGCAATTTTCTCTATGGAAGATGGTGAACAAAACCTGAGAGAGGTACAAAAATAGAACAAGAAGGGGGAAGCTCTTTTGCAAATATAATAAGTCACCAGGTTCTAGGTGTTTATAGAGACTAATCAAACTATATAAACAGTGAACAAATCATACATTACAATAAATTTTAACAGATTTGCTAAAATTACCTTTCTTGTTGAAATTTGGATATTCCCATGCCATGCTATGATTCCACTTAATGCGCGGTGCGAGCATAGGCGTGCCTCGACTAACAGGGAAAGGGACAGGCTCATACAATTTACTTACTTGCGGTTGCGTGCCCGCAATATATAACCTTAAATTTATGAATACTTTTATATTATAATTTTAATATTACTTAAATAAATATTTCACAACTTACGATACTGATATCTATAATATTGAACAAAATATCTTTTACTAACTCTTCTAAAATATTTCATTATTCATTTAAAACAAAAAAATTCAGAAATGATAGTCATTTTTAAATATGTAATGGCTTATCGGATTTTAAAATGCATCCAATATTTTTATAACTGTATTAATTATGATTATGATACATGGGAGAGTTAGTTTTATATTTCTTATTAATTGTTATAATACTAGAAAGCTTGAATGAATGTGACCTATGACTTTTAGGGTCAAAAGAAAAAAAGGAACCTTTGTAAAATCATTCACCTATCTGTCCGTCTATCGGTAACATCCATTTATCCCAGAAACCATTTGATGTAGAAACTTTAAATTTGACATAGTAGTAAAACATATTAAATAATAAATAGTTATACAAAATAGTTAAGGAGCAAATTAAAAAAAAAGTTTTTCTTAGTTCCATGGGTAGTGTGAGGTACTGTTTGAAATGACTAGTTTCAAGTGTCTAAAAAACATTTTTTTCATAATTTTAGATAATTTTTCTCATAACTTCAGGGATATACAGAAATAAATTTATTTTTACACCAGTGAATGATATAGTAAGCAATATATTTACGATGTGAAGAATGAATATTAGTAAATATTTTGTTGAAAATTTTATGCATTTTTAAATGTTTATATATATCAAAATGTATACAAAATTAAAAAATGAAAATGTTTTTATTTTTTATATTTAATTGTATCTGTGAAAATACGGTTGGCATGCAAAAAATTTTATTAGCGATCATACACCTTTGACCCTCTTGGAAACATAATTTTTAACCAAATGTTGTTTTATTTATGAAATGTGCAACTGGTCATACACTAAAATAAACAAATTACAAATTTGAATGCCATATAAATGTTATAGACGGTATCTTAGGCAGACATAATAATTTATTTACAGCATTTATTTACATTAAGCTATTTATAAACTTATTAACCAGAGCATTAAATTAAATTATAAAGATCATGTTTCAAAGAATGTGAGTTGGAAAATGACATCACAATTTCATCATGTGAAAATGCAGAAATTTGAAAAATAAGCTGACATTATCCCATTAATAACTGCTCATTCTATATTTATTCCAATGGAATAGAAAGTAGGGTAATGTGCACGGATGTAGTCTTCGTAGTATGTGTAGTCTGTTGCCTTATATTTTAATCTGTCGGTCAAACCCATTGTTAATTACCTACAGTTTACCAATTATATATCTTAATTATATACTACCTTGTAATATCAACAATATAAACTTTTTGTTCTACTTTACAAAAATAAGTACTCACATAATATTTTGTACTTTGGTAAAGTATCATAAGTAAACTAACAAAAATCCAATCAGCCTTTGATTTTTATTATTTAATTTGGTTCCCTTTATAAGAGTAGAAATTTTACTTGACTCTAATTTTTATAAGACAGTCGAAAGAGTATGAATCGCATTAATCCAAGCATGCAAACTAATCAGCTCATTTGGCTGATTTGTCGACAAATCTACGAGAGCTCTATTCGTAAACAGCTGATAGTTATCGTTATGAATTCTGCTAGTAGTAAAAAAATACTAACTTGCCAATATTTTTAAGAAAATACTTTAGATTTTCGTCATTGTCACGAATCATAAGGGGAATATTAATAACTGTTTCTGGTAGAGATCTCTTAACGATGCTTTGTAGTAAGCCATGTGGTGCTACCTCTATGAGGATAGCATTTTCAGGAATTTGTTTAACTGCGTTATGAAAATTCACACGTGACGTCAGATTATTGGTGAAGTATTCGGCTGAACAAAGCGTCGCTGAAAAATAAACCAATTTGTTAAATTCTATTTCGCAAAGTAAAGCAAAGTTTATTTTTCATGTAAAACTGTTATTAAACTAAGAGAATTAACAGTCATGTCATAAACTGTCACTGCAATGTTTTGACTTTAATACGTAAATAATTAAATCTGCTCGATTTAAATTGCAAGTTTTGTTTTGATTTATTATTAAAAAAATTTAATTAATTTCTAAATTTACACACCATTTAGTTTATCCGATTTTACTTCTAAAGCAGATGTAGTAATCCAGTGCGAGCTGCGAGGCTTCGGGTTTAAAATAAACCTTTTCAAATTTTCTAGCAAGGCTGGAGCAACTGGCTCTATATATTTACAATGAAAGGCTACACCACATGTGTTTACAATTGCTGCAAATACATTTTTAGCCTTCAGCTCTTCAACAAGTTTTTTAACTTTATCATGCGGCCCTGAAACCTGAATAAACATTTTCATTTATTTACTAATTCTTAATAATATTTCATATACCATTCATAATATTTCATGTACCATTTATAAGGAGAAATAAAATAAAGACACACTAAACAAAAATTGTATTAAAAATATAAAATAATTTTTTTCAACAATATTTCACATATTTTGTTGGTAAAGTGTTTCCCACACTTTTATAAATGTGAAAACCTTGTAATTTCTCAAATTATATATTTCTAAATACTAATAAAAAAATGTGTTTTCCGAAGTTTATTAAATATTTCATGTTAAATGTTCTGGTCATATTTTTGCCATAACCTTTTATTTGTTATTATTTAAGTATCATGCTGATTCTTATACAAAATTGGTCATCAAATGCATGTCTCTATTGTCTAACTGCTCTTGAAAGCTTTTATTCAAAATGCTTTTGATTTTCATCAGTTGTAAGCAAGTGACCTCTAGAATCCTCGGTGGTAGATATGGGAAATTCTTTCATTATCATTCTCACTCTTTATTATGTAAATTCAAAATTATGTTAAATTGTTAAATGAAAATTTGGAGATTCAGAAAATTTTGTTGACAGAGGTAAGTCAAGAGAATGTATGAAAAAAAACGAACGATAACGAAAAATATGCAATGGTTTTATATTAAGTATATATTTTCTCAAATCAACTGTGGGTGAGTAGCAAATAATTATGAGTAACATTTTAGAACATTTTTTATGAAAGTTGTTGTTGGTTTAAGTAAACGCCGTATCAAGTAACACTTACTGTTATATTGTTTTCTGAGTTATGGCACGAAATATAAATATCTGGAGGATTTATTGTTTCAAACTCTTTCTTGCTCATGCTGACAGCAGCCATCAAGCCAGGATTGAGTTTGGCATCTAGTAAACAACGCCCCCTCCAGTAAGCTGATAATATCATTTGTGCAGCTGTTAAACCACCATCAGCATATGCACAACCTGTATAATATTGTTTATTAAGTAATTTATTATGATGAAGCTAGTTGCATCACGTGGTTTGTACTACGTTCCATCAGTTCATGTTGTGAATATCTCCTTGTACATCCTTGTTAGAATTGCGTTTTAATTTGACCCAACCAATTTTTAACGTTACTATTAAAAAGTGTAGTTGTTATCGTAGAAACCTGATATGATGTAGTTAACAGTATAGTTTTGGAAAGAGGTTCAACTAAATATGTCATTAAAAACTAACCACTAAAAATGTGACATTAATGTTTAATATAAGTTTATTATTTATTTAAATTATAAGTACTATTTTATTATTATACATATTTGTTTTAATTTCACATATTAGTATTCCTCATGTCAGTCACATAGTAATCTTTTGCCAGTGGCTTAGTTCCAAATTAAGGACAAGTAAAGAGACTAGAATCCTTTGAATTGTTCGATATTTTGCAAACTGTATAGTTATTAGCCAGAAACGGTGGCGTACTCTATAATTTTGTTATTTATATGTTCCAATTATTACACTACATAATGTATCAAACAGTAAGAAAAAAATAGTGATTTTGAGTCTATGATATTTCTCCATATCAATAATACATTTTTAGTTATCCCATCATTTACATACAGAATACTTATTACTTTCTTGGTTTGACTGTGGTATGGGCATTCCCCATTTCAAAGCTTTTCGAATATTAATTGTTTACAGAAGTAATGAATAAATTAAGAATAATATGTTATTGTTGAAGAGTCTATAAGGGACCACACCACACAGGTGCACATTTATTTATTATGTATTTTTGGTACAAAATTGACTCTTGCGACATGTAAATTACCTGTCGACTTAATGGAATTTTGTTATCACTGCCGTGAAATCTTAATTGCATTTTACTTAATTTTCATTTTATACATATATATGTAGTGTTTACATTTTTTGTTTGTTTCTTCTTTACTCCATAGGAACAATGTCAATATTTACGATATCGGTAATGTGAAGATAATATTGTACAAGATATGTGGAGTGATGAGTGTTCAACACACTGAATATGAAACAACAAATAAAACAGTAATTGGGATAGTATTGTCGCTGAGAACACTCAACAGGTAAGCATGGGTGAGAAAGATGTCATTATAATCTTTTTAGAGTTCATCCCTATGGTAAGCTGTGTAGTGAATGATGTTTGCATCAAAAATTGACTGTATAATGTATGGTCTACAATACCAAAAGAAATCGACAAATATTGGGCTCTAAACTATTAACTCAAGGTAAGTCTGTATATAAAATATTCACGATTTCATATTGTATTTCATGTTTTAAGTTTCTAAGGAGTGTATTTATTACTCATTTATTATTTTTTCAGGCGAGAACTAAGTAAACATTGCCATTTTTCCAAAAACTATTGAAAATTTTTTACAATATGAAATAAAATTGGGCAAAAAAATATAGAATTTATATATCTAGGTAAAAAATTAAGAGTCTCACCAAGTTCACCGACAGAATGTCCAATTAAACCATCAGCTTTAATATCCATACTGAATAGCAAGTCAACCAGAGCTATTTGTACAGCAGCTATAGCCACAAATGAATTTAGTATGTTATAAAAGTACTCCTGAGTGCTGTTGACTAAAATGTCTATCAGATCGAGATCAAACTGACGTAGTGTAATAGCACTTTTTTCTACTGATTTCCGGAAAATTGGCAACTTCATCATGTCTCGTGCCATCAGTGGCCATTGTGACCCCATGCCGGAGAAGAGAAACCATACTGGCTTTCCTTGGGTTGATATCTGAAGAAGACGGTTGTTATGATACCCTTTAAGCAAGTAAATCCATTTAGTCATCTTTTTTAACTCTATATTCCCATTTGTTCCTAATTTTTGCAAGATCCAACTGCGAAAACCATTATTTTCCCAAACTATGTTGGTATTTTCTCATCTCTCCGCCATCATGTGAAGAGATGAGAATCATGGATCAATTACACCACTGAAATGTTATTTTGTTTTCTGTTATTGTTGCGAGATATCAGTGCAAATATTATGATTTTATATGACATGGTAGGTTTTTAGCAGACCAGATAAGTAATTTTGTTTACTATTTAACAATATGTTCGAACAAATTTCTTGTCTGCTGTTTTAAAATTATTTTATTTTCTTTGTAGGGCAACATGTCAAATATTAATTTAGATTAAAGTTTGGTCTAAAAGTATTAAAAAAAGGTTTATTGGAGAATGATCAAAATTTCACATGCAATGAATTAAAGATAATTTGCTACTTGACGACGATAAAGGAAGACAAAGATATGTGTACCCGTCAAGACTTACTTTCGATATCCACAATTATACAGGCGACCAAGTACAATGTGCTGCATGTTAATTATGAAGTGGTACATGTAAAACAGAAATGTCAGAGGTATTGAGATAGGATACTTGTAAACTATTTTTAGAAACACATTGTTGCTTTTGTTGTAAAATTAAAATGTATAATGAAAGGTTTAATTTTCTTATAAACCATATGCAATTTCACATTAAAGGCATCCATTCACAATGGTTTTTAGTTCTTTGTTATTTCCTTGGTCAAAAATTAATAATTATAACATGTGTTAACTGTTATTTCATTATAATTTAAAAGAAAATATTTTGTTGAATAAAAATTTATATGTATGTAATGGAAATTAATCTTACTCATTACTAAAATCAATTACTATTCCAGATGTTCATAATCGTCGCAATATAATAGTAACTGCATGCTGTAAAAATACAATAGAAATCGAGGGTTAAATTATTACACATACTATTTATTTTTATCCATTTCTCTTCAACCATTAAAATATTTTATTTATGTTGTACAGAATATAATTATTTATATGCGGGAATGCTTCAATACATATATTTAAATAAGATGTCACTGGTTCTGTATTCATAATTTTGTACTTCTACCAGGATGTCATCAACTGACAGTTTATAATTTTTATTAGATTGACAACTTATGAACCTGTCACTTTTTTTGACTTCTGGAATGTTATAGAAGCTTCTAGAATATTTCATGGAGGGCATATAAAGAGTGTGGCATTCCAACTTCTGTTCCGTTTCCAGTTGAGTAATCGGTGAGTAGGTAATAAATTAAAAATGGAAATATTTCGAAGTGAATTTAGAGGATTCTTTCTTCATGAATGTCGTTTAGGGTAAAAAATCAATGAAGCATCTCGCAACATGTACACAAGGATGAGCAAAGGTATATCCTGATAAGACACATCCAAGCACCGGTTCCAAAGATTCGAAGAAGAGAATTTTGACCTGCCCGATAAACCTTATCTAAAGCAACCTCGTACAATTGATTTAGAAAAATTTAAAAGCCATATTGGAACAGATGTCAGATTAAGTTCACATTGTTTGGCAGAGCTATTTTCATGCTCTTATACTGCAATGAAAAACTAACGTCATGCTTTGAGAAAGAAGTGGAAATATTCCGTTTAGCTACCACATGAACTAACACCATTTCAACTTCAGATGAGGGCTAATGTGTGCTTGGAGCTACTGAGTTCCCATTGTATCAAAGACCAGAGACTTAAGTGTCTGGTTACAAGAGATGAAAAGTGGCTGGCTTAAGTTAATTTTAAGCGTAAACGCCAGTGGCTAAGAGCTGGAGAAAAAGATGTATCCAAAATATTCTATATTCTGTATTCTAGACCAAAATATAATATTGGACAAAAGATACTTTTGAGTGCATGATGGGTATAAATGGAGTTATTCATTGGGAACTCTTTTATGTTAACTCTACCTTCACAGCTAAGATATATTGCGGAAAATCAAGCAGTCACCGCTAAACTTCCTTCAAATCAAAATTTATTGTGCTTGACACCATGTAGCAAAAGCAATATGTGAAAAACTACTTTCACTTGGATTATGCTACTTTACCCACTGTACTCTCTAGATCTTTCGCTATCTAATTACCATCTGTTTCGCTCTCTATTTAATAGATTATGTGGCGTGAAAATTTAAAGATGAAAGTACTATCAAAATCAAACTTCACCGATTCTTCATTCAAAAACCCAAAGATATCAATAAGGATGGAACTTACGATCTACCTACATGCTGGGGATAAGTGTTAGATACCAACGGTGCAAATTTAATTAATGGTTTTATTGACTAGATATAAAAAGTTGAAAATTTTGTGTAAAGAGATATTGATTTCAGTCAATTCAAATATACAAAATATCAATATCAAACCTTTATTTCCTTCTGAGCTTCAGAATTAAGCACGGTATAACCTCGATAATTGTGTTTCTTAATGTCCATCCTATGAATATTGTCAATCAGAGCTAGAAACTCGGGGTCTTTGCCGTGATTTATTACGTAATTCAGGAAATATTCTACTGCTTCTTCAGTTCTTCCTGACACAGTCACTAATCGTGGTATCACAATTTCAGCAGGTTTTTTTTCTTTAGAATTTGATTGTACTAAAATATGGACATTAGTACCACCAAATCCAAATGAGTTCATAGCAACTAAACCTCCATTCCAAGGAGTCTTTTCAGTAAGAACCTGGTTTCAGATTAAAAAATTTTTGAGTGATTATTTAAAGAAAATCTGTGACTGAAATTGTAAACTTGCATAAATTCTTATAATTGCATTTGATTATATTGAGATTACATTTAATCACTTTAAACAATTTCACAGAACTTACAACTAGTTTCACTTCAAGTTTCAATAAAATGGGAAAATGAAAATTGTAGCACAAAATGTCAATAAATAGAAATGGATGTGAAAATGGTATTAATTAATACAAAACTGCAAAATTTCTTTACCTTTAGTTTCCCATTTTGCAATCCTGGAATGTCAGGATTGGGTATATTAAAATGTAAGTTAGGTGGAAGCATTCCAGACTCCATACTGGCGATGATTTTAGCTACTGAGCACAGACCGGAACATGACTCAGAATGACCCATATTTGTCTTCACAGAACCTATTAAAAGAGGTTCATTCCTCCAGGAACAAAATACATCTACTATGGACTTCATTTCTTCTGGATCGCCAACCTAGACAACAAACGCACAACTAATGAAAACATAATAAAGTTTGCACAACATCAATCATTTGTTTACAGTAAATTGCATGAAAAACAAATACAAATAAGTAAAATGTGGAAATTTAAATAACAAATTCATTTACGTGAAACAAGGCACTCCTTTATCAATACTTAAAGGTGGACAACATCTTTATAATCATAATTAACATCATTGTTTGTATTATTTGTATCAGGCATATCCCAACTCCTCACTTTAATCAGACGACAGGTAATCAAAACAAAATTGATTGTTTCAGCAAACACCCTTTCTAAAAACACCCTTTCTAAATGTTAGCGGGCAATAGATAATGGGTCATTATGAATGAAAAGAAAATTACGAACTACATTTTTATTAGGTTGGCTAAAAAGTAACGAACATTTTTTCGAAAATTATCTAGTAAATATGGGAAAGTTCTAGAAGCTTCCATGATCAAAGATATATAAAGGGCGCGGCACGTTACCCTGTTTTAACTAACACGTTACACCATTAACGTGCATAAAATATGGACGGCATTAAGACGCATGTGAGATACTGTCTACTTTACGAGTACCAATCTGGTCACTCTGCTACGTGTAACATATGCCAACGTGTAGCTCCTGAAGCAATATTTGAAGCTACTTCATAATGGCGGTTGTAGTGGTTTTGGAGTGGTAATTCTCTGAGTGAACAATGATTCCCTGAGTGAACAATGGTCGACTGGTCGACTGATGAAATTGGATAGCGACAGGTTAAAATCCCCTACCCGCTATATTTTCCAGACCTTGCACCCACCGATTATGGTTTGCTTACATCGCTCAGCAACGCCTTATGTGAGCAATCACAGAAAAAAGCAAAACCGACCATGAAACATTAAAAAGTTTGTTTTCAGGATGTAATAAGAGTAAAAGACTCAAAAATACAAAAATACAGCAATTTTTTTTAAAAATTAGTCATGCTGCTTGTATTCTTTTGAAAATAATTGACTTAAAAACTACGTCCCTCTTCTATTAAAATTACCAAACAACAGACAAAGATAACCTAAACAGTAGGTTTATTAATATAATATGTACCTGCTAAGCTTACTGAGTTTATAAAACAACCAAAATTATATAACCAGCGACCAAAATAGTCTAGTAAGTAATACAACTTTGTATTCTTTAGATGATAAAATACACTTTCGGTCTGATTTAATGCAGGCAACAAAAAAACTACACCGTTACTAATAATTTCCTGCATTCATTATTATTGCTCTATAGATTTTTTTTGTCGATTTAAGACACATAACGTCATAAAAATTTTGATGAAAACTGTTATTATATTGGATCTGTTGTATTTATTTTACCACACTAAAAAGATAAAATAAAAATTATAAAATTTCCCCCAAATCAAAGCTTGGATTAAGTTTTTTAAGTTCACTTAAAATATTCAGATATTTTTAAGAAATGTAAATGGTCCTGCTATTGTTTTTTTTTAATGAACTTTATCTTTATAAATATGATTAAATACTATTACATGGATTAAAAGTTTCTTCTATTAATTTTTTATTGTATGAGATACAAGGAACAAACGAAGCTATTTATTAAGTTCCTAAAAATGAAAACAGACGAGTCTCAAAATCCCCAATATGACCGTTATAGTTAAAAGAATATTTGAATAAATTTTGTTGACTTATTATTTCACATCTGATATAAGATTACAAAGATGATGGTGCACACATTTTCGTGTACAATTTTTTGTATTCATACCAGTACCCAAAGTAATTAGTGTCATCATAAACAGTTCTTATTTCTACTTCTAATATTTGTCATAAAGCGTTGATTTCGCCTTCATTCACTCCTGGTGCAGGACGTCATTTAAGTAAATGGACCCGCTTTGCATTAATGAAATCAATTAAAAACAATTGCATTCTGTAAGAATCTGTTGAAATATATCTTTTCAACTGAAACCATAACAAAAACTTAAAGTCATAAATATTTGTTACAGTTCAATTGTATTTGAAGTATTTTTTGCTACAATCGATAGAGTTTTCATTATCTTGGAGAACCACAAACACTAGATCTTCTTTAGATGTTTATTACATGGCCATTTACATGGATATCTGCGTAGTGTCATACCCACTTTTCAAATGAAGCTTTATATATTCTGAAGTTTGTATGTCTTGAATATTTTGAATTATTAAGTTTTGAAAATTGACTAAAATTGCTAGGTGCAAATTCAATGCTATAATGCAGATAACTCATTAATCCAACGTTGGGGCATTTCAAAAATCATTTGGCAGAATAAATTTTGTTGTGATGAAAGATAATTCTTTTGAATGAGGATTTTTCTCATATTTTTTTAAATAAAATGTAAATAAATGTTACTGGAATAATTATACTGCAATACATACTGCAATAACTATTGTGCTATTAAATATTTATTATTTGTTCCCTGCAGATATAATTACTAATTTTTTATATTTATTGAAGTAATAAATACATTATTTAACCAAATATTTAAAAAATAGGTTTTAATGAATCTTTGTCAGCAGAAGGTGCTGCTTACATTTTCAATGCAACAAACATCATTTAGACATTGTAAAAATAGTCTGGATGTTGTTTTCATATTTTCGATAAACAATAAACGAACAACAGTAGAAAAAATAGATGAGTGATCTGATATAGATGACATATTCTCTATACTGCTGCCAAAATTAAAAGAAAAATGTCAACCTTGTAACTCACATTTCTACAAAATAGCTGCAATGAATATTCCAATACAACATTTAATAATTTACGTAAATAGAAATAAATATAGGTAAATAAATATATGTGCATAATATCAACATACTTGATTTGGACTGAACCAGTTTTAATCAAAACTTCACAGTTGCTTTTTGAAATTGTGAAAATGTCATATTTATGTGTTATCAGGTTTAATTTTAAAAAAACTGACGGTTTTAGACTAGGCAAACCTGAGTTCTAAACTTACAAAAAAATAATACAACAATCTGCAACAAACATGATAGGCAGATGGACTGGATGATTTTGCAAATATTCCCACGGAACTCCCATCAGCTAATCTTCTTGTTGCATAACATTGATACTTTTGGAACATAGTCTACTTGCTTCCCAACATAGGTATTTGAATAAACAAAGCAAATTTCTTAAACAATTAAGGTTCATCATAGCTTCGTGGCTCAAGATGATATATATTAAAGTGATGACACAAACAAAACATAATACCTTTGTTCCCGTTCCATGTGCCTCTACATAAGATACAATATTTGGATCGATTCCAGTATCCTCATACAATGTTTTGATCAACTCATTTTGTCTTTCAGCCGAAGGAAACGTGATACCTTCTTTCTTAGCTCCATCCGTATTGGTCATCACATTGATCAGACTAGCATACATTCTTAGTGCCAAAGGCTTTTTTTGCAGGAACAATACAACTGCACCTTCAGATCTTACGTATCCATCTGCATTGGCATCGAAAGTTTTACACTTACCTAGAATAATTAAATACAGTTATTTATTCTATTCACTTTTGTTTATAAGGGCAGCACAGAAAATTTGCTTCAATGTGTCATTTGTTGTAAGAAGTTGGAGGTAATTTTAAAATTATGTGTAAACATTAGTACGAGAAAATTTTCATTAAATTATTTTTTAAGACTTTATGGTGATTTCATCAATGGCACCAAGTATTACTTCTTTATCTCAATGAACTAGTGCCACACATTTACACACTACAGTAAGTGTGTAAATACGTGGCCCGTAAGCCTTTATCCATATTTCTTTTGCTTTCTTCAATTCTTGATTGATTTTCACAAACATGAACTTTTAACATAAACCTATGTGAATGAATAAACATTTCATTAAAAAAAATTTTCTACAGTTTGGATATTAATACCATATTACATTCTTTCCCAGAGCCCCTGTTTAAAAAGTTATATTCAATTTCATTTTAAATTTTTGTTTTATTTATGAGATGTGAAGCAAACTACTATAATTTCTTTCACTATTATTTTGTGGTCAGCGATTACAGATTTACAAACTTTAGTTTAGTTATCCTAAAAAATAATAACATGTATATTTACCATCGGCAGAAACCATATTTAACTTTCTCAAACTAAGGGAGTTTCCTGGTTTGAGACATAAATTAACACCACCAACAATGGCCGAATCACAAGAGCCCATCCGCATGTGATAAAATGCCTGGTACAGGGCTTGGGCAGAACCAGAGCAGGCAGTGTCAACCACGCAACTGGGCCCTTGAATGAAAGTATTTTAAAAATGTAAATGTAGAATAATATTATTTAGCTATTTCCTCTGAAGACTGAAAGCATAAAAATGACAAGTGAGTATAATATAAACATGGAATTGTATTCTATATGAACAAGGAATAGAATTTCATATTAAAAATAATCTAATCACCAGCAGAACAGAAAATTAGAATTTTATGAAACTGTTTGGATCTGTTGTTGAAGAATATTTTTTCTTCTTATTTCAATATTACTAAAATCAACGGAAATTTCTCTGAGTTGGCTTGCAGTGATGTATAAATATAGAGATTTAAAGAAGTTAACTAAAACGTTATTCACTAGAACCTTTTCATATTGTATTTACTGTGTTTACACTCAATTTATGGGAGATATGGGAGATAACATTATGGGAGATACCTTTAAGCTGTCTGTCCACTTCCAACACGTGATCCCATAGAACACATTTTATTAAATTTTCTAGGAATTTATTTTGTAGCTCAATTTATTATTTCTATTTGAGATCTTTCATCAATCTGTATAACATGGAAGTAAAAAGCAAAAAATAAATTGGAAAAATTGTAGATTTCATAAAATTACTCTGCAATCACACTGCTTTAATAATTAATTAATTCCATCAACTACCCAGTTTTATTTTGTTTAGTGGAAGAAATTTCAATTTGTTTAAGTTTAGACTTTGACATGTACAACAGCCGATGTCAAGTGAGTCGATAAATAAACAAATGTAGAGGCGTGATGTATATACTAATCTGCATGTACTTATATTGCTAAATTATTTTAATATGAAATTGCATTATAAAATTATCACAAAATTTCTGATTGAAAAACACTGTTAAACTATGTTTTGGACTCATCCACTTTTTATATTTCTATATAAAAACTGTAATGTTTGTTAGGTTAGGTTAGGTTAGGTTGTATAGTAACATAAATTAAGTTTCTTCATAATAAAAATTTTCTAAGATGGATACTATTCCCTTATGTTATTTGGCTCCAAAATTATACACATCTAGTAGAACAGCACTGAAAATGTTGGTGCAAATTATTAGTGTTCATTCACTAATCCCCCACCACCCACAATAAATATATTTAGAGAGTATGTGAAAAAATTTATTTTTGGAAGAGTTTAGACATTAGTAACTAGTAAACGTTCGTTGCGATAAAAACCTACTCCAATTACCAAAATGAACCTAGAAAGTTTTACAGCTATTACATCTAAGTATTTTTCATCGTCTACTGTCTTTTCGATTCTTCTAAATGGCGTACCAATGTTTTATTGACTTAAACCGTTTATTATCTTCAGCTCTCTGATATAACCAGCAAACTTTTATTTTAACCTCAATATTCATTTGGTTTATCCTTTGGTTTACGTTTAATTTCTTATTGTAATGTTTCTATATGATTTTTTCATTTGCATCCACGAAGCTCCATCCTTTACTTCTCTGTATATTCTTAGTTTGTGAAGTGACCATTTTTTTAATGGTTAAGTTTGACAGGTTTATGTCAGGTTTGACAGGATACGGTATCAGTTCCATTTTTATAACTTTATTTTTCAAATTGGCCAGCAATTTATCTTTGGAAACCTCTCTCATCATCCAGTATTAATATCAGTTGTCTGTAGAGGTTGAATTAAATTAACAATACATTTGAACCAATATATTCCCAATTTAATTATATGAAAAATAGTTCTCACACTTATATAAAAAATCTTGGTGAGAGTGAATCATTCTGTCTCACTTCATTCTTTTTATTTTGAGAGCTGTCCTTTTCATTACAAATCTATTTCAAGATATATTATTACTGTACAATTCCTTTGCTACATTAAACTAGTCAGTCTTTACTGTGTTTGATTGTGAGAGAGAGAGTCGAACACCTTGGAATAATGTATAAACCTAAACTGGAGTGATTCCTTGTACTCTGCATATTTCTCTAGAACCATTACCAAATAGGAATGTGATCCACCATAGAGGTTTTACATAAATTAATCCTCCTTGTATGATTGGTTTTTCTGTGGCATTAGACTGATGGACGTATCGTTTGAAATTATTGTGCAGTGCTTCTTCTTAAATAGTTTCACAATCTTCATTTTTTATACCCATGTTCAGTGTGATTCTTTGTCTATGATGCAAGATTAAATAATTTGATGAGGTTAATATTTTTTTGCCAGTCATGGTCATTTCATTATTTAATTCAAAATTTTAAAGACTTAACTTGAAGGAACTTGATAAGAATTTATCAAGTTTCTTAAAAGCTAACTCACTTTTCTTATTATTGTTATCCAAATTAGAATAATGTTTTTTACAGAAATTTCCGCTTGCTGATGCAAGTGGTGACAGATTTCGGTAAAACAGAAATCTGTCACCACTTGCATCATCAGGGCTTTATTTGTCCCTGTTTTGATTGACTCATTAATTTTCTGGAATTAATTAGATATTTATCATCTCTCTCTATTATGACTGGTTTTTCTAAACAATCTTATATAAAGTGGAGTTTGTAGTTCTGGATACTGCTTTATATTTTCCGATAAAGCATACTTGATATTTTCTTTCCTAGCTTTGTTTTGCTTTCATTATTTCTAAGCTCATGTTCCTGCTCTTTGCGTTGAATTATTTGTTTTATAATAATGGATTGTTCTCTTTCTTTTTCCTTGATATTTCTCATTTTAATACTGTCTAAAGTAGCTTAAAATAACCTCCAACTATAAAGTTTTTCCCATGAAGGTTGGTGAGGCATGGTTACATAATCACATGCTAAAGTGAATGCGTTAAAGCGGCCCGAAAGTTTCACATTCACTGGTTGTCAATTCAACATATTTAAATGTAATGGTGAAAAAAAAATAGTTACATACAACTACCTTTTAAGGCACAGAAATGAGTTCACAGTACATAAGGTTCCTCACAACTAAATATAGATGCTACCTGTTTCTATTAAATAAACATAAGTGTTGCTGTTTCAAATGCAACAACAATTCCGAGAATAAAGTAAACACATGAAACAAACACTCTGCGGCTATCTTCCCTGTTCCAGTTGCTCCACCTACTCCTACTTTCTATATTTTAATGCCATGCAAAAAATCTATTTTTTCAACTGGTTAAAGTCGTACCCTTAAGCCCAAAAATGCGAAACTTGTTTAAGGGGTTTAAGTTGGTTAGAGGTTTGGGAGTTCATTTTAAAAAAAATTATACTTGTGTGCCACTATGTTTCTGATACTCTGTTATACATATTCCATGCTGCTACTTAAATTCATGCAAACATTTTTAATAGACGGTCTGCCATCAGAGAATATCCTATTTTGAATAAAATATCTTCCCCATCTTCACATCATTTCTAAAGTAGAAGAAACCATTTACCTCTGAAATCAAATGAGAAAGATATTCTATTGGCAAGCATAGTCCGGTTGCCTCCTGTTAAAGGATAACCATTGTTCTTCTCGGGATCATTTGTCCAGTATTCCTCGGCTTCATTGTGAGGTGCGCCCACAAATACACCAGTATTTGAACCTTCTATCTCATTTGGATTAGTACCTGCATAAATATTAATAAAACATATTTCACTGACACGCATGAAATATACTAGTACTACATTTACTGCGTATACGTCAATTCCCATATAATTTAAAGAGTCTAGCAAAATATTATACAATCATACATAAACAATGAATGGAAAATGTAAACTTTCATACTTGTTACTGCAAATTATATCGAGATATTTTTGCCCCACGTGTCATTAAAATAATTACATGGAATAACTTTTCTCTCTTAAGGAACCTACGAACATATTACAGGTATAGAATTTTTAGTCACTTCTACGAATAAGAAATCCTAGAATTACAAAGATCAAAATCTGTATCACTCAGAGACTTGGCCTATAAATTTTTAAAATATTTTCAACGATTACCTAGTCTTTGGATACTTTCGCTGGTCTTTGATCAGATCTTTATATATTTTTGTGAGGTTTCTACAATGTATAAAATTTAAAAATATGAAGTAATCCCGATGATCACTGTTTTTTAATGTAAATTACACTTCTCATGAATTCAATATAATTCATAATTAAAAATACAACATTAAAAGATTAGCGCAATTTACAGATTTTAAGAAATCAATTTACTTTTTTCATGTAACATAAATTATAATTGTCTTCAAACTTTTTATTCATATGCAAACACTGGCATTCTGAGGCCGAGTTGAAGTATGCACAATTAAATGAAACTACGTGATGTATTATTTCTACTCTCTTTAAGAATAATGATTTTCTATAAAATTAACGCCAAATATATTCAATATTTGAAGTATATAACCAACCTGAATCAATAATCGCCTCGTAGGTTAGCTCTAACAGAATTCTCATCTGGGGGTCCATCATGTTTGCCTGCTTTGCGTGAACTCCGAAGAAATCTGAATCAAAGCGGTCGATAGTGTCAATTTTCCCACTTCTTCTAGGTATGTTATATAAGCCTGAAATATAGGGAGCAACAATTTTACGGGCTTAGATTTTTCTATTTGTTGCGCTGTCTCAATAATTAAATTATTTTTTCTCTACGATGAAATTAAACAAATTTGAGGAAATATTATTTAATACTTAAAATATAACTAATAGGATATACCCAATGGCCATCTTCTGTCATCTTCAGTTATCATGTCTACTCCATTCATGAGATTGTCCCGGAATTCTTCAAGGTTTGCACTCAACGGCAGCTTGACAGCGATGCCAGATATTACAATGTCTCCAATACTGTAAGTTTGCCCATTAATGTGCCCTGACATTTTGGCTTTATGAGAGACAATATCTGATAAAATGTAAAGCAATTTTATATTAATTTGGTTATATGACAAAAAATTATGCATATGTATTTGCATAATTATGCATATACAACTTAATATAAATATATAATTTAATTATAAAATATTACATTCATCACTGATTTTCAACACTGAAGACCGAGTAGCTAATTCGTAGCTCTATATCGGTCTTCGAATATAGATTCACTGTAAAAAAATTAAACTATTACAACGCTTCCCATTGCTTGAATTCTCACAACAGCAACTCAAAATGATCAATTGCTCAGGTAAGCAAAACAGATATTTTTCTGTTCTATTTTTTATTTATTAACTAAATAAGATTTTTTTAGAAGTATTTAAGTTCATAAATGCTTGGTTATATAACAAAGTAGAACTTTTGTGTCAAAAAATGTATTTTTCAATTCTCTAAGCAAGGTAATGTGTAATGAATCATGGTAGACTTATAATTTCAACATGATTGGCCAACTGTCCATCAGTCTGTCTGTGAGCTTTAAACCTAGGTATCCTTTTTTTTCAAATTTTGCTTTTTGTATATATATATATATATAAATAAAAATTTTATAATTTCTCCCACCATTTTATATTTAAGTTCGTAAGTAATTTCGACATGATTTGTAATGCATCGTCAAAAAAAAAGGATCAAAGTATTTTTTACATTTTTTAAAGTGGTTTTTAAACCATGGATATGAATCCCCATGAATCTCTTATTGACGCAGCCCGTGGGATGCCCATATTCAATATGTGTGGGCAAAGAATTTTTATAAAGATAGTGGTTGGACCAGGAAATGGCATAGGCTACTTTCTAACCCTGAAAACTCATCCTAACTAATATGACAATCCCAACAATTAAAAATTTGAAAGTATATTTTTTGTGATTCTTTCAAGTCGAAACGGAGCAAAAGATCTAATTGATTTTGTACAGAAAGATGGTTGGCAAATCGGGAAATGATAAAGGCTACTTTTCGTCCCGAGAAATGTTATCAGAACTATGTTATAATCCTAACTAATATTATAAATATTTAAGTGTGTTCATTCGTCTTTCTTTCACTCAGGATATATTTTAATAGGTATCATAGGTTTTAAAAAATCGAATGTACGCAATTAAATGAAACTACATGAAGTAGTATTATTTCTACTTTCTTTAAGTTCTTTACCACAACCTAGGTTTTGTTGTATTACAACATCTTCAGGTGGGATATTAGCAAAGATTAACTCGTAGGAACTTTTTATATTACACAAAACAATAGCGGAAGCCGGGTTTGTACGAGTTTTCCCACTGCTTACGTTAGTGAGTTTATTATAAGGCAGCGATGTAGTTTTTATTATACTTTCGAAATTTATACAATATACAAGTATTTTAGTGAGGTTAATAAATTAAATTGATGTTATTCTATGGGGTTATACAATGTAAATGTTCCGGTGTATGCAATAAAATTAAATGGATATTATTCTCAGCAATATATTTACACAATAATAATTTTGTTCTAACCATAGGGTATCTCTATAGTTAGAACAAGATTATACCACTGATTGTTCAAATCTCACATTTTATTTATTTTTTAGTATATTTTTATTTAGATGTGTAGCCGGGCTGAAGCCATTTGAAGTGTACTGCAGTATAAATTTTGTCTAACTATATTATGTCTAGAAGATATTAAGTATGGATAAAAGATATTGTATTTCGTTGTTCATTTAATATATTAACCTTGGTGTCTTTTTTATGTCTATTTATTTCTAAAGTTTCCAGGATATTGAGTTTATTGCCTTTTATACTTATTTGTAATATATTTCATTTAGTGACTTATTTGTAAAATATTGCATTCAGGACGCACTTATGTTACGTCTAGCCTAATGTAATTGAGTTTTTATATTTAAAACTAAACCAAACCAGTTGTTAACAATAATTGATTTATATAGTTTACTTTTTTTGTAACTGGCAACATGAAAAAGTATGGAGTCTTTAGAGAAATAAATAATTTGGCTGTCATGTTTTTACGGACGTTCTATTATTTTATAAATTGTATTTTAAAGGCAAGAATTGGTTAAATTCTTCGTCATATCTCAACATGTGGTGACCCCGACGTGATAAAAAATTGAAGATTCTGCATCGGACCTTTTGACATTCAGATCGGAAGAGCGCAACAAATTACAAGATGGAAGCTAACATAAAGAAGCGAGCGCCGATTCGGGCTTCTTTTACAAAGTTGTATAAAAGTATAAAGGCGCTTTTCGAGGATGAAAATTCAAAGGTAGATGACATTTTAATTAAATATGATCCATTAGAAAGAACATATAATAATTTACTGGTAATGGATGAAGCCATTTTAGAAATGTTGTTAGAAAAAGAAACTGAGCAGTTAAAATATGATGATGAATACGAGAACGTCGAAGAATATCGTCAAAAGTTTGAAGAAATAAGACGTAGAATATTCCGAAAAGACAAAATTGAAATTACCGAAAATTGAATTAATGAGATTTGGTGGCGAAATAAAAGATTGGCTTACGTTCTGGAGCCAATTCAAAAAGATAAATGATGATAAACATATGGAGTTGGAAGACAAATTCCAATATTTAATGCAATGCATGATTCCCGGTACTAGGGCAAAGGAAATAATAGATTGTTACCCACCTACCGCGGAAAATTATCATAAAGCCATTGAGAGTTTACAAAAAAGATTTGGAAGAGAAGAGTTGCTTATAGAATATTATGTCAGAGAACTTTTGGGACTTGTGATAAAAAATGCTACAAATATAAAATCTAAGTTAAGCATTATTCAGTTGTATGACAAATTAGAATCTCATTTAAGAGCATTCAAATCGATAGGAATGACATCAGATAAGTACGCAGCCATGCTGTTCCCCCTAGTGAAATCCTGTATTCCTGAAGACATTTTGAGAATTTGGCTAAGA
Source organism: Druceiella hillmani (assembly GCA_039881145.1). Lineage (NCBI taxonomy): Eukaryota > Metazoa > Arthropoda > Insecta > Lepidoptera > Hepialidae > Druceiella > Druceiella hillmani. The sequence goes on from JAYKKI010000035.1 coordinate 19,585,945, forward strand.
AATCCTTCCCTCAATGAAGAAGATAAGTCATATAGCAAGAGATTGAATAATCTTTTGTCCTTTTTGAGAGCAGAGGTAGAAGGGGAAGAAAGGATTTATTTGGCCAAGACTGGAATTAAACAAAATGAATATATTCTGAAAAGCCAAAGACCTATAGAACAAGAGTCGACTCAGCCAACTGCTAGTGATTTATTTGTCAGTAATAAAAATGATCATAAAATATTGTGCATGTTTTGTGAAAAGTCGTCCCATCTAAGTAAGGACTGTTTCCATGGACAAAAGATGAATTCTGAAGAGAAAATTAATATTTTAAAGTCTAAAAGATGTTGCTATTCCTGTTTAAAGATTGGACATACATCGAAGAAATGCCGCAATAAGCCTCATTGCATTTGTTGTGGTAGGAAGCATTATATCATTATGTGTCCAGACTTCAAGCCCACCAAAAACAAACAAGATAGAGCTGGAGAGGCTGAGAGCAGTTCTTTATCTAATGTATGTCAAACCAAAGAAGTATTGTTACAGACATTATTAGTAGCTATAGAAAACGATGGGAAAAGGCAAGTAGTTCGAGCTTTAATTGACACAGGCTCTCAAAGCTCGTATATTTTGGAATCTTCCGTAAAAAAACTCGGACTCAGGCCAACTCACTCTCAAGGCTTAACTCATGTGGTGTTTGGTGGAGCAACATTTTACAAACAGCCTAACTGTTATGTCGTAGAAGTTCATAATTTAAATACATCATATTTTTGTAAAATTACAGTACTAGACCAGCCTCAAATTTGTGGACCGATACCTCACGTAAAGGATCAACTTGATTTAAAAGAGCTGAAACAAAAGGGTATCAAAATCACTGATTAAGAGATCCGTCCAATAGAAATGCTGATCGGAACTGATATGGCTGGCAAAATTTACACTGGAAAAGTAATACCACTGAAATCAGGTTTAACAGCTATGGAAACCTATTTAGGATGGGTCATTTATGATGGAGCTCCCTGCTGTCCCAAAGTTTTAATATTGAAAATTTATGGAATTTAGAAGACCTAGGTATTCAAGATCCTTATGAGTCAAAAGATAAAATTGAACTAGAAAATGCTGTGAGGGAAAATCTCATAAAGACAATGACTGTTGAAGATGGCAGATATGAAGTGAATTATACATGGAAATGTAAAGACTATCTGCATGACAACAGAATTCTGGCTGAGAAAAGATTAGAAAAGACTAATGACAAGCTAATTGCACAAAATAAAAATGAAGCTTACAATGCAGTTTTGGAGGAATGGCTACAAGAAGACTTTATAGAGGTAGTACCTCCTGAAGAATTATCTCAGCCATCTTGCTACTTGCCACATCGAGGGGTCTTCAAAGAAGGAAATGTAACGACCAAAGTTAGACCAGTTTTTGATGAGTCAAGTAAGTTGAAAGGTCATCGTTCTCTAAACGAATCTTTAGAAAAGGGCCCAAACACTATGGAACTTATAACTAGTATTTTGATGAAATTCAGGGAAGATAAAATAGGAGTGGTCTCTGACATCAAGAAAGCTTTTCTACAAATTTCAGTCTGTCCTGAAGAACGTAACTTTTTACGATTTCTCTGGTGGGGGAACAGTGATGATGTGGTAGAACACTCTAAGAAGGATATTCAAGTTTACAGACACAAAAGAGTGCTTTTCGGCCACACATGCTCACCTTTCATACTAGGAGCTGTTATACAGCATCATTTGGACAAATCTGCGCCTGAAATACAACATATAGCACAGAAGTTGAAGAAATCCTTTTATGTTGATAACTGTGTTACATCTGTAAACTCAAAAGATGAATATGAAGAGTTTGTTGAAACATCTACGAAGTTAATGACTGAAGCCAGAATGGAATTAAGAGGCTGGGAATCAAGCAGCTTAGAAAAAGCGGATAAAGAATGTGAACCAACACCAGTTCTAGGACTACTCTGGGATAAAGAAGAAGACACATTATTTTGCAACGTAAATAATGTCTCGGAGCCAACAGCAATTCTTACTAGACGAACCTTACTTTCTGTAACCAAAAAGGTTTTCGACCCTATAGGATTCACAAGTCCAGTTACATGATATACAAAAGTTCTGCTGCAAGAAAGCTGGAAGGAGAAACTTAGTTGTGACATAAGTTTGCCAAAAGAAGTTTGTGACAAATTCTTGAAGTGGTTTCAAGAACTGAATCTCTTGAAACATCTGAAAATTCCTAGATGCATAATACTTGAAGATGCGGCATCAGTTAGTTTACATGTATTTTGTGATGCGTCTGGACTTTCTTACTTTCTTATGGAATGGTCATTTTTAAGAAGATGACCATTCCACGATTAGAACTGATGGCTTGTACTATAGGAGCGAAACTTTTGGATTTTGTGAAGAAAACTTTGGAACTGAAAGATGTTCCAGAATATTTTTGGACGGACTCGGCCACAGCATTATATTGGATCTGTCATGAAGAGCCATGGGGAGTTTTCGTTCAAAATCGAGTAAAGGAAATATGAAAACTTTCAAACACAGAAGATTGGCGACATATTCAAGGAACCCAGAATCCCGCAGATTTGCTTTCCAGAGGTTGTAGCGTTGAAAAATTGATAAACTCCCGTTGGTGGGAGGGACCGGAATGGCTGTCTAAAGAAGAACGGGAGTGGCCTAAATCCAGTGTTCAAAGTACTGGTGAAGCAAATCAAGAAAAACTGAAGGTTGCACTAGTAGTCAATAGTCCACTAGATAGAGAGTGGTATGTGCAATATTTTTCCAGCTACAAGAAGATTCTTAGAATGGTTGCATGGATGAGAAGATTCATTTTCAATTGTAAAAGAAGTCAACAAGAGCGCTTAAAAGGTGAATTATCGGGGGAAGAAATAAATGCACCCGAAAAGAATTTGATGAAAATTGTACAGCAAGAGCAGTTCAGTGACGAATATTTGAGAAGTCTAAAAACTGTCACATCCTTTGAAGATAAAGAAGGACTAATCCGAGTCAAAACAAAGTTAACTGAATGGAAGGATTTTGAAAATTTTAAGACTCCAATATTGCTACCTGGGAAACATAAATTGGTAGAGCTCATGATACACGAGAGCCACCTTAATCTATTGCATTGTGGTCTGAACAATCTCCTCGTAGATGTGAGAAAAATTTTGGGTAGTAAATGCAAGGAAAACTGCACGTAGAATAATATCCAGGTGTATTCGATGCAAGAGACATAGTGCAAAGAACATAGAAACCATGCCAGTACCATTGCCAGAAGATAGGATCAAAGAGGCCTCTGTATTCCAGGTGGTTAGAGTGGATTTGGCAGGACCCCTATCACTTAAAGGGAGCGTTAAAAGCTGGATCGTCATATTTACCTGCGCGGTGTTTCAAGCTATTCATTTAGAACTGGTCCAGTCACTATCTACGAAATCTTTCCTTTTATGTTTTAGAAGATTTATTGCTAGACGTGGACGGCTCCATATTGTGTACAGCGATAATGACACGAATATTGTTGGTGCGAACAACTTATTGACATCTATCGATTGAGAAGCCGTACAAAAAGAGGCACACATGAAAAGAATAATCTGGAAGTTCAACCCTCCCACGGCTGCCTGGTGGGGTGGCTTTTGGGAAAGACTCATTCAAGTGCTAAAGAAAATGCTACGACGGGTTTTGGGCAGAGCATGCGTCACTTACGAAGAGATGGTTATTTAACTATACGACTGTGAATCAATCATCAATTCTCGGCCCATAACCTACATTTCGGAAAATGACCAATATTTGAATCCCTTGACCTCTGCCATGTTCTTGCAGGATATGCACACGGTGGGAGTTCCAGATTTAGACCATCTTGATGAAATTGATATCACCCGAAGATACCGTTATCAGCAAAACTTAAGAGAAGAATTGAGAAAACGCTTCCGTTCTGAATATCTAGGACAGTTAGTTTTGGCAAAGTCTAATAACAAGTGTGAAGAAGTAAAATTAAACGACATTGTCTTAGTAGAAGATACAAGCAAGAAGAGAGCTTTTTGGCCTCTAGGACGTGTTATAGGGATATATTCCCTGGGAAAGATGGGATTAGTAGAGTGGTAAAGATAAAGACTGATTCTGGAGAATTACTTCGTCCGGTACAACGTGTTTATCCCTTGGAAGTTGAAGCTTTCAGTAATTCATAAGAGGAAGTGCAAAATACTGTAGGTCAACTATGGGAAAAGAACAGGGTTCTGAGCCTTTCTACGTACCAAAAGAGGTGCCGGAACAAACAACCAGATCTCGAAGAGTCATTCATTTACCGTCTAAGCTAAGTGATTTTGAACTGTCCTGAAGGGACTGATATGGACTCTAAATGTTGATTTCTGAGTATTTAGTTAAATTCTATGTTTAGGAAAGAAATTTGTTATAATATTAATTGCTTATGCTCCTGGGTTTTGATGAAATGAGTTCATCAAAAGGTGGGAGGGTGTTACGTTTAGCCTAATGTAATTGAGTTTTTATATTTAAAACTAAACCAAACCAGTTGTTAACAATAATTGATTTATATAGTTTACTTTTTTTGTAACTGGCAACATGAAAAAGTATGGAGTTTTTAGAGAAATAAATAATTTGGCTGTCATGTTTTTACAGACGTTCTATTATTTTATAAAGTGTATTTTAAAGACAAGAATTGGTTAAATTCTTCATCATATCTCAACACACTTATTAAATACAAAGCTGCTCATATAATATGTAAAGGATACTCTAAACCAAAACACACATTAATGAAGAAATTTCGACACAACGTAATTAACAAAATAAAATTAATAAAGGTAAACTCATCCTAATTAAAGCAGATAAACATAATACTATAGTTATCCTAGATCAAAGTGAATACAAAAATAAAGTGTACGATTTCCCTAAAGCAGAAAACTTCATAAAACTACAAAAGGGGTCCTTTTGCTCCACCACAAGATTTGCAGATAACATGAACAAATAATAAAAATTTATAATATCATATTTCCTAATGAATTCGCTAAACGTAAAGTTACAAAGATGAGCCCTAGACTCCGATGTTCTATGGACAACTTAAAATTCTTAAACAAAATATACCTCAAAAAAATTAGCCCTTCACCATAATAAAATCTTTCGAAATAAAACTGGATTTGCAAAATAAAACTAGACACTATTAAAAACTACCTTGATCTGTGTAATAAAATCCAAAATATACACCTAACACGTAAGTGTAAATTAGTATCACTCGACGTGGTGAACTTATTTTCTAATCTCAAGATAAGTACATCATAAGATTGACTGAATATTATTTCAGATATCTTAGAAAATAAACGGTTAAAGTATAAAAAATTATAGACTTGTTTAAATGAAAGAAAGATCCTTCGATCAGTTTTTGGAGCGGTCAAAGAAAATAATATCTGGAGAAGCTTATATAAGAATGAAACTTATAATAAATATGGGCAAGCAAACATTTCGAGAGTAAGCGAGTCCTACAAAATCAGATAGTTGTGACACCTTTTCCGATGGGAAGAACTGGACCCAGTTAAAAAATTGACTTTCGCGAAGATTGGAGGTACAAGAAGAATAGGAAGACCACCTACAAGGCGATTAGACAGTGTAGAGAAAGATATAAAAATTTTGGGAATCCACAGGTGGAGAAACCTTGCATCAAGTCGTACTGCCTGGAGGGAGCAGACTGGGAAAGCCTTGGCCTGCACCAGGCTGTAGTCCTGACAAAGACTGCAGTACATTTCAAATTATTTCACCCTAGCTACACAACTAAATAAAAATATATAAAAATAAATAAAATAAAAAATAAATAACTAAAATGGGAGATATGTAAAATTAGTGGTATAACCTTGTTCTAACCATCTGATACCCTTGCTGTTGTATAAATATATTGCTGAGAATAATATCCATATAATTTGATTACATACACCGGTACATTTAAATTGTATAACCCCATAGAGTAACATAAATTTAATTTATTACCCTCACTAAAATACTTGTATATTGTATAAATTTCGAAAGTATAATAAAAACTACACCACTGCCTTATAATAAACTCACTAATGTAAGCAGTGGGAAAACTCGCACAAACCCGGCTTCCGCTATTGTTTTGTGTAATATAAAAATGCTGTTGGAAGTTCCTAAGAGTTAATCTTTGCTAATAGCCCACCTGAAGATGTTGTAATACAACGAAACCTAGATCGTAGTAAAGAACTGAAAGAAAGTAGAAATAATACTACATGACATAGTTTAATTTAATCGTGAATAATTTCTACAAAATTAACGCAAAAATATTCAAAATCTCATGTATTTCGTTTAAATAATTGATTTTGAAATTTAAAAATGGAATTTGATTCAGCTATTATTACCTCCGATTTCATATATGTAAGTTTAATATATTCCTCATCTTAGCTTTTATCGATAAATCAAAATCCTAAAAGGCTGTAGTCTAAAAATTATGAATACGGGGCTTAACTAAAAACTCACTAGGAAATATAGAATTGTTTCCATGATATCTAAAATAGTAAGTAAAACAATTTAAGTAAACTTATATTTTATAGAAAACATGTAGAATTTATCTATATAAGTCTAATCGTAATTAATTTTTTCAAAGTTACATATAAAATTAATTTTATTATATAAACCTATTGCCTCAAAAATAACGAAAAACCATTTAAAACAATTTACGTTGCATAATTATTCTGTTAGGAGAATTAATTGCGTAGTTTTAGGTAATTTGAATTTGTATTTATGCAATAAATGTAAGAAGTATTAAAACTTTGCTTTTCAACATTAAGAATAATTTTATTTTTGACATACAAAATACAAGTTTTCATTGTAAATTTAAGCAATATGTTAAATTACTTATCCCAAAATGTTAGGTCCATTCACGATTCTTCTCAACTTAGACGACTTATGACTATAGTAATAAACGTTTTCCTAAGTTTCCTAATTTCTTTTCAAATCCTGTCCCAAATTTAAAGCTGACGAGTGTATCTTTCTAACGATGTACTATTCATAAACATGCATTTCGTATTTCGATAGATTTATCATCTACGCTTCTAGCAGCACATTACGTTTCTAGCAACTTAATTTGCATGATGGCCCCTTAAAAACCATTTTCGATAATACTGTAGTATTCCCAGCAATTGAAACAATTTGTTGCTTCATGTTATTGTCATAGGCTTATATTAACTCGTTTCAATTTATTTCTGAAATATTAAGTAATTATTATTAGAGCTTTCATTAATAACCATTGGTCGACTACTATATTTCAGGTGAAAATCTGAAAATATACTTTTTACATATTCGAATTTATCCTAAAAAATTGTGATTGGACTACATTTTATAACAGTTTCTTATTTGATTGGAGTATAATAATTAAAACGATGTCTCATTGATAAATGAGAATAATGACGAGGTAGTTTTATAAAGAAATATTGAAGATTTTTAGGAATTTACATCAGACGTATTAGTACTTGTTTATCTAATTATATATTGTTACCACAATATCGCACATATCTGTACAATTATAGTAAGAAAAATCATATTACAAAGTTGAGTTTATGTAGCATGGATATTGGAAGCGAAACTTCTTTGTGATGTAACTGTAATAGTTCAAAATAATCAGTTGTAGTGGTAGGGTTCTGTTTAAAGTATACCCGCAATTGACAGAAATTTCATCCCAGGTTTGATTTTGGAACTTTATTTCTCCTAAATAGATTGCAAACATATATTAATAGTGTCTATCTCACCAAACCAGATGATCAGCTACGGGTTTGATTTTGAAGTTTTTCTTCTCCTCACCATTCTTAGTTACTATATCCATATTTTGGCACCATCAAGGAGTTGGAGTTGCCAAGAATAGAATAATTAAACATATTAAAACCGCGGTCCCACTGCGTACCTTTATAAGGCTACTTATAGGTTATATTGTGAGATTGTTTATTGAGAGACTAAATATCGATATTTTATTATCAGTAATAAATAAAACACTCAAACATTTATGCTACAAGCAAAACATAGATTATCGATGTTGACAATTCTGTTACAGGCTTACCGCAGACGTGTTACTAACTGCTCTGATTCTAAATATATAGGTAGGTAGAGCCCTTTAATCAAATATTTTCTGAACCCATCTCGTATATCGGTCAGTCATTTCAACATATATCATTGTTGACGTCGCTCATTGCCAGCTAAACCGGATGTTTTTTGAGTTCATTACTTGTTTCTTTATTCAAAAGAATTGATGAACATCAGTGGTTTGGGTTCAATATTAATTGGTTATCGATGTTTAGCCAGTGATGCTAACATTGATAATTTTTCAACAACGCCTATATAGGTATAGACCTTTTGACCCCATTACTATATTTGTTTGATAATATGGAAATATAACATTATCATCAAAAATACATATGTATGCATAATTTTGGATAATATGAAGTGGAGCAAAATTATTTTGCAAAAGGGCGGATGTTCATTTTATGTAGCCTATATTAATTTGTAATAAATGGAATCATGGTTATGCCGATTTAGCGCCACTTAGCTCCGTTTTACCTGAGACAAATTATCCCTCATTCAAACAAATATTATTTGAAAAATTTTAATTATATTAACTACATAAAATAAATATGTCATTATTAACTTGCATAATTTTTGAATTGTTTGCAAAAATGGATTGGAGGTATTTAGATTTAGCGCCGTTTAACATTCAGCCTGACGGTTTAATTTCTGACCGATCTACTTTATTATTTTATTTTGTTTTATTTTGTGCTCTCAAATATCACTCGGAATGATTTTCTACGATCCATACACATTTATTTCGTCTTTTGTTTCATTGAACCTTAGAATAATGAGTACTCCAGAAGGCGAGAGTACGCGCGACGGTGTGTCCACAAAAACTACGCGTAAAATGTATAGCATCAAAACGCGGCTGTCAGTGCAATCTAAGACACAGCTCGGAACGGTGGCATGGTTTGTACATGACAACATCGCTTAAAATACCGGCTTACGCCATTCGCGCCTGCAAAACTATCAATGGATTACAAAAGAAACAAGTGGGCATTGCTTTTCTTACGTAAATATTATTAATTAATTTCATTTTCAATTAACTATGCAATTTTGAAATATCACAGTAGATTATTATTTACACAGTAGTTGTTACCTCTTAAGAAATTGTTTACCCAAATTAAAACGTCTTAATCGGTTGATACTGAAAAACGTAAAATTTAATTTGTTAAAAAATCGGGATTTGGGAAATGTCGTCGAACAATTTGGTGTAACATTTGAAATTTCCGCTGTCATATTTAACTTCAGAGTATTTTACCAATTGCATATACATCAGCATAATCATCGTATGTAGGATTACGGAGACGCGCGAAACAAACAAATTTTACATTCATTAATTTTCCCCGACTTCAATTTCCTGAAAATGCGAACGGATATTGTTTAAAGTAAGTAGGAACTTTACCACGACATTGAACGCTAATTAATATAAATAATTGTTTCTTCTCATTTTGAATTTCTTCAATACGGGACCGATTATTTTAAAATGTTTATAGCAGGTTTTGTATTAACTTCTCTTTTTACTTTAAGACACTAAGCTAATTATTTTATTTTTGCATTAAAAAAAAACAAAAAGTTATTGGCAAAAGTACGAAAATAATGTTTGCAGATTAATATGTACACACACACTCGTACGCACGCGCGCACGCGTACACACACGCACATACACACATACACACGCGCACACACACGCACATATACACGCCCGCGCAAACACACACACACACACATACAAGAATAATGTATTTTAATACTCATTTTAATTAATAAGATGGTAAAATGTGACTCAATATGTTCAGTAATTTTAACTTAAATTTTTCGACTATTTATTGTAGCATTTAAAAAATTTAACATGGCAGCTATAATAATACTTTATATAAGTATTGAATATATTTGGCGTTAATTTTGTAGAAATTCATTATTCACAATTAAATGAAACTACGTGATGTAGTATTATTTCTAGTTTCTTTTAGTTTTTTACCACGACCTAGGTTTCGTTGTATTACAACATCTTTAGGTGGGCCGTTAGCACAGATCTTGCTAATAGCCCACCTGAAGATATTGTAATACAACGAAACCTAGGTTGTGGTAAAGAACTCAAAGAAAGAAGAAATAATACTACATCACGTAGTTTCATTTAATTGTGACTTCATATAAGGTAAATAATGAACCACATAAATCGATGCAAATATGTACCGTACTGCCGCAAGCAGATATATTTATATGCGTCGATTTCCCGGAGTCGGTGGGTAAAATTATTCTGCTGGTAACACCGTGTGCGTAGGGTACAGCGTTAGTAGAGAGGGTGCGGTTGAGGGGGAGAAGATTTTTGACTTCAGGCATCCGCAAAAAGGTTTGTGCGTATACGCCTTCTGGATTACTTTATATTCTAAGATTCGTACGTAAATCATGATGAAACTTATAAAAAGATGGCATAATGAAGACACTCGATAAAGGTGGGCTCATCTTATGTATTATCCTTTCACACAGACATCTTGATTGTCACACGCCAATGTAAATAAAAACTTAGAAAAAACATTTCGTCGATATCGTGTAATTAAATCATTATTAATTTAAACTCTGCATATAATTCTACTGTAACAATCCCCCTTTGGAAATTTGCAACCAGCGTCGTTTATCTGCCACATAATAGGCATCGCGGTTCACCTTTAGTTTTGTTTGTCGTAATTGGACAATCATTTAAACTATATAGATTGGCTATGAGAGTACAAATTAGAAATGTCGAAATATATATAAAGATATCGTTTCTCTATTTCTCTAAAACTCGAGAAATATCGTATTTTGTAGTTTAGATTTTTGTTCCATAATTGTCTTAAAATGTCTATATAGATATTGGTACAAGGCAATAAAAATGGGGAAAGGGAAGAGGAGGGGAAAAGAAGTGTGTGGGAAAGGGGAGATATGGAAGATGTTTGGGAGATATTGGGAGAACGAGAGTGATTTTACCATTTTATGTTTACATAGAAAAGTGTAAGGAGCTTCGCTTCTTTCGAGCGAATACGCAACAAAAGAACATGACACCTCACGTCTTTTTTTTCAGTTTTCCATATGATACCAAAATTAAGGAAAAGCGGATACGTACGAGAGGGAAGTAAAGAGTTTTCCTACGACAATTTAGTGTACTCGCCTCATTTCATGAAAAACGTTTCCAGCTTATGAATAAAAGTCACCAACGTTTATTATGTTTCTTTAGGTCGATGTTATCTTATGATATCTGTGAATTAGATTTCATCAGATGATTTATTATTAAAGTTTTCTTTTTTTAATATCGGATTATCCGTCAGTTTTAAAGTTGTTTTTCCTCTGGGAATAGCTGCGCCTAACTCCGTAAATAAACTGCAATGCTTTTGTAAGAAAGATGTCGTAGAAATCTTGTTGGAATTTTGAAATTTGATGACGACTAAGCAGTAAGGTTTTTTCTCATTTACCAAAACATAGAAAAGGAATATAGTTAGAAAAATCGGAATTTATATGAAATTCTATGCGTGTTTATTTAATTTTATTTCCTTTACTTCCTTTTTCTTAAAATGTTATTTATATTTATTTCTTTCAATATTGTCTCTCTCAATAAAAGTCGAATTATAAATGATATCATCGATGTGTACATAATTGTGACGCTGTCTGCTTGGGGCAAAGTAACGTAATGAATTCTTAAACAATAGTATCTATTACATCTGATAAGTGATTAAAGTCACAAAGAAAGTGGTAAATAGAATGTGGTAATTTGACAGGAAATAAACATCGCAGATAATAATTACCGAAATATTTTAAAATAAATGAGACAGATCGCTTTCACTTCGAGTGCTATTCCATCGGGAATATTCACTGGCGAATCTAAAATTTCACAAGATTATTATTATACACTTTTTATAGTCGGATACCGAGTCCAAATAAAATATGAAGAGGATAAAAAACTTGTAATAAATCTGATGTTGGATTTCGCTATTTATTTTTCTTTTGTATTGGCGGCGACTCCGAAAAAAGTGGCAAATATTTGGTCACTCAGTATCACCACACTTAGTCAGGGCAAATAATAATTATTTTTCACTTTTCAGTGCTTCATTTGATGTAATAACTTTTATAACGATATAATAACTTTTCTTTTTTTAACTTTACTTTACGCAATACACAGTTTTTATGCGCTTTTATAGTTAAATTATTAAAAGATAACATGCTTTAAATGGATTTATAATAAGACAACAATCCTTGCTTCCTCCAAATAGTCCGAGATAATATTGCATTTTAACGTAGTGGGTATATAAGTGCATGTTAATTAACGTGATGTATAAACATGTATAAAAATAATAATTTTTTTTGTCAATATATAAATGTACTTACAGTAAATATTTGATTAGTTCTACAATATTAATTTACAAAATTTCACCTATAAATATCGTTAATGTAAATTGCTTCTTAACGCGAGTGATAACAGTGAGCGGAGAACAGTAAATGATATGGTTAATAGTTTAAACGCCGAAACCACAATGAAATTATTTTTTTTATTTCGAAGCGTAATTGGAAACTTTTATAAGAATGTCGCGCAATTTTACAGGAAGTCGGCGCCACGTGCTTATTGCGTATGTGTGTCAAAGTATCGACTGCGTAACATGGAGATTTTGTGGAAAAATAATTTGAATGCGACAATTTTATATAAATTTGTGCACCTCAAAATGTCAATGAACTCACTACACATTATTCATTAATATCCTACATTACTCCCTTTACCACCTGTTGTAATTAGTGAATTGTGCCCAAAGTTTTTCGAAAATTACCAGGTTTTAACTTCCTTACAAAAAAAGATTTCCCATCCAGTAGGGCGCGTCTCCCCAGCGGAGCATAAAGGGGTCATCATAAGTGGGGCCAAGTGTTTTCCGAAATCCATTCATTAATTCAATTTGCAGCGCTCCACCCGCGCTCCTTCTTTGCATAATGGGTGGGCGTTTCTAGGGATCAGATCAGTCAGACCGAGTGATGCGACTCGAGTACCATTTTGTTATTTGAGTCGACTACCTTCGTTACTTGAGTTGCATTCCACTTTTTAATTATTTGCGCCAACTCCTTCCAGTTCCAAGCTTTATAATACTCTAGTTTTAATGGTGGTAAAAAGTAAAATAAAAACCAAGTGAAAAAACCGTCCGTTTATTCATGTATTCAAATAGCTGCGCTATTTGGTTATACACACATATAAAATAAAACAATAACATTTCCATACGTAACGCGCATGACGTATGTAAGGAAATTAATAAAACTCTAGTAAAATTGAAACATCTTTTTTTATATTTTTTGCCAAACTACAATCAGAGTGTATCAATACAAAAGCACAAAATATGAGTAATTGAAAAAAAAATAACTAAAATAGATCTTTTGCGTAAACTTAAATTGAAACAGAATAAAAATAAAGTTTAAGATTTCTTCTGCTAAATAATTATAATCAAACTGACTCAGACGTTTATTTTTGTAATATTATATAATTAATCAACATACAAATTAAAATAGCTTTTAACATTGCAATTAAAGTTGCAATTATAACAAAAATTAAACACAGAAGTAACTAAAAATACCTTTGGCGTAAATTTAAATTCAAATCATAAATCAATTATTGAATATATTTGGCGTTAATTTTGTAGAAATTCATTATTCACAATTAAATGAAACTACGTGATGTAGTATTATTTCTACTTTCTTTAAGTTCTTTACCACGACCTAGGTTTCGTTGTATTACATCTTCAGGTGGATATTAGCAAAGAATAACTCTTAGGAAAATCCAACAGCATTTATATGTTTCAAACACAATAGCGGAAGCCGGGTCTGTGTGGGTTTTCTCACTGCTTGTGTCTAGTGAGTTTATTGTAGGGGAGCGGTGTAGGTTTTATTATATTTCCGAGAGTTATACGATCTACGATAATAAGTTCAATTGTTGTTATTCTATGAGGTTGTACAATGCAAATGTTTCGGTGTATGTAATACATTAATATTGTCTAGCCTATTTCTCCTTTCGTTACAAACCAAGGCGGCTTCGGAAAATACACATTATGCAGGGATTGATGTGGCAGGTACACATAAATACTTCATAGCCATTTCATATAAGTTTCGGCATTACTTTTTATCTTTATTTCAATATAATATCGAATCAAGCTTTAATATCAATATAATCAATATAATATCGAATTATACTTTTACATCATGACTATGATATATGACAAAGGTGTTCAAGTTGCTCCTAGTTCTGTCATTTTTTTGTCAAAATCCTCCCACAAATCATTGGATTTCCTATTTGTATTATAACTGGGAGCGGGCGTTATATTAAACATTTCACCTCTTTCAACGAGCATCATAAAATTCTCTGGAACTGGAACTGCACTGCTATTTTGTGTTATCAGAGATTTCAAATCTTCCGCTACTCACTGAAAAACTTTCTCTGTATTGGCTTCAACACCAAAACTAGCTTTTTATATCTCGGGTCCTTTACAGTGGTTACTTTGGTAAGTGGTACTTTGGCAGCCGTTTCATTCGTCTTAGACACCGACGCGTTTTCTTATAGCAATAAGCAGTGACCTCTTAAGGTTTCCCCATACCGTTGTCGCTGGAACCTCTCTCATATGACAATGCTGAACATTTCTGATTAAAGGAATATTTGATGACAAAGTTGGATATTTTCCCCTGATAGTATAGTAGACAATTGTTCGATAGGCTTTAAAATATTGAAACAATATTTAATTTTTTTCCCATTCATTGGCAGTGAGATTTTCTGGAGCAGGCGATATTATTGACAAAGTTGCGGATAAGCAAAGTTTAGTTTATAATAATAACCCCATCTTTAAAAAGCTTGAGTTTCATCTAGTAATCACCTCTTGTTTCTATTTTATGATGAATACGTTCATTTGTTATCGGATTTGTCTTAATTTCTAACTCGTTTAGTGCTTTGTTTAAAATGGGTAAACATAGTATGGCTTTTGGCTAATAATGACATTAGGTGCATCAACTTTTTAAGTCAGTTCTAGTTAAATTTAGTATCCATTTTGTACGAAAAAAACAAATAAAGAACAAATTATTGACACTTGTCTACTAATTTATATTTTATGTCAAATTCAAACATTATTTTAGCGTAAACAGTACAAACAACAAAAGAACAAACACGTATCTAATTTTATTTACAATTTTACGCCCTCGAGCAATTTTCAGTTTGCAACGTACATATTTTAGTATATTATCTATGATACATACATCGATTACAGCTCTCTAATGTTGACAGACAACTCTCGACTTTTCTCAATGCAGCGAGTTGACTGGGTAATTCGAATGCAACTCGAGTACATACGGATTCAATTCACCTTTTTCACTCGAGAACAAATTTTTAAAATAAATTTACTCGAGTCACTCAATCACAAAACTAGGCGCAGAAAACAATCGAACGTTCGCGTACTATATGTCTATTTATTTATTAGTTTCCCAAATTCACGAATATTCTACTATGAAATATGACTTCTACCTCTTGACATCAGAGAAGTTTTGCATAAAGCGTTTCCTCTCTTGCTTTGCGAAAAATTGTACCGTTTTCCTCCACTTACTTGTGTGAGACAGGTTTTCAGCATTGCTTCAGAACCAAAGAGCGAAATCGTCTTGCCGTCGACAGTGATTGATGATAGCTCTTGCAAAAGTTGAACCTGAAATCAATCAACTAGTTCAGATATGCAGCCGCAGAACACCGCACTGATACCATTTTATTTTTTAATTATATTTAATCAGTTGTAGGAAAGAACACTAAAATCTTAATTTATTTAATTATGTTCATAATTGAGAAACAAAAATGTCATCAAAATAATGTGTTCTTTTTTTATTGTTACAATGAAAAAAAAATTAAAAGGGGTAGGAACATATTTTTCATAATCTCGAGAGACTCGAAGCAGAAATTTGGTAAATTCAAGTTTTAAAGTAACCAATTAAACTACAAAATGGACGGAGAACCGATACCATTGAGCTCTTCGAAAAAGCATGAACATATTTTTTTTCCATCGAACAACGAATATTTTGGTAATTTGTCATATTTTAAATTATTTGTCACACATCAATTTATTATCAGGTACTTCAAGAACGCTATTACACAGAAAGCTTTAATATCGTTCATATTCAAACAAAAAATACAAAAAAGAACAGATACATAAAGCCTACAAACTTGGCACTTAGTGAGTTATATATTTCTCTTTTCTTTTTAACATCTGGGTACTTGTTGATTGAGGATTTCTCGAAATTCAACTCTTAGTGGTGGGAAAATAGCGATAGAAGATTGAATGAAGATTTCGTTATAATTAAAGTTATAAACGTGAAAATTTGTAGTTAGACTCTCAAATCAGTTTTTAGGAGAAATTTAGAGCGTCAGGAAATAAATAATAATTCATGTTCGTATTCATAATTTTTTTTATATAATCTTTTTATTTACTCAATTTTGGATATATTAGGTCCATTTCTGTTTAATTACCCATTTGTGTTTGTGTTTATATCTTTTTTCCGTAATCCTTTTTAGTTGATAAATTATGAATGTCTTGAGTTTGATTTTTTTAATTATGTTTAGTTTGTTTAGTTTGTTTTCGCATTTATAATTTACATAATTAATTTTGCTTACTAAATTGTGTATGTTTTGGGCCTTTTTTTAATTAACCATTCGGGTTTGTATTTATAAACTTTTTTAAGCAATCATTGTTATTAAATTTTTTTTACTTTTTGGTTTTGGTTTTTTTTGTATCAATTCGTGTTTACAAACTTTACACTATGGTAATTGGCGCCCCAGAAAAACACACAGGCTACGTTTCGTCCCGATAAATCTCATTCTAAGTAATATTATAATCCTAATTAATATAATTTGCACAAAATTGCGTATATTTGTACTTCTTTCAAGTCATAATGGAGCGAAAGATCAACGTGACTTTCTGCACAGAGATAGTTGGCGGGCCAGGAAATAAAGTAGACTGCTTGTAAACCCGGGAAATCTTATCCTACCTAATAAGACAACCCCAACTGATATTAAAAATTCAAATGTACGTTTGTTTATCCTTCTTTCACATCGTAACGGAACAACAGGTCGACGTAATATTCAGCATAGAAATAATTGGCAGGCCAGGAAATAACAAAGATTTTTATCCAATTCGCGGAATCTCAGCCTAACTTAAGCAACAAATCCAACCAATATTCAAAACTGGAAAGTGTATTTGTTCATCTTTCTTTTACGTCGCAATGAAGCAAAAGATTGACGTGGCTTTCTGCACAGAAATATTTGGCGCCAGAAAATTACATATGGCTACTATCCAATTGGGAAAATTTAATTTTTACTAAAGAAAAAATAACAACTAATATTAAAAATTTGAATGACTGTTCGTTTACATTTCTTTCACGAAGCAATGGAGGAAAAGATCAACATTACTTTCACCAAAGAAATAGTTGGTGGACAGGAAATGACATAGACTAATTAGCAATCCGAGAAATCTCTTCGTAACTAACATTACAATCCCAGTCAATGTTAAAAATTAGAAAGTGTGTTTATTTGTTCCTCTTTTACGTCCCAATGGAAAACAGATCAACATAACTTTCTGTACAGAAATTGCTAGTGGCCCAGGAAATAGTATGGGCTACTTGTCGATCTGTGAAATATTTTTCTAATTAAAACAAAAATTCCAACTAATATTTAAAATTTCAAAGGGTTTTTTATTCTGCTTTCACGTCGCAATGGAGCAACAAATCGACGTGACTTACTGCACAGAAGTAATTTGCGGACTGGAAAATAACACAACCTTATTTTCAACGCGGTTTCTTATCCTAACTAACATTACAATCCAAATTAATATTAAAAATGCAAAAGTGCGTTTGTATTTCTTTCATGTCGCAATAAAGTAACATATCAACATGATTGTTTGCGCAGAAACAGATAGTGGACCAGGAAATGAAATAGACTTATTGCCAACTCGGAAAATCTCATCCTATTTAATACGAAAATCCCAAATAACATTAAAAATAAAAAGTATATTTGTTCTTCTTTTACGTCGCAACGGAGCAACAGATCTACGTAACTTTCTGTCCAGAAATAACTGGTAGACCAGAAAATGATATAGATTAATTGTTAATATGAGAAATCTTTTCATATCTAATATGTACTACAATCCTTACCAATGTTAAAACTTCGAAAGTTGTTTGTCCTTCTTTCATGTCACAATGGAGTAATAGATCGACGTTACCCTCTGCACATAGATAGTTGACGGGTCAGGAAATAACATAGGCTACTTTCCAACCTGAAGATGCCAAATAATATTAAAAATTCAAAAGTCCGTTTGCTTGTCTTCCATTCACGTCGCAATGGAGGAACAGAATATAATATAGGTTACGTTCCAACCGGAATACGCCTTCAAGTAATATTTAAAGAAGACCATATTAACATTTCAAAAATCGTAAGTCAAAAATGAACACGTGTACAGTTATCTAATTATGGACGCGGTTAATTTAGTTTTTGAACATGCCGGGCGACTGGCGTGGTGTTAGTTTTTCGGAAAAAAGGGATGGAGCTTGAAAATCAAATCCTTCAAGGTCATCGAGTGTTGTCATTGCCTTAACTATAAGATTGACTCACGGAACATGATAAACATCGCAGATAATTAATGAGCGTCACAGTCGTTGTATCAAATTTTAAATTGTTTATACTCTTTTAACACTGGTGGATTGTTTTTTGCTATAAAATTTATTGATATCATTAACGACTTACACATACCAACATTTTGTAAAAACCGAATTGCTAAAGATATACATTTTGCAAAACCATATTGGTGGAGAGTGAAGCATGATTTTTATGTACGAAATATTAATTCATAACTGATGCTAAGAACACAGGTTTATTTTTATGCTATAAGTTTTATTAAAATTCTGAGAATACCCTTCAACTTATCGTTTAATCCATTTTCTTCGACTAGCGTGTTGTCTAGACCATTACTTTTAGAACTATTAAAATTACTTCTTAAAGAAATTATTCTTTGTATTTTTGATATAGAAAATCCATCCTACATATAATCTTATATTGATTTATGATGATTCATAAACCTTTGTACGAAAAAATCTGCTGGCTGAAAGTGAAGAAATTACCATTACTGTTCTTCCCTGTTTTATCGAATATCGATGAATTGACGACGTTCCTCGTGTTCGTTTTGCATTGTGGTGTTGAACAATTACCAATTATTATTATTTCCTGTTTTTTGAAATATTGACGAAATTAATGCCACATATGTGGTTTATTATTACGAACTGTGGCCGTGACGTCTTATTACCTCTTTATTCAAATTGTCGCAACTCTTTATTCAAATTGTCTACAAAAAAGCGATATCTGCATTTTTGGTTTTACCAACGGTTTATTACTTACTGTATTCATAAGTAAAAACGAACAAAAATAATGAATGAAACATTAGTTCCAATGTATGCATGCCGAGAGTACCTGAACATGCACGAGTTCTGCTCGGTCACTGGAGTGATTTGTGATAAGGTGTGACGGCTTGCAACGAAAGTTTTTTTTTGTGAATCTATTAAAAAAATAAAGGTATATGTTTTTTTATTAGATGAAAACCGTTACAACTAACGTATTGTTAGAGTTATCATATAATTTTTACCGCATCGGTTTTTTATCTAATGTCAACTGCCATACTAGATAGAAACCGGCGTGTTGTTACTGTGCTTTCGAGGTTAGTTTTAATGAACAAAAACACGAACTCTTGTACAATACGGTTAGGCAAGGCAGATAGGTATCTGCTTTGCCCCGATTTAGTTCGCTGTTAAGAATTTTGAATAATTATCAGATGGTAAATAAATACATGCGTAAACTGTTTGTTCACAAATAATTTATGCCAAATTTAAACATGAGTATTTGATCGTGCATAGCTCCTTCAATAATGTTTGCATGAAGATGAAAAACAACCTACAAAAGCCTGCTTGGATTCAAGTAAATTTAATCAGGTAAATCTGTGCACGTCTAACATTGTTAGAAAAGTTTCAAAATTTTTTTTAGCATTTCATCTTAAAAAAGGTTCAGGATATATCGGAACACGTCATTTGGATTTCACAATTGTCTCAGATTTTTCTTTTTGTAATACTTTTAAAAGACTTTGTTTTCGAACTATTTGTAATTCATTTAATTTCGAATTTTGTTTTTCACTGCTATATATATATAGATGTATATATATATATATATATATATATATATATATATATATATATATATATATATATATAAGGCATAGATATCAAGCAATTTTTATATTTGATTTGCGATAATAGTGTCTGTTTTTACCATCCATGAAATGATGTAATTTAGCTGTCTTTAATCAATCACTTACATGTCATCTCTGTTTTCGCTAAGACAATTCAATCATTCATGTTATCGACCCTCAAGCATACGTGTGTATCTCTTTGCATTAGAACATGGTATTAGTCGCGAAAAGCTTTTGGTCAACATATTGTGTTCACCGATTCCTTAATTCTGGCATTCCCATAGTTTTATAAATCTATTTAACCGACTTTCTATTTTTTCTTCCATTGTAATTGGTGACAATTTTTTTTATTTTAGTAAAATTAAACTAATTTATACTGTAATTTTTTCCAAAAGTAATTTTAAATATAGAAGTTATTTTATGAGTAACGTTCCTGTCCCAATAACATGGTGTTATTCATATGGCCCAAACAAAGCTATTTTATATAAAATAATTTAAGACGTATTTCCCCATTACATATCATGTTTAGATCTTTAGTATATAGTATTACTGAAACGTATACAATTATTTCATTTCCATATAAATCTACATTTTGTATCCTCATGCTGGAGGATACAATATGGAGTTTTATGCGGACATTAAACAAATTAGTAGGTTTTTGTAATAGAAATGTGTTTTATAATGAGCGTCGTTGGATGTAATTTCCTTCAATTTGGAGAGAAATTTATTTTCATCATATATTTTTCTTAGGTATAAAATCATTACATTGATAACCCCCCACCACAGCTTTAGAAGCGTTTGATGCTTCGAGCTGTTTTTTTACATGAGAAGACAAATTCATAGTTTATTTCATCTGCAGAGAGCACGCACAAATATCTTGCAGCGTTTATCTGTCTTTTGCGCACTCAATACTGATAATAATGCAAGAGACACATAATTTTAATATTTTTCTACACCAATAATCACTTCGGAAATGGGACTATAGAATTATTTGATCATTCGTGATTGATTACAAGTTATAAAATTATTTAGTTAAATTGCTCTGAGTTTTCCTTTTTTTTTTCTTCTTTGTTCTACACTTTATAACCATTGGTTTTATGACACTCTCACGTATCCATCGATTTGGATAAATAAATGAGACTTAAAATTTGAATATCTTTAAATTTTGGATAAATATTTTTAACAAACAAATGAATTAAATAAATTTAATAATGGCCATTTACTTGGCAGACAAAATTTATTAATCTCTCGATTCTCCATATAATAAGGAATTTTAAAACGGAAACTTGTGTGAGACCCGCTAACGTCTAACAACTCTAAAATAATGTCGGGTTATTACTTGCCTGCATCGCTCTCTGAAGTATAATATTTCATTATTATGTTATCATTATGTGGCAACCCCGATATGATTACTGTTTCGCATCAATTATCCACATACATTACATCATAAACGAGAAAGTAAACTGATTACGAAAAGTCTACACGGTTACCGCCAAGATATAAATAAGCAATGTAGTTGGCAACGAAACATGTAATGTTAATTCACACGCATTAATTAAACATGACTAAAACGCGCATAACAAATCAATAGGTATATGGGCCACGTTTGTAAAAGGTCAAGGTTTAGTTAACACACGTGTTTTTTTATCAAGAAATGAATCAAGTTTATGGAAAACTGGAATTAATTTGAAAAGTAACTGATGTTCAAGAATATCGGCTACTTTTCCAATCAGTTCGAGTATTTGGAAGTGCACGCGATGCATTGTGAGTACATAGGAGGAGCGCCTGATGACTTGCAGTCTCATTAAAATCTAACGCTAATTGTGTTATTGTAACTAATGGTATATAAATTGAAATTGTTGTTTATGTCTATGACACGATGAATAACACGTTTTCCGTGCTTGATACTAAACTACTTACAATAATCACATGTCAAATACTTCAAAAATATCGAACACACGAAGTTGATATGTCGTTATAAACCGAACAATACGAATAAGTATATCAAACCAAACGCCTTATTCAGTAAAATATCAAACAAAATTACATTGTTATAAACAATGCAAACAGAATTTCTGCTTCCAATACCAGAGACTACTAGATTTTACAGAATTCTAATACACCAACTTCAATCTACTCACCTAGTGAAGGGTCGATATGTGTGGGACAAGCGCGCCTTCAGACATGTTGCTGCGTTCAGTTAACGAACTTTCTTTATATTATGGGTCTGTGATATTTTAACTTTAAAAATTGATGATACTACTAACGGTCTCATTCACATTGACTGAATGCAAAAAGGTCTTGAAAATAATCCCCATAAAACTGCTGTTAACCATGTAGGTTAAGACAAAATGAATAGGAGCAACACATATACAGCGGCTAATAGCGTCAGATAAATTCAACAAGCACCCAGTAACAGAGTTTATCCGTATGGAACTACGACTTGTTAATAACAAAAATGATTTGAGCGGCTTTTTTGGTACATGGAGATATTAAATAAAATTATCATGACAGGTCCATTATCTTTACTCTTTATTTCAGATTAACAGGATTGCCAATCAGCCATAATGAATTCGGCGAAAAAGGAAACAAAATTGTATTGTTTTAAATATAATAAACGATTTTTCTTGTATTTTCTAAAAACCTACAATTAAACTAACATAACAATACATTTGTAGGTTCTCTTCATGGTTTGATAACAGCGTGTAGGCAGATATTTCTAAAGCATTGCGTTTGGACGATACCATTTAACATTCATATTGGTTGTTAGGGTAAAAATGTCTATATCAAAATTTGCTAAAAATAATCATATAAAAACCGCAGACCCTCATATCATGATATGATCCTTTATTTAAGTTTTAGACTGGCAGTACGAACGACGAATGCGCGGTACAACTACGTTATTGAATAGGAATATTATTGACATTAGTTTTATTGAATGCGATAATTAACACAAAGTTTTTAGAAATTCAGAAATGGAACCAACTAGCGACTTTGTGTTTTAATTTAGTTATTGTTTTTTTGAAAATAGTGTCAGTGGCGCTCTGTGCATCGTTTAATTCGACGCATCTACAAAGAGAAGCAGTCGATCCGCTCTTTCTTCGATCTCTCTTCCACAACCTTGTCGAAAGCGATCGCCACTCTCGAATATTTGATTACGTCGGATATAGAAGTTGTAGCCGCAGCTTATCCACGATACAACCCCGAAATCGTATGGTGAGAGATCGGAGTTATGTGGTGGATATCCATGTAGTTCTGCAACAGACGTAATCAAATAATTGACCGCTCATATGGCTGAGTATGCAGAGAAAGCATTTTTGCAAGGCAACAGACAACCAATTAATGGTATAACAATCTGCCGTTACAATATTTTTACTTTATATATACTTTGCTATCTTCTTGCCAAAAATTCACTTTTTCTTTACCTTCGCGGGCAACTCTTCAGAAAGAAACGTTCACTGTGTAATTTAAGGCTCGTAAACCTATATCTGGCTTTGGTCACCAGTAAAGATATTGAATTGAGTAACCTCCGTCAAATTTTTCTCATTTTTTCAAAATCCATGAACATGGAAATATTTTGTGAGTTTCAAGAACTTAACAGACTATTATAGATTATACAGACAACTTAACAAAATATATTAGAGTCTATTATACAAAAAAATTAGGGTGCTGTATTCGAATTTCGCAACATTCGCGACATCTGTCTCAAGAGCAATCGCCATCTGTTTTGAAATAAACCGTCATTATATTCCATTTCCACTAAATAAATAATTCTCAATTCGAAAGATTTCGTTTCCTTATATTATTTATGTTAGCGGCAAATGTGTTATTGAAAGTTCCCATGATTTTTTAAAATTAATATCTGAATTGGTTCAGATATTTTTAGCAAAAGGATTTGTTTAAATAGTACCATTTGTTACTTCACAACTTCATATATTTTTTTGTATTAAAAAGTCTATAATTTGTGTTGAAACTGGTATCACGAACCCTAACCCTGTCGATTTATATTCGGCATTCCAGTCATCGTCACTCCTTGTGCAGAATAGCACACGCACACGGTTTATTTTGGATAATTCAACGTTTGCCCTTGACCGCATTTGACATATGACTTGGTAATACGCAGTCTGTTTCCGACATGTCTACCTACTATACGTATCGATTTCGACCACAAGCCCGAGCACGAACCCAAGTGATTAACATTTTCTTTAACGAATTTTAAGCTTTTCATATGTAGATGCAGAGAAGAAAATGAATCCCATGCCTTCGGATGTTTCGTCAAGTAATTTTGAATCAACGGTTCCACCTTTTGAAAAATAAAAGCTTGTTTAAATGGCCTAACTTCATATTCTTTACCAGTGAATTTTATTTCCCTCAGAAAAAGTGATTATTTCATTGATAACTTTGGTTAATGTATAACTTATGAATAGAAGACCAAATAGAACAATTGCAAGCGAACAGTTCCAAGAACTGGAAGAACAAAAACAAAACAAACAGAAGAAAATAAAAGTGGTGCTGATAATAAAACTACTGTAAAGAAAAAAAAAATTAAAAAACTTTCTGGTGCTTAAAAATAAAAATAATTTATTTCGGCATAGAACATCGACACTGACTGAATTGTAATCCTGAATAGATAAACATATGTTTTATACATTTATTATATATTTTCTAGAACCATACATGTTATAGCATATGTGTAGACCTATTTATATATGGAACTCAATAAATACAATAACATAAATTTCACCTTTGTTTCTAGCCAATAAATTTCTGTGTTGTGTTATTCCTTTATTGTATGTCAACATACTCTTCTAAAAGTGACTTATACGTTCTGATAATATGATAGTGAGCAAGTTATTGAGCAATGGAATTTATCATTCTTTGAAGGAAAAAATATCGAAAGTGTTGAATATATTTGACGTTAATTTTGTAGAAATTCATTATTGACAATTAAATGAAACTACGTGATGTAGTATTATTTTCACTTTCTTTACGTTCTTTACCACGACCTAGGTTTCGTTGTATTACAACTTCTTCAGGTGGGCTATTAGCAAAGATTGATCTCTACGATCAATATTTGCTAATGATGAAGGAGAGATCTTTGCTAATAGCCCACCTGAAGATGTTGTAATACAACGAAACCTAGGTCGTGGTAAAGAACGTAAAGAAAGTAGAAATAATACTACATCACGTAGTTTCATTTAATTGTCAATATTGAAAATAACTATAAATACAAACTTAATCTCCGATATGTTCAAAGTCAGAGTTAGAGCATTCACTAGAAATATTTATCTTCCGATATGCTAAAAGTGAGATGTTTAGCACTCTCTGGAGCTAAGGTATGTGTTAAAATAGCAATGGTGCACTAACATTGATTCAGATGTAGTCCTATACACACCATTTGACTGTCCTAAGTTAATTTCTGTTTTATTTGTCTGTTAGTCTACATGGTGGTGTTTCTCCGCTTACTTGATACTTTCTGCTTATTAAACTTTTGCACCTTTTGAGTTAGTTTTTTTTACATCAATTCGTGTTTGAATTTATAATTTTTTTTTCATGATCTTTTTTACTTACTAACTTTTGAATGTTTTGGGTTCATTTTCTATTTAATTAAACATTTGTGTTTTTATTTATAAATTTTTTTGAGCAACCCTTTTTGCTTATTAATTTTTTGAATAAGGTGTTTACTCATAGCCATAACGCGTCTTTGTATTCGAAAGAACTAATGTGTTCTATTTTGTTTTTACATATCAATTAGTTTGTATTTATATTTTTTACGTAATCCATTTTGCTTACTAAATTATCTTTTTTTTAATTAACCATTTGGGTTTGTATCTACAACTACTTTCTGCTCATTAATTTCTTTTAAGTTTTGATTTGTTTTTTTATATGAATTCGTATTTGTGATTACATGCTTTACCCAGTGGTAGTTGGCGCACCAGGAAAAAACCTAGGCTATATTTCGTCCCGAGAAATATCATTCTAAGTAATATTATAATTCTAACTAATATCATGAACGCAAAAGTGTATTTATTTGTACTTTTTTCAAATCATAATGGAGTGAAAGATCAACGTGACTTTTTGCACAGAGATAGTGCAACTAAGTGGCAAGCCAGGACATAACGTAGGCTACTTTTAAATGCGGGAAATTTCATTCTATCCAATATGACAATCCCGACTAATTTTAAAAATTCATATGTGTGTTTGTTTGTACTTTTTTCACGTCATAATAGAGCTACAGATCTACGTGATTTTTAGAACAGAGATAATTGGTGGGCCACGAAATAAAAGGTTTCTTTCCATTCCGGCGAAATCGCATCCAAATGAAATAACAAATCCAACCAATGTTAAAAATTGGAAAGTATGTTTGTTTGTCATCCTTTCATGTTGCAATGAAGTAAAAAGTCGACATGGCTTTCTGCACAGAGATAATTGGCCGACCAAGAAATTACATAGGCTACTTTCCAACCCGGAAAATTTCATTGTAACTAATGTGACAATTTAAAATTAAAATAATAACATTTACATAAAATACTTAAAAAGGAAGTGCCAGATACTTCAGCGGCTTACAATGCGTATATCTTATGGACTGCCTTGAATCCAAATTAGAACAACAACTAACTTATAAAAATGACAATATTTCTAGAAGAATTAGGAAAATCACTGAGGAAATTACATGCAGAGTCATGAACATACCTACTTAAGGGAGAAGAAGCTCACACAGCCATTGCCAAAATTAAAAATAAACTGTTATCTGATATTGGTATTTGCCCTATGTAATCAAAGTTAATGACTTTTCCACCCTTTTCGAGTTTTACATGTTTTTTTTGACGACACTCACGAGTTACATCGCTTAGATTTCACATCTTTGTATAAAGGATACAACGGGACATAATCTGCACTTCGTTTCATCTTGTTGTTTCGAAGCAGTCTGTACAAATATCATTTAGTAAAATGAACTTGCTTTCCATAAAAAATAAATTATTTCTTACTTTATTTAAATAAAAGTTTTAAAGTAAACCATTTTTCATTTTCCCCATATAGTAGTGTTATTTTCATTCTTGTAACATCTGGGCACAACACTGTAAGGACTTCTTCCTAACCTCTTTTATCATCAATAATTTCGGGTCCTTTTAAAGAGAACAATAAAAAGAGTGAATTACATACTAACACGAATGTAAACTAAAACAAGCTAAGCTTATTTTACTGACTTTATGTTATTCACTGACAAACCGAGCAACTGACAGCGGTCTTTATGTTATTCACTGACAAGCCGAGCAACTAACAGCGGTATTTTACTGTTTGATTAAAAGAATTTATACTATTCTGACTTTCTATTTATTTATTATAAATTGCCGAACAAATGCAGTTTAGCACCAATAAAATATTGATTATTGTTTTAATAAAACGTAAAAAAATAGATATTAAAAATTACATATTAATAAAATGTATCGCGTCTCGCGACTATTTATTATAAAAAATCAATTTGGAAAATTTTACTCCAGAAAAATGTCGTCAACTTGTATTTACATAGTTATTTTTCACAACTTTCTCAATCAATTTATAAGATAGGCTTGCTATTTATTGTGAATAATGTTTCGGATCATATAAATCCGAACGATACACGTGTAGAATAAATTTGAACAGTACAGTGGGTTAACCAATTCCGCCTACGCTCCAATTAAAGTGGACCAGCTCTCTGCGGAACGTATTGCGCTCTAGATAATGCCACAGTTCAGGATTAAATACCAATTCTTTTAGAAACTCTTCTCTTTGCTTCTTTGTATAATCTGTGAATCATATCTTCTCACATCTCTCACTACAGTAAGAGTCTTTGATAAAGGTTTGTTTTTTTTTATACGTTCAAAATTTCTTCATTTCGCAACAAGCGTCTATTTTTAAAATAAATATGTGTTCAAAAGATCGCAAACAAGCTTTACTAAAGACATACAGCAGCTGCACATCGCCCACTATAAGAATTTCGGAGAGAAAATTAACTCTCTCTTTCCTCCTGCTCACTTGGTAACGCGCGAATTGAAGCTTCCTGCTGAATCATTTTTTTTATTGTAAAACTAAACTTTAAGAAAGTAAAGATAATTTACAAGTGATATCAGTCATTTGGTGGGAAAACTACAATTTGTTAATTCGGTAACTAAATCTCATTATTACGTATATTCGCGGTACAATAATAAGAAGAACGGTTAGAATGATTGCCAGAAATGTCACAAGACATGTTAATATGTCTTTTAATTTTATCAAGTTTTTCAACAAACGGTATGTTTCATGGACGAATCTACCCCAGCGCAATCTCAAGTAATTATCCTTGATAATCCTCCGCCCTCTCGATAAATTGGCTGCGTTTGGTGCAATTACCAACAATAATTTACAATAATTTTGCAATAGATGGTTATTACATTGCATTTTACCTATAGTGATATATTTATAAAACCGGAAATTTCTTACAATGGAATAAGTGCTACAGTCTCCACCGACAATTAACATATGAATAAATGAGACCATTTTCTAAAAATCTGATCTGGACGTTTTTCAAATCTCTTCATAATAATGGCCGTCTTCATTTTAGTTGAAAGACCGATATAATTTCTAAAACAGATTTGTGGTGGAGGCTCAATGCCTTTGTTGGACGACCGAGAACAAGTGAGACAGTACTAATTTTTTACTACTAAATAAATAACTTTTATGCTATGGAGACCTATGATCGCTGCAGCACCCGCAATTTTAATCTGCAGCGTTATAATTGGTGCCATAGGACCTGAACGGTTCTATGGCACCAATTATAACGCTGCAGATTCGCAAGCGTTATAGCTGGTGCCATATGACCGTTCAAACCAACAAGCATCCTCCACTACAGTGATCATTGGTACGCCGTACTCTAAGATTTATAATAATCTTTATAATATTATATTATAATAAGATTTATAATAATTTCTCTAAGATTTATAATAATCCTTGTCATCATACCATTTGCAAATGGTGAGAATATGGACCAAAGCATCAGTCTGGATGGCACGAGAAGAAGCAGAATATGCAAAACCATTGACAGTGTAGATACACTTCTTCTCGTGCCGTCCAGACTGGTGTTTTGGTCTGTATTCCCATCATTTGCAAATGGTATGATGACGAGAGTTATTATAAATCTTAGAGATATTATAAATCTTAGATATCTTAGACTTATTATTGATACGACATGAAACTGTATTTAACTTTGTAAAACCACTAACAAAAGACATTATACCAACAACAGCTTCTTGGTTTATGTCCATTTTCATCTGTCATTTCCGAGTTGCTTCTAAGTCAAAGGTCCCACTGCATATATCCCAAATAAGTGTAAAATCTAAACATAAACCTATTCTGTTTTCTTTTGTAGTATATGGAATCCGTATGTGGAATATACCGCAATCGAAAAGAGAATTATATCTATTAATAATTAAATAATGTTCTAATAATTAACTAATGTCTAATATTCTTTTGTATTTTAACTTGAATATTATATCATTATTTCTTCCTGTAAATTGAAAATACGACCTATATTATATATATATATATATATATATATATATATATATATACTTATCACTGAGTTTCTTAAATTTCTTGTCTATGTGTGCGGTAGTGAGAGTAGCGACTTTTTAGACTTAAACATCTGCAAACGAAACGAAGTGGATAATCATTTATTTCCTAATAAAATAAGTTTCCCTTCCAGAGAAAAACTCATCGTGACGTTTCATTCGTTGCTATATACTCGAAATTCAAATGGAACTAATAAAAAGGATGGACGAAATAATAAAGGAAGGAAGAATTAATTTTCTTACAAAAATAACTTATTGGAACGAATAAGTGAAATGCATCAGACAGTTGAACACGTGGAATGAAATTGAAACTAGTTATAATAAGATTGAAAAGTGATTAATTTGATTATTAATATAATGCTAGAATGATAATGGTAAAAACGCTAGAACTAGCACTACGAGGATTCCGTACACGTTTACGTAGTTAAAAAACTTAAGAGTACATAGTATCTCTGTTACAATATTTACAAATATTTATTTTTCATAACGTAAATATATTTCCCATTGGCGTAAAAATGTGATGAATATTTTAAAAACATATAAGATCTAGGATAGCCGCCATAGTTTTTCTATAATCTCCTAGTCAGATTTAACCAACTCTTTTTTTAATTATTTTTGGTTCAGTAGTTTCGGAAATAAAGGATAAATGGTAAATTTTTGCATGTTTTTTTAAATATCTTGTGAAATATACAATTTAAAATGATAAAAAAAATTATTGTATTCATCGTAATCAAATGATATCGATGAGATATATAAAACTAAAAAAAACTAAATCCTTTTGTCTTTAATTTTATTATTAACCGTTCATTTACCTCTCCTTTATTTTTATATGAATACTTTAAAAAAATTAGCAAGTACAAAATATGGGTGTTCATAAGACATATGCAAAGCAATATATCTTATGTACACCCATATTTTCAGTTTCTAAGTCACATGGTTTCTGAAAAAATGTTCTGTATAGAACTATTTTTCATAATTTTAGGTTCAGTAGTTTTAGAATTGGGGGGTGGGGGACATATTTTTGCATGTTACTTAGCATGTCTCCAAATATATGATACCTAAAACTACAAAAAAAACTTAGAACTAATCATTCGAAATAATGTCTTACATAATACCTACATGACATTTTTTTAAAAATTCGAGTAATTTAACCTCCTCCAACGGAAATTTTCGTATGGATAGTTTTTAGCTTAAGGTACTAAAATATGTGCAGGATAATATGTTTTATGACTGTGTCATATTTCAAGTTTCTACGTCAAGTGGTTTCCGAGAAAAATGGCTGTAACGGACAGACGGGCAGACCCATGAATAATTTTATAATAATTTTATATACCCTAATAAATTATTAAAAAAATAAATACATTACAGTCTCGCCAATTGTGTTTTTTTTTTCTACTACGCGCAACCGCTTTCTTGACTTTCCAATATAACGGGACATCTAAAATAAATAGGAAGTTTTAATTATAACTAACAAGCCCTCAACATTATAAATTTTATCCGATAATGTAATTAATTAACATATATATGTATTATATATATATATATATATATATATATATATATATATATATATATATATATATATATATACTATGTAAAGTAAGTAAACTTTGGAACTTTAATCTGTAATAGTACTACATGGATAGATTGCAACACACCTATTTTTTTTAATCATATCTCTTTTTTTATATTTAAAAATTGTCATAAGTCATTAACATGAAAATGCATCAAGCTATATCTTATATTTCGATAAACGTGCGATATTGGAAGATTACTTTTCTTAGTGAATTTGACTTGTCTAACTATCCCTTTCATTTGCATAGTTTTACCATAAAAAGGATAAAAAAGAAATGGATATCAAAATTAATTTCAAGGCCAACTTTGTTTACATTCGGTAAATCAAAATTATTGTCATTTAAAAATCTTTAACATCCATTCATTATTCCTTTAAATATTAAAGTCATAAAAAATTATTATCGATTTTTAAAATAAACTTGTCGTAATAACTATTAATACGATATTTTTTCACTAGTCGTTCAGATAAATTATTATTCACTTTTTATCAATAAAATAATATTAATTTTAGTTGCTTATTTCAAATTAAATCTTTATGGATTATTTATTATTTATTATGGCAACCCTCACACATTTCTTCTGTTCAGAATATTTTTCAAAGTTTAGTTTGACATAGATATCGAGTACGTGGATTGCCATAGAAACCGTCAAACAAAGTGGAAAGGTTTTTCGCAACTCTATTATTTCCTTATTTTTTTCGTGATATTTAGTTTTAATCTGTTGCAATAACTTATTTAGATTTGTGTTATTTTTATTTTCATTTAATTTTTTACTTTATCTGTATCACGTTTATTTTCTTATTCAGTTCTCGGTAAGTTTGTTTTTTTGTTCATTTGTTTTATTATTTATTTTTGTGATTCAGGTTATCTTTTGGGAAAATGCACTTAGTTATTCCCCCGAAACCTCCAGACCCTTCTAAGTCTCCTATATGTTTCAATGAATTTGCTTCTCCTACATCGCCTGCCAGTTTTATTACAGTTTCGGATTCCCAACAGGAACTGAAACGAAAAAATAAAAATTGTAAAAGGCCCAACTGTAAAAAAAATAAGCTTAAGAATAATCCCTCTTTTCATCCTTCTGATTCTTCATGTACTGAAACAGAGGATACAATCCCTCGTACGACCCCTCGCACTCCTCTTTCAGAAGCAAGTTCAAAATCTCTTCCCCCAACCCCGACCTCTTCTCCTCCCTTTCTCCCTCCGAATTCTTTTGAGGGCCGTTTATACGTCCCTGGCGACGTTGGTCCATTTATCGTTCACGTTCAGAGAAAAGAACCCCAGCCTAATTCCGGATTTTCATTCCATGCTGTGAAATGTGGTTCCTCTTTAAAAAATTTTTATTTTGATGGAATTATACGAGATGGAGTGAAACAAATTGGCAGAAACAGGATTTCGGTGGAATTTTCATCTGCTCATGCCGCCAACCGATTCGTTAATCACTCTGCCTTCACAGGTCAAAACAAATTGTTTATTCCCTCCTTTAACGTCAGTCGTATGGGAATTGTTCGCAATGTTCCAGTTGATTGGTCTGACGAGGAGGTTTTACATAATATAGAAGTCCCTGAAGGATGCGGTAAAGTTACTAAGGTCCGCCGCTCAAATTTTAAAAAGATAATTGATGGCCAGCCTATATATTTTCCATCTGAGACGATGGTCATTACCTTTGATGGCCAAGTTCGTCCCCAACGGATATATATGGCTTATTCATAGCTTCCAGTCTCAAAATACGAATTCCCTACAATACAGTGCTTCAAGTGTTGTAGGTTTGGACATGTTGCTGACAAATGCCGATCTTCTGAGCGTTGTTTCCGATGTGGTCAAGGTTACGTTGGGAGAAACTGCCCACTTCCTCTTGACAAAGGAAAATGTATCTTTTGCAGTGGAAATCATGATTCCACTGATAGAAATTGTCCAGAATTCGAAAGACAAAGAAAACGTCTCGTCCTACCAACTCATCCCACAAAAAAAATTATTTCTCTGAAACCCCGAACCCACTCTTCGACTAGTTCCAACCAGGGCTATGACCGCTCTGCTCTAGAACAAGCCTGGGCAGACTTCCGAATTCCTCAACCTGAAAATGGTTGCGGTTTAAATCAACAACCTTCAACTAATTCTTTTACGAGTATTATTCAATTTCTTTTGACCACCTTGGTCAAAATTCTGAGTTCCCCCTAATCAAATACCGTCCAACGTTGCCTCATCTATTCTTACTTCCCTTCAATCCCTCCTTTCCAATGGATTCGCCAATAGTGGCGAGGGTCTTGCAATGGAATAGTCGCAGTATAATTTCCAACAAAGCAGATCTTCGTTACCTCCTTGTCAAGTATTATCCATCCGTGGCTGCCATCTCGGAGACTTGGCTGAAGCCTGGATTCCATTTTAAGATCCTAGGCTATGTCTGTCTCCGGGATGATAGAGCGGATGGTAAGGGCGGATCCGCCCTATTACTTGACAAATCTCTTCCCTTCTCCCAGATTTCTCTTGGCTCCCGCAATTGTCACTTCAATATTATTGCTGCGAGAGTTAAAGATATCACTATCCTCTCCATATATGTCCCCCTTCCAACATGTTCCGTAGCATTAGAACTACGGGATATTTTATCTTCAATTCCTGGCCTGTATATTATTCTGTGAGATTTTAATGCTCATCACCTGTCTTGGGGTTCCACCCGAAGCAACCCTCTTGGGGTCTCCTTGGTGGAACTCCAGGACGATTTTGGCCTGTGTTTACTGAATGATGGTTCTCCAACACGAGTTCCTGTCCCATTTCAGAACCCGAGCTCAGTAGATATCTCTCTTTGCTCCTCATCCTTGGCATCCTTGGTTTCCTGGAATATTCTTTCTGAGTCTTTTGGAAGCGACCATTTCCCCATTTTGATTTCTTTCCCTGACGTAAATTTACATATTTACACCATCTTAAGGATTCTTCCCCTGGTATTGACGGAATGTCATATTCAATGGTGAAAAATACTTTACCATCTACCCGTTGGTATCTTCTATCCCTCATTAACTGTATGTTCAAATCAGGTTCTATTCCAAAGTCTTGGAAAACTCAAATAATAATTCCCATCCTTAAACCTCATAAAGATCCCAATGTAGGTTCATCCTACAGACCCATAGCCCTTTCTCCTGTTTTAGCGAAGATTACGAAACATTTAATTAAGAATCGTTTTGGAATGGTTTACTGAACACCATTCTATTTTTCCAAGGAACCAATTTGGCTTCAGAAGAGCTAAAAGTACGTTGGACAATCTCAGCGTCCTAACCACTGACATCAGACTCGCTTTCTCTCGATAAGAATTTCTCGTTGCTGCTTTTTTAGATCTTTCTTTTTTGCCTATGATAATGTAATCCTTCCAGTCCTCCAAACAATTCTTCATAATCTTGGGATTCCGATTAAGATTATAAATTTTCTCCTCAATTTTCTTTTAGAAAGATCTATTATTCTTAGATACCCTGGACCCCCCCCCTTTTCAAGAACTATATGGAAGGGTCTTCCCCAAGGTTCTGTTTTAAGTCCATTACTTTTCAATATTTACTCTTATATGATTCACTCAACAGTTAATCCTTTCTGTCGTGTTTTGCAATACGCTGATGACCTGCTTTTATATTCTTCTGATAAATCAATAATTGTTGCCGAAAATACTTTGAACTCTGCCCTTGTTAACCTAAATAAATGGGTTACCTCTCATGGTATGGATTTATCCCCTTCCAAAAGCGCTGTCGTGGTCTTCTCGAGAAGGAGAATTACTCCTCCGTTATCTATTTCTTATAATTCCTCTTTGATCCCTGTTCTTTCCAATACCAAATTCTTAGGTATGTTCCTAGACTCAAAATTATCCTGGAACATTCACATCGAATATGTCATCTCCCAATGCCAGACTAATTTGAATATCCTCCGCGCTCTTTCGGGAGTGTGGTGGGGCTCTCACCCTTCCACATTAAAGTTAATATATAACGCTCTAGTCCGTAGTCATTTAGAATATGGTTCATTTCTACTTGATCCTATTTCCAAATCCAATGCCACTAAATTGACCCGCATTCAGTCTCAAGCTCTGAGGATCATAGCAGGTGCTATGAAATCCAGTCCCATAAATGCCCTACAAGTAGAATGTGTTGATCCTCCTTTAAGTCTCCGGCGACAATACCTAGCTGATCGTTATTTACTAAAGGCAGCTAGGTTTTCTACTCACCCTATTTTTTCTAAACTCACCCTCCTCTCTAGGTTTATTGAACATACTCCTTTTTGGCGTTCTAAGTCCCGACCTCTTCTTATCGTTAGCTTCCAAAGATTCAAATCCCTCACTAACCCCGTTTATCAAAATTCTTCTCTCCCTCTCTATAGCTTCCCATCTGACTCGGTATTTCACAGGCCAAATATAAATTTGTGTTTTGGAGTTGATAAGGAGTCCAAAAATGGTAATTCGCTGTTCAATTCTATCTTGAATTCGTTTTAGATAGATTGGACGCGAATATATACAGATGCATCAAAAACCGGTAGAGATGGCTATGTCGGAGCGTCATTTTACTCTCCATCCACCGCTCATTTAGCTTACTTTCGCCTTCCTAAGGAATGTTCGGTATTCTCCGGGGAATGCCGTGCTATTGTGGAGGCCTTGAATTATGCCCTACACAAAAAGATTCGCAGGCTCCTTATCTTCTCTGACTCCTTAAGTTGTTTACAGCCCCTTCTTGCTAATCCATTTTCTTCAAACTGTAGTTTCCTGATTCTTCGGATCAAGCAACTTGCGCTTGATTTGGAGAGATCGGGATCCGATGTCGTTCTTGCATGGATCCCTAGTCATTGTGGCATAGTAGGTAATGAAATAGTCGACGCAAAAGCTCGGTTTGCCGCAGTGAACGGGGATCCATGTTTCACTACTAATTTCATTGAGGGTCTTCTTCCCATGACTCGTTTCTGGATGGCGTCTGACTGGCAGAGGGCGTGGGAAAGATCATCCCAGATTACAGGTGCGAGATATTTCCAGATCCAACCTTTTATTCCTTCAAAACCTTGGTTCTCAACATTTACTTTCTCTCGAAAGGAATCCTCTGTGGTATCTCGCATGCGTTTGGGTCATTGTTCTATTCCTACTCATTTGGCTAGACTGCGGGTCAGAGAGTCTCCAATTTGCGATTGCGGGTTTGAAGAAGGCGATTTAAATCATCTCATTTTTTCATGTCCATTAAATAATAGATTTCCTTCGTTTGTTTCCAAATTATTAAAATATAAAATTCAATTGCCCATCAACATAAGATCACTTTTATTTATTGCCAACAAACCCATTTTAGGATTAATCATTCAGTTCATAAGAAAGAACGACATCAAAATATAGAAATTTTTATACTTATGTTCATGTTTATTTTTTTAAGTTTGTATATTTTTATATACTTATTTTGTACTTTCTGTATATTATAATGTCGTTTTCTTCTTTTAGTTTAATTGTAGCCAACTTCTTGTTTAGTTTTTGTTTTATTGTATAGTTTATTCTTTTGTTATCAAGCAACAATGACAAATATCCGAAATTTGATTTAATCAGTGTTGCCATAGCCTTTTTTCCACACTTGACATTGGCAAAGGTTCTCTCTGGAGAGAACGAACGCTATATAATCGAAGATAAAGATTGGTTTTATATTCTGTTAAATGATTTGTTATTTGTGATATCGAGTGAATGAAATTACGGATATGTCGTTTTTTAGTGCTGATGGAACACTGTATTATTATGCCAAATGTCATAATAACAGCCCTAATAATGTACATCAAACGTTAATCGACAACCAAGTTTTGTTACGATCAATTCAATACAGGAAGATAACACGTCATTTCAGTGATATCACGTTATACTTTTCTAACAATATCGATAAACATAGAATAAAATGTGCTAATTCATTTTATAAGGAAACAAAATTCGAATACCAGACGCACAACGTAGATAATTTAAACCAAAGGTATTGTCGTCGGTGGTGAAAGTGTGGCACTTGAAAGTACAGGAAAGGTAGTTAACACGGATAGGGAACATAAAATTTGGGTATGTGTAAATACGAAATAAATTCAAAAAGAAAATTATTATTTAAACTTATTTATATTGTATTGATATTTACAACAATAAAAATCATCTTGCAATGAGATTTATCTCTCATGTGAAACACAGATCATATTGATATCAAATGTTAATGTATTTTTTTCTATTGGGTTTTTATAGTAAGCCAATCATCTAATCATCTGCCAGACCGTTTCCAATACGGTATGTATTTATTTGCATTATAAATAATTACTTTATACATTATTGAATACTTAAAATTGATAAGTTACAATAAATTTTCGGCGAGTTCATTTATTTTCATTGTCATTATTAATTAAACGTTATTTAGATTGTTCCATAAAA
This sequence comes from Druceiella hillmani, assembly GCA_039881145.1. Taxonomy (NCBI): domain Eukaryota; kingdom Metazoa; phylum Arthropoda; class Insecta; order Lepidoptera; family Hepialidae; genus Druceiella; species Druceiella hillmani. The sequence continues at coordinate 19,623,787 of JAYKKI010000035.1, forward strand.
TTAAAAAAATTAATTTTTAGAATAATAAAATTTCATGTTAAGTTTAATTTTAAATTTAATCCAATGAAAAATTAAAAAAATGTTTTAAAATTAAAATATGTTTATTTTCTTTATTTGAAATAAATTTAATGTTTTCTCATTTTAATATCTTAAAATGTATTTATTAGATCAAACAAATTTAAAATTAATTTTAAGTTTAAATTTAATTATTAAAAGACTTTATTATTTTTTCATATCTTACGATTAACAAAGTTTTATTATGCTGAAATATTTTTATTCATGTAAATAATATATATTTAATACATAATATATAACGAAAAGAACTTCGTGCCAACCAGGTGTTCCACGATACCTCTCGTTAATTTTTAATTATCATAATGTTGTATACTATCATATGGCAGAAATAATTAACCATAACTAAATATGTTTATGAAAAAGTAAATTTTGGAACAATAAAACTATCTTCAGATCATAAAACTATGCTTTTATTTGTATGAATAAATAAGCACTTGAATACTGAAGTTTCACTTACCATGTGTGAATTGCACACACACACACAATTTTTTTATGTGCATACCTAATTTATGGGTACCAAATTAAAAGAGCGTTTGAGTTAGTTTTCATATTTTTTTGACAATTTTGTTTGTATCGAAAAAACTTTTAGCTATTCTGTGATCAATTATTATAATGTACACAGTCAACATATTATTATTACAATTATAAAAAAAATTGTCTGGCTGGCGTTAAAATAAGAGCAAGTCTAATAACTTAATTATCTGATTACTTTTATTAGGAAGAATTTTTTTGTAAGTACTTTTTTGTATCCTGGATGACTTTAAACACTTTAAAAAAGATTAAAGAGGCTGATTATGTTTAAAATAGTTTTTGCATCCATTTCAATAAACTCCACTTTTGAGCTGCGAACTAACGAACTAAAAGAGCGATCTAGTTCGCCATGGAGTTGCGAACTAAACTGATCGCTCATAGTTGCGACCTATAATGTGCAACTCCACCGCCAAGTCACTAACCGCATATAATGGATATTGGGTGAGGCATATCTAATATATCATAATATCGTTCAAGGCCATAGATACATTACCCATAAAATTATTAAATAAAATCTAAGATCCCATGTGGGGTCCCATGTACCCCAAGTCCATGGGACCTCGCGCGTGCGCTCGCGTTTTAATCCTCTTGCGATCAAGTCAAAACAAAAGATAGAAATAAAATAGACTAATGAAAATCAAATTTTGAAATGAAAATACGCGTTTCAATACTTTAAAATAAGAATTTATTCGAAATTAAATTCAACGTCAAATGAAATATAATATTTTGAAAAGTATCCGGTACACAAGTAGATTACTTTATGGAATTGTAACTATTTGGTTATCAGGATGTGAGTTACGACAACAAGGCAAATGTGAATAAAAATACTACTCAAGAAATGTTCGCAAGTCATTATTACGCGTTATTGACCTGTCACTACGCTATGATGAGGAAAATTATTTCGAAACGGGTTGTATTAGAATCGGTAGGTAAATATGTCGTGGTATGGCGCAATAGTCGGCAATATATAAAGTGAGGGCGTTGACCTCGTAATCACATTGTCGTGAAATGACTCTTACCAGAACTTGTTTCGTGACCACTTGTAAGTGTACTTTATTATATTCATATATAGATATATTGTATTTTAAGACAATTTCGAAAAGTATTCTTAGCACTAAGTTAGGTTATTGTTAATATAATGCTCAAGGACAACATCAAATGAAATGATCACTATATTTTCAAATATTTTTCGCGTAAATAAACTGATGCTTCATAATAAAACACATTGTCATATTTAAACCGCGAAACTTTGTTCACTATTGTTATTTATGATTAAAAACGATATTGCTCAACTTTAAAAATTGATCTAAAAATAATAATTTTTGATATTCTCTGTGACGTCTCCTTCATACCCTATCGTTTTCTATTTAAAATTAAATCACATTTATAACCATAAAAGTGTATATATGCCAAACCGTCCAGAATTCGCGAGAAACTAATGTAATTGACTTCAAGTATTCCTTAAATATATTAAAATAAATATTAATGTTTTGTCGTAACTTATTTTCCTTTTTGATTCTGAAACAATTTTCACTTTCATAATACTGAGTGACGTTCTGCTCGCGAAGCGGGGGTTTCGTCGTCCCCACATGTTCTGGCGTTTAAAGTCTGCTCGTAATATGGACACGATTCCGTATCGGAAATTATATTACCTAATATTACCCTTAATTTTTATTATTAAACTATATATAAAAAAATATAATTTTGAATCTATTCTTAATCTATGAATAGCAATTTATCTTCATGTTAAATTTCAAGTTACTATTATCCAGAAATTAACGCATTAATTTCGAACTTTACAGTATGTAGTTACCTATGACATTTCTCGTGACGCATCAGACTAGACGCCCGTGTAGACGTGTTTACGTTAATACAGTACCTTGACCGAGTTGGCGACGCGTGGTTATTGCGTAACTTGTGGTAAATATTATGAATGAACCTACTATATACATTCCTATATATGCTTGTAACTAGAGAGTTGTATACTCGTATGTATATATACACGTAACATAGTTGTTGACATAACCTGTTATTGTTCTTTTTCTTGTGTTTGTAGTTATTTATGAATGTTTCACTTTGCACGTTTTAATTGTTTATATTATAAATTACGAGTATGAATAAACGATACTCTGGTGGAAATATTTCTCTGAAAATGTGTGAAGACTTGTAATAGGTCATTGAAAGTCATATTTCTTAAATGTTTTCGGACTCTTCTGAAAAAGTTATTCAGAGTTATTAAGAGATTTGGAAGAGTATATACCTCTAAATAACTTTTGTGCACTTTTTCGGAGTTTTTCAGAGTTTTTAGAGTAAATAATACTACACAAATGTTTATTCTGAGTTCTGAAAAAAATTTTCTGAGTGTGAGCGGAGAAATATTTTTCTACCCTGGTGGAAACCGCGAGTAATATTTTTTCTTTTAAAATGGTATTATTTTTTTATAAGTTTTAAGGTACTCATTTAAATCCCAATTATTTCCCCAGCGAAACTAATGAACTCACTTGTTCTCGTTACCGAGCTTAGCCCCTTTTTCGCATTATGTCTTTGACACGCCATCAGTACTTTGATAACACTTAAATTTTACATTACTTAATCATTTTTGTTGCTTACGCGGTACTCTCTCCTTTCCTTTATCAATTTTTATATTTTATTATAAAATAAGCATCACACAATTTGTCGTTTTTGTATTCAACTTTTTGTTAGATTTTTACAGTGTCGCAGCAAAATAGCATACAAAATGCTGTTTGTACATATTCACATACAACGACATTTTATATACTCACTGTCAATTTATTTGCTGGGTAAACAGGTATGATGACTGATGTAGAAAAATTATTCCAAAATGTTTTATCGTCTACTTTATCCAAAATAAACCTTATTTTTGCACAAAATAAATGTATTGAAGGGAAAATTTACATCTTTAAAATACAAATTAAATTTGGCACCGAAACGCTAGAATGGTAATGACGTCTGTCTATGACGTCACGCTTATAAACACTTGACTTCCACTAGTCGCTCGCAACGCTCGCACCCACGACCGCGATCAAACCCACTAGCTTGTGAACGATTTAACTGTCAGTTCAAGTGGAACGAGTTATGAACAATACGTATTTTAACTACGATAAAAGGGCGAGTATTTGACAAAAATAAAGAGATTACAGCATTGCAATTTTTGTTACGTATTAATCGTTAGCTAATAATTTACACTTCCATTAATTGCAAAAGTATAATTTAATTTCTATAACAATTTGATGATGGTTTGCATGTTTTGCGCCTTTTTGCACCTTTGCTTTTATTATGTATTTCCCGGAGCTGCATAAAGTGATTCTCTTCGTCACCATGTTTAATTTTAAAGGAAAATATAAATTTATTTACGTAAATTTCATATATAATACGTAATTACAATATGTCAGTCAAATTGACAGATCAACGACCCATGTTGATATGTGAGTCGGCATGGGTCAACACTTACTACTACACAAGGCCTCCCATGTGATTACGTGACGTCATCGCCAGTAGGTGCTCGCGCATACATAGTTTGACAGCTACATATAAAATTTCGTTTTCGATTTATATTTAGATAGCATCAATAAATATAATAAATTACCTAAAATACTTGTTAATTATCAATTTAATATACTTACTATAGAATAATTATATTTGTTGTACTCACCCATTTCAATGACCAAAATAATAACCAACTTTCAAGTTTATAATACAATATATTTACAAAATGTAATTTACCATCGGTTTGGAAATACTTCTGCTAAGAAGAACCGATAAGAAACTCAGCAGATTTTACTTTTTTTAAAATATCTTAAAAACTATTACAAAAATTCAGCATATATCTGTAGATAAACTTAAAATATTCCAGTTCAAAATACAATTATTTGTTTGACATATTTCACATCTTTAAAATTTCATACAAGCTATTATCACAACACAACAATTCCTTCAAAAAAATTAAAAACATTGTAGTACAAAATACAATAATTTGTTTCAAGATAGCACAGATTTCACCTCTTTAAAGTTTCAATGTTCTTTAGACAAATTAAAAATATTTTAGTACAAATTATATTTATTTATTGGAAGATCAGCAGATTTTACTTCTTTACAATTTCTTAGAAATTATTTTTACAACGCAGCTTATTCCTTTACATCAATTAAAAATACCGCAGTTCAAAATTAAAAATTCAAAAAGAGTATTAGATGTATTGACCGATAAAGGAGGAAGTGTGCCCACTCAAAGAAACCTATAGTAAATGGTTGTCGTATAAATACAATATTTCAGCACAATAATTTTACGATTGATCTTATTTAGTCTTGTGGATCAAATTTTAATTTTACAAGTCACATGAAAAGTAAAAAAATGTTTATGACTAAAGTAATGTATTTAGTTTTATTTTAATTTTTAGGGCTGTTAAATTTATTGTTTTTGAATTTTTCATAATTATTTAAAAATAAATTAGTTGAATCTTTCAGTAAATAATAAATTATATTATTCACTGATTGATCATTACTATTACATTCAAAATCACTAAAAGCCATATCATTTTCTAATATAAGTTTACGTGAAGTATTTATGATCACTTGACTCTGATTTTTACACTTAAGAAATTTTTCTTCATTATAAATATGAATCATTTTATTAACTTCTATATAATTTAATGAAGCTATATTTACAACGTCTGATTGTGGATACAATAATACTCTTCTATCTAAGTTTTTTAGGAATGTGTATTTTTCAGCACTACGTTCATGAATTATAATTTTATCCATCACTAAAAATTTAGAACAATTACTACAAGAAATTTTTTTAAAAACTGACCGTGCACAATAATCTAGTAGATATACAAGAATAGATTGGGAGTGAAAAATTTTCAAAAAATCATTATCATCAACTGAGACATGGAAATACTGTTCATTATTATAACATTAGGTTCATCGTTATCAAAGCCACTATTTTTGAAACTACTACATATATCATGCAACGTTATTTGTTTATCACCGCACATACTATTAATACCGAATTAAGACATAACGGCAATAATGATTGTGTTCATAGTTTTGATTCAACTTCAAATATTTGTCTAATTGTAATTAAATATTGTGAGCCAATCATTGTCCGGTACTTTCCAAAACGTGCCTCTAAAGAGTCTGTTTATATTTTTCCTGGTAAAATATATGCAAAATTAAGTTCGTTAATACAGTGTTTAGTGAGTTGTAACAAACAGTGAATTGAATGTGAAAAAGCTAAATGAGTCTCTGCACTAAACTTAAAATTGATGGGATGATATGATTTCCAAAAATTCAGCCATACTAAACATTTTCCCAAGTATTTGTGATTCTCTCGCCCCAGAGCTAAAAGTTCCAAAAATGCATTATTAAGTCTAACGTTTTTATATAATGTCTTAACATTTACAATATTCCACCATTTTAGTATAATATCAATGAAACTGGCTGCACCCTGGTAATGTGGGAAATGGTATTTTTTGCCTACTTCTTTTAGACATTGAAATGACTGATTCATTAAAAATATTTAAGACTAATTTAACATACTGCAGTTCTAATTGAGAGGGATTCAATGATGTTGAACTAAGTTTATAAGAATATCTCACTAAATCATTACTTTCTTTAGCATATAACATTTTCAAATCTAAAAATTGAGCTACTGAATTACTTTGGAATTGAATAGGGTCAAAACCAGAATAAATAAATTGCTGGTCCTTTTGATTAAGCCAATTGTTACGGATACATTTTAGAATATGGACCAAGTCAAACATATAAAATAAAGCTTTATTTTCATCAGCGGGGTGTTTGTATACTATCTGTAACTGTGGCGGTGAACGAAAATTAAACATTGCTTTTCTGTTTATGGCATTATTATAAGTGACAACACAAACATTAAATCCAATTAAATGTAAGCCCATAATTACTTTTTTGATGAACATCTCTATAGTTAATTGATTAACGGGTAAAATATAAACTACTTCTTTATAGGAACTCGTTAAACTTTGTACCATAAAAACATGAGCTGTTTTAGCGGCTTGGTCAGAATCAAAAGCTTTACCGACAATATCCCCTCCTCTATAATCAAAATAAGGTTTCAAATATATTTCATTCACCATCAAAGTTACAGTAATATCTTTACGGTGCAAAAGATTAAATTTTTGTTCCACATATTTTCAAAATCATTAATGTTGGAAATTTTGATTGCATATCGCTTACCACAAAACGATTTCAACTCACTCTTATCTCTGAATATTTTTAAATCCAAGCTATCATCTACAGTAACTGAAGCTGAAATAGTAGGAACATCACTCAACGAAATAATAGCAAATAGAACTTTACCGTCACTATTTATTTGACACCAATCTTGCAGGTTACGGGTTGACAAACGCTATAAAAAATCACTTTAATTAGAAAAAGAATGACACTGATTATATTCGTTGTGAGACTTGACACTTTCACTTAATGCTAACCTTAAATGTTCATTAACTAATCACTCCAGTCTTTGATCATTATTTTCACGTAAATGTCCAGATTTAGGCAAATAAGATGGACAGTTTTTATATACATATGGTACTGCAATGTCTTTTAACCTGAATCTATTTAATTTCGTCACAATTTTTACACCAGTTTTCTCATCATAGGCCTCCACAGAACGTACAATTTGGTCTTCTGTGAAGTGAAGTTCACAGACCTATAAACAAAAAATATTTACCAACTGTTTAAACATGAGCAATAATATAACGCAAATATAATTGAAATTAGATAACACGAAGAAAGAATAAATTGAAAATATATAAGTACGGTGATTTTAATTCAAACTTACTCTTGAATGATGCGTCGGTTTAAATTCACGAGGAATAGCTGGAATCCATTGACGATGCAAGTTTTCATTTTTAGGAAATGAAAACACGGTCGCCTTTTTACTATTATTGTAATTGCTCCTGCAATCAGGTACACAGCAAATGTAAACCATCTTAAAACATTGTGGACGTTTTTCAAATTCAAGCAAATAGCGTTGTCATTAAACAAGCTGTCATAATGATAGATGCACACTGTCGATTAGCGAAATTTATCAATATCGATTTTGTTAGAGTATAACATGAATATCGTAATAAAATCTTAATAAACACCTACATAAATTAACGAAACGTATCATCAGTGATGAAAAATTTTATAACAATTTAATGCGGTTTAAGGAAATTATTTAAATATTTGTCTACGAAATATCGACTACAAAGCACAGCATATGTATTTCACAAAAGTCTGCCAGAAAGCGCTATCGTCTATGTGGATATCGATTAACATGCCATGACGTAGCACTAGCTACTCTCGGGACATGGCAGGCCTGTAATACCAGAAGGTGTTGTAAACCCTAGTCTTTGCGTGTAAGTGGCACATTTTCAGATTTGTCCCTGTGTAAACTACCATTACATTTTAATTATATATTTTCACTGTATAACAAGACTTCACATAATTTCATATTTTTATTTCCATATAAACTTATGTTAATTATCCAGTTGTGTTATAATTTTTCGCAGATAATTATCACATTGGTACGATTAAATCTTGTCTTGATACTATGCCTGTTTAACGTATACTACCAATTCCTTTATTCAAATATCAGCACACTAAATGAGAAGTAGGTATGTTTATATAATACCAAAACAATTCGAATCAAGTAATAACATCGCGCGCATCCACATAAAATACACAATTCCCCTTGTTTTTTTTTGTTATATCTCTCTCATCCCCTGCTTCCTGTATCACACTACCATCGCTGTTGTCAAATAATGCAGGAAGTTTTCAGATAAATTTTCATCAGAAGAATCAAATTTTTTCCTTTTATATGATTTGTTTTTTTCTTTGAATAACTGTTTTCCTTGTCTTTTTGTAGATTTCTTCATGTTTTCAGTTTTTTTACCTCTAATACGGATTTCATCGGGGTCGATGTTAGTATTTCTGAATGTTGTTTCTTACGTCCTTTTGCTGATTTTTTCTTTGGTAATGGAGTCAATTGACTGAAACTTATTTCTTTATCAGCCATGCGTAAAGTGGTCACGTTCAGATTAATATCAATAGAACTGCTAGTGTTTGATTTTGCACATCAGTTTCAGTTGTTCCATAATCTGCTGTAAATTCAGAATTGCAAAATCCTTCCTCAACATTCGCTGCTGCTCGAGAAGTGCTTGGTGTCGGATTATCATAACTAGGCGTTATTTGATTAGGGAGATCTGATTGGACAGTTTCAATGCTGTTGTTCTCTGATGTCAATGCACATAATTCTGTTAATTTATCAGAATTTAGAGGTAGAATACCTGTAGCTGCAAATCCTGACACACCCTTGTCAAGGGTGTATACTCTGTTATAAGCTCTAGTAAAGAGGCAAGCAACATCGTATACTGATATTATACCAAAACCATTAGTTTTCATATAAATGTCACATTCATTGTAATAGGCTATTTTTGAAGGACTAAAGAAAACCACATCTAGCGTTTTTTTTAGTAGTGTTTTTTTTTTATCTTTATTAAATGGGTTTTTAATTTCGTTAATTTCAGCATACTCAAATACCAATCGTTTTAGTTCCATAGGTGTTAAACCATAAAAACAGTTACACAGTGTTAATATATGGTCTCTTATGTTATTCTCTTGCTCCTGAATAAAGACAGGTTTTTTACCAAGCCGAGGGCAATAACCAGTGCCACGACGTTTTACGTGGTCATAAAGCAACATCACAGGAACTTCGAATTTGGTAGCAGTAGGACATAGTTTATCACCAAGGACTTTTTCTACTGCAGCTTTCATTTTTCGTGGCGAATAGCAACATTTTTTTTTGTTGGTCACCTGTAAATATAATAATTTCACACCATCTGTAAACATAATAATTTTGCAAATAGAACACCAGTTTGTCACATGAAACCATATTATGTAATACCATACAAATGTACGGATTATAGCCGCATGTACCTGTCCACACAAAATGTTAATTCATAAAATACCTAAGTTAATTAAAATAAAAAGGTTCATAGGTAGCATTAAATAATAAATTATGAATACAACACACAATCACATAAATACTGAATAAAAATATCTTAAATTATTGGACTTACCTTTAATTCTTCAGAAATATAATTTAATAACAAGCGACAGCAAAACAAACATCGCACTGTCATGGCCACCTCACGTGACTGACTGACGCGAGGGCTTTAGTGTGTTCGTAATATGCTTCAATCTATACATTTAAGTGAAATAGAAATACAATTTAAGTTTTTGTCATCGAAAATGTTCATGTACGGTAATACACTCCGCTCCCCTAAAAGCACTTATAGCGATCATAATTAAACCGACAGACAGATAGATAAACTAATAATTACAAAATATTGCTTATTCATAAAAAATAAAGCTATGTATAAAAAATATAATACACAGTCATTCAATTAACAAGTATTAATAGCATTTTGGAATTGGCTAAACTAGCAAGTGAAATATACCTATTCGTATGTATATGTTAGAAGGGGGATACGTAAGCATATTTAAGGATGCATTTATGTATCGACAGGCAACAAAGCAATTTGTATTTCTATTAACTTCTATAGATATTTGAAATAAGTCTCACTTATTTCTTATTTATATTGTATTATTCAAGAGAAAACAATGTGAATCATTTAGAAGCAAAAAAAGTTAATACATTTAAACAAATCAGCTTTAATACCGTATAATTTTTGTGTAATTTTTTCAAGCACAACTTTTATAACTGTGGTGAGCGGTCTTTTCGCTACCATATTGTAGTTTTAAATTATTCCTTGAGGTAGATATTAAAAAGACAAACTCGGAAAATGTTGTTTTTTACATTTTCCTGGCGAAAGAAGCAGAGAAAAGTGTTATGAATTTAAAAAATGTACAAAATGCAGAGCTGCTGCACATATAATATCAGTAGCTACAGGTAAGTAATTTTATTTTTCTTGAACATTAGAATAATATTTGACATTTTATAATTCTATTTGTAATTTGATATTTCGACATGTGTTAATAAATTGATCGGTTTTAAAATTAATCAATATTTTATTTACCTTTGTTTGACATGAATTATAATGTGATAAATTTTGTTAAATATTTAGTTACTAAAATTTACATGTAGAACAAACAACTAATTGCCACATTAATATGTCAAATACGAAAGCATATTTTTAAATATAAATGACCCTTTTCTTATCTTACAGTGAAGAGAGTTCGAAAGAGATGAAACAGAGTTGCTTGTAGTTTAGCGCACTTCTGGAAAAAATGGGTCGAGACAAAGGCCCATAGCCGGTTTAAATTATTTTAATAAGGGGGTGATAATACACAACTTCCATATTGACAATAAAGGATTTAACTTTAGTTAAAGTTGCACAATTCTATTGTTTCAAGTATCTAAACCAAGTCCACGTTGCATTATTAAAGAACTTGGTTTTTGGTGGAAGAGGATGGAAAATCAAAGTGAAGATTGCGAAATAGCGAAAAGTGCTGATTGAAATATACGTCAGACTAAAAAGAATAGAATATTAAAAAAAGCATTCCACTCATGCCAACTCTAAATCTTGATCTGTTAAATCAGATAAAGTGCTCAAAAAACTATTTCTAAAGGTCAAGTAAGGTTCTGAGAGCGAATTCATTCACTTTGCTAACATTTAAATTTGGATGACATGAACTATAAAAATTATCAGAAACGCCTTCGAACCCATTCAATACCCAATCTCTCATCAAATGCCATTTCGGTAGTTGATAATGACTCATACCACAATAAGGAATACAAATTTGCACCAAGCTCAAACACAAAAAAAGTTGACATGCAATGATGACTAATTCAAAATGGGATTTCTAAAACTCCAAAAATGCTTAAACCACAATTTTTTACACAAATTGATAAAAATACATAATTAACATTGAGCAATAACAGAATATTATGTGAATACAACCACCATGTACTGCAACTGCCGCCATGTCACCCCGATTTGAGCACTACAGCGTCATCGCATACACATCGGCCATCAGTTGCTTATTGTTTCCATTGTAAGCAGTCACGTGTCAAGAGACAATAACTCTTGACACTTTTTGGGGAAAACACAGTCTTGTAGGAGTCCTATGATTTCATGCCCATTCTGGAAATACAAAAATATAAATAGTACCACAAATAAGATAACATTCCATACATGAGTTGAAAATATTAAATACTTAAGTCATAATTACTTATAAACAATTGCCATTTTTAATGTTTACAATATGGCAATGGCACTAAGAGATAAAAGCATTAAGATATGTCCTGGGCACGTGAGAAACTAATAATTTACTGTCAGCCTCTATAATTGACAAAACTTTTGTAGTAACAATTATCAATATTGACAGGCCAGATAATAGAATAGTGTTCTGCAAATAATTTCAGGCAATCGTTGATCATGTGCTTAGTGATCTTTCCTTAAACAGAATATGGGTCTATGATCTTATAGGATGAATCTAATTAGTCTATTTGATGGATCTAATCTAATAGAATTTTATGTTTTTTGAGAATGGGTATAATTATTTCAAATTTCCAAGATAACGGAACATACACTAAATTAAATGTGGTATTAATAAGAAAAAGTAGGCATTGACAAATAGCTGGTGGAGTATTTTATACCATTGATTATATCAAACTGACGATGCCAGGTCCAGAATATGGAAGGTTTTGCAACTGTAATTCCATTTTTTAAAGAGTGGTTGGTATATGTAGTGTTATATCTGACAGGCAGCCCATCTAAGCTAGGTTAGGAATGGATGGAAGAGAATTTGTACTCTAGGAAGAACGGAAAAGGAAAATTTCTAGGAGCATATTAAATTTATATTTTGCTTTCATCCTCTTTATGGGTTTTAACTGCTACCGAACATTTCCATACTACTGAGGAGTAAAAGATCTATAGAGGTGAAAATTTTTCTTCATTGGAGTAAAATTAATTTACCAGATTAATATACTATATATATTAACCATTATATATTAACCAGGATCATAGCAAGATTCAATACTGTCCGGGTATACTAGGAGGAAAGTCTCTTCGAAGATGTTCGGACATGATTTTCGAAATGACTAGGGGTGACAGAGACGAGGAAAACAAAGAGATATCATCCATGTAGGATATGATTAATCTTCGAGCTCCACTAATATATCTCTTAGGGAACTGCTCCAGTTGGGCCTCATGACGGGTGGTGAGCATAAGATACCCCAGGGCCATATATGTGTCAGAGGCGGAGGAAAAAATGTCCTGCATCAAAAGAGTTATGGAACGGGATGGATAAGGGTACATCGTCAAGGAGAGGCAGATAGGAAGGCAATATTCCTGTGGGTCGAGAATACTGAGCTGAGAACTATGCAAGCCAAGGGGCATCTAGGAGAAAGATACTTGTCAACCAGCAGGGCAGACCCACTCCTGCCATTCGCTCTGTCATCTTGCAGGCAACCTCAAATCTTACAATGGCATTCCGGCCTTATCTATGTCTTGAAGATGGTAGCTATGGATGAAACATATTTGATAAGAAGTTAGCAAAGTTTTTTATTTAGGTAGTTAGTTTTCATTCGATTTACATCTCCGGCCAGTTTCGTACCGTTCCGATTCCGATCAGCCCAGTAATAACATGTACAATTCAACTGAAGCGTAAATTGTGCAACTCCAGTAAAATAAATCCGAAATCTTTTCATCCCAATCAGACTCCTTCTTCAAAAAAGCAGAGGGGATGTTCATGGGCCCAGGAAGGCTGAGCACCTTTCGGTTAAATTGAATTCTTCTTAGGTAATTTTTCTTTGTTCCCAACCCTCACTCCCTCTCCTAATCTTGTTGAAGGCCACCTGTATGTTACTGGCAATATTGGAGACCTTTCGTGGTGCATGTCCAAATGAAAAAAACAGCCTCATTCCGGTTTCTTCTTTCATGTGATAAAATTCGGCTCGATCTCGGAAAATTTCCACATAGGCAGTATAGCTCGCGAAAGTATTTAACAAGTTGGGTACAATTGAATTTCTGTGGAGTTCTCATGAGCAGACTTTTGAAATCACTGCACTTTTACGGCATAGCAGAAACTTTTAATCCCATCATTCAACGTTTCCTGAAAGGGCATTGTCCCCAAGATCTCAATCGACTAGTCGTACGTTGAGTTGATTAAAATCATTCATATGGGTCCGGACTGTTGTGGACGTGTAAACAAAGTTTGCCACCTTAATTAAAAAATATTCTGATCTATGGCCTTCCGCAACACTTCTTTTCGGAGATGATCTTCATCATTTTGGATGGTTTATTATTTGGTCATGAGAAATGTTGTTCTTCTTAGCGTTGCTTCTGATATGGCGAAGGCCATCATGAAAAAAACTACTTTCTGACTACAGTTGTTTTTGTTTTTAATTTCATAGTGTTCGGTAGAAAAAGTTGTTTTTGTGAGAAAAAGTACTTGCATTTCTTTTGTTTAATATTCAAGAATACAATCCGTATATACATATATATATATATATATATATATATATATATATATATATATATTTATACATATATATATATAGACATATATTTATATATATATATATATATATATATATATATATATATGTATATTTGTATATGAATACTTTTGTAAACATTTGTACGATCAATTTAACTTTTGCAATTACTTCTCCTACTATATTTTGTGTAGCAACATTTTTTGAATCCCGATACAGAACTAAATTTATTTTGTGGACGCAATATTCATCCTGTTGCCATATTCTTTTTGTTTATTTTCTGGAATACATCCCATATTTTATTCTGTTATATATAAATATATATATATATATATATATACGTATAAATATATATATATATATGTATCTATATATATATATATATATATATATATACATATATATATATACATATATATATATATATATATATATATATATATACGTATATGTATATCGGAGGGCAAAGAATAATAGTGCGAGTCCACTGCCGAAATTGAGTCTCTGGATATAAGTGTCTTGTGTACTTAATTATCACGCATGTTTGTTAATCTGAAATTAGCTATCAGATACTGTGTGAATTTATTATTTTCTTTTTGTGTGTAATTAATTAACCATACTTATTAAAATATAAAAGTGTAAAGCATACTCATTTTTGTGCGGCAACTTTGTGTATTGTATTAATTATATTTATTGTGAAATTAAATTTAATTAGATAATCCAAACCTTAATGGTGATTCGACATAAACATGTATATGTACATACATACATACATATATATATATATATATATATATATATATATATATATATATGTATATACATGTATATATATATGTGTATATATATATATATATATATATATATATATATATATATATATATATATGTATATACATACATATATATATATATATATATATATATATATATATATATATATATATATATATATACACATATATGTATGTATATTATATACACACTCTTTTGCATAAAAAACGGGTAGTTTTGATTTTGTCATATTATTAATAAAATATTAATTATTAAGAGGTCGTATTAATTGTAATTGTTACTGGCAGATATAGTGTATTCTGGCACATAAAACCGAATGTTCTAAATTTGAAATTTATTCTTTTTGAATGAAAATTTTCTTTCACTGGCCAAAACGTATTTTTTGGCTGTAAATGAAATCCAACTCTTATTAAGTTCTTTTTCATTTGTTACATTTTTTATTGTAACGAATAAATTTGAATTAAACTTCTGTTATTTGCATTCATTCACTTCTGTTTGCTGTTCTCAGTATGGTTGAAAAAACGTTAAGAGCTAGTGAAATTATTGCACTGCTTGAATAAGGCTGTAGCTAATGTTATGTGTCTCAGCAGTATAACGTAAGCCGTTCCACCATCCAACGGACCTGGCAACGATACCAAGAACAAAGCTCAGTTCTGGAAGAAAACTGTGCACTGAGCCATGGGACAACTGCTTCATAGTAAGTCAAGCGCTACGAAATCGACAAGTTACGTACGTGGATCTCAAACAGAACCTCGAAGACATCAGAGGTTCACGAGTAAGCCTATGGACAGTCAGAAGGAGACTTCAGGCCGTCAATATACGTTGCTATCGCCCAGCTTGGGGCCCTACATTACTCCATGAGCATCGAGTTGCCAGATTGAGATTCGCTCAAAATATTTCGTCATGGACTCAACAAGACTGGAATAGTGTTTTATTTTCCTTGCTCGTATATCGATTAGTGGTGAGGATTGACGTCGGCGAGTCTTACGAAGACCTGGAGAATGATTCCTGAAAATCAGTTCCGACCATATTTTTCATATCATATTCTAATGTTGTTCCGTTGCCTTACTACAATGATTGTACTTTCACGGGTTCTGTTAACAGCTGATTTATGGTTTTTAGTTAATATTACATTAGTATAGCCAAATAATAAAGTTATTATGATTCAAATTTATTTATGTAGGACAATTTATCAAATAATAAAAAATCACAAATATTATCCTTGAATATGAAAACTTAACAATCCTTTTTCTGGAAACCAGTAAGAATGTGACACATGCTTACTTAGAAAAACTTGTTCAGTATGAAGATGACTACTTATTGTTTTTTTTTTATGTAACTTTAAATTTTACACTTTATGTAATAGGTTTACACATGTTCTCAACCATTAGTAACACAAATCAATTTGTGCTATTTATGTTGAAATCTGAATTAAATTACTAATTTTAGATTCAATATAAGTATTGATTCGAGTTAGGGTTAAATATTCAGGTTTCTTGGACAGATCTTATAAGTGTAAACTAGAAAGTTGATGATGACCAGAATAATAATACCATACCTGAACATTTTGAGTTTGAGCTTAAACATTCAGTTCTAATGGGAAGTTTCTACGGTCACAAATTTGAGGTTTTGATGGTGACCAGTATAATTATACTTGGATCTAAGTCAATATTACAATTGGGAACTTAGAGTTTGCGCTCTAATATTCTGTTTTGTTGGACAGTTCTTAGATATGCATACTCGAGTATCTGATCATTAATATCATGATATCTGGATCTTAACCACTGTTAGAGCTAAAAACTTCGAGTTCGAGCTCAAATTTGGACTTTAAGAATTATTTCTCATAACCGTCAATTTGATCATTTGATGATAACTAGGATAACAACACCCCATGTCATAACGGCTATTACAGTTAGAAACTTTGAGGTTAGGCTCTAATATTTAATTTTGTTTAACAGTTCTTACACCCACAAACTAGGGCCTGGTGATAAACACGACAATAATTTTTAACCACTTTCATATCTAGAAACTTCCAAGTTTAAGCTCAAGTGTTTGGTTTTAATTGCCAGTTCTCACATCCATAAATTTAAGAATCTCTGATGAGCAAGATGATAACATTTAAATATGAACCAATATAACAGCTAGAAATTTTGAGTTTTAGTTCTAATATTCAGTTTTATTGGACTGTTTTTACACGCACAATCTTGATGGGCTAGAAATTTCAAGTTTTATTTGAACTATTGTGTTACGTGTGGTAGTCCTTATATAGCTCTAATCTCCTTTTAAATTAGGTTATCTGAAAAATTGCTTTGGTTTTCTGATGACTCGTCGAAGAACATGAAGACAAATGCAAGAACACTTAGTAAATTCTCATTTGCGCTGACAGCTCTATGTTTAAAAAATTATGTATACTTCTTATAATAACACAAAATATCTCAACAATACTATGTGCCCTAATTGTAATAATTGTTCAGGTTCGATGTATTGTTTTGAACCAGAACCTTCTGCATTTCCAAGTTTTCTGAACTATTATTTTGTAAAATGTAATCATTACAGTATGCTCCTGAATGAAAAGTTTCAATAACAGCAATGTTAACGGCGAACTCGTCCATTGAAAAAAGATAACTGAACGGCATAAGATATAATGGATAAGATAATTTTAATATATGTGTATATGTTTTAGTGTGATTGATGAAGCACAGATGGATACTGTATTTTAACCCAAGGCCGTTCTATTTTATTTAAATTAATAATTACAACAAACAAAATTATAAATTTACTATCATGCTATGTGTGATGTTACATTTCCAAGTGGGCATTGTTATTAGTCAGTGAAAATGTATGCAGAGTAGAAATGAATAACTATTTAAATAAAAGAGAAGAAAATAATTTGCTTTTTAAGTTTTTATTTAGTTTTACACATTTGTTAGTCAGAATGTCCTGGAGATATTTTACAAGTCAATTTAGTTCCACTTCCTTTTATTTAATTGGAGTGATTTTTTGCACTCATTTGTAGTCTGAATGACAATGTAATGTTATGTTATTGTCAATCTGATACGATACTGAGGTCAAAAGTAGGTATGAGCAACATTGAAATATCATTGATATTGATAACCAATTAATATCAAACCCAAAACACTGACGTTTATCACCATCGATGATAGTAATAAACAAAGACCATCCAACTTGGCTAGAAATGAGCAATGATAACATATTAAACATATTCATAAAAAGTACATGAAAATAAAACCTGTGAATTAACAATCCAAAACGGTTATATGAGATAATATAATTTTCAGTGGATTCTTTCTGTCACTCGATGTAGTATGTTGCTAATTACGATGCTTTAACCTAGTATGGCTAATTTGGTCTCCTCTTATTCTTCCTGAATGTTTTCTCCTTTTCAAATTTCAATCCTATTTTCAAGTTCATTCCCTAGTTGTAATATTGCTCTTATTGAATTTACAAACTTGTCAAATATTCTTTTACTTGAAGGGGTCAATTTAATTTGAGTATACTCTTTAAACAAATAAGACTGGAGGTGATTTCCCTATACTACACGATAAGATATACTATATTGAATAATATGTTCACTTTTCTGAAGGTACAAACATTCATTGACTTCCCAATTATAAAAAAGGAAATTTAAGTGGAGCAAAATCTCCATATTTATGGTAAAAGTTTAAAAAGACGTATCTATAAATAAATATACTCACATGTGACATGACATCACATTGTGTATGCATTATGAAAACATTATCTGTCTCTCTCGCACGCTTACACACTTATAAGTATGACAGAGACTGGCTATAGCATTGTTTATTGCTAGAGATTTAAAATAGAGCATAATTTGTTCCTTTGAACCGCATGGACTGGTGACTTATTTGCAAAAAATGTGTGCTAATGTGACGAGTTTTACATTGTTTACTTGGCTTAGAGCTTATTATAAAATGTTTTGGAAGGACTCTAATCTGGTGAAATTTTTAGAGGATTGCCCTCTAAGAATTTCACTTATGATACTTTGTATTATATTTTTAATTTTTTCATAAATTTTCATAAATAAAAATAAGAGAAGTAAACAGAACATATGTATATGAAGGAATTGCGAGTGACGAGTATTTCTAAAAGAAGTATTCAGTGAATTTTTCGTGAATTACACAAGCAAGCTTTCAACATCAGAGCCAACAAAATCAGAACCAATGACTTAAGAACGAACAGTACTAATGTTATTATTGACAGAACTCAACAAATTATTTTAAGAACACAGGAACAGAAGCAACCAATATTACTAACAAAACTGCAATGGAAAACTTAAAAGAAGTTGTCATCTGACAAACAATGTTTGATTTCCAGTTAGTTCAAAAAACATTTCCATTAAAGATCCTTTGGAATCTAGAATCATTCAAATTTGTTAAGAGACCAGGTAAACAGGACTTTATCAGAATGCAATAGAAAGTGAGACTCTTTACCACAATTCCGAATGCAGCCCAAGGTACGTTATAAAACTCAGTTGTACCTCATTTTAACTTAGATGTGCTATAATGTTTTTTGTAAAATTACAAAAGTTTATTCTTTATGCAAACTTCCTTAGCCTTTGTGGCAATATTTTATTATTACATATAAATTGTATTATCGATGACAGAACAAATCATTATACTTTCCTTTAATGTGTTAAGCTAATTAAAACACAAAATGATACATATGTTGACCAAATATATAAAACCCTAATGCTTACAGAATGTATGAACACATTGTTATGTGGAATTGTAAATTTCTTGCCATTCCTTTGATCCTTCATCTTGATCATATAGAATTCTCACATCCTTATATATAGAATTCTCACATACTTATATATAGAATTCTCACATCCTTATAAATAAATTCACATCAAATGCTTAAATTATATTAAGTTTTAACTATTTCATTTTGCATAAACCTTTCATTAACATGTACACACACAGTTTGAGACTACTTCTTAAAAATGTTATTCAACCGTATATATCCTTCTTCCATTCATTTTACTTTTCACTTCACTCATATTTCAATTTAATACTTTACGGTTGGAACAAATAAAACAATTGTTGCATATTGATACACTCGCCAATATTATTAATCCATATTTATTTACTATTTTGAAATAATTTTTCAATACCAATTTATATATCAATGGTAAAGATTAGTTAATTACATGTTTATAAGGAAATGAAGTAACCATATTGTGTGTGCAATTTGATAAAGAGCACTAATAACATAATAATTTTATTGCCCGTCTTACAATAAGACACTTAGGTACGTGATAATTTTAAAACATTACACTATTGAACAATATTCCAAATGTAATAAAAGCAAACTTGAACACAGACACTAACTCAGTTTAGAAAAATGATGTATTACCTGTATTACCTGATGAACTTACCTGATTTGGACTGAAGCTCATTCTTATGTTTTATTAAAAGCAATAATAAATATTTATGTTTAACAGATTATTATTGTTAAGACACTAATGTGGAAAACACAAAATATCAAGGAATAACAACCGAAGCAGCATTTATGATTTTTGTGGAACTAAATTTTCTATGTGCAAAAATAGCTACAAACAAGTACTTAAACTATGAAGTAGTTAGTGAAGAAAAACTATGCGTTTTTAACTTTAAAATATAATATTTATATGTATTTGTACGTATACCGGGTAGTTGGAAGATCTACTTGAATTGGTTGACACTACCGGTGAATAAGACCACATTGTTGTGTAAGAGGTAGAATGCAAATGGACGGTCGGCATGGAAATCCAAAACTGAAGAGATGTGACCGCTCAACGGATTGATTGATAAACCTGTAACTGCAGAGAAGAAAATAATATGTTTAAACATGTGAACAATATTCAATAGAAGACAGCAATGTGTACATTAATCTTTTATCCTGAATAAATGAGTTGGACGTTATAGATTTCATGATGCCTTGTTATGCAAAATATGCCACGATATTTTCCTATTGAATTGATTTCATATTTATTAAAACACTTTTAGATTATAGTTGTTAATAAGCATTAGATTGCAGACATAACTTTTTCACACAAATACATCGCTGCATGTGCAAATATGTTTATCAATAATATCTTTTCATTCTTGCCTATAAAACAGATTTTTTATTTTTATCAAATCAGGTGCTAATGTAAATCTTTGATTCATTTTTAATCAATTGTGTAATAATTATAATTAATATGCAAATAATTAAATGTCACGTCAAAAAATACTGTGTGAAGAATTACATTGGTTTGAAGAATAAAACTATCTAATAAGCGTTAAGGTAATACTAAGTAAACAATTATTAGGTTCCAAACTTAGTTTTTGAAGGTTCTTACAACTTTCCCAAATAAAGGTGAGTGACCTAAAAAAAGTTACACTGGCTTCAAATAACTGCATTAAATCTGTATCTGGTCTAGTGATGAATAGGTTTAAATCATACATTTCCTTCTCATTTTGAACTTAGAAATGATTCATTGTGCACAAAATATTGCATTTTACCCATCAGCCACGTTTTTCCCCCTTTATCCCAGTTTTATTCTCACTTACATACCTAGACCATAGCACCTACATCTGATACTTTACTGCCTCAGTAAGAAATAACACAATGATAGTGGCACACAAAGAAATTGGGCAAATTTTACATTACACTGGTGCTTATATATGTACGATAACATGTACGCATGCCTAAATATTATGGCCATACCATTATTACATTTTCATTTCAGAAACTATTGATTAAAACATTTCCTCAAATATCCCACAATTAAAAACATGTGAAGGTTACTCAATTACACATATGTGTAAACCAAAAATACATATCGATGTAGAATGTTGATACTGCCAGTGATCAGGATGATGTCATCATGCATGACATAGAGAGGAAAGGATGGTCCACAACAAATTGCACAACTGGTCTAATTATAAGGTTGTTGCAATCAATTAGAACTGCTTTTGCAATTTGAAAGAAAATACAATAAATAAACAAGTACTATATAACATGCAGGTAATTCTATTTATTTTAATCCCCTTGAATGTAATTGTAATCAATCGAAGATTCCAATCACATTCAAAGTTTCTTGTGCAAACAAACATTCAAGATTGTTCTCTGATGAAACCAATAAATAAAATTATGTTGTGGTACATCAGAGAGTAAAAGAACGGCCTATTAATGTGAAATTGTTATATCAGCTCATAAAAAGTGAAAAGCGAATAATTAACGGCAATTGCAGCTACAGAAAAAATATATAAAAAATATTGAAAACAATATTCCATCAAAATTTTCTACAATATTTCTTTATGTCAACAAATAATATTAAAATAAATATATTTAACTTACGGAATTGCTGATGGCATAACATAATTTATAGGAGTAAATTTCTATATATAGACATGTGATAACTCATTTCTATATTTGATTATGGACGTGAAAAACTTGTAATAAAAATTATAGAGTTAGATGAATGTCTGTTAAGAGCAATAACCAAAGAACCGTTGTACAAGAATCATCAATCGCAAGTTAATAAGTTGCAATATCAAATTTACTAATGGTTTTTTTGTTATTTCATCAAGAAGAGAAACGCTATTAATAATGAATGAATATATTTTTTCTTTTTCATTTATGTTAACCTAAGGTTAACTTACAAATTTCACACAGTTAAATAAAAGTATTTCCATTTACATATGAATGATATCTTCCAAATGTGCTAAAGAAAAAGAGAAAAAAATATTACTGTTCATTGTAAAAACCAAATAATTCAATGGTATTTTTGGCATTTAAATTATATTAAAATTATTCTATATATTCATAAAAAATTAATAAATATTCAGAAAAAAGTGCATCAAAACTAAATTTACCCTATTAATTACTTTCACTGAGTTAGTACATGATGCTTGGAAATTTTATTGTTAATTTAAAAGTTTATACATGGAGAAGAAAATAGGTACATAAAAGAAACAATAATGCCAACTATAATAAGATAATTATTTTAGAATTTAAGAGTCTTACAATTATTGAGAATGTTTTAAAATGTATAAAAACTTCTTGGTATAATCTTTGTTATGTAATTTTTTGGGATTTTTATTTAGATTACCTTCTAATTTCTTTTTAGTTAGTGATAATTTCATCTAAAATAATATTACATGCAACATTCATGTTGAACGATTCCAATGCATCTATTCAACTTCTATTCAACTTATTACATAAAGATATGAGCTACGATTACAGTATAAATTTTAATGCCGAATGAATTGGAATTTTACTTGGTATAATACCATATCAGACATGGTATCTTTAGTATATTAAATGTTTTGTTTTCTCAGGTGAGATATTAAAACTACACCATATTTTCATTATTCATAATGAAAAAAGATGTTACATTTTCATAATTCTAAATAAAATTTCGCAAGATATTTTGCTTAGTGCCGTTAATTTGAATAGGTATTATTTCATTATATAATACTTTGTGATTTTAATGTATGTGTTAGGATTACCTTTTTTATTATCAATTATACTTTATAATGGTAATAATTATTTTTCATACATTTCAATAATTTATAACAATTTTTTTTAATATTTGTGTTTTCTTTATGTTTTTTAAAAAAATATTTTGATTTTTTCAACTAATGTTTTCCAGTTTAAAATGAGGTATTTTTTCAAAATTTTGTATTATTAATTTCGTTAACTTTAGAAGGAATCAATTTTCATACACTTTTAATTCCTACTTTAATATCGATTACAAGTTGGGGAAATGAAATTGAACGAAATACCATTGGAATATAGGTATTTATTATTTTAAACTTTATTTGCATCCTTACCATTATTATTAGGCTTGTTATTGTATTAAAGCAGGTATTAGAGAATGTATTTAAGATATAATCCAAGTTACTTTTTTGACAAACAAACATGATACAAGATACATCATTTACAGATCCAGTGAACAGAAAAGAATGTAGCGGTTTAGTAATCCAAGATGTAAAAGAATGGTATCCGACTGTGGAACTACTTAACAATTCACAAATTATTTGCCTGCGTATGTGCGTGAAGGAATACTGAAAAACCATAAAGTAAATATTACTACATCATCATGTCACTGTTCGTTCTAAAGAACTAAACAATCAAAGATCACAACGCACGAACAAAAGCAAACACAAAACAAATCTGTACTACCTTTTTTGGTATACATCCTTTCTTGCAAGTCATATTATTTAGAAATTTAAATTTGCTTCTAAAACATATTTATCATTTGTCAAGTTAAATCAAGAGATTCTATACAAGTTGAAATAATAAATTGTATTTGGCAAAATGTATGTTATTTGGATTTGTGTTATAGTAAGAATGAAACAAAAATTTTTCTATTTACTACATTATTTCATTTGTTTGATTGTTTAGGGTTGTCAATAATCAAAAATCATACCCCTCCATGATGGCATATCTCGTTACCTTATGTCATGTCATGGTTTTCACTCGCTATGTCAATTTCAAATTATTAGATTTGTATAGTCCGCATTAATATCATCCACACACACATATAATCTTAAATCAAGTTTTATCCATTACGTTGGAATTTCCCTTATAGGAGAAAATTATCTCATTATGTTTCAATATTATAGTACAATGCTTTTATCTTTAATGTATTAGCTTCCTAGATATTACATTAGTTTATGAAATAATTAAGTCAATCTCGAAGAATTGTGCAACAACCGAGTCACTCGACCATCATGCCATATGTAACTTTTTATCAAGTAAGTAGAAAATTTTCAAATCTTACTAAGAATATAAGAAACCCATTTTAAGGAAAAAATAGCTTTTTGAATCAATACCAGCACGAGAAATTACCACTTAATCTCACAATATCATTTTGACAAAACGAAAGTCAATGAAAAATGGCAGGTACTCTTAAGCCATCTCGGAAACAACGACATATCAAAGTGCTATTTGAATTTGTGTGACGAAAACCTACTCCTATAAGTTGAGAATAACTTGAGTCAACTTGATGTAGTGACATAACAACCAACCATCATCGGCTAAAAGTTCAAGGTGTTACAATCATTTATAAAATTTATAACTACGAGTTTTTGGGATTATAAATTTAAGTTTTAGGGATTTATGGATAAAAGGACGTGTTGTTGGACCACAAGACAATGCACCGGTGCATCACATTGCTTACATAAAATAACTGAACATTGAAATAAACACTGGAATTTAATAAAGCTGCCTTCTTTCACCACTTCTTCACAGCTCTTGATGACATAATGCATTGCATAAATAATGGAAAACAACACGGAATAATGTGGAGATTGTCAGAGGTTTTGAAGAGTGGATTGAGCCATAAATATGCAAATATGCAAGCTAATTTGGAGTAAACACCCCAAAAATAGGGGCAAAAAAATGAGATCTGGTTTCAAAAACATGACACCATTTCTGTTAGTACAAGTGGAATGCTTTCATAAATTTTCATATCTCGGGATTCTTGCATTAAATTCAGGAGGAACGGAAGAGGACATGACCACACGGGCCACCAATCAACCACGTGTGGTAGCTACAGAAACTAACATGGAGGATAGAACTCAAAACATTGCAGTTAACTGTCAAAATAGTGTTTGAAACATGGAAGTTAACCAAAAGACCTTTTGTTACATTTCCTCGTTTATTTAAATTCTTTTGTTACCTTCTAGCAGTTTTGTTACTTCTTCATTTCCACCAGCATTGAGTCTGTTTGAAGCAAACCTAATGCTGATGGAAGTGAAAAGCTTTAGCAAAAGATAGAGTGAGTGAAGTGATACTCAAGATCAATGGGTACTAAGCATTGTGTATGCTCTTTACCCCTCTATTCAAGGAAACAGTTACAGTAGATCCGTTGTAATTTCCAATGTATTGTGAAATGGTATAAGCAATCTCTATTATAATGTGTACAGCACCGTAGGGTATTTCATTTTGGTAGAATATTTTAGTTTCAAAAATATAACATTCATGCTTCATTTTTAATAAAAACAATTTATCAAACATTTACATAACAAGCAAAAATGAAATTCGGAGCATTTCAAATTTAAAAGAATAATTGATCAAAAATTTGTATAACGTAACCAAACCCCGTATAAAACCATTTCTGGTTGAATGTATTTGGCGTTAATTTTGTAGAAATTCATTATTCACAATTAAAAAACAATCTTTGCTAACAGCTCACCTGAATATGTTATAATACAACAAAACCTAGTTTGTGGTAAAGAACTTAAAGAAAGTAGAAATAATACTACATCACGTAGTTCCATTTCTGGTTTTCGAGGTGATGCTAAGGAAATATCCAATTAATATACTCTGAAAATAAATACTTCCATTTGATTTTTTAGCAGTTCCTGTGGTATTTTCTCCATCTCACAGAACTGTTAAATTGTCTTTCCCATCAAGGATTCGAGAGATCCAGAAAAGTTACACCGGCTCCAAACGGCTGCTATAAATCAATATCGAGTCTAGTAATCAGTTCATTCAAATTTCACATTTCTATTTTAATTTTAAATTAGAAACTGTTTTAGTTTTGCTCTCATGGCACTTACATGTATTGCTCCACTATCCATGCTCGCCATGTCTTAATAAAAGGTAACACAATGACACAGCCACATAAAGAAATCGAACTAGAATTGAAGTATACAGGTGCTCATGTATGTGCACAATGACATATTTGCACGCTTAAATATTACTGCTATATAATTATTATACTTTTTTTCATTTACAAAAGCTGTTCATCAAAATATTTCTCCAAACATCACAAGAAAACTTCCAAAAGCATTTCAAAGTCCTTAATTATATATACGTGTAAACTAAAAATACATGTCAATACAGAATATTGATATTTCCAATGAACAGGATAACTGTTCATGAGTTAGTGGAGGGAATGGACGGTCAAGAACAAATTGCACAACTGATTCAATTTATAATTGGACCAGTTTTGCGATTTGTTGTTGATGCTGTATTCTTCAAGTACAAGCACTATTCCAGCTTGTAAGAAAGAACAATGGAAAGCAAGAACTGCATAGCATGCAGGTTATTCTACTAACTTAGATCTTGAAAATAAATGTAAAAATCTAAAATCATTCTAGAGCTGCTTGTGCAAACAAACCTTCTTCAAGACAGTTCACTGACAGAACCAGTAAAAGAAAACTGTGTTACGGTACTTGAGGTAGTTTATGAATGGTATATCAATGTGAACGGTTCGTTAGAAGTAGAAAGTGAATGAGTTAAAACAATCACTGCTGCAGAAAAAAAAACGTAAAAACCAGAAGCAAATTCCATCAATATTAATAAGGAAATGTCCTAAATGTGGACATAAAAACTTGTGAAAAAAGTATTATAGAGCAGAATGAATTTTTTTTAGCAATAACCTAAGAACTTTAGTACAAGAACCATCAATTGCAAACTGATGTGTTGTAATTACAGATTCCCTAAAGATTTTTTCTGTGATTTCATCATGAAAAGAAACACTATTGATAATGCACAAATGTCCAATTTGTTTATAATTAGATTTAGAAGAAGAAAAACAAAAAAAAAACAATACTTTCCATTACTATACATTCCAAGTTTCATAAGAAAAGATTACTGACTACACCAAAGAGCTAATTTCATAAATTATATATTCCTACATTTAAAATTAGAACAGTATTAAAAAAAATAAAAAGTCAATAAATTATTAAAAAACCATTAAACTGTCATTACCCTTCCTCTTAATTTTTGGTAGAAAAACTCAAAAATTAAAAATTAAGCATGTGTCCATACATATTCTATAAATGATGTCCACTAAAATTATAAACAGACATATTTTGAGATAAAGAAATATCATTGTAAGCATGTCCACAGAACAAATGTTAATGTTCATTGTGAGAGCTAAATTATTCGATGATATTTTATTCATTCACACGATCAAAATATTAGTGAAATATTTATAAGAAATGTTATTTAACGTCAAACTTTATCATGTCAATTGCTTTCATAGATGGTACCTTAAGTGAGAAATGATATTGTTAATTTAAAAGTCTTCTATGATAAGATATATATGGAGCATAAAATAGAACACATAACAGGAAGAATAATACCTACCAACAGTGGTAATAAAATGGTAATTTTAGGATTTAAGAATTTTTACAATCAATGTGAGAAATTCCTAACAGAATCGCTTTTCATCATTGTTTGAATTTTTTCAATTACCTTTTGGCTTCTTTTTAGTTAGTGTCACTACTGTCCCAAATAATATATCAAGCAACGTTTCCGCTAAAAATTTCCATCCATCTATTCTATTTTCCTAATATTACATGAAAAAATAGGCTATGACAACAAAACAAAAGTTGTACATATAACAGTCATGTTTAAGCTATTGAAGCATGTGTCAGATGTAGAACTCCTAAAAAAAATTTCGGTAATTATTTACTTTTCCATAAGCAATAGGTTTGTTTATTTTGATTTATTGAAGATATGTCATTTACAGATCCAATGAAAAGGATTGTGTTTCGATAAATCAAGATGTTAAGGAATGGTCTATCAATATGGGACAATTTTATGACAAACAGGTGATTTACAATTATAGCTGATTCTGTAAGAATTACAACTGAAAAAATAAAAACTTCGTAATTACTTATCAAAATAAAAGGTACGGGAGATTTGTCTTTCTTACTAGACGACTGTCAATCTAAAGAAAAAACTGGGAAGATTTCTATACTTGGACATGAGCAGCTTCATAACAAACCTAATACATTACTTTTTCTATCAACCTGCATGTCATTACAAATATCTGACAATTCAGGAAATATCTCATAACTTTTTTCTCTAAATCAAAATATATATTTATATCATTTACTGCTAGAAATATATTTTTTGATAAAATGTACTTTCCATAAATACTTTTAAAAAGTGAATTTGAAGTCAAATAGAGAAAATGCATTTGTTAAATGTATATTATTGGGTTTTTTTATTGGAGTAAATATTAAATGGATATTTTATTTTCCATAAGAATAAATTAATGTAATTGTTTAGAGTTGTCAACATTAAAAATGAAAAATTATATTCCTCCATGAAGACAGAAAACACACAGAAAAAGTTAGCTCTTTATTTCATGTCATTTTATTATTTTCACTTACTATTTAACCATCAATTGTAAGTTCTTGCTCGTTATTACATTGTCTGCATTAATATTAGTTATTATATTGTCCGCACCACTATCATCCATATTATTTTAAATGTACTTTTAACATCTTCATTTGAACTTTTCGTATGGTGGGAATTATGTAATTTGTATGTTTCCTTATGAACAATACTTTGTTCTTGTGTTTACTGTATATTATTTTCTGTATTAGGGCTTTTTAAAAGACATCTTACTTTAAAATATGAATTAAAGTTTAATATTTGCTTATTATTTGCCTTAGTAAACAGCTGGTAGTACGAAGGAAAATTCAAAAGTAGAAAGTAAATGACATAATAGAAGGAAATAAGATTAAGAGTGTAAATGTCAAATGCCGATCAAATGACATTGTTAGCTAACAAGATATCACATCAGTTTATGAGATTATAAGTAAGTCTAGAAAAATTGTGCGACATTAGTACAAATCCACCCCATGTCTCAAATATTTCACGGTAAGGCTTTGCTCCTCTGGTAGTGGTTGATTGTATAATGAATTGCCTAAATAATGGAAACAACAGGGAATAAATTAGAGGTCAGGTCTCAAATGACTTTGACGACACTGAAAACTCTTTCTGTTAAGCTAAAAGCCTACGTGTATGTGCAACGCAACTTGAAGGATTTACAAAGAGAGACAGTGCATGTGAGATTCCCTATTAAAGCATGAAAATTCAAAAAATAAAATCAAAGAACGAAGCCATAGATTTAAAACACATTACCATTTCTGCTAGGTAAAGAGCAAGTGAAATGTATCAAGGGGATCCGAATTGACCATACAGAATATAAGGGAATCCATCCGTACTCATAAACCTGCTTTAGATTGGATTTCATCTGTCTCGAGAGGAAACAGAAATCACATGGCGATTCAAAACTGAAATGTGATGGTAGAAGTTAAGAGCATCAGTAAAAGATAATGGTCCTTAAATCAGTCAAGAAGGTCAAGCACCATGGACATATTTAATCTCTTCAACAGAGCCTTAGAAATGAAGTAGATAATTAAAGCCATGGTTTCCATGACTGTCTTCCATGCTGATAAAATTCACATACCATATTCGCTTGATTTTCAGTCAGTTTTACTCCTTCCGCACATTTTGGAAGCTTGCGCAAATCAGACATATTAAAATGGGTCATTCTCTGATGTCGTAAGTAATGATCACTGTCAACTGTCTTTACACATGTACGCTGGAACACTGTTTATGATAGTTTGTACATATTGTTAATCAACTTATCTATTGTAACTTCCTGATTTGTTTTATTGAGTATTTTACAGCCATCACTTGTAAACTATACGAAACACCCATTTATTAACAACTGTCTCACTGAAAAAGAGTTATTGCTAAATCTGGCACGTATAACACATTACACTTTTGTCTTTCATATTCAGTCTTATTTTTTCACAGTTTTAACGGCAAGTATTTTATCATTTGCTATCTGGATGCTTGGGATTGGTGGTGTTGATTCATTATATAGCCAGTCCTGCTTCATGGTCATGTGCATGGATGCCCCTGATTCAATAAACCAACCAATATTGACATTATTTATCGATCCTGCACATCCTGAAACAAAACCAGATTCTTTGCCTGAATCTTTTCTTGGATCCTTCTTTTTCATCTTACATTGCGTTGTTTGCTGACATGACCATATTTATTACATTTAAATCAATGTGGACCTTTGTTAACTTTTTTGCATATTTTAATTTTGTTGTTTCTCCTTTTAGTAAACATTCTTATTCGCATACAATGCCACTGTCTCGGAGCGTTTTTATCTCTCCTAAAAGCGTAGTCAACAGCATCTGCGGTTATAGGTGCACCAGAAGTTTCTACAGCCATTGTAATGGGCTTGTCAATTTCGGGTAATCTAGCTAAGTGTAGTATCCCCAACCATTCGCTGTTCATGTGAAAAGAAATATTTCTTAGTTTATTCGCACATACTAAATTTTTTTTCATTTATGTTCAATATTCAATGTCCTCATTGTTGTCAATGAAACACCATAAGTCCTCTTGTTGCAAATACGCTTAAACAGCAAATCGCCATGTACTGGAGTTATCACGTCTAAGTTTTTAATAAGCATCATTACGTAGTTCAAAGGTATGTTACATTGAATTATACAGATTCTTTAAAGATTTCACAACCAAACAGCATATTATGTGAGAAAGTTAGGCAGTATCAATTCGCTGACAGGCGACTGAATTTTATAACTCAAATATCCATACTTTGTTAGTTTATTCATCATTCAATTAGATAATTGTTCTGGGTACATAACCTGATGAAATGAATAATTTTGTAAAGTATTTTAATCGGTTATATTTGAGTAAGCCACCAAGTAAACATGACAACCACAGACAAGCGCGAGCAATAATGTTACCGTCCGTGGTTTGAAAAAAGAGCAAGGTAATGATGGAATCAGTTACACATTATTCTGATTATTTTTTCATGTTTGCAATAGTTGGATATTCTTTCATTTAGTTGGACATTTTAAATTTTTTTTGTTTTTACAAGAAATTATCAGCTATTATTGAGTCATCATATTTTGTATTAATAATAAGAGTCCAATTAACGAAATCTGTATAAGGACATGACATATGTAAGAAATATTCATTGAAAAATGTTCCAAACATAAGGACTGGTAAACAATGTTAATAACATAAGATCTCTCTTGTAAGATTACAGGGGCTTTCAGCAGTGACATGATCAAAGGGGATTGAAAGCGGCACTCTGAACGAGATCTATTACAAAAGCTGTAAAAACCGTTCAATCACCAAATTTATGATTAATCAGTCTCCAATATTTACAAGAGAAATCTCATTTGAGGCAAGATATTCACAGAACCAGTAAACATTATATCTCTGTACTGGATGTAGTAAACAAATGATCTGTCGACATGGAAGTACTCTATTTGATAGATAAGCCACTTGTATATGCAATGTTGACAAAACCTAAAAATACACATGGTCATTTGTCTCATTATCTTATAGTAAGGCATACATAAACTGAAAATGTACAATAATATAAATAAGACCAAATCAACACTTGTTGCTTTTTTGGCTTTGACGTTTAACACAATCTACACTAAAGGGTTTTTCAATAAGACCCACACGATTTTAGGTAGGTAAATGTATTGCTATCTTATGTCATTTCGACAAGCTATTTTGGCAGTTGTATTCAGCAAGATCTCCCATTTCAACGGAAACACTACGCTTTAGAATAATTTTTACAAATCATTTGAATTTGTTCAAAATTTAAATTATTTATTCTTAGCAAGCTCTTCGTGACTATCATAGTTGACACGATCATCCATCAGGGCAGACTATTCAACAAATTGTGAAGCATTTTGAAAACCATATATCAGAAGATAATATTGCTGCTGTTGAAAGTTCTTGTGATTCCATATTTATCGGTTCCACAACGTGCTCAACAAAATAAATCTTTCTGCATGCACTTTCAATTATTTGAGGGATTAGGATATAGAACATATCCTCATAAGAAACAGTTGACATAAGAATTCAAACCAAACAAATATTAATAGTAATGTAGATTTTCTAATTGTGTTCTTGAACATGATGGTTGGGGTTGGTGAACATGATGGAAAGTTTTGTCCAGTGATGAACCCGACTTTTGGTTTAATGTTAATATAAATAACCAAGAGGGCCATATCTAGAATGAAACTAATATACCTGCAATACACCAAACATCATTGCACCCACAAAAAATGTCAGTATGGTGTTCTTTATGTGGTGGTGGCTTCAACGGTCATTATTTTTTTAAAATGAGACTACGGGATATGTTACCATCAATGATACTCATTGCAGATTAATGATCAGTAGTTATTTGAGCAACTTACCGGTGGAAGCTGCAGCCTCAGTTCCTTCTTTATTTACCTCGATGAAAGCTTTCTGCACAATTTTGGAAACCAACAGATTATCTGGGGGCATAATCTTAGTAAGTTGAGCTTCATTTTCATTAAAAATATGGCTGATACTGACCTGCAAAATTATATGAGTCAGTTAATTATTTCCAAAATAACAATTTTCTTGATAGTAACATAGAGCACCATATTGCCTCTAAACGATTACCAGTTGTTCCTGCAATACAAAATTGCAATCAATTATTTTGATTGTTTTATTCCACAATTTTTTACGAGCAACCATAAAATATATGTTATTTAAATTCATTCTAATTTTGAATTAAAAAGTCATCTTAAAACATTTATTGACATTAAATTTAAACTTATTGTAAAAACTCCATTTACGTATAAAAGAAATAAGACACGCTGCATACAACAGCTTTCGTGCAGTAGCAACATGGTAAAATTTTTATATATTTTTTTTAAACAGAAATAAGCTGAATTTAACTGCCGCCTTCAGAAAATGGCAGTCATAACGAAACCAACAAATTTAATTATCTTTATGACAATTAAACACATGTAAAAACCATATCAAGATTAACCTATCAGTTATTTTTTACCACATATCAATTGATTAATATATGATAATAAAATAATGTAATAAAATTAAAACTAAGGAACAAAATATTTGAAACAATGCATCAATATAAAGGCCTTGAGTTACCAGTATTATGCATGAAAACTTCTATAAATGAAGATTAATTCCTGACATAAATTGCGAACGAATAATCTGGTATATGCACTGAGTGTGTAAAATGGAAGTAAAGATACATATTAGCATGCTGACATATTGTTCTCTACACAATGATATGCAGCAAATGATTGAAAAAAATTTAAAATAACAAATCATGTGGACATTTGAGGAACTCAAGTATCAATCATATTTGCTGGATACAAAATATGTACAAAATGTGCAATGTTTCCTGCGTCTTACAGCTCTTATTCTTAAAAACTTATATGTGGTCCTATATCTTCTTTCACTTCTGAGCTCTTTACCATTATCAGAAATTTTTTGACTTGTGATGCCCAAGATAATACGGCAATCATGATGCATGAATATTGTACTTATTTGTTACACTTCATTGTGTCATAAGTCCGTAGTAGGTTTAACCGAAGCTATTGTGATATGACATATAGCATAACACATATTGTAAAAACAAACAGTAGTGTGACGAATTCAAGTGTCGGTAATGTTCACAATTTATTACATGTTGCTGCTACACTCTATGGATTAATATACTTCAATATATAAAAGTCAGAAGACTTACTATAATTAAGTACATGATAATCTACTTCACCTCAAGAAAGATACTTTTGTTTAGAAGATTATACAAACTTACCTTTTGCAGGGACTTCGCCAGACTGATAGTAGTCTCAATTTTAAACTTGAGAATTTTGACACATTCTACATCTGGTTAAGAAGTTCTTGTATGTTGACATCGGTGGCTAGTTTAGTCTGAAGATCTGGGAGTCCATCAGCAGTTTCAGGTAAAATAAATACCATGGACATTTCGTCACCCTCGTATGGTAATCGCAGAAACTGGACAGGTAAATTTATTGAAATTTAGGAGTAGTCAACTACCATATTCTCTGTGTATTAAGTAAACATGGGTATTGGATATTTTAAAAGCTAACAAGTATCTTGAAAGATGCATTAACCCAATGAAAAATATTTAAAAACTGCAAAAAAAACAAAACAAAATTTACCAATTTCTTGGGTTTAACATTAGAGTGAATCAAAAAACCTAAATGCTGTCAACTTTACTATGGCAAGTTCATAGTAAAATTAACATTATCATGGTACCTGCACTCCGTCTTCATGTTAAAGTGCAGATAAAATATTGAATAGATTATGCGTTGCTGCTGTTGTGCAACTCAAACATGCTGTTTTAAAGAGAACACACCTTTGCATTAAGCTCTGGGATCTTCAAGTAGTAAAAATTGCTCCAAATACGCATAGTTGGAACCTGTACCTTGGCACCAGTACTACTCTGGAAGTTACTAGGTCTTGTGAAAGTGTTGTTGAATTTTTTTTTCCATATACCCTGCAAAATTGTAAGAAACTGAACATTTTTAATTTTTTTATTGTGTGCATGATGATATAGGAGAAAAACCGACATGTGACATTAGATAGTAATCCAAGACTTGGCATCAAAAATAATTATCAACATGTTTACAGAAATGAAAGACTGACAAAATTAACTTCGCTTACAGCCACATAACAGAAGAAACAAATTTATAAAATTAGATGTTTAATGACATTCACAAATAATACTTCATACAAAATGACTGCATAACATTGGTCAGGTTTTGAATGGGCCGTCCGTTCCTTTTTTGTACTCTTTCCTGATGTTCCTGAGGAAAGCTCGGGAACATAGAATTGGCCCATTTTCAGTTAATCTCAACAAACAGTCTCTAGCCCAGTAAAATAATATACATTAATATAATATAATTTAAAATACATAAAATTCAATTATTAATAAAGTTTCATTTATTTCCATATAAAATAAAATTTAAAAAAACTGTAGATTGAAAATCGTATATCTCAAACAAGTGCAGAAAAGGCAGAGAAAATTTAGAATTTCAAGGCCATGCGAATATTTTTCAATGCGTCTGCGTGTTCCATCGCTGTGACTGTCACTTAACTCATGTGCCAACATAATTTTTTATTATTTCTAGTTACAATTTTTTCCATACTGGTCTATTTATACCAACAAGTGGTGATTTGTAGTGTTATGGGAAGAGTTTTAACAATCCCGACACGTAAGTGCACCTTTAATGTTAATTTACAAACAAAACACCCTTAAGTAAACTTATGAAGTACTTAGTCCCTTGGATGTTTGCTGCAATAATGTCATATAGATTTGAGGGTTTCTCTTGGTAATGCTAATCATATAGAACAATTTGAAGTCAGATAAAGATTAATATGCTAATTGGGCAGTTCTTCTATGTTAATATTTTTTTGGAACTGGATATTCCAACTCCAAACGATCTGGATATCGTCATGGCAGAAGACGTTTGGGCTTATCATATAATACAAGAAAATCACAGCTTTCATTCCAATGATGGTGCATCAAAATTTATCTAAACATATTTCGAACAAAAATTTAGATGCGCACGCAACTGAAGCTATTGTTGTAAATGTTTTAGCTCGTACAGTGATTAAAGAATTAAAACTCAATCTTCATAAATTTCATTACATTACATTGGTAACTGATCCTTCAAGCCACAGTGATAAGGAGATATTTCTTGTTTTAATGTGCCATTTTAGAGCATATGAAGGCATACAAGTAAACATTTCATATATCCGAAATTTCTCTAATGAAAGTTCAGATATCATTGTTAATTATTCAGCCTAAGTTTTGACAAAAAATTATTTATCTGCAAAAATTGTATTATTTTGTAGTGACAATACCAACTGGAATTTTGATGGAGCAGCTAGGCGAGGTGTATTCAAAATTAAAATCATCTCTCAAAAAAACCATCAATAGGTATTGCATGACAGCCCATATATTTCACAATACAATCAAATCAGCTGTAGACTTTGAATAAATAACTGTAACTGTATTTGTTTATTTTTTTTACATTTACATGGTTTGAATTGAAGTACTAAAATGGTTTTGCATTGAAACTGAAACAGGGTACCGACAAATGCTGAGCTGTAGCAATATCCAGTGGCTTGCACTTATGCCTGTCATCGAAAGAGTTTTGAAAATGTACCGGCCATTGAAAAAATATTTCTTGAGCCTTGAAAAATGTTTTGTTATGATAAAAACCTTTTTTGAAAATTCGATCTCGGAACAGTGGATTTATTTTATGCTTGCTTAGTTGGTAAGCTTTCACCAAGCTGTGTAAAAACTTTAAGAATATTTCAGTAATTGAAGCTGCAATTATGCAATTACTTTTCCGTGTTGATTCTAAAAAGAGTAATTTTGTATCAGCTCTAATTTTTGAGATATCAGTGGAGGATGTTTCTACCAGCATTATCGTATTTTGAAAACTTAATGTTTTAACTTAAATAAAATATTTAGTTTAATTTAGAGAAAAATTCTTCGAATATGACCTTTAATGTGAAAGTGTCTAACTCAGTCCACCCATATCGCATGAATTAATATAATGAAATTCTACTTTGAATTTTTAAAAAGATTTATTTAATAAATGATCCTTACAACTTATAATGGAGAATAGCGCAAATGGAATGGCGTGGCTGAGCGTGTAGGCTCTTTTATAGGCTGATGAGCGGGTGCGTGTGTTGGTGCGGTTTCCTGCATACCCGGAGACATGCAGCTATCACCATGAGATAAAGTGCTAGGGGTTACTGGGTTATCAGTGGGCATGCGGTCGATGCGCTGTACAGTCTGTCCTTGACACCTCCCCTCTAAATGTGAAGTTCGTCCGAAGAGAAGACGACGAAACTTAATTAATAATAACAATATGATACAAGATAAAATGCAAATGGGTATAATGTAATATAGTAGGCTGAAGTCATCTGCTTCTGCGTTGAGTCGATGGAGTAGTTCTAACTGGGCGTCTAAGTCTTCTAGGTTGGCTGCTTCCAGTGGTTGACTATTTGTAGGTGATGAGGCGCTGAACCAGGACATACTGTTGATTACATTTTGCTCGTGGTAACATCTGTTGTCCTCTAGGGTCAAACCATAAACTTCTAATGTTTCTTTGCAAATGGTAGTGATATTCCTTTTACTATTATACCAGGTGTACGTTAAACTTTCATTCAATCTTTCGATGTACAGTTCTGGACACTTGATGAGGTAGATGTCACAATGATATTGTTGAGTTTGTAGACTCTTTAAGATGCAGGGATCGGCTTGCTTGACTTCACATGAAGTGCTGGTGCAGTGATGTGCTTCAAAAATAGTCTCTTGAGTATACAAGCAGTGTTTATGCATAAGTTTTGGGTAGGTACAATGGTTTTCTTTGGTATGAATCATGGGAAGGAGCGTGAAAGTTTCTTTCAGACCTTTCTCATATAATGGTATCTCTAATGTGATTAGTAGCATTGAATGATGGTAAGATATTTCTACTTTAAGATTGGGTATTAAACTAATAAAGTTATTGTCATAAGAATAATTATTAGGTATAGTACTTAATGCTTTTTCTAAGTGTTCTCCTTTAATGAAATGTGGTAATAAGATGTTGTGTAACCCTAGTGTGATCACGTGGAGTACGTCTTCACAGGTATCTTTCACTATTATCAAATCTATTTCTAATTGCTCTATTTTGTTAGTGTCAGGTTTTAATTTCTTCAGGCTTTGTTCTATGTGGGTTAGAGTCTCTGCTACTATGCTGAATCTATTATTAATCAAACGTTGATCGTTGCTATCCATGTTACCTGTTATCCATTTCAAGACACTACCTAATCCGTTTATAATTCCTCTCTTATTCCTATTACTATTACTAGGTATTATCTGCAGAATGCAGGTTTCTATTCTATCGGTTAAATATTTAATATTTTCTAATATATGAAAGTCAGTGGATGATAAGTCAGGGTGTGTTAGTGAGTTTATTTTCTTTTGGTATATATTGTAATTACTACGAATAGGTTCTAAGTCTACCGGGAACACTACGTTCCAGTCGCCGAGACGGACGCGCTTGGTTCCACTCTCGATCCTATACATACTGCCATCGAGACGGGTGATATGTTGAGTGGCTTTCGTTTGATTTCTGAAACGTGAATTTTGCTTATTCTATTTTTGTGTTTAACTTCGTATACATTGTGAGGTAGGGGTTGTATTATTTCTTTAGGACCGTAATAAAGTTGTCCATTACGTCCTTGTGCTTCAGTATAAACTATATCTTTTGCATTAAGTTGCGGCGCTTGTCTTCTTTTATTGTTTTCTTTATTAATTACTCTCTCTTTAACCTTCCTAATGCGTTGACCAACCTCTTAAAGGAATGGTATTATCAATTTTTCCCATCTTCTCTGTTTTTGTTTGTATTATACTTTTATCTTTAAACAATTTGTGTTTATAATAAAAGGACATATCCAATGATTTTGTATTGTTATCTTAAAATTATTTAGTTAACACATGACCTAAAACTGACAACACAACCGGATCATACGAATTTTATGACAATTTCAGTATATTTGTTGTAAAACTGAAATTTATTACAATATTCTTATGATGTCAAGGTGTTTGATAAAATTGTGACATGTTATTGATATAAAATTTGACTTTAAAATGATATAATTTCATTACTTACACTAAACTACCCCAGGAGGGTACCGGTATTACCGGAGAATCCCTCCCCGAGTCAATCTCGGGCAGCCCCTCAGGATCTGGGATGGGCAAAATTTCGCTCTCTATAGAAGATGGATATATTGGGAAGGCGACTACAAATAGTAAGGCAAAAGAAAGTATAGACTTGACGGAGACAACGGAAAAATCAAAATCTGAAAATCAACGACAATTTAATCAGATTGAGACAAAAAAAACGCTGACACAACAATTATTCCACACAAGCATGTTCCACAGGCCAAGATCGTCATCGACCAGTGACATTCGGGCAGAACCCCAACAAACCACAGAAATGGTAACAGACTGGGCTCAAGTTACAAATAAAAAACGACTACGGTCTAGCCCTGAACCGCTAAGATCCCAGAAACAAAGCAAACTTGATTCTTACTGCCTATCTCAACCCTCACATATACCTATATCAAACAGCTTTGCTCTCTTGGAAGATGAAGCAGTACAACATCTTAATACGGAAAATGACACTAAAATTGTAAAAACAAGTAAGCCACCTCCAATTTTCGTTGACAGAGTGAGCAATATCCAACCACTAATAGACCTATTAGAAGCTCATGCTCTCAATAAATATGAGATGAAGATACTTCATAAGGAACAGGTAAAGATTCAACCCAAAACGTCAGAAATGTACACCAAAATCGTCAAAGAGCTGGAGAAAAAAGAAACTGAATTTTTTACACATATAAACCAAAACAAGATAGGAGCTTCAAAGTGGTCTTAAAAAATATGCATCCCTCCACAAACATTAACGAAATAAAAGAAGCATTAGCAGAACTTGATCATGAAAGCACCAATATTTGGAATATAAAACAACATGCGACTAAAAAACCACTACCAATGTTTATAGTGGAAATAAAGCAGAAAGAAAATAATAAGTCCATTTATGACATAAAACATCTACTGCACTGCAAAGTAGTATTTGAACCTCCTAGACTTAAGAGGGAAATTCCTCAATGTGGAAGGTGTCTTCAATATGGACATACAAAAGCTTACTGTAGGAGAAGCCCAAAATGCATAAAATGTGCAGGAGATCACTTGTCAGCTAACTGCCCCCGTAAAAGCAGATCTGACAAAATAAAGTGTATACTGTGTGAAGGTAACCATCCAGCAAATTATAAGGGTTGCAAAGTCTACAGAGAGCTACAAAATATTAAATTCGCACAGCCACCAGAAAGAATTCGATAAGACAAAACAATTATCTAACATGACAACAACAACAGGCTTTAAATATGCAGAAATTACAAAAAATGCAACTGATAAACAGCAACCTAAAGAACCTATGAATCAAATTAGTAATAGTAATGACATAAGTAATAACAATGACATAAGAGAAT
The DNA here is from genome assembly GCA_039881145.1 of Druceiella hillmani. NCBI lineage: Eukaryota > Metazoa > Arthropoda > Insecta > Lepidoptera > Hepialidae > Druceiella > Druceiella hillmani. The sequence goes on from JAYKKI010000035.1 coordinate 19,664,384, forward strand.
TAATGACATTAATGAAACAAATGATGCAACAGTTAACAGCTATGACAAATCTTATTCTAAATCTCACGTCCAAATTAACTCCAAACTGGAGTCCATAAAAATATCTCTTTGGAATGCAAATGGACTGTCAAAACATACCCTTGAGATTAAACAATATATGTATTTAAATAACATTGACATAATGTTAATATCAGAGATGCACTTTACTAGGAAGAATCATTTCAGTATACTAGGACACAAATTCTATCACACAACGCATCCTGACGGTAAAGCTCACGGAGGAAGTGCAATTTTAATTAAGAATAATATTAGACACTACTTGGTTAACCACTATTGTACAGAAAAACTGCAGGCTACTAACATAGTGATAGAAGACTGGTCTGGGCCTGTGACCTTATCAGCAATTTACAGTCCCCCTAAACATAATATAAAACAAGAGGACTATGAGGAGTACTTTGCAACATTGGGGCCAAGATTTGTCGCAGGTGGTGACTTTAATGCTAAACACACGCACTGGGGTTCTCGGATAATCTCACCTAAGGGACGGCAATTATTATTGACTATTAAAAAATTGCATCTTGGAGTCGTATCTACTGGTGAGCCAACATACTGGCCTACTGACACAAAGAAGAAACCAGATTTAATAGACTTCTGTGTCACTAAAGGTATCAACAGCGTATATTTTAGCTGCAATTCCAGTACAGATCTCTCTTCTGATCACTCACCTGTTGAGATAAAATTAAATCATACAATTCTTAGAAGGGAAAAACCGTGCAGACTTCATATCCGTAGAACAAATTGGAATTACTTCAGGGAATTAATTACAAACTCCATTAGCACAACGATACCATTAGAGTTGGACGAGGACATCACACAGGCAGTGGAATACATTACCAATAGTATCCAACAGGCTGCATGGGAAGCTACACCTCAGCCTCCTCCCACCGCTAACGACGGTCTTCATTGTTCTCTAACTATCAGGGAACTGTTGGCTGAGAAGCGAAAGGCTAGAAAAAAATGGCAGACTACAAGATATCCAGGTGATAAAACAAAATATAACAAATTGACGGCACAACTTAAACAACTGCTAGGTGATGACCGTAACCAAAGCCTTACGACGTATTTACAAGAGCTGGATAGTAAACCCTCGACTGATTACTCACTGTGGAAAGCAACCAAATTTCTCAAACGTCCTATAAGTCACCAGTCACCCCTTCGCAAGGCAAATAACTCTTGGGCCACTAACGATGCAGAGAAAGCTCAAGTATTTACGGAACATCTACAAGAAGTTTTCAAGCCCAATCCAGATGTCGGTTCCACAAAAATTGAAATGGTCTGCGAATTTCTAGATACAATACACCAACTAGAGCCACCAATTGAAAAATTCAACAAAGCTGAAATAAAATCAGCAATCCGAAAACTAGACGTAGGGAAAGCACCAGGCTACGACCTCATAACAGCGACTGTTTTTTTAATTGTCTGATGACGGTATTAGAATCCTAACACAGTTGTATAATGCCATTATAAGGAGAGAATTTGTGTCACCACAATGGAAAGTGGCAAAAATTATCATGATTCCTAAGCCAGGTAAAAGTCCGCAAGAAGCTAAGTCATATAGACCAATTAGTTTACTTCCAATTCTCTCCAAAGTCATGGAGATCTTGTTCCTGAAGAGGCTTAATCCTGTAATCAAAAAGTCCAAATTGATACCTGACCATCAGTTCGGCTTTAGAAGACACCACAGTATAATCGAGCAAATTCACAGGCTAGTTGAGGGAATCGCCAAAACATTTGAACAGAAAGGTTACTGCACAGCCTCATTCCTTGACATATCCCAGGCGTTTGATCGAGTTTGGCATGACGGCCTGTTATATAAAATAAAAATGACATTGCCAATAAGATTCTACAACTTTATTAGATCGTATCTGATTGGTAGACACTTCTTTGTCAGCCAAGGAGAAGCAACAACAGAGCTAAAAGAAATCCTAGCAGGAGTGCCGCAAGGAAGTATAATGGGATCTACTCTGTACCTTCTGTACACAGCAGATTTACCAATATCAGATGATGTCGTTATGGGGACATTTGCAGACGATACAGCTATTATGGCTTCTGACGATGCACCAAATCGGGCATCTTACAAACTGCAGGCCAGCTTAGACAAAATAACAAATTGGCAAAGAGATTGGCGCATTAAGGCGAACGAAGCTAAATCTGTTCAAGTCACATTTACTACCCGAAGACAAACGTGCCCGCCTGTAACACTAAATGGGATACCGATCCCACAAGCAGAAGAGACCAAATACCTTGGAATGTATCTAGACCGTCGTTTGACATGGAAGAAACACATATTTACTAAACGCCTTGCAATGGGTCAACAAGTACGCAAGCTGTACTGGTTAATTAATAAAAACAGTCCACTGTCAATGGAAAATAAACTCCTAATATATAAAGCCATAATGAAGCCAATATGGACATACGGCATACAGCACAACTGCGAACTCAAACCTGGAAGTCTTACAAAGATTCCATTCAAAAATATTAAGAATGATAGTTGATGCACCATGGTATGTCTCAAACGAAAGACTTCACCACGACCTTGGTATAAAATCTGTGAAGGAAGTTATAAGAGACACCATTAAAACATACAAAGAGAGACTACAGATACACCCAAATGAACTGGCACACCATCTTATGGATGATATATTCCCAAGTGTTCGGAGACTGAAAAGAAGAGTACCACAGGACTTACATTAAATTAATTAAGGAAATGTCATAGGATGTTTACCTTGCAAAACCTATAATATTGACACAAATATTGCTGAATGTTTCTTGGACAGATTGTAATAAGAAAAAAAAAAAAAGAAAATTTACATGTTAGGTACTCCACATTGTAATCTTATATCATATCATGACGTAACATTAAAGTCGTTATTTTATGTACACTTGACATAACAAATCAGTCATACTATTATATAAATTGTAAGTTATTTTTTTACGTCTACTTGACTTAACAATTCCATGACACTATTAAGTAAATTATAAGTTATTATTTTATGTAGATTTGACATAAGAAATCAGTTATACTATTAGATAAGTCACAAGTCATTATTTTACTTAGATCTAATAAAACAAATCAGTCGTATTATATTAATGAGATTTTTATAAATCCTGAAGTACAATTTTTTAATAGAATGGTATAGTAAATTTGATCTCAGCCAACAAGGTTGATAAACGATAAATAGCATTGACATATTAGTCATCTTATACGACACGTAAATTATTCGTAGTAATAAGTTTAGAGAAAGAGTTGTAAAAAGTTTATTAATACCATCTTACATATGCAAATTATAACTACATAATGTGAGGCAAAAGAAAACGATGTGACGTTGACGTAGGAAACGTCATTGTGCTATAAATAATTATGCTAATCGTGCTTTCTCGAAATAATTTTTTAATACAACTTCAATGAATATTTATCTGTTTTGAATCACATGTTATGACTCTAAGAATAGTGAATGAAATTCTGAAAAATGTTTATTTTCTATTTTTATCTTTTTATTGATAACTTCAATATGTTTGATAATTAAAATATTATCATCCACTAATATACAACAATTTTCATTTATATTTAGTTTCCAAAGTAAAACCATGAAATTGTAGCGTATAGATTTTATTATCATTTGAATTTTTGAAAGTAGGATTTGATTTGTTAATGTTCTTAATTATTGATAGAAAATTGTCTTCATACATATGATTAACAACTTGTTCTAGTGGTTTCGAAGCATCCTTGACTTTATATTTAAAATGCGACAAAATATATAATTTTCAAATTTAATAATGCTAAGATTGTCTAGCGATCTGAATTTTTTACATCATTCACGAGATGAATGAGATAATGAACATTGACCCCATATACATTTTTGTATTCAATAATGAATCACTATAATAATTAATTTGCATAATTATTGTTGCCAAACAGAAAGCTATAAAGATGTTATAGTATCTTGATATTGAAATAGTATTTAAGGTTCCGACAAGTTATTATAATTGTCACTAGAACATTTATTCTCCAGTGACTAGATGGCGCTACATACCGATTTGCATGACGACGTCGAACTGGTTTCCTGTTTGCATGTGTACTAAGAGAAACCAATTAGTATTTGTAAATAGTGGAAAGTGCACTTACCTGGCAGTGGGAGGCCATGTATTGCACTACGAAATAGGCCTACCCCATTATATTCAGGTAACTTTTTCATAAATAACTTGATATCATTTTGATATGAGTGAGGTTTAGATGTCAAATTAATTACGTTGCACAAAGGCTGACTTAAAAAGGATGAAATAATGATTCTCCTCTGACTCAAGCATGACCTTGTTACATATTATGTAATTTGTGACCTGGCATGACATCATTCTGATATAAGTCTTACTTCAAAATGTTCACTGGAATGTAACTATGCAGTCATATTTAGGTAACATTTAAATAAATACCTTTAATGTCGTTGTTAAATCATTTTTATGTCACTTTAATAACAATGAGGTTAAATTGATGTCACATGGATGTTATATTTATCATTATATTCATTATGTCAGCGTCATGTAAAAATGTATGAAATAATGATCTAAAACTTATGTAATTTGTGACATGGCATGACGTCATTCTAATATCAGTTTTATGTCAATGTGTTCACTGGGATGTATATATATATATATATATATATATATATATATATATATATATATATATATATATATATATATTATATATAAATTTATATATATTTATATATAAATATATATATTTAGGACATCTGGATGGGACTGACCACAAACACACAGTAACATCATCTCAAAATATCACTTTTACGACTTTAAAAATGGAATAATGTGAGAAAAAAAAATCAATATATCCAGATTATTTTAATTATTACTTTAATGTATTTTTTCTGTAAATATTATTTCCCAAAATACAAGAATCATAGTTTATTGACAGAGCCAGTGAATAAGATCTTATCACCATGAAGAAGGTAGAAGGCAAATGGACGGTTAGCGTAGAATTCTTCATAATGTGGAGTTATTTGTATAGAAATCGCTTCAGTAGCTAGGAAAGCTGTGAAAAAAGAACAAAATCAATTATACTGTATGAAGTAATTCATAGCTGGTTAGTACATAAGTATCCCTTAGTACTTGAAGTTAATTAAAATGTCAAAAAAAAACAAGTTTTGTGATTAGAAACAAAACGTCCGCAGTAGCTATCCTTGTTCTTGAAACATTATCCAACAATGATAAAGATAATTAATAATTTACCTATTTAATGGAAAATCCTTCAATATTTGAAGGTGAATATATGTTCCTATGTTGTAATTGGCCACACAAAGTTTGGTTGCTTGAATAACATTGAATAAATAGCACCTCATAAACTATGTGGTCTGTTATTCTGTAAAAGGCTATGTTGGGCTATATGGGGGAGAGGGCTGTCTTAAGTAATTTTACACTATAAATTGATTTATAACATTTTTAATGAAACGACAAAACTTGTAGATATTTATAAATTGTCAAAAATGAACTTATTTAATTTACCCTACTTTTCTTGCATATATTCTAATGCTCTATAGTTTGAAGTAAATTTGTCAACACAATCAAAACTAAAAGAAAAAACTCTATTGGGATAAAAAGGTTTGTTTTCATGAGTGATGACTAGCTACGCGGGGGATAAGAGAAGGCCTAAGTGGAACCACATGGTATAAATGCTATAAATGCCCAAAGACAAAAAATATAAAGACTAAATTTCAACATCGAATTACCTTTTTTTCTTTCGTTTTGTATTTGTTTATTGTATTTGATTTCATGAATATAATTTAATAAAAAATAAATTTTCCATATTTGGCATAATTTATAGCTAGGAACTATTATTTTACAAGACTTGCTATTGATAACGTTAAAAGTAATTATTGTGTTTGTAATGGAATAAACCTACATTATTTTCACTGAAATAGTATAATATTGACATACAATAAAATAGAATAAATTTAAGATATCTCTGTGCTAGATTCGGAACTTTTTGTCATTCTAGAATTTATTATATATAAATAATATAATATTATATATAGAATAATAACTATTTCCAAAAGATCTAGACCTAAATGGTTTTAGAGTGAAAAAATTACTGAGACTCATTTAAATGATTGTATTTACCTACATAAATTGTTTATAATGTCTGTGAGTTTTAATTTAGAAGTCTAATCGATGTAAGCTGATAAGCTCTTAAAAAAAATTAAAAAACAATTCTCCATCGTTATATTGATTTCATACTCTAAAAGCGTTTTGCTTTTTTAAAGAAATTTGTTGTCACAGAGGTGCTGATGGAATTCTTTTTTGATGAGAGGCTGAATGAGGAACAAATAAAAATGCAACTTACCAGTAGCAGCCGCAGCTTCTGCACCTTCTTCATTAACCTCAATAAAGGCCTTCTGTATGGCCTTGCTGACGAGTAAACGTTCCGAAGTAATCTTTGTTAGTTGAGAAGTATTGCCATCGAAAATACTTTTAATGCCAAGCTGTCAGGGTTTAAATTAATATTTTATATGAACTGTCATTGTAGTTCCTAAAGTAAACAATTTAATCTTAACTAACTTTTTCCAGTTTTGCTAAGGGAAAAGGGACTGTTTGGGTATTTTGTTTTGATTGCTTTTTTTATAATAAATTGTTTACCAACTTTCTCAATCATTTAGTTAATTATTCAGTGATCTAGTCAAGAACATGACTGTATGGCCAAATATTGTAACATAACAATGCTAATAACAAAAAATCTACAACAATCCGCCGTTTGCATCCAGCCAATTTTTTTAGCTTTCGTGAGCTTGGATAATACTTTCAAACATTATTTTGACGTAGCTGTAAAGTTTTTAGTTTGTTTAACTATTATAACTATTTTAACTATTATAACTATACTAATGTATTTCCGTAAATCAATTTTGCAATAGAAAATAGTTCACTATAATAAATTGTAACATACACTCTCGATCTTTTTCGAAGATTTTCATGTTGTCTGCAATATCTTGCGATCACATTTTGTTTTAATATAGGTTTTATGATTTAAAAGTTTAACTCAAAAATGTACTTTACTACATTTTGCGAAAAAATCTTATACAACCTGTGTTCACTTGGATACTACAAGCTATACGATAGTATAAACTGATATCAATGTCATGTGTTCTTTTTTATCAAACCCTGAAAAAGAAACAACTTTATAAAATTAGTATGATTTAATATCCGCAGCTCTTATCTGACCATATTGTTAAGTATTTCTATATCTATGGTCTACTATTTGTACTGCAACCGTAAGTTGCTTGTATTAGCTGTAATCCGAGACTGTCCATATGGGATTTGAAATATGGATAAAGGAACTAATCTACTAAAATGTTTTCTGTATAATCTTTATATTCTGTTAATATATAAAAGTGAAAAACATCTTCCCAATTATGTTTTTAGACCAGTACAGTAAATGTATGTGTGTATAAATATATATATATATATATATATATATATATATATATATATATATATATATATATATATATATGTATATATATATACATACAAAGGAAAAATTTACCCTTCAAATTTAATGTTTCAAAGACTTCAGTAATGTGGGCAGAATGATTAAATAAAAAAAATACATTTGCTCATTTTCTTAGTTGGTACAAAAATAATTTCTTAATTATTTTCCTATGGCCAGGAACTGACGCTGGGTGCTGTAATGTTAGTTTATTGCTCGCATTGATTAATTTGTGAATCAACGTTTCAGAAAATTTCTACATTATTTCAGCAATATATATTTAATTATATTAATTATAATTACTTCAGCAATATGTTTTTAAGAACATTAATATGATTATTATTGAGGAAATACTTTTACAATTTGATAAAAGTAAACTATCTATTTATTTCCTATGTAGGGATGGAAAAAGTAGGGATGGAAAAACGTGTCAAGGTTTGTCAATAGGACAGGATGGAGATTAATCTGAAAAAATCAAATGAGAAGGCTGATAAAGAGATTAAGCAATGCTTTTGTTATTGGATAAGAACATATTTAAAGAAAGACCATACGGGAATGGTATATTAACATAAAATATTAACGGTAATCAGTTGAATTAGATATATCATCATCATAACTGGATTTAGCTATTATTTAATGCAGATTGCAACATACTATATTATCTGGCTTAAAAGTGATGTAAGGATGCACATTTCCAAGTACAAATCTCATTCAAGGAAATGGAATCTGATGAAAAGTTGTTTGTTTTATGATAGAGAAAATTAAAACAAATTTTGTGTTACGTTTGCAATGCTTCTTTTTTGGTAGTTGTCATCATTTACACAAAATTATTGTTTTCTATCTACTCATGCTCTTCGTAATATATAAAATTTAAATCAACGTAAGTTTCTTTAAAAACCACGGAGTGACCATTTAATATTGAAGAGTATATTTACTGTTAGGTAACAAAATCATCTAAAGACTGTTTGGGACAAATAGATGAAATGTCAGTTATATTCCAAACAGATTAATGAGGTCACTACTAAATATTGAATCATCATCTGCAACATAGAGTGGAAAATCTGTTTCTCTGTACCTATCTTATTAGATGAATGATACATCAATGGTTAGAAAATTACTTTTTCTCTCAAAATAGATTTTAACTTTTTACTAAATTGCTTAATTCACTTCCATTAAAAAACTGAGTAGTATTTGAACAAGTGAAATTGTCATTTTTTGCACATTTGAATGCCGATCATGCCTTGAGGCGAGATATGGGGTCAGGCGCACGCAGGATAGTCTTATAAATTCTATGATGATTGATAGATTGCCTTATAAATTCTATGATCAATGCATTGCTGCCATCGGTGGTGATACATTGTTTATACACGAGCATTGTATGCAAAGACTAAAGTCAAGTTTGAAACCGTAGTTTCGTAATTCGGTGATTATTATTGTGGATTACGAATTTAAAATGAACAGTGAGGCGAGATGGTCCGGTAAGGTTTATCAAGGTTTTATTCTGAGTTTGTTACTATTAACGGTGCAGGAACATCTGGACTATAAAGTGTGTATCTAAGACATTGGCTCTTCGTTGTCACAGATTATTTATAAATTTATTGATAGTGATGTAAAATTTGCTTCAATCTGGATCTTCATACTGTGTCCTTTTTTGTCATAATAACATTGCTATGATAGTGATCATTGCTATGGTATTGTCGTTCTATCCGAAGAATTGGGTCCCCAGAAAGTGTTCTCCCAAATTAACTCAACTTTCACCATATGTGATATACGGAAAACTACAATTTGCATAATATATTTCAGTATGTCTACAATTTCTGCTTTACGATTTGTGCCAAATAAATGCAATAATTTAAAACTTATGTCAGCTATTGTGAGAATGGTAAAAATATTAATATGTATGGGGAATTAGTTATAGAGTGCTAATAAGTTGAAAGGGCGCATTTAACTAAGATGTGTCACTGTCGTATAGAAATGAGATGTCTAATTACATATTGTTCACAAAATTCATTTGGTGGATTGTGGTGGGTCTGTGAAGTAAAATCTTTCTAAAACCAAAAACCAACACAATCATAAAAACGTTTTCTTGCACATTCGTTATTAATAATCTCGTTCATGTTGTAAAATTAACATTAAATTCTGTAATAAACTTTATACATATCTATTGTGTATTGACCACGGATACCTGATGAAGATGTGTTGGTTTTGAAATAATAAGTTATAGTTATAAATAATAGAACCTGACAGCAGCAACTCGTTAATAACCTATAAATTCAAATTAACTTAGAAAAACAACATGCTTTACTAATAGCCAATATTAATCTGTAATAGCATTATAATATTTGGGCAAAATTAAAAAAATAAACCAAACCTCGGGAAGAATTTTATTTAAATTCAGACTTGTCTCGATTTTAAATTTGGGTATTGTGACATCAACCTCCTGTGATCTCATATTGGAAACAATATTCTGTATATTATATTCTGTAGCCAGTTTAGTCTGCAGAGCTTGGAGATTGTCACCTTCGTTAGGCAAAGCAAAGACCATTGACATTTCTCCTCCCTCGTAAGGCAGTTGAAGAAACTGTCAAATAAAACAATAGTATCAACGGAAATAATACCTATTAGTGATCACATGTCCTCAATACTATGAAAATAATATGTCAAACTCAAACTATGAACCTCATATACATTATATGACATGTTAACGTACATTTATGTGGCAAGTTATATTTATATTATAATGGATGATAGCACAAAATTTTGTCTTTTCATCACATCATTTGAAAAGAGTCATATCATATGTAAAAATGTGGTGTATTAAAAATAAACCTTTTTCCTTTTACATACAAAAATCGGAAAACTTTCAATGTAAACATTTACAGGATTTGAATCAATTGTCCCAACGATATTTTCAAAACTAACAAAATTAAATGCAATTGCTTTTATAGACTGCGTTACTACAATTATTTAATGTGGTATGGTTTCAGTAGGGTATTTTGCTTAATTGTAGCAGTCCTTACATCATCGTCTTAAACCAGTTCTTAACCAAACCTGTTTGATTAGAATAATTCCTCAGGATTAGCTTAACATGGTCCAAATATTCAGAAATTTTTATATTTTCTACATAATTACTATTGTGCTAAGTTATGTCTTTCAGACAGGACAATAATATTAATTTATTATTTATATTCCCTTAAAGTAAATTGCACTCAACTTGCGTGAACAATCACACATCTAATATACTGTGATTAAATATGCCTACGAATGGGGATATCCCGTGAATATTACCATTTTTATGATACACACTGGTGGTAGTTGACAACTTTTGCTGAAACTTATTTTTATTGCACTCTTCATCACCGTTTTTCACCACATCATTGCATTGTTCAATAATTAGTATGAAAAAAGAAGTCATCTGAAAGACACTCACCTTTGCATTAAGAATGATGTCATGAACATAAAGAAAATCTCTGTACGAACCCATGGTGGGCACCATTGAATATGCTCCGTTACTCGATTGGAAGGATTTATTTTCTGTCAAATCCTTTTCGAATTTCTCTTTCCATGAACCCTGAAGAAGTAAACAATTTATTTGTCATGGAAATTATGAGTAGCATTTCTACCGTGTTCATTAAAAACCAAGTTATATAATAGTAGCTCTTTCTAGATTGAAGTTAACATTTTGCTGTAATATTATTCAATGTGTACAATCATTTAACTCAATGACAATTATGCAAAGCTTTAAAACACTGTTTCATAAAAATACAAATTTTTATTACAATGTTAATGGGTAATTAAAGTTAAAAATTTAAGTAACAACGTGCACACATTGATTCAACTTACAATTATTAATTGTAAGTTGAATAGAAAAATTGAAAAGTTGGATACAAAAAATTTACTGCAAGTTGAATACAAAAGTTGAAATATAATAATTTATTAATATAATGCCTGAAAAGGATAAAACCCTCCAATAACACAATTTGGATGATTTAAACTATATACTTAGAATCTTTGTACACTGCTTTTGAAAGATATGTATTGAAGTATTATTGAATTTTTTAATATACCTTGAAGTAAATAGCATTAATAAGAACCAGACGAGTTTCTGGGGTAAAGTCATCAGCTGATAATAGTTTTTGTATACGGTTATTTGTCTTTGATTCCACCTGAAAAATTTATAAGCTTGGTTATAATTCACTGTTCAAAGAAAAATTTTGAAGGTGTGTTAATATTCTATTATGTTAATTACTAACCCATGTATTGATAACTTTGGCAGAATTTTCTTTATCGATGAAATCAAGAGATTCAATGCCAGCATTGAATATGACTACGCTGTCACGCTGGAAATTGGAATTTAGTTCTACACCATCCTTTACATATATTTTGTTTGCCATATCCAGAGTTACTCCTTTGACATCTTTCACTTGCTCAGACAATGCCATGAACGATGAGCGTGTCTGTAAGAAAATTAATTTAAAAGATTATATTTAAAAGACTCTTATTGTGTGATCTAATTTTGCTATCTTACTTCCTTTATTTACTAACTCTTAAAATTACATATTTGATGTAAACATGATGTAACATATTAACATTTCATCCACAGTATATTTATCAATATTTTCAACATTTTTGCAATTTTGGACATTTTCCAGTTCATTTGGTAGAATAACATTATTCAACAAAGGAAAAAATAAGGTTATCTCGCTATACTTGACCAACATATTCTATTTGAGGCTGTTGTAAAGAAGATAAAAGATACGACTTTTAGATGTGCCCAGCAGAACTGAACAAAAATTGAGAGTGAAGAATTTATCAGAGGAATTAACAAAACAATTTAACAAGAATTGACAGTGGAGAACTGACTCATCCAGAATAATACCAGTTTGTAGTTAACCTTTTTTTTCGGTCTTACGGGAGAGCTTATTTAAAATGTTTTTCCAAATGCGTGCATATCTCAAAATTAGTATAACATAATCATTTTGTGAATGTGGAATTCATGAAAAGATTACTGAGACATCATATATTTAAAAACAATTAATTCCATGGGAATGGTGACAGATGTCGATAAAGCATTCAATTAGACCAATAAATTTATAAATTTTTCTGTACCATTTCGTATTGTGGAAATAAAACTTATTTCCATTATATGATACAAGATACTTATAAAATATTATTTTTGTTTCTTAGGAAGTCCACTAAAAATGTTTTAGTAATATGAAATTTCAGACACAACAATTTCATAAAGATACAAGTTAGATCACAATGTTGAATATATTTGGCGATAATTTTGTAGAAATTCATTATTCACAATTAAATAAAATGACATGGTGTAGTATTATTTCTAGTAATTTACATTCTTTACCACGACTTAGGTTTGGTTTCTATTGCCCACCTGAAGATGTTGTCATACAACTAAACCTAGATCCATGGTAAAGAATTTAAATAAGTAGAAATAATACTACATCACGTAGTTTCATTAAATTGTGGACAGTACTCGCTGCTAAACAGGAAGAAGTTTCTATAATATTAATACTGATTATTTCTAATGATTCAGTTTTTAACATTAAGATATTGCAGTTTCTCATAATTATGGCATTTTCCACGAACATTAGCAAAGTCAAGGACTAGGAAGTTATGAAAAGTTGCTGACACTCATTTACCTAAAATCAATTTTTTCCCACTAGCAACAATATGTTGCTTTGTCATAAGCTAAAATAGCAAAGAGGATATCAAAAAGGTCCTAAAAAAATATAATATACAACCAAAGCTTGTAGGAAAACTGAAAAATTAAATGTTGTGGTTCTGCTCATAAAGCAAAATAAAATAAACGTTTAAAAAAATTGGTGAAAATGAAGTCCATCAAAATAAATATGATGTACATTTACACAGATGAATAGAAACACGATCCTTATTTTGTTTTATTTAATTATTTTGACCCTAAAAAAATATTCATATTTTGTTCAATTTACAGTAGTGTTTTTAAAACCACAGGTTTAGATAATTTTCATTCTATAAATAAGAAAAAATAAATGGGTATTTATTACATTTTTTCACAAAAATCAACTCGTACTATTTACAAAAGCCAATATATCATTTAAATAACTCCTTCAAATTTCTGTAATAATTATTCTAAAATAATACACATTTATATATCAAAAAATATAAACATGTGTTATAAAAATTATTAATATCTAATAAATGAACAAAAAATGTTCTACTGTATATTGTGCAAAAGTTAAATGAAAGATAACCACACATCACTTTGATATATGATAGGTCTATGTTTATATAAATAGTAAACATATCATAGTGACAAGGGTATTTCCTGCAAGCATTGTGGTATGACTAGGTTGGCTGGTGTGGAAGACATGGTATGTATTATAAACTTACAAATTGGTCATTAGGTAAGTCCAATGCGTTTAACAACTCTTTGTGCGTGTGGGATTCTGCTCCTAGCGTCAGTAGAGCGAGGAGCACCTCCACCGAGAGTGGTGACATGACAATATTCTTGTTTGACTGTTCTTTAGCCACTTCCTGTAAGAATGAAATATTACTGATAATGTCACTGCAGTAGATAATTGAAAGTTATTCAACTGAAATATAAAAAGTTTTTTTTTAAATGAGCATAAATATAAATATTTTTAGAATGAATCTTACAAGATTTGATATTTTAATATTTTTTAACTATAATTACATAATTTTTAAGTTCCAACCATAAATATTCCAAATAAATATAAGAATTAAAACTATTAATAAATGAGTGTACTTGAACAATAAAATATCACAACTGTCAAACTTACATTATGGAAAGAGGTGGAAAACTTGGCAATTTTTGCACTCAGTTGAACAGCATCATTATTCTCTGACGTCGGACCGCAGAGGCCAGCTGATATTACAGCGCCGGCTACTAATAATCCTATTGAGGATAAATATTCAATTTTAACTATAATGTATTCTATACATGACAATTTGGTGAGGAAACAAATATAAGTGCCAGCATTCAATAGAATATGAACCTCGAATCTTACGATATTTAGACGTAATTAGAATCAGTAAGAAATAATTGGTATCCCAAAGTTACCTAAAATGTTCAGAAACATGAGGAGACTACTTTCTCTTTCTGTCATTGCAGATATTGGCGAGGATACTTGCCAACAGTATATGATAAAGTTCTCAGTATATTCAGTGGCCAAAACGTTAACAGAGAATCATAATAAAATATTGTGTGTCAAATTGTACATTTCATTTCAGCTTGATGGAAACCTATCAAATTCAAATGAAACAATTTGGCATGATTTTTTACCATGGACAAAATCTAACTCTATTACTTCAGTACCGCGATTGAAAAGAACTTAATAGATTAGCAAAGACCGCCTTCATTGAGACCCAAAAATTCAAAGACACATCCTCAGTGGAAGAGGTTATGGATCTGGTTTTTTAGGATACAGAAAATTTAAATGTGGTGAATTATTTAGAAAATTTAACTATTAATACTGGCTCGTACTACTTGGAATGAATGTACTATATGGAAATAAGAATAACAAGAGGAACGACCAAGAAGCAAGGGCGAAGAAAATTGCAAGCCTCTCCAGTAGCTTAGTTTATATTTGCTGAATATTCAAGTGTGATGTCCTTGAATTCATCTTGGCTTTACGTCACTAAACATCCCCACGCATCCTACTACCTTCTTCCAGAGCTTATTCAAAATATATGCTAAGTTGTGAAATTAGTAACACCTGGACATAAGAATTACTCCCTCTACATAAATATCAAGAATCATAATACTTTACTTCCTTTTTTCTTCCATATCCTATTTTCTTCCTACATACAATGTGTTTTGAACGTTTAAATATATGAGTCTGTGTGAATATAGGTGTATATACAAACACACACACACACACACACACACACACACACACACACACACACACACATATATATATATATATATATATATATATATATATATGTTAATATTTGAATATGAAATGCATCTAAGTACCTATGTACATTTATTTTATTTCTTTTACTGTTATTTAATTGCACAGGTTAATGTAGTCTACGACAATACCGTTCATGATAAGTTCCCCTTAATTTTCAATTCTGTATGTTAAAGTCTCTGAATAAATAAGAAAATAAATATTATTTATGCTGGCCCGAGAATTTCTATCAGGAGACTCAAACTTGCTTCTTCGAATGCGATATTTAGTGATTGTCTATAAGTAGCTTGTGTAAGAATATAAATATTTACATTCTGTTTTGTTATTGGAGATAGGATTATTTATCTATTAAATAGATTAAGTTGACAAGTCAATTAAATGTATTGTAATTAAAAATTTATCTACGATATTGATCATTTCAATTAAAATTACTTGCCTTCATAGTCAAACTTTCAATGTTCAGTGGTAAACTTACACTGTACATAAACTTTAATTATTAAGAATGTAGACATATATTATTTCTTAATATTCGCACATTGTATGGTCACAAGCATGTCACTAAGAACTAGCCTGACGAACATACAATAGTATTCTATAGCTATCTTAAAATAATTTTCATTATAATTTTCATTATACCTTAAGTTAGGGATTTATTAGTTCATATTAGCAGTGATAATATTATACCTTTTCTGTGCATAAGTAAGTAAACTATTCAGATAAATACATAATAATAACAATAGTTACTTTCTTCGCCTTGGCAAAAATTTCATAGTTCTATGGGGGTGTTCTTTTCAAATTTTCTCTGTGCTGCAGGGTCTGCTATAATTTGTTGAAAGTATTATTTATATCAAAGCAATATTTTTATATTTTTGGAACGAGGTTTTTTTTTCTAATCCCTCTCACTCCCAAATTTGTGTTGTCAGTATGTTTCCCCACATCAAATTTCATCACTATAGGTCCAAAAATAAGAGAATAATTGAACAGGGACATATAGACAAACAGACTGACGAACACACATGTACCAAACTGTATGTAACTTGGTGCCTTGCTCGGTATGGAATCTTATACATAACCCTGTGTATATAAGTAAATAAATGTACATGTTTATTAAAAATACTGTAAAGTAATATATTAAAAGCAAAATCTATTTCTTTTCAAAGCAACCATTATTATAAATTAAAAATTAGTTTCATAAATTTCTACTAGATGGCGATAGTTATTTTTAATGTATATTTTTACTTTAATATTTTATTTATATTTGTATATATCAGCAGCTGGAGCTACATATATCACTGCCTATCGGACACTAAGGGGCTCATCTATGCCCTGAATATATTAATAAATCATAAATTAAAATATTTAATAAATCATATTTCAGTAAACATTTATGTAAAAAATATTATTATTTCTACGAGAAAGTAAAAGATAATTGCAAAAACGCTCAATCATAATAATGTATCAAGCACCACGTCATTTTTAAGTAAACAAGGATTATTTAAATCAGTGTGTGTAAATACGAAGGTAATTTCTTTATTAAATGGTGTTGACACTAAGAGATGAAATCGATACGATATGTAGTGAGAGATAGGAATTCACTTGTCCTAACATAATAATCTTAGAGAAAACTGATTCAAATTACTAATACTAGATGTAACATTATTCATTAACAAGTCGGAGAATACTGCATTGATGTGCGCAGCCTAGCATTTAAGGCAATTGATATTTAAGTATTAGATTCGCATAATGTCTACAATATAGTTGTACAATGTACTTTATATAAAAGTAAAAGTACTTTATATAAAAGTAACTTATCCCATTTTTTTCAATTAAACTATTATCGCCCATTAGATACCACAAGTCCTAAAAATGTATTCATGTGCCTTGTCCACCTGAATGCTATAAGCTATGCGATGGTAAAAGTTTCATGTCAATTGAATAATCTGTTTTCATTAGATATCCACAAGTCCTAAAAGTGTATTTCATATGCCATGTCCACCTGAATACTATAAATTATACGATGGTAAAAGTTTCATGTCAATCGAATAATCTGTTTTCATTAGATATCCACAAGTCCTAAAAGCGTATTTCATACGCCATGTCCACCTGAATGCTATAAGCTATGCGATGGTAAAAGTTTCATGTCAATTGAATAATCTGTTTTCATTAGATATCCACAAGTCCTAAAAGTGTATTTCATATGCCATGTCCACCTGAATACTATAAATTATACGATGGTAAAAGTTTCATGTCAATCGAATAATCTGTTTTCATTAGATATCCACAAGTCCTAAAAGCGTATTTCATACGCCATGTCCACCTGAATACTATAAACTATGCAATGGTAAAAGTTTCATGTCAATCGAATAATCTGTTTTCATTAGATATACACACGTCATAAAAGTGTATTTCATACGCCATGTCCACCTGAATAATATAAACTATGCAATGGTAAATGTTTCATGTCAATCGAATAATCTGTTTTCATTAGATATACACAAGTCCTAAAAGTGTATTTCATACGCCATGTCCACCTGAATACTATAAACTATGCAATGGTAAATGTTTCATGTCAATCGAATAATCTGTTTTCATTAGATATACACAAGTCCTAAAAGTGTATTTCATACGCCATGTCCACCTGAATACTATAAACTATGCAATGGTAAAAGTTTCATGTCAATCAAATAATCTGTTTTCATTAGATATACACAAGTCCTAAAAGTGTATTTCATACGCCATGTCCACCTGAATACTTTAAAGTTTCATATCAAGCTAATGATTTGTTTTTGTGCCCAACCTTATAAAAACAAAGCAATAAATGAAATTTCCCTCTTTCTATAATCAATATGATTAGTCAATTATATTTTCATTGCAAAGTTGTTACCAAACCTGGTCGCAGGGTAATTTATATTATTTATGTCAACATTAAGCTAGTTAATATAGAAACTCAGACTTTTATAACAGCACGTAATATTTTAAAATGTTTAACGATAGCATTTAGGTCATTTCGGTTCATTACAATGTTATTCAATCCGCTCCATCTTCAATACTTCAAGGTCGTCAAGAATCGAAAACTATTAAGTAATAAATAATAATCATTACATTGCCTCGAAGTATAAACCAATACAAAAAAAGAAAGTCAACATACTGGGTTGATACGGTACGGCACCAAGTGAAGGTCAAGGCTTTAGGCATCACGGATATTTTGTGGTTTGTTTGACAAAAGATTCGGCTTCGGTCAAGATTTTAACTAACTTACGGTTTCGGCCAGTTCGGTAAAGACCAATGGAAGTTCCATTATCCTAGACCATTTATCCTCTATCTGTGACAAATTAAAACGAGAAAAGAACTAAAATACTTGTTCATTTTATTTTAAAAGTTTAGTCAATATTCTCTTTGTAATTGAATATGTATTATTGCCTTTATTCAACCTGGAAAAATAAAGGAAAAATTATATTTCTATATTTATTTGAAATTACGGCTCTCTTCAGTTATGCCCACTTTGTACTCATCGCGTATGTTTTTGCGTCAATTACGCACGCATAATGATCCGCCAATCTTCACTTCAAATCAATTACTTTAAATTATTTATCAATACAAGCTTGAGATAAAAAGAAACACACGCATGCAAATTTCAAAAACTAAAATTTTGAGTTTTTACGGTTTTTAAGCTGGAATAATGCGATACGTTCACAACACCGCCTCGACGGAATAAATTAATTAAATATGCACGCAAACAATTGAATACCTCAGAGACATTGTACAGATTATGTGAAATCTTATTTTTAAATCATTATGTTTCATGACATAATAATAAGAGCTGATCAATTATAAAAAAAAATTCTTTTCTACGGTTCCGTAGAAAAGAGATTTACAACGAGCAACCCTCACAGGTTCGTTGTGTTCGTCCGTCGGTCACAGCCTCACAATTTCTTTACTTTTAACCTTATCTGCATGATATTTTGCAAATAGGTGACTCAAATTAAGACCTCAATAAATAGGTATCCAAATATTAAAAAGTAATTTAGAATAAGTAACTGTTTAGCTTAAAGACTAGTCACTTAGGTTAATGCTGGCAAATAGACAAACGTTCCAATATTTTGCTAATTGATTGAGGGGAATTTATCAGTTACCCAAAAGGCACTTTTCATTGGGCGAATGAAAAAGACGTAGTTTTTCTTTATGACTGCCATAAAATAACATCAAAGGGCGGATTTTTTAGCCTTTTAACGAAATTTACCTATAATGGCTAGAAATGAAACACAGGAAAGGGGAGTGACGATACGCTTTGATCAGTTTATTTAAGTTGGGCGTACTTTTATTACGCGCTTTATCTCCATAGCCAATCGCTGTCATATGTTAATTGATTTCTTTTTTAATATCAAAAGATGAAAGTTTATTTAAGCGCGATATTGATATATGAAAGTTTATTTATCTAATGAAAGTTTATTTATCTAAGCGTGATATTGATATACGAAAGTTTATTTAAGCGTGATATTGATATATGACAGTTTATTTAAGCGCGATATTGATATATGAAAGATTATTTAAGCGGGATAAATACTAAAATAGATAGTGCATGGAATGTTACCGAGTCAGAAAAAAATAATGTATTTCAAGAATAGATTTCGATACGGCTATTTTTCGTTATTATAATAAAGATATCGTAATATTTTTTTAACTAACCAAATGAAATTACTTATTAAATTAGCAAAATATTGGAACGTTTGTCTACTTACCCTCATTTACTTAAATGATTAGATTTTAGCCAAAACACTACCACTTATTTTATGTGCTGGCGAGATGTGTAAAGGAAGAAAAATATTTCTTTTCTCCGTCTCATCGAGTGAGATGTCATTGAACACGTTTTTTAAAATGCAATTTGGCTTCACTTACAATTTTCACTTTCAATTTTCGTTTTCCGAAATTGATCAGAAAACATTCTAAACACTAGCATTTAATCGAATTTCCTACTAAAATCATTTTGGTTCACTTGCATCAAACAATTCATGATATAACTAGATATAACTACAAAACTATAGTTTTTGCGTACTCTGACGCGCACTTAGCCGCTTTTTTTTCTTAAACTTCCTCTAACCACAACATTGTACATTAACATAAAGTATAATTTAGTAAATCACCTGTGAAAACTGCATTGATTTAGTGAGTGAACACAGTTGATTTGGATAGCCAAAATGCTTCGATATGTATGCTGTACAAACAGATAAACGATTTATGTACCACTAACTCGATATAATATGTGCATTGGTACAGAGAGTTTAACGGAGTTTCTATTAATTCAAAGATTGATCGTCTAACATTGATTTGTTTTATTCCATAAGAGGCGTTTCTGCCCAACATTATGAAGACGGATTAAAAGATCAAGTCCGCGGTCCAGTCCCGATCTGGTCCCGAGTAACTAGTCCTGTTTCCAAATTTAACTTTGGCGAAAGCGGTTAGATGTAGACCATTAATTAAAGTAAATAATTAGCGATATATCGCTAGAAATGAACAATCACATGATTATTAAGGGATAGTGCGGTTTTGATGAGGATTACATCAAAAAATGACTTTTCTTTTACATCTATATTTAGAATGTGTTGTTAGAAGCCTGTAGTCAATCTAATAGTTGAAGACATCAGATACATGGAAATCATGTACATGTAATGAACCACATCTACAATTATCATAAATGGCCAATACTTTAATAAATTTAAATAAAAATATTACAAATATTAATAGGTAACTGAAATCAACGTAGGTTTTATTAAACGTCTCAATACTTGTTTGTAAACTTCTTAGAAATTTTAGTTTTAATTGAAAAAAAAGTCGCTCGTAAATAATGAGGTCTGACAATTATTTCAAATATTCAGTCGATTATGATAACAATGATGAATATTTAGTTTAAAAAATCATGTAAAAACTCACCTAAAGCTGAAGAACGACCCATCTCAGCAGCTGGTGCGTGTTGCTCTAAATGCTGCAAACGACAAAATGGCTCTTCAGTTGCTCAGCTGGATCATGTTGAGCGAACTCGTGTTTATTTGACGTCTCTCTCAGTTCTCATCTCGTGTTTCCTGGTAAACCGATTATGAAAAAAGAAACTAGCGGGGCTAGGTTTTTTATCTGTTGTCTTAAATCATTATTTTAATGATTTTCCTTAACCCGAATGCACTCAACACTCACAGTAAAGTGTAAACTTAACGCGAGTTATTACTCGCATAACCAATGGCTGTTATTCTACGTAATTGTGTTATATATCTTCGGTATTCTTTCTTATTTTCTCATTAGTATCACAATGGTTTTACACTAAAAACTAGTAATAACAACTTAATCTGTACTAATGAAACAGTGTGAGATATTTTTTTTTTGTTTATATGCACCAGATAATCTGGACGTTTTTCTTGTTTACCCTGACAAAACCGTTATAATACTTAAATAAATATATGGAGATGTTATAGGGTAAGGTGGATATCATTGGATCGTTGCTTTTATTAAACCGTCAATGTTTGTCGAAAACTATATACACGCGAGCGAAAGAGACAGAGGACAAGACTTTTCTGCTCCCAAATATATATATATATATATATATATATATATATATATATATATATATATATATATATATATATATATATATAAGGTGATTTTTTCGTTAGTGGACAGCAAAAGTAAGACTTTTGGTTTATAATTTTATAAGTATAGTTTATAATATAAAAGTCTGTTTATCTGGTGTCATACGAGCGGTATCTACGTGCACAATTTTATAAAGTAAATATTCGGTTTATTTAATAATACCCTACCCCCCCTTGCTATAATTGATCCTCCCATGACATCCCGTATTTGAACCCGTCCAACGTAACCAAGGCAACTTTTTTTTTTTATCTGTCTGTAACTTGGCAATCTGTGTGTTGACACAATGGGCGAATCCGTTGAAGTTAATGTCATTTGTGGTCAGAAGGACCCCGTTTAGGCGAGTTCCTGTCATTTGCTGTCAAATCTCGCGGATAGTGCAGGTACACTATGCCGTTTGAGACAGGAGTATGTGACACTTCCTGTGCCCTCAAGCTGTGTTATCAGCTCATTGACATGTGTTGCTATTCTTTTCTGATACTTTTCGCTATATCTGGCAATCTCCTGCTTAACAGTGTCGTTTTAGGTCCTCGTGTATATATTTGTTGCTCACGTAGTAAGGGGCATTTATCATTGCTCTAACTGCTTTACTCTGGAATCTTTCGAGAATCTCGATATTGCTGTTGCTTGCTGTACCTCATAGCTGAATCCCGTATGTCCAGACTGGTTTTATGATATACTTGTAGATGGCTAGTTTGCTTTCCCGCGTAAGTATCGATTTAGGACCTGTGAGCCAATACATCGATCTGAGCTTTATGTCCAGCTGTTTGCGTTTAGTCCAAATATGCTTTCTCCAGGTAAGTCTTCTATCCAGATGCATACCCAGATATTTAGCATCTTCCGCTTGTGGTATAATTTCATTGTGGATTTTTATTGGGAGACAGGTTTGCCTTCTAAGGGTGAAGGTGACATGGACAGATTTTCCCTGATTAACTTTGATACGCTAATTGTCTAGCCACTTCTCTACCTCGTGAATATGGTCTTGTAGTTTAGCTGAGGCTACTGTTGGATCTTCGTGAACTGACAAAATCGCTGTATCATCTGCATAAGTCGCTGTTAGAGTATCAGCGTGCGTTGGCAGATCTGTAGTAAAGATCAGATACATTAAGGGACCCAGTATACTTCCTTGTGGCACTCCTGATTGGACTATATTGAAAAGTGAGGTTTCATTGTTATATTTTACCTCGAAGCACCTTCCATCGAGATATGATTTCAAGATCGGGAAGAAGGAGTGTGGTAACAATTTTTTAAACTTGTAGAGGAGTCCCTCGTGCCACACTCTGTCAAAAGCTTGACTAATGTCTAAGAAGACAGCAGAGCAGTAGTGTTTATGTTCTAAGGTACGGCTTATAGTATCTGTGATACGATGTATCTGCTCCACGGTGCCGTGATGTTCCCGGAAACCGAATTGATGAGCAGGAACTGCATTTGGTAGGTAGGTACGCATTCTGGTCAGCAATATCTTCTCCATCAGTTTACCCAGCAAGGAAAGTAGGCTTATTGGTCTAGAGGAACTCGCTTCGTGGATAGGTTTATCTGGTTTTGGGATCATTATTATTTGCGCAATTTTCCATTAGGTGGGATAGAAAGCAAGTCTTAAACAGGCGTTAAAGATTGCAGTTATAGGAACTACTCCTTTTCTAGGTAATTGTTTCAGTAGTTTTGCGTCGATTGAATCGTAACCTGGCGTTTTATTTCTCTCCACACTTCTTTAGGACTGGCACAGTTTAGTGGTAGGCACATTTGATTGGCGAATGAAGATACTCTAAGACTTCCTTATCGTGTTCTGGGTTTTTGCTAGGTAAAGGATGGAACACAAATTTTAGGTGTTCCAAAAATACCTGAGCCTTGTCACTGTCAGTTCTTGCCCATTTCGATTGAGAGGCTTTTATAGGTGGAATGTGAACTTTTGGTTGTTTTAGCATTTTTGTTGTCTTCCAAAGTGAGTAGTTGCTATCTTTGTTAGGAGGCAGGAGAGCCAGCTAATTTTGGAGACGTTCGTTGTCAGCTATACGGATCATGTGTTTGAGTTCTTCTGAAGCCTTGTTAAATGCTTTTTTATCGTTGGGATATTGAGTAGTATGCCATTTTTTTCTCAGTTGTCTTCTTTCATACACTTTATCTTTTATGAGCTTGGAATAGTGACAGTTTCGCTCAGTAGGTCTCAGGATGGGTGTTGATTCTTTTGCCGCCTGATGGATGACCTTATTGAGAGATTCAATAGCTTTTTCCACGTTCTCTTCCTTCTCCAGCGGCAGACACAGGCTTATTGAATCTGTTATTATTGTCTTGTAAATATTCTATTTTGTTTTATGTTTATATAACCTTTGTGGATACTCTGTCAGAATCGCTTTGTAGTGGTAGTTGAGTATCACTGGTGTATGGTCTGATGATAGGTCTGTGCATTCCTCTATGTCTATCTGGATAGATGCAATATTTCTGACAATGAAAAAGTCCAGCAGGTCTGGCACCTTTCCCTGATCAGACGGCCAGTACGTGGGAATACCATGTGAGATAGATTTAAGATGAAGTTCATTTAGAGCAGCGTACAGGTTTCGACCCCTCGTTAGTGTTAGCCTGGAGCCCCATGACACGTGTTTGGCGTTCCAATCACCACCGCATATAAAACTATTTCCAAGTACGTTGAAGAAGGATTTGTAGTCATCACTTATAATAGAATGTCTAGGCGGGCAGTAAATTGCAGTCAAGGTTGTTTCTGTTCTATGGTCCTGGATTCTAACTGAGGTAGCTTGAATTTTGTCCGTTTCGTATTTTTCAAGGGTATAATGTTTGATGTTCAGTTTTATTATGACTGCTGTTCCGCCATGAGAATTGCCAGTAGGATGGTTTGTGGTATACACCTTGTAGTTTTTGAGACTGAAATACGTTTTATTTGTAAACTTCGTTTCAGAGATTAAGGCCACGTCAATTCTTTCCGTTTTAAGAAATAGTTCGAGTTCTTGTCTACCTTCTGTCAACCCATGATGATGGCAACTAATGAGTCAACTAATTTTCTTTTTATTTTGCTTGTAGGTAGAATGGTGGAAGTGTTAAGACAAGATTTGCCTGAATAGAAAAAAGGAAATGGCAACTATTACAGTTGGAGTGAATACAGCAAGAAATTAGCCATCGAAGATTTAAACGAAAAAGAGATCGGTATATTAGTAGAGCTTGTCCTGTTCCTAAAACTATTTACAGGATGACATCTTTTAAATATAAAAAAAAGTTATAACTCGCAGTAGTTTCGAAAATAAGGAACGGGGGGTGTTCTGTTTTTGCTTATCTTTTAAAATATATTTTTAAATAAAATATTTAAAATTATTTTTATACTCTTCGAAACAAGCTCTTTCAAATCCACTCGACGTAAATTAAAATTTTTGGTTATTTAATTCTTATATGAATATTTAAACAATATTAGCCAGTGAAAAATATGTGAATTATGAATATGTATTACTATGCTAAATTTTAAGTTTTTACACAGCATTATTTCTTAGGAAATAGTCTCGTAGACGGCCTAACAGGTAGACAAAATTATAAAGATTCCGTTTTTCAGTGTGAGGTACTGAATCACCGATACCTGGACCACTGCATTCATTGCGCTCTTTTCAAATTTTGAGTGACACTCTCAAAGTATTTGTAGCGCTCAATTGCTAGTATATTTATAAATTGGATAAATCCCATGAATATAGGAAAATTGTACATATTTAAAATGTCAGTTAAAACTTCGCTTTCTGTAGTACGTTAATAACGGACGCCATTGTGCACGTCCGTCCCACACACCGTTACAACCGCCCCTAATGACAATTGGTCGGGCTCGAGCGTCAACGCGTGCGGATTTGGTTCGAAACGGACAAAGTTTGGTGTGCAGACAATCGAACCGCGCGAATACGTAATAATAATAATTATAATCGTCGGACAACTCTCCACACTAGCAGATTCGGTTCAACAAAGGACTAAATCCGTGGTTCGCTCGTACTAAATCCGATCGTCTATTGGCACTTTTACTCTGGAGGTTGAATTTGTAATGATGAGTAATTTTTTTTAGAAATGGAGTCGTTCTTATTCAGTTATTGACCAAAATATGTCTGAATGCTTTCATATGAATTCGTTGATAAATATAGGTTATCATTACACAGATTTAATAAATCCAAATAAATGACGGAAAAAATGGTACTATAATTTTCTGAAATGACATACTGCAGAACCAGGGATAGTCATTGGTTTTACCTAGAGTGACGATTCAAAAAGGCAACAGCATGCAGCAAAGATATAGTAAGAGTTTTATAACAAACTGACCGAAGAGGTCGATAGTCACGGTATAGTGGACTGTACAAACATGTTTAATATGGTCGAAACCGGACTATCCACTTTACAAAGAAAACCTCGTAATATTCTAGCTAAAAAATACAAACATCAGATCGGAGTAATCACTAGCTGGTTTGCTGTACAAGGGTGCAGGAAAATTTGGAAACCTACTGATAATATTTACGACGATTTACAAGACTCGATTTTTGCATTTAACCCCGAAAGTGGATACACAACAAAAGACATGTTTTACGTTTTTGACCCCAATATTTTATTGAACGTGTTAAGCCACCATTTTTACCACCAGTATCAGCCACCTAACTTATGTAAAGCACTTGCCTTCAAATGATTTGATGCCACGACATGGAATCATCATGTCAACATTACCGACAAGTACATCGCACAAGCTGCAGCAGCTTAAATTTTACTGATGAAATGAAAAAAATGGCTACGACAAAACGTAGGCCGATTTGTCATGTTATATCAGATCTCCATACATTGAACTTGCAGCAAGAGCGTGCAGATTTTGTAGGTGCAGCTGCTAGTAGCTTCAGAAAGAGTGGCATTTGTCCTACTGACAGAGATGTCTTCTTATCGACTTCACAAAACAAATCAGGGAATATAGCTCAAATGAACTATTTATTTCATAAATATCATCAGGTGTGTAAAGATAGCCAGAAGATAGCGAATCACGAAAGAGTAGTTGTGAGACTCAACGAGCCACGAAGTTAACGAATTCCCTGCATAAGGCAGGAAACTCGGTAACTTCGTGGCTCGAAAGAAAACAGCGAATCACAAAAAAGTAGCTGCGAGACTCAACGAGCCACGTAGTTAACGAGTTCCCTGCATAAAGCAAATCTGGATATTCCGAGAGATAAAAAATTAAAGATAAATATTACGGTATTAAAAGTTTAAATGAAGCAAGTTCCAAATGCAAATGAATGGTACTGCAAAATATAACGGTCGAAGACATGATTCAATATTTAGGCTGTCTTAAAAGGGTGCATGAAGAATGTGGCCTATATATGAACTAGTAGGGATTATGCACCAAGGCGAAATGTTGCTAATTTAAATAATTATGATGCTAATTTATATAGACTATAATAATTATGTTGCTAATTTATTTGTACAATTGTTTTAAATTTTATTTAGTTTTATGTTAGTTATTCCTATGAGATGAATTCCTTTGTCATCGTATTGTTACTTTTCGTAATTTTAAGTAAATTTGTCATTTGTTACAAACAAAAAGTTTATTACGAAAACTTTTAAGCTTGATACTCATTAACAGTTACAATAGCTATTTAAGTATTTACTTAATTCACTTTCGATCTTATTTAACGTTCCCATTATTATTTTGGCTAAAAAGAGATTATTTATTTTTGTTCGTTGCTTACATTTTTATTTGAGTTTACAAATTTCAATTTTATATCTGAAATTTCTTATTCCTAGCGATATTTTAAGTTTTACAACCAGTAGTGATATTAGTAATCTCTAATAAAAGTAATTTGTTCAAGTAGTTTTAATTCTTATAATGAGCGTTCACATTATTAAACCTGCGGTATGACCAAAGAACTGTAATGGTTCAAAGAAGGTGCCGTTGGTTCATTGGAGGCATCTTAACGGTTTGCTTTTAAATTTAATTTGTCGCTTTATTTTTGAATATTTTAAACTTAAACTATCCACGATTAATGAACAAAAAAATATTTAAAATAGCGTAATCTTTTTGTTTTGATTACTGATCAGTTTTAAAATTCCGACATTAGAAAAAAGTGTTTCAATACTGGCAACTTTACCTTAATTATGATGTCAGTTAATTGAAGTATTCTCAAACTTCATAGCGTTTTAAACTTTTTATTATGTATAAATATAACGTAGAACTATATAATTAAATAATGTTTGGATTGATGAAATTAATTAAATAACTTGAAAAGAAAAAAATATTGCCTTTTTATATTAAAAATACGCCCTCTGATTGATAGATTCAAAGACGGTAGAGATAAGCTGGTATTTATTTATTATCTACTACACATAACATTTTTTAGCAAATGGTCTCTCGTCGCCCACTAGAGGTGGTGCGCATACGAGTATCGACAACAATTGCTGGGCAATAGATAAGGTAGACCAGGCATTCTTAGAGTTAACGTCGAGTCAGCGACCCGAACTGGGCACTCAGACGTGGGGCACGCCTCTTTGCGAGCAGTCGTTACGAGTGTATTATTTCGTTTTTCACAATGTTGGCAGAATTGTTGGAGAATTAATCGGTGTAATATTGCATTACTTGTTTTTTGTTAATTATTTTTCTTGGTTACTTTCGTTCAGTGACCTGAATATTGCTGCTTGAAAAAATACTTTGATAATTTCTTTATTTGCCTTTTCTTAATTCGTATCAGTTAGATACCTAATGTGTAAAAAATTATGTAACTTAAGCTTTGCTTCATAATGATAGTTAAAATATTTTTAGACGTAAACGTCTCTTAAATATTTGTTTTTCATTTGAAACACTGAGTATTTATGTTATTTAACTCGGTATTTACGTTATACGAAACTTGATTACCGCTTTTGATTTGTATGGATATACTTGAATAGCCCATATTGTATTTTGTAATAACATATGGCTTAAGTAACTGTGTTTTTTCTTGCAGTATTTTTATTTGCTTTCGGTTTCATATTACTCATAGCTAACTTAATTTTTTTGCAAGAGCCTTGTACTCACATGCATTGATGAGTTCCTCAGGATATCTCCGGAGTTCGTCGTCATTTCCTGACCATATAATTTCCAGTGATATACTGTAAATGTATCACTGGAAATTATATCCTGCCATTAAAAAAACATTTTACAGTTCGGTTTACCCAGTTAAAACTTTGCGTAAACAAATATAAATAATAAAATTATTTTTATTATTTACATAGGTCGAACAGACAGCCTCCTCCTGTTTTTGAAGTAGATTAGAAGTAACATTTTGTCTGCCAGGTAACACAGATTTTCCAAACCATACTGACACCTGCAATAGTTATGTACAAGTATCTGAGTAAAACCTAATTATCACGTCACTTGATTAGTTTATCCCGTAGCCAAATGAAAAGCTGCTCATACATTAGTAATTTACGGTGGAATCTCAGTCTCATTTTTCAAGAATTCGTCAAGAAACACATACATTGTTAAGAGATTAAGCCTCAACAGGTGGTTAACTAGTCATGGCTCTGCAGGTCGGTATCACATTCTCTAATATACTAGATCCATTCTGCATCTGCAATCAAGTAATAGCAAGATGCAAGGACAATTATATCGTAGTGAGCTAGTAGCCGTCTGGTGTACTCTTAACTGCTTAAATGTGCTTTTACCGACTCGTATAAAGAACTCGTGATACTCTTATTTAGATAGAAAAGGCACCTGACATCTCGTATTTTTTTTAAGTTCGAGAAGTTCTGTGTTTACCTTTATTAGATCGCAAGGCTGTACGTATCATAACCTATAAATATAATAAAATTTTTAAGGCAGAAATGTATATTAATTTTTTATATAAATAAGTTGAAACACAGAACGTTTTTGTAATTTTTGTTTGTCTGTTTAAAAACATGTCACGTGAAAAATGCTGTGCGAATTCATATAACGATTAAATGGAAGTTTCATTGTGGTACTCCTTAGAGCCTGAGGAAGGATATGCGGAGAATTTTTTTAAATTTTTATCTATCGATTAGAGTGTCTATTTTGTTTGCTTGTGCTCGCATTAATTGCAAATTACAATACTTTAAATGTGGTTTTCAGTGTTGTATTTTTTAAGTCTTCCTTGATATTTTTTAGGTTAAATATTTAGTGTCAAGGTACAAAGATATTTAGTGCAAAGTATATATGATTTTATACAGAATAAAACTGCTATAAATATTGTCGATAAAAATTAAAAATTTGAGGCCCGGCCGTGTGTGAATAGCTAATAATATTATAAACATATATAAAGTTCAATGCAAGTACATTTTGTGTTTGTGTATGTCCTTTATTATACAATTTTTACCAGATTTCCCTTAATTTTCCACGTGTACTTTCTACACGTTAGCAACAATTGGGGGGTTGACGATTTCCACCCCGCTCTCATATTCGAATGTTACTCGCGTGACAGAAGTGTGAAAATGGGTAACACCAGCTTATTATTTTTATATTATTATTTTTGTCCACCTTGCCTTATCTTTAACGTGATCAAACATTACTTTTGTTTTCTCCAAAACCAAGCTTTTCCCCAACTACATTCTGATTCTCTCCGAATCGCATCCTCCCTAATTATTTATATATATCTCTCCCCCAACTACATTTCTAATTCCCTAACGAAACTTTCTTTGCATGCGTTCCGCAATAATCTCTTTTTAACCTATTAACCTCCTTAACTGTCATTCTTATTTCGTTTTCTCAAGATTTTCTCCTTATTCCTTCCACCATACCATTTTTGTCAACTTTTTCCAATCTATAATGGCAACATGACAAAAAAATTCCAACTTTACTGTTGCTGTCAATCAATCCAAAATACCGTACTTCTTCTAGCATATTCCGATTCTCTTCAAATCAATTCTATTGGTATATCTACATTTTAAAATTCCTCAAAATATTCAAAAACATTTAAAATTCCGAAAGACCATCCATACAAACTCCAAAAAATTATAATAGTAGATTAGAGGACAAAAATACCAGGAAGAAATAAATTAAATTTTGCGTTCACATTTGCACATTCAAAAAATTAGCTCACGCTATTTACCGACAATTTTCACACCTCTTGATAAAGTTTTTTAAACAGTTCTCCGTAATATTTCTTTTAGATCATATCTGCTCAATTACAACTACAAATGAAACGTGGGTACAACAATATGTCCCTGAATCTAAGCAGGAAACAACGCAGTCTATTGAAAAGGAGAAAGACCACTGAAGAATTTCAAAAATGGACAAATCGGCATTCAAGCTTATGGTCAAAATTGTTTGGGATTACGAAAGGATTCTAATCATATATTACCTGAGGGATATACATTAAATAAAAAAATATTATGAAAGACTTCTATAAACGTGCAACAAGTTCATTGTTGAGCAAATTAGGAGTAAACGGAGTTTTGTTTTTCTCAAAACAATGCACCCGTTCAAATAATTCGTGTTGCCAGACTTGCCCTGAGAGAAGGAAGCTTCGGGGAACTCACTGATCCATAGTAAAGTACGAACCGTAGCCCTGAGCGACTATTTTCTTTATAGTAATTTAATAAAAAAGATCTCCGTGGGGGAATGTTTGAGGACGATGAACGCAACAAGGCAACTGTAAACGAATATTTTGAAGGGAAGGAAAATAACATTTTCGGTTGGTGTTAAATCATCATATAACAATACGAAATGCCTTTTGAGTTAGAAGGAGATATATTTTAGATTTGCCATGTCTGCTCAAAGTATCTCAGACCGAGAATTTTTCAGTTTACCTCGTTTGTCTTGTGCGTATAAAAATATTCGTAGTGCAAGTTCTACTCGTAATTAGTAAGTTTTATTTGTATTACAAAAGAAAATGTCTGTACTAAAACACCATTGTATATATTTTCTCTCGTTTTGTCTGGTTTACTTTTATTCATAATACCTTTACCGAGAGCGCATATTAGATGCAGTTGTGTACATATGTACTGTCCGTTTCATATCATCTTTTATCCTGACGAAAAACTTCATACACAAACAAACTCATCTAACTACATTTACAATCTATACTGCGTGCAACGAAAACCTTCAAGTTACCAACGACGCCTTGCTTTTCTTCAATGTTTATTTCCCTTGCGAATGAGAATCGTTCTCTTTGCACTTTTAGCTCAAACCCATTTAGTGATAACTTTTGATAACCTTTCTTATATTCTTGACCCTTTCTTCATTCAAATATTTTTTATAAATACGAAGCGAGTTTGTCTCTGTCTGTCTGTTTTTTACATTTTAACATCTAAGCTAACATATAGATTTTAATAAAATTTGGAGAAGTTATAATTTGATATCTGCAGAAGAATATAAAGTAAACAACATTATCTTATAGTATAGAACGAGCAATTCTTGTATATACAGATATATATATATATATATATATATATATATATATATATATATATGTATGTATATATATATATACATATATATAAATATATATATATACATATATATATATATATATATATATATATATATATATATAGGTTGTCCAGTACAGATACAGGTTACTTTGTGGGTTGATGTGGGTCAAGAATAAGAAATCCTACAGGAAAATCTTTGAGTCAAGGAATATGTTAGCGTAGAGGAGTAAGCTGAATAACACCACCATGTATACTAATGTAGTCAAATAAAGCAAAAAAATCAACAGAGGACAGTGAAATGATGCATTTGATAGTATCAGAGTGTATTTCCTATAAATTAGCTCTAAATGCTATGATTCCGAAAATGTTGAAAGTTTGTATCTATAGCTATTTTTGACTCATTTAACATAAAGAACTCTATTTCGTAGTATCATTGATACATTATCAATACCTATAAATCACTTTCAAACAAGCTAGTAACTTGGCATTTAGAACAAATGTAGTATTTAGTATACCGATAAAGGAATAATACAAATCTGAAAGTTGTTGACTGGAAATAAATATAAAGTTTATGTTATTTTACTTATCGATTGTCATATATATTAGTAGGTTTGTATGATTTTATGCATGTATTTCAACAGCTTTGGTTCTAGAAAATATTAAATAGATGAATAAACCATGCATTGACCTATTATGGATTGTTGATTCGTTTAGAATTTCCATGGTTACATAAATTCGCTATGGTTTTATTTTATACTGCTGTAATTAAGCAATGTTTATATATATATATCTTTTAATCTCCTCTGGTCTTACAATTATAATCTTTCTGATCTTAGAATTATAAACGTCTATCATGACGTTTTATAATTGTAAGAGCTATTTTATTTCAAAAACACTTTGACTTTGAAAAGTGCTTTTTGTATAACGCATATTTGGAAATTCGTTTAATTTTAGAATCCAGAAGAAATAGTTTGAAAAAAGGAATTGGTTAGTTTTTATGCCTTTAAAATAGTTATAAATGACAAAAAATATCTACCCACTACGCATTACTGTAACGAGGAAGAAACCGAGACTTTAGACTTTGACCATGGTCAGTTGTGTTCCCATAGGATAATCTATAGGCCAAGTAATATATTAGAAGAGTACAGGTTATGTTTATTTTGTGCTTTTTCTTTGTAGGGACGTACCGAGTAAAATTCCAAAATCAGACAGAATATTATGCAGTGTATAGTTCAGGTTTATACTGTAACAAAAGCAGTAAAAATTACCCTAAAACCGAAGTTTATAGACTTGTCATGCTCTGGGTGCATAGTTATAGGTCCATATGTATGTCCACATATAGTTATAGGTCCACATATAGTTATAGATCCATATATATATACATACACTAGCGACCCAGCCTGACTTTGTACGGGTAGGTGAAGAAAAGAAAAATATCAGATGTATGTGTATATTTTTTTCAACTTAATCCGTATTTATCGCCATAGATATTGGTCAATTTACACAAAACCTACATCAATTATATACCTTTGGTATTAAGTATCTATGGCCGGATTATTTCCCTGTCGTAATGATGTAATAAGTGTATTGTAGATTAGATCAAAACACGGCTGATGTGGATTTTTTCTGACTTTTTGTATTCAACAAATAACATAACAATTACTAAACATTAACTACAAATTTTATTGAAGTGTGTTGTAATATAACATTACGATAAAAATTCGTAAAAATAATTGTCAGGTCCCAAAAAAAACTAATTTGCGTAAAGCACAATTACTAGAAGTGAACTTTTTAAAAGAAACTCTACGCTACAAAATGTTTCTCTTTGGTTATCCATCTATATACGGTCAGTATGCTTCCGATGTTATTTAACTTCAGTCATCGAATGGTGACTGAAGTGACAGCACTTTTAGTTTTTTTTATATTGTTATATAAAATAAAACCAAAAAAAAACTTATACGAGGGAAACTGAACATAGGAAAGTATGTTATATTATTTTTAATGGGACTTTGAGATCATCATTACTGAAAATCACAATTAATTGACTTGTATAACTTTAGATTAAAAATGAACAATTTAGGTTTTTCACTTTTTCATCTGAATCATTTTTTTAATAATATTAGTTTTATAAGCTTGGTAGTTAAGAATGCAAACACTTTAACAGTTGTAAAGCAATAAATTATAATTATCGTCCAAAACGTCTTTATAATAAACATCGTAATAGCATTTTGGAATGAAATTCTTTTCAATCAACTCTTGAATGTCATTTTTTGCATTAGACAATGCAATTTTCTCAGAGTATGTACCAAATGAAAATAATAATTGATCTATGGCAGATCCAGATTCTCTCACGTGGAGAATCCTCTTTCGCACAAAGCTTTCCTATTCATTTCCTCTATAAATGATGTTTTATAGAAAAACACTTCAGAATGTTCTTTTTCACCCATGAGAACCTTAATGTCATGTTATTTGATTTGATTTCTTCTCTCCTTGTCTATATCGAAATTTGTGCCCCACGATTATTGTAAAGCTTTGACGTCATAAAATATATCATGCATCATTTCTACGACTGTGTAAGGTTTTCACGTCTTTTTTGCTGTACCAATCAAAGTTTTATATTGCTCTAGTATATAGATTGGATCCAACTGCAAGTATTTTTTAATTCGTTTCTCAATGACACTCTAAACATTGTCACCTTCATTTTGTGAGTGTCTACGTATTAAAAACTTGTGTGTAATAGACATGACTCTCAACTTGTTGGTAGTGTAGGTATAGACAGACAACAAAAACTAATTTTTGTTGTTGACGGTCATAGCTGTCCGAGTAGAAAATTATGTCAATTCCTTTATTAGGATTTTTGTTTACTTGAGCTTTAACGTAGTCGAGTATGCAGCTGCCAATTTCAAAAGCTCCTCTCTTTCCTTCAGTTTCATCCCAAAAGAAGTACACAAATTCTTTTGCCCTTAAATCGCTGATAGTAAAATTGAAACAGTTGATCCTGGGGTTATAAGAGAATAGGGATATTTGTCCCTTTGGAATCTGCAATGCTACCTGCAAGTCGTAAATGACTACGACAGTACCATTCGTCCTACTTTTGTCATTTCATTTTTCAGTTCTTGCCAAAGCTTTTTCTTTCAGATGCTTTTCATATTCTTGGCTTAATTTGCGTTTTTCTTCCACACCTGAGTTCTTATATCTTTCGCACAGATCACATTGATCTTTTTTAAGGTACGAAAAAAGAAATGTTGAATTCGGGGTTGAATATTCTGTTGAATGTGGAAGACGTTGCAAAAGCTAAGTCATCTTTTTCACGAAGTTGTTTATAATATGTGTAGATATCAATGATTTATCACTTGAAATAAATTCTCTTGTTGTTTGAGCTCTCAAGTAGTAAGATTAAATCCTTGGAATACATTTTTTTAAATCTGTAACACTCTGTTTAATTTGTGGATCAATATTTGGTTGATGGATGTGTTTCCCTCTCAAATCAGCTTGTATGACTCCTGATTCCGACTTCTTGAAAAATGCCATTTGCATCGCTTTATAACTCATGTCAAAATAGTTTGCATACCTTAATTTTGGATCCATCAACCTCAAAATAAATGGCCATATTAAGAGCTCTAAAATATTGTATGTTTGAGTAACGATACATAGGCTTTGTTTCTTGTGAGTGTTGTACTACAAATTCTCACTGCCTTTCAAGCTTGTTGAGTCCCAAAAACGTATCAAAAAGCTGTTGCCTTGATATCTCTTCGGTCTTATATTTACAATTTAGCCGACATTTTTCTACACAGGGGCGTCCAACTTTTGTCTTTCTTACTTGCATCTTCAATTTCGACAAAGATTATCAATCTTTGTCTAAATCGAAAATTTACCAGAATTTCTTAGCACTTTTGTAACTTTTGATTTCAACATCATTGGTTTTCGTACTCCCTTTTTACCCTTTCTTTCCTCTATCATGGGCTTCTGGGTATTAATTTCTTGATGAACTCTTAGAGCTGCTACTGCTGGTGCTAGGACAAAGACAACGATGAACTAATAGATACGACCGTAGATGGTGTCTTACTTTTATGAATCAATTTGAAATTGTGATCATCATCTGAGTTGTCAATGTTACTTTCATTACTTTGGATTGGAGAAATGTAATAATTTGGTTTGCCAGTCTGTGGTTGTTTAGACGTGCAAGGGCTGATGTTTTTTGTCCCTTTATGGAACCATATTTACTAAAAACTTTCCATGATACATAGAAAATGCAAATTTGATAAGTGAATTTGAATGTGGTGCACCAGAGCCCATCTAAACAGCTCAAACTTAAAAATTGTTCAGTAAAAACACAACAAGCTGTGCAGTTGTTAGGACGAAAACAAAATATATTATTAAAATGAAGACTTCAATCAAAAGTTTAATTTCATTTGTTTTTTAGAGAAATATAAGAGTTAAAAAATGACTCAACAAAACAGACTCAACTACAAATTCAAAATAATTTCATATTCATTGGGATATATATATATACATATATATATATATATATATATATATATATATATATATATATATATATATATATATATATATATATATATATTCATATACGTAAGTAACTTGATATCATTTTGATATTAGTGAGGTTAAGATGTCACAGTCATATTCATTGGGATATATATATATATATATATATATATATACATATATAAAGATATTTAGGACACCCAGATGGGACTGACAACAAAAACACAGTAACATCATGAAATCTTTTAAATTTTTGATAAATAATTGACAATCAAGAACGACAATGCTTTATAAGATATGTAATTATGTTTAACTTGATAGTCCTCATTGTAACAGTAATTTATAGTCAATCAATTTCAATTTTACAACTTTAAAAATGGAATAATGAGAGAAAATAAATCAATATATCTAGATTATTTTAATTATTGCTTTAATGTATTTTTTCTGTAAATATTATTTCCCAAAACACAAGAATCATAGTTTATTGACAGAGCCAGTGATTAAGATCTTATCACCATGAAGGAGGTAGAAGGCAAATGGCCGGTTAGCGTGGAATTCCTCATAATGTGAATTTATTATGTAAGAAACCGGTACAGCACCTATGGAGGCTGTGAAAAAAGAATAAAATCAGTTACACTATGTGAAGTAATTCATAGCTGCGGAGTACATAATTATCCCTTAGTACTTGAAGTTAATTAAAATGTCAAAAAATCAAAGTTTTATAATTAGAAACAAAACGTCTGCAATAGCCATCCTTGTTCTTGAAATATTATTCAACAGTGATAAAGATAATTAATAATTAACCTATTTATTTAATTGAAAATCCTTTAAAATTTGAAGAGAGCAGTGAATATATGTTCCGATGTTGTACTTGGCCACACAAAGTTTGATTGCTAGAATAACATTGAATAAATAGCACCACATAAATTATGTGGTCCGTTATTCTGTAAATGGCTGTGTTGGGCTATATGGGGGAGAGGGTATCTATACCTGTGTTAAGTAATTTTATGCTATAATTTGTTTGTAACATTTTGTAATAAAAAGACAAAACCCGTAGATATTTTTAAATTATTATCTATAATTTGAAGTCAATTTGTCAACGCGCGGGGGGTAGAAGAAGGCCTAAGCTAAAACACATGGTATATAAAAGCCCCGTATGAGGTTAATATTAGTAAAGACAAAAAATATAAAGACTAACTTTCAACATTTAATTACCTTTTTTTCGTTCGGTTTATTGTATTTGATTTTCACGAATATAATTGAATAAAAAAATTAATTTTCCATGTTTGGCATAATTTATAGCTAGGAACGTTTATTTTGCAAGACTTGCACTTGGTAATGTTAAAAGTACTTACTATGTTTGGAATAAAAGTAATAAACCTACATTATTTTCACGGAAACAGTATAGTACTGACATACAAAATAAAATAGAATAAATTGAAGATATCTATCTCGGTGCCAAATTAGGAACTTTTTGTCATGTTAGGACTATTTCCAGGAGATCTAGACCTAAATTGTTTTAGAGTGTAAGAATAACTGAGACTCATTTAAATGATTGTATTTACCTATATTCATTGTTTATAATGTCTATAAGTTTTAATTTATAAGCCTAATCGATGTAAGCTGACAAGCTCTTAAAAAAATATCTGAAGAAAATCATAAAACAATTCTCCATCGTCATATCGATTTCATGTTCACAATTTTTTTTACTTTTTTAGAGAAATTTGTTGTCACAGAAGTTCTGATGGAATTCTTTTTTGGTTTCCTCTTTTTGTTGATGAGAAAGAAATAAAAATGCAACTTACCGGTAGCAGCCGCAGCTTCTGCACCTTCTTCATTAACCTCAATAAAGGCCTTCTGTATGGCCTTGCTGACAAGTAAACATTCCGAAGTAATCTTTGTCAGTTGAGAAGTATATTCATCGAATATACTTTTAATGCCAAGCTGTGAGGGTTTAAATTCATATTTTATAAGAATTGTCATTGTAGTTTCTAAAGTACACAATTTAATCTTAACTAGCTTTTTCCAACTTAGCTAAGGGGAAAAAGGAAATGTTAGAGTATTTTGTTTCGATTAAATTTTTTATAATAAAATATTTATCACTAATTTATTATCAAATTCTCAATAATTCAGTTAATTATTCCGTGCTCTAGTCAAGAGCAGAACCGTATGGCCCAATCTTGTAACATAAAAAAGCTAATAACAAAAAATGTACAACAATCAGCCACGTGTACCCAGCCACTTTCTTTACCTTTCATGACTACGTATAATCCTTTCAAACATATTCTGATGTAGCTTGGTTTGTTTTCTGAAGTTTAGTTTGTTTAACTCAAATGTATTTCCATAATTCAATTTTTCAACAGAAAATAGTTGTATGATAAATTGCAACATACACTCTCAAACTTTTTCAGAAATTTTCATGTTGTCTGCAATATCTTGACATCACATTTTCTTTTAATATAGGTTTTATGATTTAACTTATGTTCATTTGGGTACTACAAACTATAGTACAGTAACACTGATATCAATGGCATGTATTCTTTTTGTACCGAACCCTGAAAAACAAACAACTTCATTAAATTAGTACAATTTATTATTTATCACTCTTATCTGACTACATTGTTAAGTATTTCTATCTATGGTCTAGTATTTTTACTGCAACCATAAGCTGCTTGCTTTTGTATACAGTATTAGTTGTTATCCGAGACTATACTTAGTAGGATAAACAAAATTATTAAAGCAATGAAAAGGAATATATATATATATATATATATATATACATACACACACACACACACATATATATATGTATATGTATATATATATATATATATATATATATATATATATGCATATAATCTTTTTCACTACTTTGTAGAAGCTGCTGTGAAAAATCCATTCATATCTACATTAAAAGGGAAATCTAACCTCTAAATTTAATGTTTCAAAGACCAGTCATGTGGGCAGAATGATTAAATAAAAGAAATACATTTGCTCATTTTCTTAGATGGAACTAAAATATTTTCTTAGTCATTTTTCTATGGCCAGGGGACGGATACAGGGTGTTGAAATGTTAGTCAATTGGTCATGTCTTTATATGTCATTGGTTAATTTGTGGAATTTGCGTATAGAATCAATGTTTCATAAATTGTTTACATTGCATCAACAATATGTATTTGAGAATATTAATTATAATTACTTCAGGAATATGTATCTAATGACATTAATATGATTGTTATTGGAGAAATACTTTTACAATTTTATAAATATAAACTATCTATATATTTCCTATGTAGGGATGGAAAAACGTGTCAATCCAAAAGGTTTGTCAATAGGACAGGGTGGAGATGAACCTGGAAAAATCATTCAAAACCATTTTTACTTGAGAAGGCTGACAAGGAGGTTAAGCAATGCTCTTGTTATAGAATAAAGATATGTTTAAATAAATACCATACGGGGGAATGGTATATTAACATAACAATATTAACGATAATCAGTTGAGATAGATATATCATCATCATAACTGTATTTAGCTATTATTTAATGCATATTGCAAGATATTATATTATCTGGCAAAAAAGTGACATAAGGATGCACATTTCCAGATAGTCAATTGGTCATGGTGATGAAGAAAATTAAAACAAATTTTGTGTTACGTTTGCAATGCTTCTTTTTTTCATTATCAAAGTTTTTTCTGAAATTGTTACTATTAATGGTGCAGGAATATTTGGACTATATAATGTTAATTTAAGACAGTGCTCTTCGTTATCACAGATTATTTATGAATTTATTGATAGTGACGTAAAATTTGCTTCAATCTGAATCTTCAGACTGTGTCCTTTTGTGTCATAATAACATTGATATGATAATGATCATTTTTCAAAGTTTTCTTCTAAAGTAACTCGATTTCCACCGCACATAGTATACTTAAAATTACAATTTGCATAATATATTTCAGTATGTCTGCACTTTTTGCTTTACGATTTGTACCAAATAAACGCAATATTTAAAACTTATGTCAGCTATTTATGAGAATGATAAAAAGATTAGTAAGTATGGGGAAAAGTGCTAATAAGCTGAAAAGGCACATTTAACTAAAATGTGTTTCTGTCGTATAGAAATGAGATGTCTAATTACGCATTGTTTACAAAACTCATTTGGTGTATTGTGGTAAGACTGAAGCAAAATCATTCTAAAACCAAAACTAACACAATCATAAAAATGTTTTCTTCCACAGTTTTTATTAATTGTTTCGTTCTGTTGTAAAATTAACATTAAATTATTTATTAAATTCTATTAAAAAAATTTTATAAAATTTTTTAAATTCTATTAAAATATTTCTAGACTTTAGAAATGTATTGATCAAGGATACCTGATGAAGATATATTGATTTTGAAATAATGAGTTATAAATATAAATAATAAAACCTGACAACACCAACTCGTTAATAATCTATAAATTCAAATGAACTTAGAAAAACTTTCTGTTTTACTAATAGCCAATGTAAATCTTTGTAATATTGTGCATTTCATACACAACATGATAACAATACAAGAATAAATAAAAAAATAATTCAAACCTCGGGAAGAATTTTATATAAATCCAAAGTTGTCTCGATTTTAAATTTGGGTATTGTGACATCAACCTTCTGTGATCTCATATTGGTAACAATATTCTGTATATTGTATTCTGTAGCCAATTTAGTTTGCAGAGCTTGGAGATTGACACCTTCGTTAGGCAAAGCAAAGACCATAGACATTTCCCCTCCCTCGTAAGGCAACTGAAGAAACTGTCAAAACAATAGCATCAACGAAAATAATATCTATTAGTGATCACATATCCTCAATACTCTGTCAATAATATGTCAAACTCATAGTATGAACCTCAAATACATCGTTAACCTACTTTTATGTGGCAAGTTATATTTATATACTATTATAATGAACAAAATTTTCCCTTGTATCATTTGAAACGAGTCTTATCATATTTAATGTGGTGTATTAAAAAACAAATCTTTTACCTTTTACATAAAAAAATCAGAAAACTCTCAATGTAATTAATTATAGGATTTAAATCAATTGTCCCAACGATATGTTGGAAACTAAAAAAATTAAATGCTTTTATTGACAATGTTACTACAATTATTTAGTGTGGTGTGGTTTCAGTATGGTATTTCGCTTAATTGTACCAGTTCTTACACTATCATCAAACCAGTTGTTAACCAAACCTGTTTGATGAGAATAATTCATCAGGATTAGCTCAAGATGATTCAAATTTTGAGATTTTTTTAATATTTTTTACATAATTACTATTGTGCTAAGTTATGTTCTTTCAGACAAGACAAGAATATTTATTTATTATTTATATTATTTGCATTCTTCACCACCATTTTTCACCACATCATTGCATTCTTCAATAATTAGTACGAAAAAAGAAGTCATCGGAAAGACATTCACCTTTGCATGAAGATCGAAGTCACGAACATAGAGAAAATCCCTGTGCGAACTCATGGTGGGAACCATTGAATACGCTCCATTACTCGATTGGAAGGATTTGTTTTTTGTCAAGTGCTTTTTGAATTTCTCTTTCCATGAACCCTGAAAAAGTACATAATTTATTTATGATAGAAATTACGAGAAGCATTTCTAACGTGTTCATCAAGAACCAAGTTATGTAATAGTAGATTCAAGCTTCTAGATTCAATATCCTAGATTCAAGCTGACATTTATTGTAATATCGTTCAATGTGTGCTATCATTTAACTCAATGACAAT
The DNA here is from genome assembly GCA_039881145.1 of Druceiella hillmani. Classification (NCBI taxonomy): domain Eukaryota; kingdom Metazoa; phylum Arthropoda; class Insecta; order Lepidoptera; family Hepialidae; genus Druceiella; species Druceiella hillmani. Next base: position 19,707,168 of record JAYKKI010000035.1, read on the forward strand.
TATACAAAGCTTTAAAACACTCTTTCATAAAAAAACAAATTCACAAATTCTTTATTGTACTGTTAATGGGCACATATTGATTCAACTTATAATTTATTAATTGTAAGTCGAATACAAAAATTGAAAAGTTCAATACAAAAAATTGACTGTATGTTGAATACAAAAGTTGAAATATAATAATTTATTAATATAATGTCTAAAAAGAATGAAACTCTCCAATAACACAATTTGGATGATTTTGAAAATATGCTTAGAATATTTGTACACTGCTTTTAAATGATATGCATTGAAGTATTATTGAATTTTTTAATATACCTTGAAGTAAATAGCATTAATAAGAACCAGACGAGTTTCTCGAGTAAAGTCATCAGGTAATAATAGTTTGTGTATACGGTTATTTGTCTTTGATTCCACCTGAAAAATTTATAAGCTTGGTTATGATTCACTGTTGAAAGAAAATTTTTGAAGGTGTGTTAATATTCTGTTATGTTAATTAGGTACTAACCCATGTGTTGATAACTTTGGCAGCATTTTCTTTATTGCTGAAATCAAGAGATTCAATGCCAGCATTGAATATATCTACACTGTCACGCTGGAAATTGGAATATAGTTCTGTATGATCTTTTACATATATTTTGTTTGCCATATCCAGAGTTACTCCTTTGACATCTTTTACTTTCTCAGAGAATGCCTTGAATGATGAGCGTATCTGTAAGAAAAGCAGTTTGAAAGATTATATTTAAAAGACTCTTATTGTGTCATCTATTTTTGGTATCTTACTTCCTTTAGCTATTATATGTTTTTTGCACTAACTATTAAAAATACATATTTAATGTAAACACAATGTAACATATAAATATTTCATCCACATTATATTTATCAATATGTTCAAGATGAAAACTAAACCTATTTTGATAATATTGATGCCAATTCATGGACATTTTTCCAGTTCATAACATGGTTGAATAATATTATTCAACATCAAAGCAGTTATAAACAAAAATTGTAAAACCAATTAAAGTAGAAAAAATGAGGTTCCTCTCTATTACTAACATATAAAAGATTTAGTCTCATCTTATAAACTATTCACTTTTTATTCATAGTTTCATTTAAACATGGACAATACTTACTTCTAAAGAGCAAGAAGTGTCTATAATATGAATGCTCATTATTTTTAATGATTTAGTTTTTCATATTAAGATATTGTAATTTCTCATTATAATGGCATTTGCCATGAATATTAGTAAAATCAAGGACTAAGAATGTATTAAAAGTTGCTGACACTCATTTACCGAAAATCAATTTTTTTCCACTGACAACAATATGTTGCTTTTTCATAAGCTAAAATAGCAAAGAGGATATCAAAAAGAAGCTAAAAAAATATAATATACAACCAAAGCTTGTAGGAAAACAATAAATGAAAAATTAAATGTTGAGGTTCTGCACACAAAGCAAAATAAAATAAACATTTAAAAGAATTGGTGAAAATTAAACCCATCAAAATAAATGTAAGTATATTTACATAGACGAATAGAAACACAATCCTTATTTTGTTTTATTTGTTTTGACCCTAAAAAAACATTCATGTTTTATTCAATTTACAGCAGTGTTTTTAAAACCACAGTTTTAGTTAATTTTCATTCTATAAATAAAATAATAGAAATGGGTATTTATTACACTTTTAAACAATAACACAAAAATCAACTCTCACTACTTACAAATATCAATATAGCATTTAAATTACTCTTTCAAATTTCTGTAATAATGATTATATGATGTACGTTACGTGTCAAAAAATTATGAATTAGATATTAATGAAATGAAAAAAGAATGTTCCACTATTTACTGTGCAAAAGTTAAATGAAAAATAACTACACATCATTTTGATTTATGATAGGTCTATGTTTACATAAATAGTAAACATATCGCAGTGATGTGGGTATTTCCTGCAAGCATTGTGGTATGACTAGGTTGGCTGGTGTGGAGGAGGTGGTATTATGTACAATCAGTAAGTTACAGCGTTTTTGCATAAACACAAATATTGAATTAACCTAGATTATATTTATAGAGTTAAAAATAATACCAATCCTAAATACACTTGGTTGGGATCAAGTGACACATTTAGTTTTCTATATCATCTTAATAAAATGTCTGTCGAACTAAAATTACTTATAAACTTACAAATTGGTCATCAGGTAAGTCCAATGCATTTAGCAACTCTTTGTGCGTGTGGGATTCCGCTCCTAGCGTCAGTAGAGCGAGGAGCACCTCAACTGAGTGTGGGGACATGACAATATTCTTGTTTGGCAGTTGTTTAGCCACTTCCTGTAAGAATGAAATATTACTGATAATGTCACTGCAGTAGATAATTTAAAGTTATTCAACTGAAATATAAAAAGTTTTTTTTTTAAATGAGCATAAATATTAATATTTTTAGAATTAATCTTACAAGATTTTATATTTTGATATTTTTACCTTTAATTTTAATATACTATTTAACATAATTTTTTAGTTCCAACCATAAATATTTCAAATAACTATAAGAATTAGAACTATTAATAACTGAGTGTACTTAAAAAATAAAATATCTCAACTGTCAAACTTACATTATGGAAAGAGGCGGAAAACTTGGCTATTTTTGCACTCAGTTGAACAGTATCATTATTCTCTGACGTCGGACCGCAGAGGCCAGCTGATATTACAGCGCAGGCTAGTAGTAATCCTATTGTGGATAAATATTAAATTTTAACTCTAATGCATTCTATACATGACAATTTCGTGAGGAAACAAATACAAGTGCCAGCATTCAATAGAATATGAACCTTCAATCTTATGATATTTAGACTAAGCAGTTTGATTTTAGCCAGTACGGAAGAATTGTTATACCAAAGTTTCTTTAAATGTTCAGAAACATGAGGAGACTACTTCCTCTATTTGCCATTGCAGCTAAGTGGTGCGTGATGTTGGCGAGCTTTACTGATCTTCAATTGAAGGCAAGTATAGTAAAAGGCTTCAAGGTCTTTTACAAAAGGCAATGTCCGAAAAGTCCAGGATGTCAGAATAGTAAATATTGGAAAATTAAACAGTTGCCATTAGTCAGTTAGTTAAGGTTATATGTAGAAGGCAAGCATAGTAAAAGGCTTCAAGGTTTTTCACAAAATACATTGTCAGGAAAGTCCAAGATGTCAGATGAGTAAATATTTGCAAATTAAAGAGTTGCCATTATCCAGTTAGTTGAGGTTAAAAGGTTCTCATGTCGTAGCATTCAAAGGATACTTGCCAACAGTATAAGAAAAAGTTTTCAGAATATTCATTGATCAAAACGTTACCAGAGAATCATAATAAAATATAACTTGACATTTCAAATTATACATTTTATGTCAGCATGATAGAAACCTATCAAGCCGAAATTAAACAATTAGAGATGTTTTTTACTATGGACGAAATCTAACTCTATTACTTCAGTACCGACCTTACTAAGGTCTTTTAAGGTTAGCAAAGATCCCATGAGTTACCCTCATTGAGACCCAGAAATTCAAATACACAACCTCAGTGGGAAAAGTTATGGATCTGGTTTTTTAGAATACAGAAAGTTGATTGTAGTGAATTATTTAGAAAATTTAACTAGTAATACTCGCTCATACTACATGGAATAAATGTACCACATGGAAATAAGAAAGTTAAGAGGAACAATCAAGAAATAAGGGTAAAGAAAATTGCAAGCAGGAGGTCTCTAACAAGTATTTTCTTTCATCTAATTTTTCTGTGTTTTTTTCTCCCCTGCAGTCTAATCTATTTGTTAAATATTCAAGTGTGTGATGTCATTGAATTATTCTTAGATGTATGTCACTAAACATATAGAGTCATTTATAATCCAATATGTTCGACGTTGAAAAAGGGTGAGTCTAATCTACCTATGAAAAGCTCCTTACTTTGCTCATTCAAGCATCCTACTACCTTTTTCCAAAGCTTATTCACAATATATGTTAAGTTGTGAATCATATCATAATACTTTACTTCCTTTTGTCTTCCAAATCCTATTCTCTTCCTACATACAATGTGTTTTGAAGGTTTATATATGAGAATGTGGATATCTATGGATACGTACGTATATATATATATATATATATATATATATATATATGTATATATATATGAATATATAAATGTATGTAAGTAAATGTACACAGGTACATGTTTTTAATTTTATTTAATGGCACAGTCTATTGTAGTCTACCACAATACCATTTATTGTTACTCTAATGTTCTAATTACTTGTAAGAAATTGCTCTCGTAGTGATAAGTTCATCTTATTTTGCAGTTGTTACATTAAAGACTCTGAATACATTAGAAAATACACATTTATGCTGTCCTAAGAATTTTGATCAGAAGACTTGAGCACTACTCTTCGAATTCGATGTTAAATGGTTGTCTATAACAAGCTTGTTTAACAATATAAATATTTATATTCTGTTGTTCCCTTTAAGTTTCAATTCTGGACGTTAAAGTCTCTGAATAAATAAGTAAATAAATATTTATATTGTACTGAAAATTTAGATCAGAAGACACAAGGACTGCTTCGTCGAATGTGATATTTAGTGGTTGTCTATAAGTAGCTTGTGTAAGAATATAAATATTTATATTGTGTTTTGTTATTGTAACTAGGATTATTTATCTATTAAGTTGATTAAGTTGACAATCCAATTAAATGTATTGTAACTAAAAATTTATCCATGATATTGATAATTTCAATTAAAATTACGTGCCTTTGTAGTCAAATTTTCTATGTTCCATGGTAAACTTTCACTGCACATAAACTTTAATTATTAAGAATATAAACACATATTATTTCTTATCCTACTGACTTCGGCTCGAATATTTTCTTGAAGTTGTATCACAGTGCTCGGATTTGTTTTGTAAACAACGGATTTTAAGTATCTCCATAAGAAAAAGTCACATGGGCTTAAATGGGGTGACTTAGGTGGCCACGGTATGGTACCGTTTCGGGATATGTTTTTTTCTGGAAATAACTGCCGCACTGCATTCATGGACACATTAGCAGTGTGAGCTGTGGCCCCATCCTGCTGGAACCATGTGTTTTGGTTGAAGGATGGACTATTCTGTAGTTCTACTCTGAAAAAGTAATTTAACATATGGGCATATCTCTCCAAATTCATAGTTACAGTTTGGCCACGTTGATTTTCAAAGAAATAAGGCCCTATGATTGCAGATGCAGACATGGCACACCAGACTGTCACTTTAGGCTTATGTAAAGGCTCTTGATGCATTTGTCTTGGGATGTGGACATCCCAGTAACAAAAGTTCTGCTTATTCACATATCCTCCAATGTGAAAGTGAGCTTCGTCACTAAAGAATATGTTGCCCATCCGGGTAGCTGTACGAAATCTCAACAACATCACCTCCATATAAGTTTTTCTTAATTCAAAGTCAGAATCGTGTAAATCTTGAACAATTTGAATTTTATATGGATGGAACTTGAGCTTTTTTTGCATTATTACCTGTAAAGTTGCTTTCGGAATTCCCAATATCGATGAATGTGTACGCAGTGATAAACGGGGATTTTCAATGACAGAAACCATGCTCAACATTTTCATCCGTGGCTACCAATGATGTAGGTCCTGGCCTGGGCCTATTTAATTTTGATCCTGTAGCTCTGAACCTTGCTATCCATGACTGAATAAGGTTGATCGATGGTCCATCACGTAATCGACGAATACTGTAACGATTATTAAATCGACGGCTACAGACAGCGAAAATCCACTCGAAATGTACGCCTCGACGGCAAAAGCGCGGTGCTCTCCACTCCACTGTTCCATGGCTACTAAAACATCCGCACCGCTTGCGGTTCTAACGACGCCCCCCCGCGCCCCTCTTATGTGTTGCGTTCAGAAACTATGTTTGTTCAAACTTTGAAATCTGCCACTGAACATTTTGTATTTATTTGCATTATAAGTTATAAATTATTACTTTCTCGTTTATTAAATAATAAAAATTTATAAGTTGCAATAAATTGCCAGCATATTTTTTCTTTTAAATATATATTAAATTTTATTTAGATTGTTTTATTAAATTTAACAATTCATTATATCCATTTAATTTTAAAATTAGTTTTACGTTTAATTTAATAATAAAATAAAATAATAACACTAAATAATAATAACATTAATATTAATAATATAATAATAATAACAACTTCACAGATGAGTGGTCCCACACTTTATTTTTCTGCTGGTTTTCCGTTGCAAGCCAAGCATCTGCCAAACTGTTTTATATATACATGTTTTTATTAAATTTATTTTAATTTTCTTTCAAATTTAATGTAAAGTAATTAAAATAAAAATAATTTTAAACTTAAATTTTGGTATCATCTTTTATTTGCATCAACAAAATTTACACAAATATTAACTGATACCAAAATTAAATCATGCAATACTGTTTACATATTATGCAAGTTTTGTTTAATTAAATGATGTTGCTCAGATCGGTTCATTGCTATTATTTATTATATTATATATATTAGCCACAACGAGAATTTTATTCCATTTTAAAAGACCTATCGAATGAAACTAGCGAAGGGTAAGTTTTTTACCCTACTTTTCTTTATATGGGAGAGACGATCAAACATTTTTTTCCTAATCTATCTCACTCCCAAATTTGTGTTGTCAATATCTCTCTCCACATCAAATTTCATCACAATAGGTCCAAAAATAAGAGAGCAATTGCATAGGGACATGAAACAAACTGTATATAATTAGGTGTCTTCCTTGGTATGGAATCCTACACATAACCTTGTATATATAAGTAAATAAATTTACATGTTTATTAAAAATACTGTAAAGTAATATATTAAAAGCAAATTCTATTTCTTTTCAAAGCAACCATTATTTTAAATTAAAAATTAGTTTCATAAATTTCTACTAGATGGAGATAGTTATTTTTAATGTATATTTTTACTTTAATATTTTATTTATATTTGTATATATCAGCAGCTGCAGCTATATATATCACTGCCTATCAGATGTTAAGGGATTCATCTCTACCCTGGATAGGAAAAATTTGAAGATCTTGAAATATGTATTAGTGTATTTGATAATTATTTAGAAAATATTTAATAAATCACATTTTAGTAAATATTTACGTAAAAAATATTATTATTTCAACGAGTAAGTAACAGAATATAGCAAAAATACTCAGTGATAATAACGCATCAAGCACTATATTTTTTCTAAGTAAACAAGAATTATTTAAATCAGCGTGTCTAAATACGAAGGGAATCTCTTCACAAAATGGTGTTGATATTAAAAGATGGAAACAATACAATATGTCCCAAGTGTGGGAGATATGAACTACTTACTTTTACTTGTCCTAACGTAATAATCTTAGAGGATACTGATTGACATTAGAAACACTAGACGTGGCATTATGCAGCAACAAGCCAGAGAATACCGCATTAATTTGTGCAGCATAGCATTTAAAACTATCAATATTTATGTATTAGATCCGCATATTATCTACAATTTATTTGTACAATGTAGCCATAAAAGTTAGCTTACCCTATTTTTTTCACTTAAACTATTATGACTCATTAGATATCCCCAAGTTCTAAAAGTGTATTTCATACGCCATGTCCACCTGAATACTATAAGTTCTGCGATGGTAAAAGTTCATGTCAATCGAATAATCTGTTTTCATTAGATATCCACAAGTCATAAAAGTGTATTTCATATGCCTTATCCACGTATATACTATAAGCATGCGATGGTAAAAGTTTCATGTCAATCGAATAATCTGTTTTCATTAGATATCCATAAGTCTTAAAAATGTATTTCATACACCATGTCCACCTGAATACTATAAGCTATGTGATGGAAAAGTTTCATGACAGTTGAATAATCTGTTTGCATTAGATATGCATAAGTCCTAAAAGTGTATATCATACGCCATTTCCACCTGAATGCTATAAGCTATGCGATGGTAAAAGTTTCATGTCAATTGAATAATCTGTTTTCATTAGATATCCACAAGTTCTAAAAGTGTATTTCATATGCCATGTCCACCTGAATAAGCTATGCGACGGTTAAAGTTTCACGTCAAGCTAATAACCTGTTTTTGTGTGCAACTTAAAAAAACAAGGCAATAAATGATATTTCCCTCTTTCTAAAACGAATGTACATTTCTATTGCAAAGTTGTTACCAAACCTGGTCGCAGGGAAATTTATATTATTTATGTCAACATTAAGCTAGTTAATATACCAACTCAGACTTTTATAATGGCACGTAATATTGTAAAATGTTTAACGATAGCATTTAGGTTCGTTGGCTTAGGTCATTTTGGTTAATTACAATGTTATTCAATCCGCTTCATCTTCAATACTATATTCATATAAAATATATTCATATACAATACTTCATATAAAATATTAATTTAGATAGTGCATTGAATATTACGAATCAGAATAAGATGAGAAAAATATTTCAAGAATAGATTTCTATATAGCTATTTTTCGTTAATATTAAGCCAAATATTAAGCCTCAAAGTGACATACAATCAATCTCCGCCACTCTAATTTTCCAATTATAAATTTCAAAAATATCAAGAGAAATATCATTGGGCATATATTTTAAAGTGAAATTTTGCCCCATTTACAATTTTTCGCTTTTATATCTCGTTTTCCAAATATTAATCCTTAAAGTGATATACAATCGACCTCCGTCTCTCTTAATTTCCCAATTATAAATTTCAAAAATATCGTCAAGAGAAATATCATTGAACATGTATTTTAAAGTGAAATTTTTGCCCCATTTACAATTTTTCGTTTTATATCTCGTTTGCCAAATATTAATCCTTAAAGTGATATACAATCAACCTCTGTCTCTCTTAATTTCCCAATTATAAATTTCATAAATATTGTCAAGAGAAATATCATTGAACATGTATTTTAAAGTGAAATTTTTCCCCATTTACAATTTTTCGCTTTTATATCTCGTTTGCCAAATATTAATCCTTAAAGTGATATACAACCAACCTCCGTCTCTCTTAATTTCCCAATTATAAATTTCAAAAATATCGTCAAGAGAAATATCATTGAACATGTATTTTAAAGTGAAATTTTGCCACAATTACAATTTTTCGCTTTTAAATCTCGTTTGCCAAATATTAATCCTTAAAGTGATATACAATCGACCTCCGTCTCTCTTAATTTCCCAATTATAAATTTCAAAAATATCGTCAAGAGAAATATCATTGAACATGTATTTTAAAGTGAAATTTTGCCCCATTTACAATTTTTCGCTTTTATATCTCGTTTGCCAAATATTAATCCTTAAAGTGATATACAACCAACCTCCGTCTCTCTTAATTTCCCAATTATAAATTTCAAAAATATCGTCAAGAGAAATATCATTGAACATGTATTTTAAAGTGAAATTTTGCCACAATTACAATTTTTCGCTTTTAAATCTCGTTTACCAAATATTAATAATCATAGTGATATACAATCAACATCCGCCACTCTAATTTCAAAAATATCATCAAGAGAAATATCATTGAGCATGTATTTTAAAGTGAAATTTTGCCCCATTTACAATTTTTCGCTTTTATATCTTGTTTGCCAAATATTAATAATCATAGTGATATACAATCAACGTCCGCCACTCTAATTTTCCAATTATAAATTTCAAAAATATCATCAAGGGAAATATCATTGAACATGTATTTTAAAGTAACATTTTGTCCCTATTTACAATTTTTCACTTTTAAATCTCGTTTGAAAATATATTAAGCCTCAATGTGATATACAATCAACCTCCGCCACTCTAATTTTCTAATTATAAATTTCAAAAATCAAAAAAACATTCCGAACACTAGAATTTAATTGAATTTTTTTGGTTCACTTGCATCAAACAATTCACAATACAGATTACTTCGAAACTATAATTTTTGAGTACTCCGACGCGCACTTAGACGCGTTTTTTTTTTCTTAAACCATTTCTAATTTTTTAATCATAACATTGTATATTGATATAAAGTCTGATCAAGTAAATTACCTGTGAAAATAGTATTGATTCAGTGAGTGAATACAATTGGTTTTGATAGCCAAAATGTTTTGATATGTATGCAATAAAAACAAATAAACAAATAAACATTTATGTACCACTAACTGGATATAATATGTACATTGGTACAGATAGTTTAATGGAGTTTTTATTCATTCAAAGACGGATCGTTTTATTAAAGCACTCCATATTACATAATGGGTGTTTCAGCCCAACGAGAGTGAAAACGGATCAAAAGATCAACTGTCTGTGGTGCAATCCCGATCCGGTCCCGAGTAACTATTAGTGTTTCCAAATTAAACTTTGAAGCAGTTTGACAAAGAAATAATAAGAGACATATCGCTAGAAATGAACAATCACTTGATTATTAAGGGATGTAGCGGTTGATGGACTGACGTAATAATTGCATTAATTTTGATGAGCTTTACACTGGAAAATGAATAAATAAGTAATAATTTATTCATCTGTTTTCTTTCGCATCTATACCTAGAATGTATTGTTGGATGCCCGTAGTAAATCTAATTATTGAAGACATCAGATACATGGAAATCATATAGGTACATCTATATGATGAACCATATCTACAATTATCATAAATGACCAATACTTTAATAAATTTAAATAAAAATATTAGAAATATTAATAGGTAACTGAAATTAAAGTAGGTTTTATTAAACGTCTCAATACTTGTTTGTAAACTTCTTAGAAATTTTAATTGGAACTGATAAAAATGTCGCTCGTAAATAGTGGGATCTGACAATTATTTCAAATATTCGGTTGATTTAGATAACAATAATGAATATTTAGTTTACAAATGATGTAAAAACTCACGCAAAGCTGGAGAACGACCCATCTTAGCAACCAGTACGTGTTACTCTGTATGCTGCAAAAGTCGGAATGGCTCTTCAGTTGATCAGTTGGATAATGTTGAGTGAACTCGTGTTTATTTGACGTCAATCTTAGTTCTCGTCTCGTATTTCATGGTAAATCAATTAAGAAAAAGGAAACTAGCGGGGCTAGGGTTCAACTGTTATCATAAATCATTTTAATGCTTTTTCTTACCGGAGTGCACTTTACACTCACAATAAAGTATAAACTTAACACTCACAATATAGTATAAACTTAACGCTGTTACTAGCATAACCAAAGGCTGTTATTATACGTAATTGTGTTATATACCTTCGGTTTTCTTTCTTATTTTCTTATTGGTATCACAATGATTTTATACTAAAAACTAGTAATAACAACTTAATCTGTACTAATGAAATAATGTGAGTTAGATTTTTGTTTACATGTACCAGATAATCTCAGAAATAACAAGAGTGATATCCAAATTTCTTCCACTGTTGAGAAGTTGATTTAATACTCATGGGCATTAGCCATGTTTTATTTCGGAAAAAAATAAATTTTTTCTGAATAAATCGTCATACTTGTGAATGAAGTCTGCCTTTCTTTCTTGTCAGAGCTTTAGTATACACCATCTTAAAGGTAAAAAACAAAAATCAAATGTTAAGGTTTACTTTCTAGCTACGAAAATGCAAAGAAAATACGTTTTATGTAACTGTACTAAGTTTGAATAAAATGATAATATCAAATATATTTGGTGTTAATTTTGTAGAAATTCATTATTCGCAATTAACTGAAACTATGTGATGTAGTATTATTTCTATTTTCTTTAAGCTCTTTACCATGACCTAGATTTGGTTGTATTACATCTTCAGGTGGGCTATTAGCAAAGATCTTGAATCTCTGCTAATTGTCCACCTGAAGATCTTGTAATACAACGAAACCAAAGGTATTCTCGAGTACGGACTCACCGAATGTGATATTATGCACAATCTGGTAACGTCGCATTTTAGCAAGATCACAGTGTTTATTGTGTATCACTCTTTCATTGTTGGACACTACATACTACCTATATTTTCTTTTTTTACTGCTTCTATCTCAGTTGACTCTATTTTTATACTGTTATGTCGCTTCTCAAATTTTGATATTTGCATCATTTTTGTAAGGATTGCTTATTTTTTTATTCAGTTACCTAAAATGTTTTACAGTTAATCTTTATACTCGTTTTTTTTAAGATCTCAAACGGGAGTGCCATGGCAAATACAAAGTTTTTCGATAATGATTAATTTCTATCGAGCTCATTCAGTATACAGAGTTGAGGAATATCAGTCGAAATTATATAAATACCTATATAACGTTTATATGGTAAATAAACTGAAAAAAAACAGACCAAAAAGGTAATGAAATACATTTACAACATAAATATAACTTACAGAGCACTGTTGTATCAATTTGAGTAGCATTTCCCAATGAAACCGGATACCAGACAACTATTTGCAGCAGGTTTAATGAGTTCAAATATAGTCCTACCTTCTAGGTAGGACTATATTTGAACTCTATTATTTGATAGCTCAGTGACGATATTCGAGAGGAAGATCCTGCTATGGCAGTAACTAAAGATAATGTCGATGTTGTGCAGTTCACGTTAGAAGCAAAGAGGGGAACTACTAATTTGCAGATACAGGTTACTTTGTGGGCTGTTATTCTTGACCCATGTGGGTCAAGAATAACAACCCATCAAGAAATCCTCCAGGAACAACTTTGAGTCGGGAAATAAGTGAGAGGAGTAAACTAAACAAAACAGTAGTCAAATAACAATAACAAAAATGCAGTTAAATAAAACAAAAAATCAACAGAGGACAGTTTAATGATATATGTTATACTATCAGAGTTAATCTCTACAACTTAGCTCTTGACGCTGAAAGTTGGATTTTTAGCATGTTTGGAGATTCAAAGTTTGTATCTTTAGCCCTTTTCGAGGTATTTGATATAAAAAATCGTCTATATCGTAGCATCACTGACAGATAATCAATCACTATAGATCACTTTCAAAAGAGCTAATAATTAGAAGTTTAGTACACATGTAGTATATTGTATAGGTACTGATAAAGGTATAACACAAATCTGAAAATGGTTGGCCTGAAATAAATGTAAAATTTATGTTATTGTACTTATCGAGTTTCACACATATTATATATTTACGTGACACTGTAAATGTGTTTTAACAGCTTTGATTCTAGAAAATATTAAATAGATGAATAAAACATGCACTGACCTATTCTGGTATCGATATGAACCACTAAAAACGGTCAAATGAATATTTCTTAAGGTGATCTTCATATGGTTAATCGATGCCATCTATTAGATTGATTGATGCAAACTGCCACGAATAATTCTTTAACTGACAAGATTGTTGTGTACAAGTAGTTTTATAATGGAGTATAAATTGTTTTACATTTTATTCGAAAAAATCGTATGTGCAGTTTTGTCCACATAAATGTCTATTTATTGAATTACATATTTTCTTGCGCCATGTCAATGGTGTAACACAATTGTATACGACATTTTAAAATGTTTGTTTTGTTTTTTTTTACCAAACAACATACACTTGACTATAATATAGTGTCCACGCTGATGACAAATGTAGTCCTATTCTACCGTCCGAAGTATACAATAGACTGATATTTTAGTTTAACTGGCTATTTTATTAGTATATAATACTTGCTATTCGTGGAAAGGTAATTCCGTCATCGGCTTATAGATATTTGTTATACAACCTAAATGCAGGGAGATCATGAAAAACACCTTAATTGATGTACAAGAAAATATACATTAATTATAGGTAAAATATATTAAAAAATTTATTGTTTAAATAAATAAAAACACTTTTGTAATGCAATTAATTTTTTATTTCCTTTTAAATAAAACGTTTTTCCACAGTTAAAATTTACTTTTGTCCACAATTAAATGAAACTACGTGATGTAGTATTATTTCTATTTTCTTTAAGTTTTTTACTACGACCTAGGTTTCGTAACATTCAGGTGGGTTATTAGTAAAGATCTTTGCTAATAGCACACCTGAAGATGTTGTAATATAACGAAACCTAGGTGGTGGTAAAGAACTTAAAGAAAGTAGAATCACATAGTTTCATTTAATTCTGAATAATGAATGTCTACAAAATTAACGGCAAATATATTCAATATTTAACTTTTGTTGTATAAACATCCTTTCCATATTCTTTATGTTAGATTTGTGATGCATTTTAATGTTTATATATATTTTTTGATTGCTCTAATTAAATGTAATCTATGGTTAAATAATGGCGTTTGATCTAATGAGTGTAAATCTAAAACTGAAAAGGTCTTCTTTCCAATGTAATTTTGTAATGTCTTTATGGCTTTATATTGAAAGTCATTAATAATGAAAGATATTGATATTGAAAGTCTTTAAAATGTTTAATATTTTTTCTGCCTCAGCGCAAATGGAAAATACATCGGAAGACAAAATACGCAAACCTCCTAGGTTTTTGAGTGTTATTAATTTGTTAAACGTAAACTTTTCATTACTTGACATATATTTATGTAAAATCCACATTTCACAAATTTTTAGTTATTTGGGAAAGGATCTGACTACTCATTCAACAAAATAACCAACAGTCAATTCAATATCTTCTGTCAAATGCTGAAAAACATTTTCCATTTAACAAATATCCAGTGTAGATTTTCTCTCCAGAAGCGATTGCTCTCCTAGTAATAAGTCCGCCTTATGTATCAATTATGTACATTAAAATACATAAATATTCGTTTCAGATCTATTCTCTTAGGTGGATGCTACTTACATCCTGTAAGCCTCCAAAACCCCTAATATTGAAATATAATTCATTGACAATTGATATCCGAAATGCAAAACAAATTTAAGAATTGTTTTGAAAAATTATTTCTTATTCTATTGTTTATGTTGGTGTTATAACTCAACAAAAAACATAATAGTTTTTGATTTAAAAAAAACAATACTAAAAAATTACATAGCACAAAGTTACTTCGTTTGATTACAAAGCATCTATTTAATTGATTGTGACATTTATTACCAATATTTATTATAACGTTTTTATATCACAATGTGTATGAAATTAAAGAAAATAACAATGAAAAGAGATTCCTTCTTCTTTTGAACATTTTTTTATTTAGTTCTTTCAATTTTTTACTACACAATTCGGCATTACATTGTTGGTAAAATCGGTAAAACACATACAACCGCTATACGGCCAAGCCGGACCTAACTGTAGCAGATCGGAATCAAATTTGGCATGAAGTCATCATTACAGCAACAATATTTGAATATATCTAGCGCCATATCTAGCAGTTTACAGCGATGTATTCTGGATTAAAAATTTGCTTTGTATTTCTATGGTTATATAAATTCACTATGGTTTTGTTTTATATTTATCAATTTATAATCAATAATATAACTTCTGACGTTTTATAATTGTGAAAGCAATTTAATTTCAAAAACTTTAAAAATAACATTTTGTACAGCAAATATTTTAAAGTTAGTTTAATTTGAGAAGCCTCCAAAAGCTATGGTTTTTTTAACGGAATTTAGTATGAAGAAAACAATTGATTTGTTTTATATGCCTTGAGTATTAAGAATTGATTCGTTTTCAATTATGTGACAAAAATATCTACCTAAGGGAAGGGAGTGATAAGACCTCAAGTCGAATAAAAAACTAAATACAAGTCACACAAATTAGGAACTTTATTTATTAACTTAAACAGTATTCTCTCTATTAGGCTATAATAAAAAAATAACAAAACTTATAAAATGGAGTCTCCCTTTGGGCAAGATGGGGTATAACAGTCTTAAATAATTTAATTATCATTATCTTCACAAAAAGGACAGGTATGAATTGCATCTTCATCATCATCATCGACTCCAGCACAGCCGCAATGTGCCCACCTTCCACATTCCTGACAGGTAATCCATCTTTCATGAGATTCAGAGTATTAAGCCTGACAATAAAGGCATCCAGTGTCTTCTGTCTCACTATCTGATTCTTTATTCTGTTCTTTTTGTAGTTTTTTTTTTCCTTTATTACAGTTTTCTTTGCTATTTGTGGTCACCATCTTATAAGTTAGTTTTTCTTGTAACTCTTTCTTGAAGTGAGAAGAAGTTATTATGGCTGTTTTTCTCCTTTTGCGGACTTGCCTTTTACCTTTTTGCTTAATTCTTGGAATCGGCATCAAAACGCTGGGACTAACCATATTAAATGAAATATTAGGTTCTGTTCTTGTTGCCGAAGTGACGTTGTGGATGCACCACTAACAGGTAAATTAGAAGGTATCGACGCAATGTTAGCTCTTAATGAATTTACCCGGCGTCGGGACTGGTTGCTGGTTGTATTAAGGTAAGAATCAGATGATTCTAGTGGTCGCACACATAGCGCTACAGTTATTTGAGAGGCTGTGTCTGTCTGAGGCTGTGTCTGCTCTAAATCAATATTAGTAGCCTCAGCAGCAACATAATCAATGTTTGTAAAAATTTGTTCATTATATGGCCAAGTGCCAGTAGTTTTGAAAGAATTTAAGGCAGTGGACATTGTGGCTGCACAAATAAATGCCTGGTGAAATAGTTCGGCTATTTCAAATTGGATTACAACTTGCCCCAGGTGTGATCTTAGCCACCTGGTAATAAATTGATCATAAAAAGTGCTGAGAGGTCTTATAAATCCCACGTCTGCAGGTTGTAACTATTGAGTCATATGCGGTGGAAAAAATATGATTACTACACCATTTTCATATGCTTTCTCGATCAATGATATTCTGGGTATGAGTAACATGGCCATCAAATACCAATAATACTTGACTGTCTTCTGACGCCTTTGTGAACTCTATGAACTTCTTAAACCAACTGGAAAAAATGTTTGTTTTATCCAACCAGAATCTGAGCACTCAGTCCAAGCATTTGGAGGAGCTCCATAAAGCAGTTCACGTTTCTTGCGTTTTCTCAGGAATATAAACATTGGAGGCAAGTAGGAGCCTGCTGCTTTGAAACACACTTACACAGTAACAGTTGTTCCTCATTCAGCTGATGTTAACACACCCACTTGTTTTTTCCAGCTATAGCAATTATCTTGGATCTCGTTTTGGTTACTATAGATACTCCAGTTTTATCGCAGTTATAAATTTTATCTGGAGTAAATTTATACTCATCCAGAGTTTTCCCTAAGAATTCAAAAAACTTTCGCACTGAGTCTATTAAATCCAGCAGCTCGAGCGGCGGAAGTATTTTCTGGTTTCCGAAGACTTAATTCTGGATGACATTTAAGAAACCCCTTAACCCAATCTTTACCGGTTTGTGCCTTGTCTTCGCTGAACTTATGTTGCTTATTATCAATAATTGCTAATTGATATGCTAATTTCTGCAACTCCGAAGTAGTCAAACCGAATAAATGATTTTCCATTTCTTTTAGGTAATCTACAAGTTCCCATTCTTCTTTTTGGGTAAAGGCTGCTGATATTGGACCCAAAGAAACTTTGATATTGCCAATACAATTCTCATTTTGTCTCGCTAAATTGACTTTATGTTCCAGGGTGGCTTGAGGTACACCATAACATTTGCTTGCTAATTTATAACCCTTTTTATTTTGCAACACATCTTCAATAGCTTTCTCATAGCCAAGTCATCCCATTCTCCTCTGTTAGTCTTTTTCTTATATTTACGAACCATTTTCTGTAAATAAATAAATTGTAATTAGTGTGAATAAAACATACCTACCTAGTTTCATATACATCAAATAGCTGGTGTAAGATGGGGTAATGATACTTTATTTTGCCCCAGCAGGACTTTGTAGGTTAAATGTTTTTTGAGGTTATATATTGACAAGAAGTCGTTTAACTATTTGGGCTTAAATCAAGCTTAAATTTCAGGGATTGCAATAAAACTTTATCTAACTACATCAAAACCTACATAATTCTGACAGTCACGCACAAAACACACTCTAAAATAAAATCAAATAAGTAAAAAATGTTTCTTACTCAAAGTAACGTCATATGCTCCACTCGGGTTTTCACTATCGGCACACTGAAAGCTACAAGATGGCGTTAGTAGCTTTATTAGAACTGTTTTAGTTTTAGAGATAAAATGAGTTCCCATCTTACTTCGCTACCCCGTCTTACCCCCCTACCGCTACCTTAAATTTTCATATTTATTAAATCAAAGTAATTTTAATGACTAAAAAATAAGTTAGTTATAAATTTATGTATTTTATAATCTAGGAAATAAATGGGGAATAATATGTTATATATTTAAATTTATTTGTAGTAATATTTGCTTTAACTTGGAATATACAAAATAATTTGTTATATGTAATGGATAAAAATAAACCTAGAAGAACAATACTTACCAATTCAATTGATCTTAGCCCCACTTGGGAAAATTGTATTATGTATAATATTATCCTCTAGCTTTTAATAATAGATAATTAGACTTTTGTAGATTTAAGGACTAAATTGATATGCCTACTTAGTTTACTGAATTAGAAGTATGTATTGGAAATAAATGAATAAAACGTAAAACAAGTTATTACAAGCATGGCTTCAAAATAGTTCTATGTTTTGTAATGTTACTTAGATTTTGAATACAAGGAAGGTTATTTATTGTTGAAATAATGAAAATTTCTGAATTTTGACACGTATGATTTTTAATATCTAATAAATTTATAACCCTATAAAGTTTTAACATTATAGATGGTGAAAACATGGTGTGAATGTCGTTGTATCGATAGCTGACGTTACCACTCTTGCTTTGGCTCCTATAGGTGGAATATTGAGTCTGCCCCGATATTAAAGGATACGTTAATGGAAAATCAAACAATGTTGAATTTCCATGAAGTCATAAAACCTAAAGTTCCAGGTGTTCATTCATTTTCTATATTGTAATACTTTACGATAATGAAAAATTTTGTAGTAATTGAACAACATACATGAGATGTACATGACCATCGTCATGATGCATCATTTTATATTTATAATGAATGTGAATAAAAATGTAAAATTATGATCGTTGCATTTTTATTCGCCGATTATATATTAATAATAATTTAAGGAACTGTTTGCAAGTACCCTGAATTTGGATATTACTTCTAGAAACCTGGCTCCACATCTAGATCACTTTGTAGTATTCTCTAGTATTTCTTCTGGTCGTGGTGTAGTAGGACAATCCAATTACGGACTTGGTAATTCCGCCATGGAAAGGATATGCGAAGTGAGAAATGAAGCAAGTTTACCGGGTAATTATAAAAATATAAGCAATGAATGAGACAAGAAATGATACAATTTCTTACACAGAATTAAAAAAATTACAAAAATCATGTACTAGACCATTTTAATCAAGGAATTAATTCAATATGATTTATCTCTACAGGTCTAGCTATACAATGGAGTCCCATAGCAGATGTGGGCTTTGTGAGTACATTAAAAGATGCTCATGTAATAGCTCACGGTACAGAATCACAGAGGATATCATCTTGTTTAAATGTTCTATTGACATTGATGCTCTTATCATATCCTGTAATCAGTTCAATGGTCCTAGCCGAGAAAGTGTCAAATTCTAATTCAGAACAAGACGCAATCTTAACCGTCATTAATATTCTAGGTAATATGTAATTATATACATATGTATACCAAGTTAAATAAGTCAAACGAGTAATAAATTTAATAAATTCAAACACAGCTATGTGAATAGAGCACATATTTGGACGAAGAAAACGGTGGTAAGACAGCTATGAAATATAATTTCATTAGACTCATTTAAAAAGTTTAGGCAAGTATGTACATAGACACTGTTTACATAAAAGATCAAATTCGATGAATGAAGATCGCAGGAAACAATTTGACTTCGTAATGGAAAATGAATACCTGATCTGAACGTGAAACCGCCTGATGATAATGGTGCTCACACTAAGTGTATCTTGTTATGCCCGTGTTTACTTAAAATTTTCCCTAGATCTGTCTATCCATCAAAATTTCTATATGGATCTTTCTATTATGACCAAAGAATCATTAGGTATCTCTTTTATAGAACACAAGTTAATGCAGACAGTAGATAGTAAGAAACTGCTGAACATCGATTCTTACTAAATATTTGGAACAATACTGGAATGGTTTTTTGATTTTATAATTGCTTTTAAAATCATGTAGACTTTACGAGATATTATTGATATATATTGTTTGTAGAAATGTGTACAAATCTAATAAAATTTGTTTAGCTTAAGATGAATATATCACCAACGAAACTAGACACTCTATAAGCTGTATTCAGAGTACAGCTATTCTATAAATTGTGTTCATAGTATAGGATGAATACAACTTAATTTACTGAAATTTGTTCATGGACAAGTTTTACTTACAAGTATAGGCTAGTTTTTACAAAATTTACTTTGTATATTTTTTTATAGGTATTTTCTTACATTGTATATTTTCTATATAGGTATATTTCTTATAAAGGTATTTTTGGCTCTTTTTGCATTTATATCTAGTGTGTATAAACAAATTATTAATAGAATTGATTTTCTGTCTTGAATATTTTAACCTTTCTAAGTTATAAATATTATTTTCATTATTCTTGTGAATAATATCTACATATTACAGGTTTATAGGATTCAAGTAAAATTCCTGACTTAACCAAGCTTTCTGATTTGGGCCTCAATTCTCTTCTGATCACTGAAATAAGACAGATTTTAAAATTAAACGTTACTTTAAATATAGCGCGATCTAGTAATAACCTATAAAGTCTGTCATCTTTGCAGTTCATCTTAAGTCTAAGCGTTTTCTTCACAATCTGCTTGTTGCATTGTAAATCAAACCCTTATGCTTTTATAGGCTATTCGACTAATGCTTTATACAATATAGTGAAAAATAAAAACTTTAAAAATACATTAAATAAAACTAAATGAACTATAATTCAATTTATAAAATTTTTTTTTCCTTGTTTAGGGGTCAACTAGATATGAATCTACTATTCACACAAAAGCTAATTTTACTTTTTAATATTAACCCTTTGTATTTGAAAGGTGGTTTTCACTCATCGCTCTTTGTATTACAGTTCAATTTTAACTTTAAGTATTACAGCTCAATGTAGTACAGCCCGAGTGACGACTGAGCGTTGCCATTAAGAATTACTCACTTCCTTTTTTATTTGTCAACCTAGCGTAAAGCTGCCGACGTAGATACTTAAATTGAAGGAAAATCCAAGGCAATTCTAGAAAGATAAGATGGGAGAAAACACTAAGTTAAAATGCGAAGCTAATTACAACAAATATTTAGTTTGTTTTAATCGTATTTCAACAATGGATCTTAACAAAGATATTTTTAATAGCGACACAGAGTTGCAAATTTTTATTTTTGGAGAAATTGGATAATTGTAGATGTGACTAAAATACAACAATAGTAGTGGAGATAACAATAATAGTAGTGCAGAGTGCGATGATAAAACCACTCAACTAAGCAAAAGAAAGAAGAACAGATTCTAAAATCAGTGAGAAGAAACAATTTTCAGATAGATCGATACCACCATATCTGTGGAAAAACCTAGCTGAAAACTATATACGAGTTTGAAAGATCCATTGGACCTTATGTTAATTAAAATTTTACGGAACAATTACATTTTTTAAATACTTTACAATTTTTATAAAAAAAATTTTTTCAATTAACTCATCAGTAATTAAAGAAATTATTATTAAAAACAGTAATTACGCTAAAACTAAGTTAGAAAGGAAAATTTAGACAAAATAATTTGGAAACTCGACAGGATTTTGTGTCTAGAGAAAGCTTATACTCTAAACGGTTTGTAAACTTCAAAGGAAAGATCGTTTTTATTATGTCTAATTCAAATATACTGACCAAATGAGCATTTGGTTGATTTTGAAGTTCACGTTACATATTTATGGACAGATATCACAGAAGTTTTTTATTAGATAAAGAATGATATAATGTGCGATGTGATTTAATATATATTATTCTTATAAAATCAGAGAATTGCCAATTACTTTAAAAAAACTAAAGTTTCAAAGGAAAAAAAAAGATATTATTGTTAGTTAGGAAATATGCTGGAATGAGACTCTGGAATGAGACACTGGAATGAGTTCTATCAAAAGATACCAGTGTGGGGTGAAGAAATTGATGTTCAAAAACAAAATATGTTTCTACATTACATAAAAATATTGTAGGTGTTGACCAAGCTGACCATTATATATTAGCATACTACTTTTTAAGAAAATCTCATATATTGGATTAATGTCTATCGACAATTCGGTTTATGTAAAATTATCCAATTTTTTTTGTAAATGGTTATTGAAAATGCATTTCATTCTCAAGCTACAGCGATTTAAAAATGTTGCGATCATTATCATACTGGGATAATGATTCGGATAATGAAAATAGGACCTGGCTTGTTTATAAACAACCAAAAACAACCAAAACCTAGTAAATAATATATAGTAATAAGTAGAATTTAAAAGTATTGGAAATATACATAGTAAATTCCTGCCCATTATGGAAATAGGTAAAAAAGCAAAGAAATGGGCATGTATTTTGCTATTTGAATATGTAATACATTATTACAAAATGTATCATTATCGAGATTGCAACAACCTCTACAAGCTATAATATTGTTTGATTAAATGGAAAGTTACACATTATCTCAACAGCAAAGAAATAAAACTTTAAAGCCTGCTCCATGGAACATCAGACAGTAAAGGACATGAAATTCCATATTTTTGCAATGGAAACACTCAGAATGCATCTTAGTGATTGTTACCTGAAATTTCATACAAAGAAAATTTATAGTTTAATTATTAAACTTAACATATTGTATACATACATTCATGTAATAAATAAGGTAGATATTTTGACAAATTTTTTTCTTTGGTATGTAAATTTTTGTGATTACTTTAAAAAAACTCATCAAGTTTCAAAAAACACATTAACGGAAATTGACATTTATACCGGAAAATATAATTATTTTATATCTCTTAATATATTATTATTTATTATCTTTTCCTATTTATTATTAATTTCGTTTTAGGTATGATCACTTGTATTTTGCTTTTGGTAGACCTAACTAATTTTCGGCTGCATAATAAATTAAATTGCTCTGTAATAGGGAATATGCATGTTTTTAATTCATTGTTATTTACATGGTTATAACACAGTAAAAACTATAAATACTGTTGAAAATGTTTCAATTCAATTTAAAAAAAAATATTTGAAACTATCAATAAATTCAAGGCTTTTAAACGCTTCCATTTTCGTGAACTTTAGGTGATGTCACAAGCTATGCCAGTGTTTCTGTGGGAGTTTTCGTTACTTTAAACATTTTTTTCAGTATAATAGCCATTTAAACCATGGCAGAGCTTATAAATCAACTTATAAGTATTGTATTGTGCCCAGGAGATAAAGTGTTTTTCTGGTCCTGAGGGATGCCAAAATAAGAAAACAATGCAAGGTTATGAAGAGATGAAGTATCTCTAACAAGTTTTTTGCATTGTGTAATTTTAATGTATTTAAAAATAACACAATGTATGTTTTATTTGGATAGCTAGTATGATTTCAATTAATCATAAGACAATTTGTAAAACAATATTAATCACACAAGTAGCAGATAACTGTATACATAAACTAGTTAACAAAAGGTTAATAGGACTTTTGTTTTTTGTTTTTTAAGTTAAGAAAAAACTACATAACATTGTCAAAATACATAAAAAGTGATTTGACTGAATGTAAAAAACGTTACATATATTCATAAAATATAGGCAGTAAATCATGTATTAAAACAATTACCTTGCAGCTTTCACTCCTTGACCTCGGCAGACGTATAATCTGGATTTAAAGCAAAATACAATGTCATCTATTCTCGGCTGCTTATCTGGTTGTGCTTTAACAAAACCATGTTCTAGATGATTCTCAATTTCATTATTATATTAAAAATGCACTAGGTATGTAAAAGTATTGCAAGAACACTATTTTTTTTTATCAAATACAACAAATTGTGACGTCACATGTCATTCTAACCAATTTTGAATTTCCTCCACATAACTTGCACTTTTTATTAATTTATTTATTTCATTAAAAATGAATTAATTAAGAAAACAATGGTTTAGATATAAATGCCCAGTGGATAAATAAATGGAAAAAAATATTTGAATCAAATCTAAATTACATGCATATTTCCTATTATGCTGATAATCTTGCTATGTGAAGGTTTGTTTTGTTTTACATCCTTCAATCTTATATTTGGGTAATAGCATGTTCATTATAAGCATATAATAATAAATATGTAAAAAAATAAGTACATAATAATAAGCGCAAAATTTTATTTTGTGGTATTCTCATATTATATATGTTCTTACATATGTCTATTCAATGCAGAATATTGTCCTGAATGTGTTGCAATATAAGAATTATAGCACAGTATCTATATTTGTTATATAATTGTACGTACTATAGTATAAACCTTTTTTTATGTTCCATTATATTTAAATTTTGGCTGAATTATCTTAATTTTTCCTTGTGTTACTGAACACACATAATTAATTAAATTTTTCGTATATCTCTAAGTTCAAATGTAAATGATGTATGTAATTCATGTTGCAGGCTTGCAAGCTGCCAACAGCAAGTGAAAGAGTGAAGCTAACCACCTGTTTAATAGCAACATTCAACAGCTTCCTTTGTATTAAAATAATAACATATCATCTACCTTATTCTATGAAATACAGATTAGGGTATGGTATCTATATAAACATTTTTTTGACAAATAAATAAAATTACAAACAAAAAATATTTTCCATTAAACACAGTTTAAAATTTACATTAGAATTATTACTAGATATACCTGCATACTTACTATATATATATAAGTATCCTACTTATCCTACTTACTATATATATATATATATATATATATATATATATATTTATATACATATAGTGTTTTTTTAATAACTAGCTTTGAAGAAGCTTTTGTCTTACAGTAGCTGTCATATAGCCATGCTGTATTACACATGTAATATAATCTATTCTCGATAAATATAATATATGGTATATAATCTGTTCTCAATAAAAGTAGTCTATATACGTCTTCATAACACAGGATACATTTATATAAAATTAGGTCAAAAGACGAAGTGTAAAACTAAGAGCAATAAAGAAACAAAATTCACTTTCATAAAAATGTAAAGTTCAGATTAATTCAGGGGACTATAAATAAATTATGGAGAAGAAATTTAAAGTTTTTAACTTTTTTGTCTGCTTAAATGTTTGCATTATGCAAAAACTTCTGAACAAATTTTGATGGGGTTTAGAATATTATATAACTCAAGGTCCAAAGAGAGTGAAATAAAGTATCTCAGTAAGATGTGGAGGAAAAAAAAATATGTTTGGGCTTCATGTTAAAACTGTGGAGCAAATTTCAGTGGGAGTCTAGGAAAAAAATTAAAATACACTGGAGACTCGATTAACTGGACTGGTAGTGTTGTAAGTTAATTGGGTAATCTAAAATCTGGATAAATGAATGTATTTAAAAAGTTATTTTTGTATTAGATATTAACTCTTGAAAAATAACCTACGTCACCCGCATATGGTTTTTTTAACTACTTTGTTCTATGGTTATCTTATAAGTACATTGTCATATGGTTAACTTTCTGGTGTTGTAATAAACATCTACATAATGTTAGATGTTTATTAGAACACCAAAAATAAATTAAACTTATTAAATTCAACAAAAATTCATGTTCATTTGACTAGAGACATTTTCTTAAAATTACTAAAATACTGCAAACTTAATCATGAAATACCTTACAAAAGTCACATATGACAGTCACTGTACTTTAACTTTATTTAAAATATTTCGTAATTGTCATTTTAGGTAAACATTTTTTTCTCTACATTGCTGCTACATCACAAATCTTTGTAAGCTGTTTCCAGGCCTTGACATGCCTCCGCGTGAGATGATTTGCAATATTTTCTGCATCTACGTTTTCCTCTTTTCCATCTTCTTACATTACCAGCTGTTCGTTTGCCTGCAATATGTCTCCAACAATTTTATCATTCCACATGATCTGAAAACCTTTTTATTACTGTCACCAGTGAGCCACTCTTTCTTATCATTGGGATCACATTCCTCGCACGTTTGTATGTTCATTACTAGCTCATTTATATCCCCCGAAATACAATCATCTGCATAGGTTATTGAATTTTTGTGCTCCCGTTTCATTATTCAGTTCCATGATTTGTTCAAAATCAATAAAATCCAATTTTTAAATAAATCAATTGCAAAAATGAGATGAGTTTCACCTGTATGGTTATCTACTTGGTAGTCGCTGCAGCCTGCAGTCACTTGTCATTATTTGAGTCGTATAATGCATGAGGTGCTTTGCCTTTATGTATGGTCAGCTGAAAAAATGGTTGCCGACCCTAAGATTAAATCTCATGCAGATTAAAAGACAACGTTAGTTTCTCTTGCAGATCGAATCTATAGGTAGTATGATGTACCATGTTAAAATTTTCACACTAGTAAACAAAGTCAAAACAATTTAAAAAATATACTATATATATATATATATATATATATAAATATACTAATTTTTAGGTCGACCGTAGCACACTTGGCGGGGACGCATCCTAATAATTAACCGATCAGAGCTCTTAATCAGTCGCTGCTTAGCAGTCTAGGGTTACTTTCAAAGAGCTAAGAATAATTCTTTTAACTAACATCAAAAGGCAGTCATTGTACTTATGATATGTTAAGGTCTTCAAATATGTGAGGTAAATTGAGATGACGTAAGTTGAAATATTTTGTTCATACATTTCTACATAAAATAAAGCAGTTAGAATAGCAAAATTAATAAATTATTTGGTAATTTTGGATATCACTTTCATATTTTTTCCCCAACTGGTTTAAAGTAGTACAAGCATAATTAAACTGAACCTTTCGTTTGAAAAATGTACCGAATTGAATTTGTTTCGCTTCTCTTTTCTTATTTTTAAACATGTCTCTGTAACACTCTGTTTCTAAACTATCGGAAAATAGTATAATTTTTGAAAAGCTCATTCACAAGTGAATCAGGCTGTGATGTAACTCAAAACAATTTACATTTTATTGAGGAATAGTCCCAAAATATTTCTTGTAACTTGAAATGACTTAAATCTACGCCAACTTGAAGACTGTCTCTACATGAATATACAACTATAGTAAAGTTCACAATGGGTTGACATGTTTCAAAAGTCAATAATCATATCATTTCATGTAAATAATGCATTAAATTGTGAGTTGTAAATATAAGGAGTAAGTGTAAATATTCACATTGTGCAGTGAGGTGGAGAATTTAGTGATCTTCTGACTCAACTCAGCTATGGAGGATTGCAAATGCTTGCAGAAATTAAACTTGCTACTGGCAGAAATCCTGAAGTAAATTGATTCACTATTATAACATGTTTAATATGTTATAATGTTATTTTTGCATGACATAGACTCATCATTATAACATTTTCAGACAAAGAATTGCAAAATCAAGTTTACTGTAAATTTTTATTTATGTGTCAAATTGATGAAAGTGTTGTGTTCGCTTCCTGTAGAGAGTATTAATGAAAATAAGAAAAGAAGTGTTTTTTGAAAGGAAATGTCAGTGGAAAAGCACAAATTACTTCAAAGTCTATGGTTATGTATGTATATACATACATGTTTGTACTTCTGAAGGTGCATGTTGAAATGTTTATAAAATCTGCATACTTTTTATTTGATCGTGCTTAAAATAACGAACAAAAGATAAGTTTCCGAGCTGGAAAATCCATTTCATCCTTGAGTAATGCCACCAAAAAATTTAAACCGTCATCCTAAAAAACAAAAATTAACAACGTACTAATTGAATGGGAACTTCACAAATACAGGCTATTCTTATTAGTACATATTAGCTAGTGTTTTTAGTTATAACTGGAAAAGTATTAAGATTTAATTTCTTTATAGACTAGAAAGTTACTGGAAAGTCATGCACGAAAAGTGCAGAAAGATGAGGCAGCTCAAATTCTTGAGGCTATTCTCATCTATTATAACTCGGATAAGTCTATTACTCTTGATGCAAAATCATCCAAACTTATTTGTGGCATAATGTGAAGTTTTTTTATTAAGTGTTAAAATGTGACTTTGTAACATTTATAATTGTGTTATTCAAACATTGCCTCAGTTTGATGAAAATTTGGTTTGGCAGAATTTTTAACTACAACATTTATTATTCTAACTTTAAAAAAATAAACTGCTAATGGAACGTAAAAAAGGTAACAATGTTTCTTTGTGTGTATGGTAACTAGATTCCTGCATATTATGTAGATACAATGAATGAAGAATTTCTCGTTCTCGGCGAGTTTGAATTACACACAGAAAATGTATGCCTGCAGCCACTCCAGGACACCAACATAGAACTGTCCAGTCACTATCTGATCGGGGAGAACATTTTTACGATGAATGTTGCTGCAGATATAAAAAAAACAGTCAACACTGCCTTCAGTCGTGACTTGGACATCCGTGCTTTCATTGGCCGCTCCTCACCCTTTTCCACCTACTACTGACTTTGTTTACAGGTCTCAAGGCCATACTCAAATATCCAGGTTTCATCTCCAGTGACTATCCAATCTCTGCTGCCGCCCTGAATTGCGGGACCATATATCTTCGCAGATTGATTTTTACATGTGTTTTTATTCATAGGTGAGAAGTTTTGGCACCATCTTTGCGCAAATATTTTGCATGTTCAAATTCTCTTGTAACATCTTGCGAACAGATTCTTTATTGGCGTTTCAAACAACACAAGAATTTTTAGGCACTGGTCAGACATGATCAATGCGCGCAAAAAATCAGCATTCTAGTCAGTACAAGAGGTGACGGGGACTTCTTCACGCGGATTCAAACATATGCGTTTTCAACATGCACTCGTCTCTTTTCACTACCTGCAATTTTCAGAGGATTTCCCAGAGTTTTTCACCAGATTTCATTAAAAATTGGATGATAACACATTGCTCGTAATATGAGTCACTCATTTCACAATGCTACTATATAAGTTACTTCCGTAAAATACGCATAAAACACAATCAAATGTGCTATCAACTTCAAACTTTGATAGGAACTAAAGGAAGCACCCCTCTTTCCATGCATTTCGATTCAGTATGTTGTAATCCCACACAATCAAAAAAATTAATCATTCTAATGTAAGATATTAAAGCCATACCTTCCCGTTTAGTACAAAATTCAACACAAACTTTAAATCATTTCAAACGTAACAAATCATGAAAAATATTATATACTCTCTTTCCTCAATATTGTTTGGGAAAACTTGACATTTTTAATATCCCGGGACACGATCAAAGTCACAGGACATCTCGGGATTTTGAAATATTTTTAAATAAAATAAGAATCGAGATCAACCTTAGCGAGATATAGGAATGAAATCGCCATTTTAATAAAATCAACATTTATTGAATAGAAATTTTTAGTAACCTTAATTAAAGTCTAAACAGTTCATACATTTAATTCCCATAACTTAAGATTATTGTCTTGATTATAAAATATTATCATCTTAATTTTTTGGTATTTTAATATTTTAATAAAGTAGCATCCTAATCTTCAATAATAATAATGGAACATTTAGTCATTAATCATATTTCTCATAATCACGGATCCATTTTTTGGGTTGTAAAATCACAAAATTATAAAAGAAATACTTTGATATTAAAACAGATTTTAAAACAGATTTAGTAAAGTAATTATACTAATTACAAGTATTCCTACCTATCCACCATTACAATGATCGAATTCCACCCAAATTTGACATCCAGAAATAAACTGTGTTCTGCCCCAAAATCTGCTTTAACATATTTTTATAATTGGCTCCATTTCAGGAGTTTCTCTAAAGAATTTCACTAGAAATCAAGTTTCATCAAGCAGTTTTTTTAATATGATTAAATGGTTATAATGGGCAGTTTGTTACGTAGCTGGTGTTATAATCTTCGTCTTCGTCAGAAGAGTTTTTTGTTCTCCATGATTTCGTCATACCTACCATCAATATATTTGTAGAAAGAAGCTGCGGATATGGTAGTAGCCCGATTTTTGTTACAAAATATGTCTACAACTCCTATACATATTGCTTGGTTTAAGCATATGATGATCTCGCTAGGGCTTTCTCTGTTAAACTTCTTCATTGTATTTAGCACGTCACTTGTGGCAACAATATGTTTTTTTAAATCAGACAAAAATTAAAGTACCTTTGATTTCGGACGCTCATCCATTCAACAAATTAAAGGCTAGAAGAAGCGATAAAATATTCAAAAGTCGGAATCCTTTCTTTTTTATTCTCTTTATAAAAATATTATTTTCATGACTTTAATTTCGGTCATAGACATTTTGTAATGTCTCTTCATAATATATTCACAAATGAATTTGCTTTTGATAATAGTATTTACTCTAAGTCCATCTTTTGGCACCAAGCAGGATTGAGATAAAAAATTGGGAAAAAGCATTTGAATTTCAATATTTTAGACCTTCTTCATCCTCCCATACTGCGGCATTAACAAATGAATATATACAGAAAGATGGTTAATTAATCTGGCAAGAATTTTTTTCACATTCCTCTCGAAATCATCTTGCAAACAGATTCTTTATTGGCGTTTAACTTGTCAAACAACGTAAGAATTTTTAGGCACCGGTCAGACATGATCAGTGCGTGCAAAAAAACAGCATTCGTGAACGTGACGGGAACTTCTTCATGCGGATCATAACTACCAATTCACACCCCTCCTTGAACCGCTTCACCCATTCAAACATATGCGTTTTCAACATGCACTCGTCTCTTTTCACTACCTGCAATTTTCAGAGGATTTCCCAGAGTTTTTCACCAGTTTTCAACATTTTTTTCACATTCCTTTCGGTAAGACAAAAATAATCTATAACATTTTTTCATTTGGGCCTCTGTTGCAAAGTAGTAATTTATTTTCTAATAGCAAAATACTTCTTATTTTCAATATTTTCTCAATTTTAATTACATTTAAATAGTTCATTACAATAACCTGAATAATAAAATTAACACAGGAAAAGAAATACCATTATGATAAATCTTTACTTTGGACCATAATGCTTACTTCGATCAATATTCATAGTCTGTCAATATTCACATAAAATAATAAGAAAGACAAAATAAAAAAATTATATCAGTATAATAAACTTTTCCTTTGCAAAGTTTTTCTACTCAACAATCATGTGACACTCAGTGTGAGTGCACTGCAGAATGATCAGCCCTTGCATTAACATTAAAATTGTGTATCTGGACATTGGTATGAGAACAAATTTAATTAACTTGGAAAACAGAAGCCAGGATTGTTATAGCAATCAATGTAACTACAGCCTATAGAGAAACCGAATACCACTCACTGACTGACTCATCACAAAATCTTTAGAAGCGTAAAGTCTACAGAAAGTCTAAGCTGGTGACTTACAATGTCCACGGTTGACTGTGTAAGTGTGACCTTTACTGTATATTATTTTTGATGACAGCCAATTGAAATAACCATTCAGATTAAAGGCGATGAACAAGTATATAGGCAACATTCAAATTCAACTTAGGGGGGACAAAAGAAACATATTACTATCATCGTTGAAATTAATCAATGCTAATCTTAAATTACATATGAACTCAAATAAGAATTACATTATAGATGGTAAGGTTTACAAATGTTGTCTTATGTGTTGTAAATTGTAATCTTCATATTCAGGGATACATAAAAAAAATACCACTGGAGAGATCCTGCGACATAAAGGAAGGTGTTTAAAAATGTAGAGCAATCATTAATGAACTATGGACTGGTAAGTCACCAGCTTAGAATTTCTCTAGACTTTATGCTTATAAAGATTTTGTGATGAGTCAGTCAATGAGTGGTATTCGGTTTCTATATAGGCTGTTGTTAACTCATGGGGACTCGTGCTATAAGCATTTTGCTCACGATAAATTTAAAAACGGCGCTATTTTGTCAAGAACCTACCTAACAGTCTCGTGCACTGAGTAACTGAGTTTTACTCCTTCACCGCCCTACTAAAAATATTGGCCTTGGGTCCGTATACTCCAGTCGCTTCTAGAAGTAGGTAGGTTTGTTCAGTCAGTAACCACCGTGAGGCATGTTGCTCACAGTGCGAATGTCAACGTAAGTAATTTTTGCTATCAGTGTTTCTTTAAATGTTATTATTAAATATTCTACATATTTAAAGTCAATTTTTTTATGAAAACTGTTTATAAATGGAGGAACAATATTGGAAAATAATAAAATATGTCCTATGTTTTTTTGTAAATGGATAAAAGAGATGAACAAGTTTTGGCGTGTTTACTGGAAGATGATACTGAAGATATAGAAGATCCTGCTTTAGTGGATAGTACTAAAAGTTACGGAGAAACAATAAAAACACAGTGAGCATTGCACTGATACAGAACAGTCTTCATCAAAGGCCAAAGAAGATGAGACTTCTTCAAGTCAGTAAGCAAAAGGTTTATATTATTTAGGCAAAGACACAGTCACTAAATGGAATTATCGTCCACAGCGCACATACGTTAGGACGAGATTGTATAATATAGTTGACCGTAGATCAGGTTGGACCGTAGATGGTGAAACCAATAGCTACAGATGCTAAAGAGATAACGGAACATTTTCTCCTTTTTGTTACCGAAAACATATAATCTGGTGATCACTTCGAGTGAATATTTGAAAAAGTTGTTTCTCACATTAACCCAGTCACAGATCAACCACAAAAGTACTTTGCAGAATATATCATACCCTCTTTAACAAATTATAAAACGTATTTATATAGACACCGAATGTTATGTGTGAAGTAAAACTCATGATGTAAAACCGCAAAACAAAAAAGGCTTGTATTTATTGCCAAACATTTTTGTGTTCTGCACATGCTATCATATTATGTGATATGTGTAAATCAAGCATATACGATTAATATTACGTTGTTGTTGTTAAAATTTTTTTAAACTCTTTATTTGTCTTAAAAATTGTTTTTTCTAAAACTGCCTGAGAAAACTGGCAAATTTAAGTTCGTCAATGTTAATATTCTAAAAGAAGTTTATAATTTTTTTGTTTCTGAAAATAAATATTTAGTTAATACTAACATATGTGTTTTATTACATTTACAATAAAAAATATACTTCCAAGTATGTTTTATGTGTAGATTTGACTGTTCTTTAAACGTGAGCAAAACGCTGTATGTGCGAGTGATCGCGTAACTTTTAAAGGTGCGGGTTCTGGCGGGTTAAATTAATTGCAATATCAATGCTGGCTTCTGTTTTCCTAGTTCAATATATAATAAAATTTGTTCTCATCGCCAAATTTTAATGTTAATGCAAGGACTGAGCGTTCTGCACTGCACGCGAGTGAGTGTCACATGATATCAATAAAATGATGAAGCAACACGATTCACCTGTGAATATTGACAGATACTTATTGAGTACAAAAACTTTGCATAGGAAAGGTTTATTATATTGATATTACTTTGTGTTTCTTAATTTTTTTATATGAATATTAACAGGCTATTATTGACTAATTCAAGCATTACTTTCCAAAGTAAAGATTTATAATACTGATATTTTTTGCTTTTTTAGTTTATTGTAATGAACCATTTAAATGTAAGATTGAGAAAATGTTGGAAATAAAAAGTATTTTGCTATTGGAATATAAATTATCACTCTGCAACAGAGACCCAAAATTAAAAAATGTTATAGATTATTTTTGTCTTACTTTCGAGAGGAATGTGAAACAAATTCTTGCTACACCAATTAACCATCTTTCTGTATATATTGATTTGTTAATACTGCCCTATGGAGGAGGATGAAGTTCTAAAATGTTGAAATTCAAATGCCATTTTACATCCAAAATTATCATGGCGATAATTATTGAAATGTTTTAAATTACTTTTGCAACCATTCTATTAGTGTTGGTATGAACATAATTTTAATTTTGAAATGTAACATAAAACTCAATTTTTTGTAAGAATAAACTTTAATCCGTTACTAACTTTTCTTTTTGTTTTATAGGTTGTTGTCATTTTTGTGATACCATCATCATTTTCTAAATCCATGCTCATAGAACTTTTGGTTCTTACCAGCAAAGAACTGAACCAAATGCAATTTCAGGTCATGATAATTTATGAAAGTTTTGTCATTCAAGGATGTTTATGTTGCTATGCATTCACGTATACCATCTAGTAAAAACTGAGAATGTGAAAGGGCATTTCAATTCCTTTCATTTACTAGGATCCGTCTTTCAGAAATAGACAACGCAGAGAGTGGATATTTTCAGAACTGTTTTTTTCGTAATTTCATTATTGAATTTGTAATATGGTATGTACAAATATTTAAGGATGTTTACAAAGTTCAAAATAAATGATAATCTGGTGGTTCAAAGTCAGGGTTATATGGAGAGCCGACATTATTCACAACCAAGCTCCGATCATTTTCCACAAGTTACCAAATATCTGTCAATCTTTTCATTGTGATAGCAAAATATTTTTGACCGTTTTTCTTTAATTGCTTCCTCTGGTTTCATTAGTTGTAGACAGTAAACATTTGAATTGATTGAATGGTTTCTTGAAAGCAGCCCAAAACACACAATATCTTTTTAACTCCACCATTTTGACAGCATGACCTTTTATGTTGCCGTTCAATGTGGTTTGTGCTGTTTATATTGCTTGTAGCGTGATTATTTTGAATTGAACTCATTGTAGATGATTTTTCATCATCAAGGATGATTCATCTCATACAAGGATCGATTTTATCGTATTTGACATGCATATTTCAAATATTAATTTCGTTGTGTCAAACGGATCTCTTAAATATCGAGTCTCTTAACAAGCCCAAAACATTTTAAGTGATTGTAAATCATTATGTGTAATACCCTTAACCTTTTTGTAACCTCTTATACATTCATGTGATGATCCGATTTAATTATTGCTTTAAAATAGTTATCATTAGTGAATCTCCAAAAAGGAAAGAAAAATGGATAAAAGGAATTTTTTCAATTAATTTTGACATAGCCGTTTTATAGAGCAATCAACACCTTAAACTTAACAATCTCAGTGTGAGCCTCAGTTTTCTTGCCTTTTCACAACTTAAAAAGTAAAATATGTCTGAAATGGGAATATGGGCTTCTTATTCCACTCAACATTAGCACTTACCCTAAACTAATTACGTGCAAATGTCAAAAACAAAAGTCATAATACTAACAGAAGTTCTTTCATAACATACATAACGCTAGCTATTTGCGAAAACCGAAATTACTTTCTTACCAATCATTTTAATAAAAATTTGTTTCCTGTCACAGTTGCTTCCATTATAAACCTTTCCGAAAAACATCAGATACAATATGAAACTTAATTATATTTATAATCTGAGTTTCATAAATTTAAACTAAATCTTGTTTGTATTTATTAAAAAATAAAACTGGCATTATTTTTGTTAAGTTGCAAATTTTTTTTTATGTTTCCCATCATACACCATGCATGTCAAAAATCCGTAAACTCATGCTTGTGGATTTGTAATTTGTCTGAAAATTATAATGAAGGTTTCCAAAAATAATCTTAATTTTGTGTTTCAAAACCTACAATACTTTTTTGAATGATTACAAACTTTAATGTCAAGTTTAAAACGTGAAAACCTAAGGCGATTTACATAGTATAATATTAATGTCCATACTCACACTCAGTAACAAAGTATTTGTGTTGATGTTTGCTATGTATTTCTTTCTTAACCGGACTTATGTTTTTACAAGAAAAACTTAATCCAATCAACTGTCATAGAAAGGACCTATCAGAAACATTGGAATAGTATGTCCGATATCATTCACAGGTTTATGGGATGTGTAGAATTTCTGCATGCATAATATTTGTTTAAAATATTCTCAACGCAATCAGTATTATTACCAGCAGAAAACAATTTGGAATGTTTTGCTTTTGTTTTTTATTGAGAAGGGAGTGGAATGAAAAATATTTGGTATTTTATTTCTCCTACAAAGTCATAAAATTTAAAAAAATTAATTTGTGTTGCCTCTGTGTCAAACAGTTCTAAAACAATTCTGTATTTAAACATTATGTTTAAAAATTGACTGCTTTAAAATGGACTATTAAATAGTTTTGAAAACTTTTTTAAATTGTTAGTTTTAACGTATGGACACTGCTTACACATGACACATATGCCTGTCAATTTTAAAAATGAATAACGATTACTCATTTTTGTTTAAAAATTTTTGTCTTCCCGGTTATAACATAACAATAATTCCAATGCAAGTAAATTAGGGGTTTTATTCTCAAACATTTTCCCAAAATAAACACCATATCCGTTAACAACATTTTGATAACTTATTTAATATTTGATTTTTATTTTAATATGAAGGAATCCGTTTGTTAATACTACTTGTCCAGATAATAGTGCTTTGTGGTCGATTTCAGTCACGCGGATCGCCACTGGCTGCTCCTGGAAAATGAATTACATAATTTTCATTACAGCTTATGGAAAATCATAACATTTAATTGAAATCATGTAACTATGTGATATAATATTATTTCTACTTTCTTTAAGTTCTTTACCACGACCTAGGTTTCGTTGTATTACAACATCTTCAGGTGGGCTATTAGCAAAGATCTTTATCATTATTTTGTTATATTATTATATTATATCTTTACTAATAAGCCTCTGAGGATATTGTAATACAACAAAACCTAGGTCGTGGTAACGAACTTAAAGAAAATAGAAATAATACCACATTACGTAGTTTCATTTAATTGTGGACAAGTTTATTAGAAGGAAGGATAAAGGTAGGAAGGAGAAGGTAGGGTCGACAGAGATATTATTGCAATTTGGGGATGTTATTGAAAGTCTAAAAAATCATGAGGAAGAACACGAAATGCTCAGTAATTGTGATATAATTTGAAATAAAATACTTAGCCTGGAATTTGTTGTGTCATTGCCTATGAATATGGATATGATGTGTAATGTAGTAAATAGAAATATGGTGAAAGGATAACTGTATGTTAATATTGTAAGCAATAGTTTATTTATATACATTTAGACATTTAGGTATTGCTATTGAATACTTGAATAAATTTTGTATGTAAACTTTGTTGCCTTACTATGTAAAAGGGTTCCAATAATGCTTGTCTAAAAATCATCAGTTTAGAGAGAAAAACAGTTATGATATCTCGAAAGAAAAATCTCAACTTTGGATAAAACAATGTTATAAATTGTTAATCAAACATTGACATCATAATATGTGATCTAAACTCTGCAATTTTATAAGCAAGTGAAATTATTTATGTAAATTTTGTTGTCTTACTATTGTAAGAGGGTTCCAACAATGCTTGTCTAAAAATCATCAGGTTAGGAAGACAGTTATGATATCTCGAAAGAAAAATCTCGACTTTGGATAAAACAATGTTATAAATTGTTAATCAAACATTAAGATCAAAATATGTGATCTAAACTCGACAATTTTATAAAAATGAAATTATTAATATTTTCATGTATTTTTAGTAAAATATTAGTAATTTTTCTGAGTTGATAGTGATTTCCTACTATTTCTGTCATCCTCAAGCAATGGTAAAACGCTGAAAACAAATCTTATAAATCAATTGAAATAAGGTACTACAAAAACATGGAAAATGTCAAAAATTTACATGTGCAGTATTTCTGCTTAATACTATAATAACATCTGCTTAATTACATAATCTGCTTAAGTACATAATAACAATAATATTAAGATTTTTCAGTATATAGTGAATCACTTAATATATTGGACATTGTTTTTATTATGTCTTTCAATTCAGTTAATTGAAAGGCAGGAATTTCAATTAACTTTGAATTGAAAGACATAATAATGTATATAATAGGAGAATACTGGGAAATATGGGTTTGATTTTGCAGTCATAAACTAATAAATACATTGTAACCTAAAATTGAAATGAAGAGAAAACTTGTAAAGAAATTAGCAACAACATTGCAGCATTATGAGATATAAAAAATCATGAAATGTTTATAAATATTAATAGCCATCTAAAAAACAAAATTTGCTTTGTGTATAATAACATTGAGAATATTTTGATTCCATTATTCTTAGATTTTATCCAGTCAAAATCTGCCTACAAAACATTCTTCAAATGTAATTGCAAGTACATAATCTATCACAATATATCTCTGCATTTTGAGTTTAAATGTTATATTACATTTTTTAAGCAATTAATTAAAATAATTCATAAAAGTATAAGGGTATTTACAGTATATCAAGGTATCAGCGAAGAAAAAATTTAGACTTCAGTTGAACCAGAAAATACCAGGATTCACAAGTTAGATCTGATCACACTATATTTAAAGCAATACTTGAAAAAATTAACAAAGCGAATTAAAAATTTATTAACATACGCCAAAGATTTACCTATTTTCCTTAACTTATCGAAGGTCAATAATTTTACCTCGGCTGCTGATAGGGATAAGTCAAAATTAATTTTTAAAGTCTGCCTTATTTCACTGGTTAAAAGAGAATCAAGACCCAAATCAGATAACTTGGTTGTGTCAGTTATCTTACTTGAATCCTTTAAACCTGTAAGAGAAACATTATACAGATAATGCTGAAAGTACAAATATTCTTCAAGAAAATTGTTTGTAATTTTCAAAGATTCAAATATTAAAGAAAAAATATAAAACATTAATAAATTATTTATAGTACTCTTTAAATATAAATGTGAAAAAAGTAAAAAGGAAAAAATACCACACAAAATAAACAAAAAATGTAAATAAAAACAAAATAAAGTTGTGTAAAGCTACCCCTTGTATGCAAATAGGACATTATCTATAAACAAATTCAATAAATAGTGTGGACTATATTGTGTTAGCCCACAGGGTCTTAAAGACTTTTAGAAAATATAAACAAACTTTCACTCAGAACAGTTTCAAAAATTTAGCCACAGTAATGTTTATTAATTTCTCACTATCTAATATCTGCCACAACCCATTCAGTTCCATTAAAGAGTCACGCAGTAATTTTCTTTTCATAGGTCTTCAACAAATTTGGAATGCGATTGAACGTGGATTACGGGTTAAATTAGATATGACAGAGATTACCATCAAATTGTTTCATATCCAGATCAGGTATTAATTTTCCATGACAATGCCATGGACATGACAATGTAATGGGATCGCATTAATAAGTTTGTGACACGTATTTACAGTGTCTATACATATCGCTATAAAGTTGAAGAAGCTTTCATTTTTAAAAACTTTTTTTTTATCTTGCTATTATCTTTTTTCAAATATGCGCTTATCGATATTTGAGTTTATGACTTATTTAACTTGGTGTGTATGTTATATACATATACCCACTGAGTTTTTGTAATATTACCTAAAATATTAGTGATAGTTAAGATAATATCTTGTTCTGAATCAGATTTTGATAATTTTTCAGCCAGCACCATTGAAGAGACAACAGGATATGGTGAGAGCATAAATGTCGATAAAACGTTTAAACAAGATGATATCCTCTGTAGGTCTACTCCACTAATTTTCCATTGAGTATCTTTTGATTCAATCAAATAGCCAACATCTGCTATGGGGCCCCACTGTATAGCCAGACCTGCAAAAATTAATCGGATCGACTTAATTTCTTGATTGTTTAAAATTCAGTTTCTTTTGTAATTTTTCTCACTTGCAAATGATATTATTTCTTTTCTGTAAGTGCTTATCTTGCAATTACCTGGTAAACCTGCTTCCTTTCTCACTTCACATATCCTTTCCATTGCCGAATTGGCAAGTCCGTAATTTGATAGTCCTACAGAACCACGGCCAGAAGAAAAACTTGAAAATACCACAAAGTGATCCAGATGAGGAGCCAAATTTCTAGAAGTATTATCCAAATTCTTGGTACCTGTAAACCGTTCCTTGAAATAAATTTAAACTATATGGTATAAAAGTAATCATAAATTATTTAGAAATGATAATTAAAAAATTTAAATAGCTCAATAGCTGAAGATGGATATAAAATTATTTGTTATGGGAGAATCATACAAATAAAGAATTTGGTTGCTTACATGACACTTTCGGGTTTATAACTTCTTGAAAATTAGGTACTGTTTGATTTTCCATTAATGCATCCTTTATTGTTAGAGCCAGATTGAATATACCACCGACCGGAGCCAAGGCACAAGCCTCCTTTGTAAGTTCATATGCACCGCTAAGAGTTGTAACGTCAGCTATTGATACAATGACATTCACACCATATTTTCGCCATCTACAGTATTAAAGTGTTTAGGCATTTTAAATTTATTCTATAATGATGAAGGCACATTTTATTTATTTTGTTTTTCCTAAATGTAATGTATTTATATTTA
Source organism: Druceiella hillmani (assembly GCA_039881145.1). Classification (NCBI taxonomy): domain Eukaryota; kingdom Metazoa; phylum Arthropoda; class Insecta; order Lepidoptera; family Hepialidae; genus Druceiella; species Druceiella hillmani. Next base: position 19,747,546 of record JAYKKI010000035.1, read on the forward strand.
ATTATTAAATAGTGGTGACATCTAGTGTAGAGCTTGTCAAGTATAGTACATTTATGGATTACTGACATCTAGTGGGTAACAGAGCAAGCAATTTTAAAAGTAGATTTCATCAAAACTTGTACACTTTCTGTTTTATCTAACTTTCTGTTTGCTCTTATCATATATACAACATGGATATATAATAGGGCAAACAAGAAGTTAGATAAAACAGGAACTGTACATTGAAAATTGACTACTTCAAGATGGCTATCAATGATAAAGTAAAATGCAGTTCTGTTATAAACCTATTTATATTTATATTATGTTATATTTATTATGTTATACCTGACCAAAATTGTGTGCATTCACAAATGTGGAATCATGTACTGTCAAAGCCTAGAAGATAATGTTATACATAAAAATTAAAGAAATAACAAGGAATAAATCTATTTAGATATTATTATATAGGTCAGACAGATAGGTTAGTTCAGGTAGATAGCTAGTTGAAGAAAAGTTTCACAAAAAGTTATGCGCTCATGAAATTCTGCTGACAATTTACAAAATATTTCTAATGACAATATCATATATCATTTTCTAGTCCTAAGATTGGCAAATAGATTTGATAATAATTTCACGTACATTAACTTCTTCAATTGTTTTGCAGCTTATAGTTTACCATAAATTTAATTGAAAAAATTAAAATAAAGGCAAGCTACAAAAACACTTTTCAATTCTTTCTCTGTTTGTTATAAAGTAATGGGATTAACTTGATAAATAAACTTTTGTTTCATTATGATTATGTTCATAAATATGTCTGACTAAGTAGTCTGCTATGAATGACCAACTGCCAGGACTAATGAAGCTTTCACCGTATCATTCTTATTGATTCAACATATTTGCTTAAGCTAGCTTTTGTATGCCAAGAAAGCAGCTATTGCCTTCTTTGTCTGATTATTAATGTGACTTTTCTATAGACTTTTGTTTCATCACACAGGCTCATCAACTAGTAGCAGAAAAAGAAATTTTTATTGATAGAGGTCTTCAAAATGAAACACCAGTTTCTTCTGAAAACAATCATTTATGTTTTGCTAGGATTCATCTTTAAAAACTGTTATTGGTACAACTGCCATACAAAATGCAAGTGTTTTTCTCTTCGTTGGTGCGGGATTTCTAATTTTGAATAACATGACTTTTTAAAACTCAATCAGATCTCTAATCTGGACAAGTTGTAATTATTCTTGACCAAAGCACGTAACAAATTTATTGGCAAATAATTTGTTGCTTTGATACTCCCCTTGTTGCTTCAATGACTAAATAGAAGTAGATGTTATTAAAATTCCAGTGAAGTTCAAAAATCATCAGAACCCAGTTTTTCATCTACAAGCTAGCAAACTCTTACAAAACCATAGATTGCTGTTTCAATATATTGGACTTTCTATTGGTTATCTTAGATATACTTAAACAATTTTTTTATTATTAGATTATTTAGAATTTTTCCCTTTATGTTTTTGAAGAACTTCACCTTATCATAGTAAGTCTTGTTTGATTTTGTTATAAACACTGCTTTAAGTTTTCTCATAGAGTCATCTCTAGACTCAGCTGAAGAGAGAAAATAACTGCCTGATGTGATGACATTTGTTAGAATTTTCCACTCAGCTGGATCTGTGGTCTCGAAGCCCGTTTTAACAAGATTTCACCTTTACTTGACGATTTATTTGTATATGCCCGGGAAAGTAGATTTCATCAAAATGGAAATATCTATATATGAAAATCTTTTATTTGCTTTTAATCTAAGAGTACGACTGCTAAACTCCAATGTAAGTCGTTCGTCTACTAATCCATGTAGTATAATTTTAGACTTATTTTCCAATTTTTTATGAGCTTTCAGCGAAAGCTTCTTTTCTGCATACTCTCCAATATGCATCATTTTACGGGTGCCCGGATCATGCATCCCTTATCTATAAGGAAAAATGAAAATGCTTATAAAGTCCTTTTCCTCAGATTCATAGTTGAGAAGTACTCGAGTAAAACCTTATATATCTTGTTAGTTTGAAGGATAGCTTTCCTAATTTGAAACGGATGACCATTGTCCTTAACTATGTGTTTTTGTGATTGAAGCAAATTATCCAAATAAAACTCTACTTTAACATATATATTCCTTTCATCTGAAATAGCTTCCGGCATTTGGCTATGTACCTGTACAAACAGGTCCTTTTTATTCAAATAATGGAGTTTTAGGGTAATTTTCAGGCTGAATAATCTCCTTCGGTAGTAGAAAGTTGTAGAGTAACATCTCTGTTCTTTGTTTTGGGAGAGCACACTCTGAAAGTCAGAACTTTTATCATGCATTAAATACATATTTTCGTGAGGACTTCTGGTGTTTGTTGATATACTCACCTGTTGATACAGTAGGATTGATATTCTGTTCTTATTCCTCTTCTAGATGATAGCACGAACTTAGAGGCACCGAGAGAAATGAGCCATTGAAACAATTCTAGTCCGATACCCCCCAATCCACCTGGTTAATTGAAATTGAAGTGTTTTTATTTTGTAAACGTCAAAAATCTACGATAAGAACTTGTTTATTTTATAATTGTTTAAGTGTTGTTGTTACATTAAAGTAAAACAATCATTAATGTGTTAGTGGTTGCTTGGATACTGTGTAACTTTCACCAAAGTTGCTTAATTTATTTATATGATTGCACCACGTCGGACCTAATTAACCTTGGGATGATTATTAACAATGTCACCTGTTCTATGCATTCACTGTCCCATAATTTATAAAAATGGTACACAGTACAAAAGTTTTTGTGCTGTAGTCAATTTCATGTGACAATAGTGTACATGGTTAAGGATAAACTGCCACTAATTGGAATTGGAGGGCAAGACCTTTAAACGAAATGCTGGCGTGAGCATTAACAATATTTCAATCTCAAAGACAAACGGCTGTCAGGGAGGCCCGCTGAGGTTGATGACAAAATCAGGTCATTAATTGAGTCAAACCAATATTACATGGTGCGAGAGATTATAAAAATGTTGAATATCAGTCACTCATGCGTTCACAACCATTTGAAGAAGATAGGATCTATATTTAAGTTTGTTAATTCGAGCTCCATATATAAGTTTCTTATGAACTCAAAGGAGTTCATCATAAACATGTGCAACATTCTCATTCTTTTTTGAAGTGACTAATAACTGGTGATGAGGAATGGATTGTCTGAACTGTTGATAAACTGTCTTGGTAGTGCCGTGTCAGATGATATCACTTAAAACGACATCGAAAGAATTCATCAGAGGAAGGCTATGTCTTTAATGTGGTGTAAATTTAAAAGTTGTTTTGTTTTCCGAGTTCTTACCAAGAAATCAAATATTCATTTAAATGTTCTAGATTTAAACAAATGTTTGATGTCAGCAATTGGAAAGTTTGAAGGAATCCATCTTTCAGAAACTTCCAGAGTTCACTAATCATAAAGAAATGATGTTTCATTACTACATTGCGAGACAACACAAATGTTTGATTATCCCTCAACAATTGTTGGAGCTTGGACATTATATGTTGCCTCACCTATCATACCTATTTGTATTAGTGCTCTAGTTTTGTGTTCTTTGAAACTCCTTATACTGTGTAACATTCATTTTAGATGATGCTGTAAATCTTATACAGTTTTTTGCTGATAAGGTCTTTCTGCGAACGGGAAATTAAGTAGGTCACAGAAAGAAGGGAAAAAGTTATGGAACTAAGTGAACACTATGACTTTATTGATCATTGTTCTTTATATATATATATATATATATATATATATATATATATATATATATATATATATATATATATGTATGTATGTATGTATATATATATATATATATATATATATATATATATATATATATATGACTTTGAAAAACAGAAAAAATTCATCATGACACTTTTGACATTGTAACATATTAGTATCCCAAAGGAATGGAATTGCAAATGTAAAAGGAAAAAATATTACAGATTGGCAAGACAGGTATTTAATAAGAATTTATGAAACCAAAATTACTTTTCAGACCAACCTTGTGTATGTCATTGTAGCAATTATAATATGTTTTAAGTTAGGTTTTGTTTATTTCCCTGTATAACTTTTGTATTGGTCTACCACCAAGCATATATTAATGTTTCAACTTATGCAAACAACTTATTAATATCAAAGGGGCTTACCGACAATAATATAACTTTTATTTGGGTTCATATGCAATTTAGGAACTGCTTTCACTAATTTCGGTAATGGTATTGACGTGTCACTTTCTTCCATCCTAAGTTGAATAAGAACCTTCCCTATATACTTCTTCGTCACAGTTAATTCAAATGCTTGTTGCAATTGGCTGTCATCAAAAATAATAGTGGGTAATGGTTGTACCACACCCCTCGCTATTCCTTCAGATAGTTTACGAGCAATTTCATCCTTAATTTGTGGTTCTTCATTCATAAACATGTCAACGTGGATTTCATAAAATGAAATATTCATTAAAAACATCTTCATACCCTGTAAAATATTTCATTTAGAATACAAGCATCGTTTTAATCATATTTATGTGAAATTCCAAATATAACCCATTGCTTTTGTAAGATTTAAATGAGATGTGCTTTTTATCACTCTGTAAAACGTTAAAGTGGAGATATATGCAGTCTTTAAATACAATTGTAATATTAGCTTTTCTGATTATATTTTACAAAAAATCCATTTGAAATAATTTTTATTATAAAAAGTTGATTTCATAATTTCAAGCCATTTTGAAATTTATGGAAATAATAAGTTTCATTATCAAAACATTTTACATTGTGACTATTTAATAAAATTTAAGCTTATAAATAATAATGATAGCAAAAATAAATATTAAAATTTTGTGTACAACCAATGTAACATCAATATTAATACTACATTAACCATGATTCTAAAAAGACTCTGAAAACTCTAAATTTAATATACATTTTTATTTTTATTAACTTTATGACCATTTTTTATAAAAATAATTTTTTCATTCTCATTTGTAATAGAACATGTAACATTATAGAATATAGACGAATCATAAATAATAGATGTCTATGTTATGGTCTTCCTTTTAATAACAATTTAAATCAGAAACAATTGCATTAACATGAATTTATTACTTAGTCTATGTTTAATCAGTAATTAGCGTTTCATTGCGCAAATTTGATTTTATGCATTGGTGTTGTGAATTTCAAATAAGCAATATTTATCTCTTTAAACAATCATTAATTTGAAACATATAAATTATATCTTAAAATTATTAAAAGTTTAAATGAATTGTATATTAGCATATATGATGGCTAATTATCCATATAATTATTGTTGAAAATATTTCAGCACTAATTACTATCTCATAACTAATATGATATAACAACTGTAGTAATAACTGCTCAAACTTTTAACCACTTATATATGAATGTGGTATGTCACTTTATTCGTCTTTCGTTCATAATTTTGTTTTGTGCAGGAATTGGTCCTTGCTTATTTTGGTAGTTTCCTAGCTGCCAGTGAAGCGGGCATAGTGGGGAAGAGTGTACACATGCTGTGCAGCAAAATAGGTGAATTCAACAACATATGTGGTTTGTATAGATAGTGTTAGTGTAATTTTCAAGCTCTTTTCTGTTGGTTTGTAGATAAAGTGAATCGTTTATGATCAAACACATCACCCAGGCCTTCTGTATATTAACCGTTTGAGTGCCGACAAGCGCCATCGCGCTCGTGCATGTACTAACTAAATTTGCCACGAGCCACTCGCAAAATCAGTTGCGGTTTAGCGCACGGTAGGGGAGGTCGCTCGCACGCATCGCTAATTTTTTATCTTTCTACGTGTTACATAAAGTTCAAATTATAGTATTAGTAGTATAGTATTTTCAAATTATTAGTAATTACAATATAAAAAGGATCCAAGAAAAGAAAATTTTTTAACCCATAATGTCGGACTACGAAAATAATTCGAGTAAAAATGATCATTTTTAAAGTTGTGAAGAAAGTGATAGTGGGAGTGACGTTATGGTTCACTCACAATTTGGCGTAATGGGAATAATAGTGACAATAACAATTATTTTGCTGGCACGGAGGATGTACCGGACTGCAAAAATATGATGTGACCTTGATTTCAGTTTTTGTTATAATTTTTGTTCACAATATATATTTCCATAATTTCCTTTATATTTTATTAACTTGTACAAAGTTTTTATTAAGAAAACACAGAAAAAATTATTAAAATTGGATAATTTTTGGAAGAGATACAGTTTTTTTTCGAGACAAGGGTAAATGGCATCAAAAACAAAAGATTGCCTTGGCATTTTTAAATATATATGAGTAAAAAACCATGGCACTAAAATGGTTAAATCTTCAAGTAATAATTTGGAAGTCAAAAATAATATGTGAACACATTTGTTCGAATTATCGCAGCACCAGGTGATCATGAGCAGCTAACAAGTGATAGTGAGTTGGTAAGAGAAAAAATGTGTATTTCTTTCATAAAGTGAATGTAGATATGTCATAGTTTATTTTTTTGCTGGCTTTCTATTGTAAGCCAATCATCTGCCAGACCGTTTATAATTCGGTATTTATTTATTTGCATTATAAATTATAAATTATTAAATACTTAAATTAATAAATTAAAATAAATTTTCAGCATTTTCATTTATTTTCATTATTCAAGCTTCATTTAGTTAGCAATTCAATTCTCATGTTTAACACGTCGACATGTCAATGACGTTGCATTGGTTTTTTTATTTTTCTGCTGGGTTTCCATTGGTATTGTATTATGCCAAAGAAGTATAATTTTTAACGTGCTCACATAAGTACAAATGACTTTTTTTTGTAGCTAATTATGTGATGTGTGTTTTATGGCTAAAAATGTCATTGAAAAAGGAAACAAATAATATCTGTACTAGTCCATGTGCAAACACAAATTTTTCTCCATCTTACTTAAATATTTAGTCTCTTGTTCAACTTAAAAAGATTATCTGAGGATATCTATATTGAGATATATCTATGCTAGATGCTACATGTCTATACTGGGAGACCGATGGATAAAATTTCATCGAAATCAGTTTAGTAGTTTCTGAGAATATTTCCAAGAAATAATCTAATACATATTTCATCTTTATAACACTTTTGATTTATATGCATATATCATAATATATTTATATATTTTTGCTGTATTGAAAGCCACCATAATAGCCAAAAACAGATCTACTAGAGACTTAGAACTTAATAAATTATAACAATGATTAAAAAAAATAATTAGGAAATTTTTTATGTATTTTACTATAAGGAATTTATATAAATGATTGTTTGCTATTATTAGTATTTCATTTATAACTCAGATTTAAGTAACTTTTTCTTTTATAACAAAAGGTTTTCTCAGGTAATTTGAATGTCGTAATTTTAGGTCCATAGATTTCAACACTATATATTTTCTATGATTCAACACTATATTTTACTATGATTCAACACTATATTTTATTTATTACATATTTTTTCTACGTCATATTTTTCAGAATAGGTTAAGGATATATAAGCTATATTTTTTGGTACAGTTAATATAGTATTTTTCTTTACTTTTTTATGGAAAAACTTTGTATTTTTTGAAGTTCGAAAAGTAATTAAAACAGTTTTGTACTTTCGCTTTAGCAAGTTTTCATTTAATATTCCACACAATGACTGAAAAAAAATTTTCGTTGAACAATATGTTGACATCATGTTTTACAAAATTAGCTGAGACAAATTATTGTTCCATTACGACACAAAAATTATTTAATATACCCACCAGATCAATATTTTTTAACATTTCTCCATTATCTTTGTGAATCGCCAAAAATCTTCCTCGTGACGTTAAGCAGTGCAGTAATGACCGTAGCTTTTCTGGTGAATGTAAGTTAAGAATAACATCAACTCCACGTCCTTTTGTTGTTATCTTTATAAGCTGCTCAAAATTTGTGTTACAGAAGCTGCCAACATGATTGTTTGGAATCTGAAAAATATTACTAATAGGTATTTGATTTCTCTCTTTCTGTACTACATGTACTCTTAATTCATGTACTCTTAATTCTAACTCAAACTAATGTCAAGTGGACTGACGATACATTCATGTGCTGAGCTACCTTTTTCACGCAGTTATGACGTATGTGCCATCCCAGAACTGATGAAGTGAATCTTTCTGTCTATTAAAGGGAGTAAGATAGGGAGATGTTATAACCTCGAAACTGTTTAAAAACGCAGTGGAGGATGTGTTCAAAACGTTGGACTAGAGAGGATTGAGCATCAGTATAAATGACAAAAGCATATCACTCTTGAGATTCAAAGATGACATGGCCGAATGCTGTATTAGTTGCAATAAAGGCTAGCTAGCCAAACGCTGTCTTCAGATGTATCGGTACCTGGTAATGATTCAAAATCAATAAAAAAAATGATTCAAAATCAATGAATCAAATAATGATTCAAATGATTCAAAGTCAATGGCATGTCTCTTGGTTTGTAGAGGAGAATATCTACCTTGGATAAACTCTTAAGTTATGAAGGAACAACTTCGAGTAAGTAACCGACAATAAGATTCGGCTGGTCTGTGTATTATTTGAAAAATTGTGTCAAGGTTTCTCACAGTATATCCCATAATGCTTAAAGATAAAAGTCTTCAACCAAAGCATTCTACCTATAATGACTTATAAAGCTGTTACACGGAAGATGAAAGAGACTGGCCTCTAAGTTTAGTCTCTAAGGTACGAGCTATGCTCGAGGTTTTTTGAAGTAATACATCTATCTGAAGTAATACAAGTTAATAAAAAAACAAAAGTAAACAGAACAGCTCAAAACATAAGCAAACTAAAGTAATAATGTCTGTAAGAAAAAATCTAGGGCGGATTTTTTAAAAGGTTTAATATGGAATTAAATGCTATAGAGATTTGTTCAGTATATGAATCTAGAATCAAAATTCTATGAATCATCAACTTCTAAATTGTAAATTTTTCCTTAAAATAGTTTTGAAGCTTTTGTTAGGTCAGGAGAAAAAATTCAAAGAATCCAAGCTTCTTAATCATACAGTTTTAACTTTTAGAGAGCTTGGATTTTATGATGGTTTTTTCATAATAAGAATAAAGATCAAAAAAAGGATATTGTTCTCGGGGAACACACAGTGTTTGTCTAATCGGAGAACAATAGTTCTCATCGACTGGAGAATTTTGTTATCGAAAAGGGACTTATTAAGATATTTAAACAAACTGTGATTTAATTCAACATTTACGTTATATCCATTAATTTAATTGAAAATTCCCTCCTAAAACTATTTCAAGAAAGAAGGACAAGGTAGTAATGATTACTAAACATCTGATGACATTTTATTGTACCATAGGAATAATCATAATTTAATTGCAATTTGTAATGATTTTGAGAACATTTTTTGACATCTGCAATATAAGGTATTGATTCGCCAATCTCCAATGAATGCCAATTACAATAAGCATATGGGTGTGGTGAACAAATGTGACTAATTTGTCATGAACCTTTGCATTAGAATCAGCAACGGAAAGTGAGAGTGGCCAATACTAGTCAATCAATGCAGAAACCAAATCATAAAAAGTGATGAACTTAGGTATTTATGCAAAATGTTATACATTTTAGATATAGAATGATTACAAAGAAAGGATTAGTTTTACAACTGCAGATTACATAGAAAATTGTTCCATTTAACATAATTATATCTTCTCATAAAAAGTTTCCAGAATTGTCATTTAAATGAGCCATTTCAAAGGAATCAGTAAATTTTTTTTGTTTAATTGGTAGAATTTTCCTTGATTACCAAACCAGACTTGAGAGCTATCTGTCAACTAGAGTGTTTACAGCAGACGGCAGCTGCTGTATGACGACAGCTGCTGTAATGTCAATGGTCAACCTTAAAGTTGCTCTGCGAATTTTATTATGGATAAATTAGTTGAACAAAGAGTTTGCCTTAAATTTTTTCTATGATTAGGCCTATGATAACTCGTCTATGTCAAAAACAGGCATATGAGTGGATCAAAATGTTCAAAGAGAGACGTGAGAGTGGTCAAAGATTTGCCTCATCCCAGACAGCATACAACATGGAAAAATCAAACAATTAGTACTTGAAAAACATAATTCCAGTATTAGAGAGTTGGCTCGAGAGTTGAACAATAATAAAATGATTGTCTTTGGAATTTTTACCAACACATGAGAATATATATCATAAAAGGCCAGATTTTTGGAAGGAGAACTCCTGGATTTTGCATGACGACAATACTTGTTCTCACAGAGCAACAATTAAATAATAGTATAAAGTCAAAAGCTTAATTAATACCGTCCACCATATTCACTGGATTTAGGTCCACGTGACTTCTTTCTGTTTCCAAAACTGAAGTTGCTACTCTATGGAACCAGTTTTCACTCAAATGAAAACATAAAATGGATTTCGCTGCGAGAATTACAGGTCATACTACTTTCAGCCTAGGAGAAGTATATGGAGGAACGGGTTGGCTTTATCACAGTTGTGTTGCAAACAATGGGGATTTGAAGGTGAGAAAATAAATAATCTTATATTTGTATGTTGTTTATACAATTCCAGGTTGTTTTCATACAAAAGGCTTACATATCCTAAAATATACAAACAAAACTATTTATAAGTTTTCATTAGTTTATTCAAATTAATTTTCATAACTTCGGCAATAAGATAAACCAATGTTTTTTATGAAAAAAAACCTGAATATTGTGAAGATGATATTTTATACTGTGTTGGGTTAAGATGTCTATCTTGACCCAACACTGCATAAAATATACGTCAGTGTACATAGAAATAGTTTATAAAACATTTTGTACATTTAAATAAAAGAGCAGGGCATTATTGCGATAAGCATTATCTATGAAGAATATGTTCAGGAATTTTAATATATTATTTACTTACAGACTTTAATATACACAATTATTATCATATTAAGTTCTTATTTAAATATATTAATTATGTCAACTAAATTACTTGTTTTTCGTGCGCTGCATTGAAAATTTTTCAAATGTCTGGTAAATACACTTTAACTGTCATTACAAACTAAATAATAAATTATATTATTTTATTATTTTCTAGATAAAAGAAAATACCCATTATCATATTCTGTTAACCTGGACACTATTAAAATTTGTTGACCTTAATCGCCTAATACAAACTATTATTTGCAAGAAAACATTATCAGTTACAGATAACTAAAATACTCGTCAATGTATTATTAGTCAAACTAAATTCTGTAATCAACATTGCTTCACTTATACTTGCCTGGGGGAAATATTTTTTTATAAACTCTTGCTTTTCTGCTGAGTCAACTGTTATGAAGACTGTGCAACGCATCTGCAAAGCAATTGTTATTGCAGCGATTCCCACACCGCATGCTGCATCATGCACCAATATGCTTTCTCCAGAGCAGAGTCTCCCTCTTATCAACAGGCCATAATATACCTAAAAGTTTTGAGAGAAATAACATTTTTATGTGTATATGAATTCAGAATGAGAAAAAGATGTATCTTAATATGAAAAAAAGCGCTATTCTTACGTATAATCCTCTCACATATATGACCCACTGCACTGTGAAACTAAAATTCAAGTCTAAGAAAGTTTTATTTTAAAGCTATGAATTCAGAATAAACTGCACGAAAAAGATTAAATAATTTGTATTACTATTATATGCACCCTGTACATTCTTAAGTTAACTAACATAACTAAAAAAATGAAATTTAAAAATAAATTCCATTCAAGATAAAAATGAAAACAAATTAATTCAAGGACAAATTCATATTTCACAAAATTAGATGTAAAGTGAGAATTTCTTCTCAATTTTTAAAGAAGACACAGATTTGAAAAATTGAATAAAGATAATTAAAATGAAATGACCATGTTTTCAAAATTTCCAGTTACAAAAAATTATGAAGTGCCATTTAGACAATCTGACAATTAGTATATTTCTAGGTTTGATGCTTAATTATTAATAATTCTATACTTACTGTAGCATAAACTACAGGAACTGTAGCCGCTTGTTCCAAAGTCCACTCATCAGGAACAAGCCATGTAAATACAGGGTCTATTATGACTGATGTCGCAATTCCCCTTTTTGGGACTATGCCCATAACTCTCTTTTCGTCCCCTGTTATTCCTGAATATTCTATCCCAATACAGTCATCCTATAAATAAAAACGAACTGATTAGCAATTTATTTTCTATTTAAATACCTATTAGTGATATTTTAAAGAGTGGATGTTATAAAAAGTGAAATGTATGCGGAATTCCTTTGTCTATGGGAATCCTGCACAAATATCAATTTTGTATAATTCATCTCAACCAACAGAGTTTTATTAGATTTCTAAGGTTGTCACAATTGTCAACTACAGTTTTGGAATTCTTTTCAGCCCATTTGTTGTCTTTTCACAGCCATTCATTGACTTCATACATATTGAGAATTGAAAATCTATTAGATATTAAAATTTTGCTTCCTATTTTGTGTACAGTCATTGCTATTATACTTTTTAAACTGTTTAGGATTTGATTGTCTGCTTCCTTTTTGGTACTTTAAAAACTGTTATCGTCTGATCAGGTGAATGGTTTCCTTTTTTGACTTGTAGAAGAGATGAGTGAGGGTACTCTTTTCCGTGATAAAAGACTACAACAACATATCTTGCTACTAAAATTGAAATGTGGAATGTGGGCTCGAAGAAGAGATTAGAAAGCAAAATGACATACACAACACTTAAGTTAATTTTTTTCTTCGAATTATACCATCAATTGAATTTGGACTTGTAGTAGATGAAATAATCCACAGTTATAAATAATTAATGTTTCCTTTAAAATTGGCCAGACTGAGAGAGATGAAAGAACTACGTGAAGTTTTAACAAGAAAAAAACTCAGGATTTCATCTCATTTTACATGTTTACAATAGTTGTCTATAGCAATAGCTTCCCTTACTATATTGATTAATGCAATATTTAGGACACATTACAATAACACTTATAGAAATTTCTCAGATTTGTAGAAACTCGGAAAACCCACAACGGAATTTAATTCATAAAGACCTATAAACTTACATATTGGAAATGTTATCAAAACTTTTTGTAGAATAGATTCCTTGTCAGATTAAAACCAGTTTCGGAAGACGATAATATAGTTCTATATCACAAATTCGATTTTCAGCAGAGGCACTCTACCATAAAACAGATTCACAGAATTAAATAAAGAAGTCAATTGAAAAGAAAGAGTACTGCTCAGCTGTGACATGGCATAAAGGATTCTTATTTAATCTCTGAAAGCGTCTGCCTAACTTATTCTGTATAACCTCAATATCCTATCTACATTCATGTAAGAAAATGTCAAGTAAAATATATGGCAGAATTGTAAAATATATGGCTGAAACGAAATTGACACAGATCACTTTCACTCATTCAAGAGGAGAATATTCTTTAGTTTAAATAGAAGGAAAATAACAGCCAAAAACAGACTGCATAAAATATCTTGGCTTAGATTTATATAAAAAATTGCCTTGACCAATTCACGTCAAAACAAAGAAAAAAGTGGAAAAAGTCTGTAGTTGAAAACCTATCATGGTCACTAATGCGATGATGTCAGCTGTCTCTTATAAATAAACTTTTAATAGATCATTTAGATTATCAAGACCATATGAACTTATGGCATAGAACTTTGAAGTTCTGTTAGCACATTGTGCTGAAAACAATATCAAGGACTCCATGTTTTACAGAGAATGCAGAAATACATAATCACTAAGAAATGGTGGCAGGAAAGAAAGAAATGAGCAGAAGCTGTAAAAGATGTGAGGATAAAACAGTGAACCAGCTAAAAAACCAAAATTTAATCGGCCTCAATAAATGGCAAAGTCGCACAAAGAGCTGAAATATTTCTAACTATACAAGGAATTATATTTATCGGTACATCACTCGAATATTAAAATTATTCTGGAACACATTTGATGACGGCTGGATTGTAGACACCCTTAAAAAAAAACTTAAATAAAAAACTTTACTTTTAAGAGTAAAATGAAAATAGATAAAATAAAATTTCGCTGTTACTGGGAAATTTGACATATTTTTATGAAAAAATACACCTTACTAAAAATAAAAGGTTGTTTCCAAAACTTCCCTATATATCTTTCAGAAGATCCTAACTTAATTTTCCTTCATGTATACAGAATACACTTATTTGTCAATAACAAGTCAGTTTAACACTAGATTACAGTTTGATTAATAAAACCAAATAATAAGGGAAATGGAAGCTAATAGTGCAGTATAAGTTAGTCAAATTAATTTTTAAAAAGTTAAATATAAGCTTCCAAGATATAAACACAATTGCAAGGGGATTTTAGGGTTATAACGCATATCCAATCTGAACGAGACGTCAGTTCGACAATTTGTAGCAATCATTTGAGATGTATGTGTAATATTTCAATATTTTAATTTATAAATGAAACTTTGTATTACAATTTTGTCTATTTCTTGTTTAACATCTGTGATTTAAAAATTACACTTTCCTATCAAGCCTTATGCCTGTACGTCATCTGGTGCCAATCCAATAGACGCACAAAGTTTTAGAATTGGTACCATTGTTTAAAAAGAGTTATGATATTATATTTCTATTTTGGTAATTGTTTTAAATTTTCACACAATTTTACCTTTTTAAAGAGGGGTTTTTTTGTTATGAAATTTATTGTTAGTTTTTTTAAGGCGCAGTTGCAAAAATAATGGAGTTCCCAATCAGTCTGTTAACTCCAAAAATTTGTGATTCTATTGTATTTTAGATTTGTACATACAAACGTACACACACACATATATATATATACATATACATATACTAGGTTACATTTTGATGAGTGACCAAATTTCAAGGAGCCATTAAGAAACAGTAATTGAACCATATAATGAAGAAAACAAATATAAGTTTTTCTTTTAATTTTTCCTAATATTCCTGCTTTAATAAAATGCGGGATTGTTAGGAAAAACATTATTATAATTAAAGCATTATTATTTAGAGTTTTATTGTATGATTTAATCTGAGGATTTTATATTTCTTGTCGTGCATACTCTACGCATAATTTGTTTCAAATATTGAAAAGAAAAATATAAAATTTTGTTTTCAACATCATTAATTAAAGCATTTCCCTGGTAGAATTTTAAGCAAACAAAACTTATTTTAAAGTGGAATTGGTGTCAGTTCATGTAAACTGGGCATAAAGATGAAGAACTCTTTAATAAACTGGAAACAGCAATGATTTTCCACAATCGCTGTTTTTATCGAACATAATGACATAACGAACATAATGACATCTCTGCTAGGGACTTTGCCATTTGATATTCTCTGAAAAACAGCACATATTTCACGTTTTGTTATCTCCGGTACATCTTCGGATCCTACATTTGTTATTTTCCATCTTGTTGTATAGGACAGTTTAGGACTTCTGGAACTGTAGAATTGAAAGTAATATTCCTCTATGGGTTTTAGGTGTTGCTTTTGTTCCTTAATTAGATTTTCATCATAAAGCTTCTTAATTTGTGGGTACCAGGTTTCAAAGCTTTCGTAAATACCTTTGGATATTTGTGTTTCTCAATGTTGTTTTTCATTGCTTTTTCATCTTCATCATTGCATTTCCACTTGTTCCCATGCCTCTTTACAAACTGTCTCGAACACAGATATGTGGCTGTGGATATTTCTTGTTATTTTATGGCCCTTCTTTTCTCCAGCAATTTCGTTTGCCTTACCCTGTAATTTTTGTATTCAATTGATGTTTGCTGGTGTAACCTTCTTAGCTGTTTTACAAAGTATTAGATGATCAATAGACGATAATAGAGAAATATTGGTGTCAATTTAATTGGTCTTATACATGCTTTTGGTACTTTTCTCTGTTGATGATTAAGCACTCAGGATCTACCTTAGTCTCTTTCCATTTAACTGATGTGTATCTTTCTGGTCTTATGTTTATTTATACTACTGCACGGATGAGAAAGTAGTCAATTGCCATGTAAAAACTATTGTAATACAGTAATATCTTTAACTATACATTTGTGACTGCTAAACATATAGTTTATCTCTGTTTTAAACTTTGCACCTGGAGATAGCCACATTTACTTTCTGTCAGGTTTTTTTTTTACAGAAAGAACTCCTATGTAATAATTTCTCTTGTTCTAGAATGCATCCTCTGGGCCATGCTGAAATTGCCCATTATGAATTCAGAGATATCATCCTTATTTATATCAATTTTAGCATTGAAATCACCATTGACTATTGTATATGTAGTCTGGGTCTCTTAAGAATTAGCTAATAAAGCATTCCATTACAGGCAAACTACACTTAGTGAGCTGAAACTGAAAAACTATGAGGAGAAACATGAAAACACACACAGGCTTTAGAAAATACCCACATGTTTTAGTTGCAAATTTTTTGTTACTAACGATTTAAGATCATCTACAAACAATTTAAGGCAGAGGTAATGTAGATGGGCACTGCATCAACTAAAAAGAGGCTATATAAATCTGTTGAGGATCGTTAGTCATAAGGCATAACTTTGTAACTAACGTACTGAGTATCATGTCTAAATTTAAGTTATTTAAACGGAACATTTTTTTTCTCATTAGAGAAAAGAAAAAAACTAATAAATTTAATGGATTTCAAGTACTATTTCTGCTGTGAAATTTCCTTCCTGTTATCAGTCAGAGAGGAAGGAGCTTCTAAATGGATATGCTATTGAGCACATGTAACGTCCACCAAATGTGATGGCTATATTTATATTATAAAATAAATAAAAAAATTTAGAATTCTTACACATATTACAGATTACTGACATAATCAAGTTATTGCAACATTTAAGATTCTTGTATTAATAGGTTTGTTAAGTCCCGCAACCCTTAACCCTTAAAATAAAATTGTAGTTATGTTAGAAATAAATTAAATCTCTCAAGTACATATCGTATTTACAAGTACCTAATGCATAAATATAAATTTTTGCAATATTTAGGTTATAGAATTATAAATTGTTTACTTAATTTGGAACTGACAAATTAGGTTTAAGTGACTTGAGTGCCATGTGATATGCATACCATGCACACTCAAAGGGAATTTTTGTCGGTACTTGTAATATGCCATGCACCTTCGTAAGATGAAGTAAACATAATTTTTAATTGTTAATACGTACTTCATCAGTTTTGAATTGAAATGACTTTGAAGAAATGTTCCCATTGACTAACAACAAGTCCTTGAAGTTAAGAGCTGAGTAATAAACAGAACATATTTCTGATTTTGAAAAGTTCAATTTTGTGACGTTAATTGGACTTTCTATCCACCGTAAGCTTGACAAGTCACCTCTTGTCAAAATATCCACATGTGCATGTTCCATCTGAAATAAACGGCTGCCTTTCAGTTATTTCGTAACTAACAGCATAGTAATTAATTCCTATAAAAATTAAATTATTTTTATGGTACCAAATCTAATTAATAATTCATGTCATACTCAAATTGTTTTTGGGTACAAAATCAATTTCGAAATGATGATATTTAAAAGACCTTTTGATAATGATGTATGATGTATAAAAGATTTTTAACCACATTTATTTTTGTAAGGGACCACATTCTTGTCTGATATCCAAGTGTAAAAAAATGCTGTCATCATATTTTATACCAAAAAGACTATGTCAGTTAAAAGTAAAATAATCAAGATATATTTACAAAAACAAAACCTCACTCTCTGTAGACTTAAATGATGTTGTATGACTTCCAAATTATTTATTAACTCCTGTTGAATTAAGGAAATATAATACAATATGCAATGAATTTCAAAATAAAACATCGATTTAATACAAACAATGAATTTTTGGTACAAAACAGTTAACACTTTTATAAAATGTGCTCTCGATTTTTTTTAATACAACATTTTACTTTGCCCTACATGTTGCATCTCTACTAACATCCCATGGAGACCTAGTTAAAATTAATAAAATAAGTTAGCAACTTTCAGAGGTGTTATATAAATAATTATAAAAATAGATTTTACTTGTTTGCTATAGAAAATACAATGAATTATAAACTTCAATGACATGTCATAATCTTAATCCAAAAGTATCGTGAACCAAAATTAATAGCAACAAAATTAATATTTTTCAGATACATGGTGGTAATATTTTGAGACAAGAGATGCAAAAAATTACATCAAGGCAACGTAAGCAAATCTATTGCATAAAAACAGAATGTCATATAAAAACTATTTAACGACATTACAAACGTTTTAAAACCAAATGAGACAAAAAGTTTTTGAGTGTTTAGCACAACTAAATGTAGGATTTAATTTAATTGATACCAGCAATAAGTACAATTGAATGAATATTTTTAGACCACAATAACTTTTGCAATAAAAATCATTAGCGTAAAAACAATTGTGCAACAAAATGTAATATGTAGGTAGTTCTCTTTTATATTTCTATAGTTTATTTAAATTAGTATCCAATAATAATTTATTTATAAATGTAATATTTTAAAATTCCTTTTACAAGAAGAATACATATAGGATCTTATCTGAAGAAGACAAATACATAAACTCATAGAATAAATTATAATTGTCATGTTATTGCAGGTCTTTACATCTCCCATATAATTTTGATATACATTCAATAATCTTGGGAAATAAATTTTTATATATAAGCTGAATAAATTTTCTGTCTATATATAAATATATATATATATATATATATATATATATATATATATATATATATATATATATATATATATATATATATATATATATATATATATATATATATTGATGTTATACAGGCCATCAATATATATAGAGGTAAATTTGAGTAAGTGTTAAAGAGAATTATTCTATGATTTTTGAGGAATCAAACTGGAGGGCATAAATGTAAAATTACTATAATAAATAATTAATTAGCATTTGCTGCGCAAAATTATGTTTATATATGTATTAATAGTTACAGGGTCATAGTTTGGTATTAGGTTTCCAAAAATAAAATTGTACTATGAAAATGGTTAAAATAATAGAAAGATGCTCCAATATTATTTGTCACACGTCATCAGAAATGCTTCAATTTACAAAAAGTTAAATCTTTATGTAACTTACCGGTAAAAGATTTGAGTCAATACCCTCTGAAAGTGGAAAATGTCTATAGGATCCCCATTGACCTTTGTGATATATATTTACTAACAAATCTTTTTGAATTTGTTGTATGTAAAAATTTGATTTGACGTTGAAATGTTCCAAATGATCATCTTGTATGAAGAAAAGATGAACATTTTGAGCACCTGGTTCCCATCGCAGACAATTTAATAAACCCGCTACTCCAGAAGTTCTCTCATTCTGTGATACGATGTAAATTCTTCCATTAGTATTATTATTACTCTTTAGGACTAGTTTTAGATTTTCTACCCACGTTAAATCTTTTTCAGTCACGTTAACAATATTGCAATCATGAGGCAATACAAATTTCTTTCGCAATAATATGTAAGAGTGATCTTCTGTCTTAATAAAAGATAACACCTTTAGATCAAAGCTTTTCAGGTCTTCAGAAAGTACTTTATTATCAATGCTAATTGTTGTTTCCTCCAGAACAATAACTCCCTGCTTGTTTAAACACTGTAACATATTTGGTAGACTTCCTAACTTATTGTTTTGGATAAGGTTAGTAGCCAAGATTAAATTACAGTTGTTTTCTATAGGACCCGAATAAATGTCCTTTGAGGTTACCACAATAGTAGGGTCCGTAAACTTGTGTACATTGAGAAAAGATGATTGCATAACTGCCATTGAAATTTGAACATTCACTTTTGGTTCTGATTGTAAGATATCTCTCGTCCTTGTTGCAAGTAAATTTTTTGCAGATGAACTAGATGCTACTACCACAATTTTTAAATCCCATGTTCCAACGTTTTCTAGAGCAATGTGCAAAGTAGCTCTCAAAGCTTCCTCTTTAGATGATAGTGTTGTCCCTTCATAGGGAACGAAAGTATATTTTTCTATCATAGGACACTGGGTTTGAGTTTCACTCATTATAGAGCTCGTTTCTATTCCATGAATTTCTACACCTCCACAATGAATGATATTGAGAGCAACATCAAATTGAGCTGGTATATGCTTTTCACTGGACAAGGAGTTCAGTATTTTTAGTTGTTTTTTAGGATTGATAATCAATTTTTGCAGCCGGCGAGGAACACATAATTTTCTTGAGCTCTGGGAAAATATACTCAAATAGATCATGGCATCAAGAAATGTAATCCAGTTATTATGAAATGCAATTATTGCTATGGAACCTCCTTCATTACAATTGATAATGTCTTGAATTCCACTGCATTCATATCCACGAAGGCTGAAACAATATAATTTACGTCTCCTTAACATATAAATAAATACAACATAACATCATATACAATTTAGAGCTGTCAATTAAGTTTAATTGGCTGTGAACTTACATTTACATGTAAGTTTACAGCCAACATTTACATGTAAGTTTACAGTCAATTAAACTTAAGTGACAGCTCTAAATTTTCCATCATCTATGAACAAGCTTTGTTAGCTATTTAGGAAGTGTTTGTTGTTACTTTGAAGATACATGCATGCAAGTTGCTTATTATTTTGTTAGTGAACTAGTCACTAGTCACTTATATAGTCATAATATCTAACAATAAATCAAACCGATAAAAGTTTAATGCAATGTTAAACCTTAGTATAATTTAATTCCATGTTCAAAGTACCTGTAACCGGTAACCAAAAACTCTTTTGTGGTTTTTGTTTTGGTTCCTATGCAATGCGCTGTTGAGAACTAAGCTCAAACTATGAAATCAGAAGCAACCAGATTGAATTGTAAGAAAGTAAAGATAACACAAGACACTAGGATATGCAAAATTTTATCTCACCTCCCTTTGTCTAACATTTCTCTGAGCGTTTATAATTTTTTCTTAGTTTCTTAATACTTGAGATTAATTTTCTCACTAAAAAAGACATTTATAAACTTAAGCAAAACTTAGCAAAATATCTTAAATTGTAAAGATGATTATTATAATATATACTATTATATATATCTTTCTTAATCCTTCAAAAAAAACAATACCAATTTTTTTCTATCTATAATAAAACTCACTAGAAACATTTTTTTTTTTATATCTTTTAATAAAACTCACTAGAAACATTATAAAATAAAAAATAAAATAAAAAAAAACTCCTATGAAGAGAATATTTTTTTGCTGACACTTTAAAACTAACTTTATAATTTTTTTAACGTTGTTTGCATATGCAATTAATAAAAAATACATTTTTACTTTAAATTGAAGTATTTATTTTATTGTAACAACCCTGTAATATGATATTGTTTTTATTACTATGTTATTTTGCATAAATGGCTAATATCAATTTTTCCCCATAACTTTATATTAAAAAAAATTTATTTTAAATTAAAAATCGTGAAAATGTAGGAAAACTATTTGACCTTGATTGAAGTAAACATCAAACTTAACAAATTACATGTCAAGTTGTATTAAATATCATTTAACAGAGATCGCAAATTGAAATGTTCCTATATGTGTGGCTGTTTTTAGGTTTTGTATGGTTCTGTCACATTTGTTACTCTTTTGTGGAATGTTAGAAGTAGTACACACAGAATGCCAGATGAACAGTGATCACAGAATTTATTAATTATCGGTTAAGTTTAATACATATTACCTGGAGAGATCTAGTAACAAATCATACAAGATCTATGGAAAAAGTAAAGTCTAGAAAAAAAGCTGCAGCTATATTAGTACTAGTGCAATGAAAAAGCAATTATGCTTCCATACTGAATTTGGTTTATGAACAATAGTGCTTTTTCACTAAAAGGATGAATAATTATTATATTATTAAAAAAATGTACCACTTTTTCCAACACTGGAGTCAATTTATTTCACCGTGCAGTCTATCAGATTAACGATAGAAGTTATTAAAGGTCTTCTCGAAAAATTAAAGCTGCTTAATACATAATAAAGTTTCAAGTCTCTTTTGCATGATCACATAAAGAGTACAGATTCATGGAATACAAATATAATTGATAGCCTAATAATAACTGAACATATAATGAATTTTTTTAAAACAATCAAAACAGACACAATATGCAGTTGAAGACAAAGAATGGGAATGCAGATGAGTAGTTGACAATACTTTACAAAATATTGAAAATTTAAATTAAGGAAGCTAAAAAACTATATTTTAGGCCTTTACAAGTTTAATAAAACTTGAGATACTTTAGACGTTTACAAACGCAGATAAAATCTTATATTAAAGAACATTTAAGGAACCAAGGTCTCTATACTGTGGCCACTCGCAGGGACAATAATAATAATACTGTGACAGTCAAAACTCAATCGAATCACTCTGGTAAGCAACATAATTTGTGGGTAAAATATCAAATTACAGAGGTGATATCCACTCACATTATTTCTCTCTTATCGTACTTCTTCTTTAAACTATTCCATTTCCATCACGGGGCTCTTTAAAATATGATTGTTAAGGATAACAAAAATTTTTTACAATTAGTAATATACTTTAATTACAACACCGATTTTTAATATAAATTTGTTGCAAACAATAAATAGTGATTATTTTTTTACAATAAAATTATAGTAGATAGAGAAAGTACTGGATAAATGCAATTCCATAAACACTTTAAGTTTAAATAGTTTTTTATGGACAAAATTTCCTAAAAATGTTTAAATATTACTTAGCAACAAAAAACATAAATTTATGACTAATAATAAATCATGCATGAAATGGTTAAATCATGCATGAACAATTTTTCTTTCCTTGTTGCCACCAATTCTTCATTTATATACAACAAAAGAAATCTAAGAAAAGTAAAATATACACACACACACATATATATATATATATATATATATATATATATATATATATATACCTACTACAGACAAAAGTAAAATATTATCTTTTGAACGGAATGCTTGGAATACAACACAGGTAAGTATGTCTGTAAATATCAAATATGAATTAGAAATTTGGTGCTGTGTTGTTACTTAGGAATAATAATAGGTAAAACTACAAAGTAAATACCAATTCAGCAATATTATTTTTCACATAGATGCAAAGTATCTGAAAGAATCAAAATATGGTTTAATATTTTTAACTTAATTTGGAAATTGTATTACAAAATATCAAATCAGCCTTGACACTGGTGTTTAACAATAAAAATAAAAATTGTATATGCTAACGTCACATATCTTGTCGTATTCAATTCAAAACAGAAGTAAGAATATCATACCGTAACTCCTTATAAAGATGATTTGCATTCGAATAAGAATCTTTATCAGCTACATTTAGTTTGATTGTCTCATCTTCAGGCTCTTTACATATGCGAACAGTGCCCGATACGGCTACAGTGTTCCCAACAGTCACATTGAAATAATCTGTTCCGTGTAGTAGATTCACTGAAAACTTCACTTTTCCCTGCTTTGGGAGTGTTGTTATACTCAACACCCCCACATCTTCGAAGATAATTGGTATCATTTCAATATTTGTATTGTTTAACTTGGCAAGGTAACGCCACACCAACATCTATAAAGTGAACAATATTGACTATATTACCAACAGCGCAATAGATATAGTTGCCGACATAATGAAATTTATCAATACAATAAATAATTAATATTTATGTTTAAATCACACTTTGAAATAAATAGTACAACAAATAAGCTTGCCAATATATTTAAAAAATTATCAATTCATAAAATATCATTATTTCTATTCAAAATTCATTTTGGAATTAAGCAAGTATCAAAACCTACCAAGTAACCAGTAACTGGAAATAGTACTGTGCCATTAATAACATTTCCTGCCATAAATTTATCCTCGGGCTTGCTAAGATCAAATTCATAAATATTATTGCCAGCAGATGAAACTGAAATAAACAAAAACCAAAATAAACATGTTTGTATAGTGACAAAGTTTTCTGAAAATTAATTCTCAGACAAATTTCTGGGCGATTCAATTGTACTTTTGTACTTTCCTTTATTATAAAATGTAAATGTTTATATAAAATATTATAAAGTAAAAAAAATGAAAACTTTTACTTAGGTGCCACAGCATGATATTGAAGTCCAAATGCAGGCCAAAAACAAATAAAACTAAAGCCTGAGAAAAATGATTTACTCAGAAAAGGTTCATCCTGAATATTCACAACATTGTCAGCGGTTAAAAGTATTATCTTCATAAAATTTCTTACTGTTATATACGTATATGCATTACTCCAAAATAATGAAAATGTTAAAGTAAAAAGTGAAAGAAGTTCAAAAAAAATTTTGATACTCATATAATCATATTTTGTTCAAAAAAAAAATACTTCTTGTTTGGGCATCTAGTGTTTGTTCTTTTTGACAGTTAAAGAAACATGAATGTTGTATTTTCAAGCAATATTAAGGTTTTATGAATATTTAATGATGTGCCATCAAGATTCAGTCTTTCCTGTTGTGAAAGATAAGCACGAGCCAATTACAGACTTCTGTGCAATGAAAATAAATGTGCCACATTCAATATTCAAAACAATATAATTTTTAAATGGAATCACTGTTAAAGTATTAAGTTTTTACATTTTCCTTAATATAAAAAAAAATATTTGGGGAAAGTAATTTTCTTTGTGGAAAATTGTTATGTATGAAGGAACTATAAGAGAAATGCATGAAAGGGAATTGGAAATAGAAAATTTATTAAAGTAACGAGGAACCACAATATGATTGCAAAAGATATATGTTGTATAATAAGTAATGACTAGTTTAGAAATTTTTAATAAGATCCGGAACCGGAACATCAGAAAGTTTTTTACCAACACAATACACCACATATTAAATACAAATATAAAGCTGTGCTGAGCATTAAAGTATAATGGCAACATGAGTCAGAGAAATGATCAATTTTTTTTATTAGAAGTGATGTTAAAATCTGGATACAATTTTGCAAGAAGCATTCGCTAAAAAAATTTATAAGCAAAAGTAGTAAAAATCAATATGAGAGCATCTCAATTTAAATTGGTGTTCTTTAAATGAGACAATACATCTACTCTATAATAAAGACTGCTCTATGGTGTATTTCTAAGGATACTAAATTAAACAGTCCAATACGTCGATGGATTTGAGGATGATTTCTAGGAAAATACATGCATAAAGAAACTCCTTTCTTTTACTGTACTTACACTTAAAGAAATATAATAGTTTTATAGGTACTTATCATCTTAGCAGCAATAAGTAGATTATTTCTTTCGTCCACATAATATTTACTACAATATATATAAAAAAATTTGTTTTCACTCATAATCAAATTAAATTATGGTTAGAACCAAAAATCAACAAAAGAAAATTTTTAAAAATTGAATATCTGTGTGTGTGTGTGTGTATGCAGTCAATGATTTGATACACATTTATTAAAGGGCCAATCTAAACAGACTTTGGAAGAAAATATCTATAACTGACTGATGGTGATACAACATTTTGCAAGATGTTAACCATAAACACAAAACTTTTCAGAGGCTTTCTAATTAACATGAAGTGTTTCAAAATATTCATTTCGCTGCCACAATTACTCAACTTTAACCTTACAAAATTACTATAGGAAGTGTTGGATGAGAAAGTTTGAGTACAGTGTTAATTTATGTGAAGGGAAGGCAGATGTTGCTATTGGACAAATACGATGACAGCATAGGAATTAACTAGCTATGAAAAAGAAGATTTTTATTATTTTTTGTATCTAATTAATTCCCGATGGCACAAAGCTTAAAAAAATGTAAATTTTATTAGTTGTTTTATTAGTTACTAAAGATGAATACCTACTACGTAAAGAAAAACTACTACAAATAGAAAAAGAAAATAACATTACCATTCCATATAAAGATATTGAAGAAACTTTTTCGTCACATTTAATCATTATGCTGTATTTGATACAGAGCAGTCTTCCTATGATTGAGTTGGACTTTAAATTGCATCGCGAAAGGAGTGTATGCATGTAAATTAAAGATATCAAATAGCAGTCCCTTGTATAATCTAATATGAATTCAATGTTTACGGAAAATAACCAGAAACAAATAAAATGTAACTCTCCAATCGATGACTTCATTAATTCGGTACAAGGGTGTCTCGACAACACTATTTTTATATTGGTTAAGTCCAACACTCAGCACAGCGAATGTTTGCTTGAGTTGAGCTATATGTAATTAGTAACCAAGATTATAGTCAGCAATAGAATTCATGTTCTTAAAACGCTCACAGAGACAGACTATTTAAACAGTAAATAATTCATTTACATATATTGTAAACAATTTTAATAGATTTGCTAAAATTACCTCTCTCGTTGAAATTAGGATAGTCCCATGCCGTGCTATGATCCCATTTAATGTATGGCGCAAGCATGCGTGTGCTTCGGCTGACGGGAAAGCTGACAGGCTCGTACAGTTTATTCACTTGTGGCTGGGCACCCGCGATGTATAGTCTTCAAACATCAAATAAATTTACAAGTTTTGAAGCTTTAATGTCAATACCAGAAATATGACATAGCATAAGTTATATTCAGTTGAACATAAAATTTTAAGCTTCATCAATTGTCACATTTAAACTTTCAAAATTCTAAAAAAACTGTTAAAGCCATAGATTTTTTAGAGGTCAAAGCAAAAAATTTTACTAAATATGGCATGTCATGCACTTTTTTTTAATTAAATTGGTTTGCTGTTCGTGTCATTGTAAAAATAATATTGTATGTTACCATTAAAACTTTTTATTAAAATAAAAAACCTCCCCCAATCAAATTATTAAAGTATTTTTCTTAAATTGACAGACTTGCACCACATTACTTGAATGGACTATTTCAGTGATGTCTCTTTGCCAATTTAACAAAATCACAATATAAGTAATCATCTCCCGCATCATCTTAAACATGAATTCCACAAAAAAACTTCTTAGATGTATTTTCATCTTGTTCTTATGCTCAATAACCATGTGAGTGAGAAACAAACTATACATGTGTGATGTGTTTTGTTTTACTTATAAACTATCATACCTGCCTATGAGTGTTAGATGTTATAACAAGAAAGGCAGTGTTCATAAATAATTTTCACTTTAGGGTAATAAAAAGCATAACTATAAAAAAAACTTTTGAAAAAGAAAGGGGACTAATTAACCAATTATCATAAATAATTAAATACTTATAAAAGATTTTTTCTTCTGATTTAAAAAAAGATCAATTTGTATTCAGTATTTAATTTCTTTTAAATGATTTTTGAACATGTATAACTAAAGTAGGGAAGAACAAGATATAATAAATACTAGTAAAATTACATTATTTTAGATAATGTAGACATTTATTAGCACTCTAAATGTTATCATCAAAATAAATTTTCTGAGCCTCGTTGCAAGTATTTCTTTTACATATATATATATATATATATATATATATATATATATATATATATATATATATATATATATATACATATATATATATATATATATATATATATATATATATACATATATATATACATATACATATATATATATATATATATATATATATATATATATATATATATATGGTTTTGTTGATTCTATCTCTCTCATTATAATTAGTATATAGCTAATTTAATCATATTTTTTGCTCCTTTTTAATCTCATTATAATTAGTATATAGCTATTTAGTCATATTTTTTGTTTTTTTTTATATGGGTAAATGTGTCTGTTAAGTATGGTGTAATTACTAGATGTTATACTTAATAAACATGTTTTACCTATGCAGGGATTTGATTAAATTTTTTTATGCAGTTATTTGGATTTGAAATATGTCATATTAATTTTATTACAACTGATATGTATGGAGGATGGTAACCACTTGCAATCCATTGGTATCCACCTGATAGCCAACAAAATAATTGTAAGCATTCACGCAATGCTTATAATGATATGGTTTTATTAGTATCCACATTCATTATAAATCCTGAAAATACTAAGGAAATTGGTGACTAAAGAAAAATACAGTTAATACAAGGATGGTATTGCATCAGAAAGTAATATTCAGAAGTGGACTTAATCATAAAATTTATATTATTTCTTTGGAGTTTAATTTTTACATGACAACAATCTGAGGACTTCAACGATTTCTTCCCTAATCTCAGACATCCTTCCAAGAAAAGTGTCGAAGTATATATTCAAAATATATATTCAAACAAAAAAAAAACCAAAACTTAATGTTGTCCATAAATAAATGAAACTATGTGATGTAGCATTATTTCTACTTCATTTAAATTCTTTATCACAACTTAGGTTTCGTTGTATGACAACATCTTCAGGTGGGTTCTTTGCTAATACTACATCATGGAATCTTTGGAATCATGTGGAATCTTTGCTAATACTACATCATGTAGTTTCATTTAGTTGTGAATAATGGATTTCTACAAAATTAATGCCAAATATATTCAATAATTAATATTGTGTTGAATATTGTTATAAAGAACCCTGAAATTGATATATTAAAAAAATTCCAAACCAATCAAACACATAAAAAGGCACACGATGGCTTCCGAAGTTTGTATCAAAAACCGTAATACTATATTAAATATGCAATATTAATAAAAATTTTAAAGATGAGACATGTTTTGATATCAAAAATGAAAAATTCAAAGTTTGGATTTCATGACTACATTTAATTACACAACAAAATATAAATTGCCAGGAGTATATTATTGTTTTGTTTGAAATACATGAAATTGATTAATGTTTCAAATTCTCTTGATACTTATCCTGTTATTAATCTAAATATTATATTCCTACATGTACATGGACTTAAATGATGATGTCATCGTACCTACAAAAATGTTTCCATTTGTGAAAAGCGTAATTTTAGGAAACCTGATAATACATAACAACAGCCCCGCATGACCACACTTTAAAAAGTTATACAGTAGTAATCCACTGAATCCCTTGATATTATGCAACAATGCTAATGCCCATGATAAATAAAAATTTGAGCCACATAATGTTATATCTCGTAAAGAAAGACCGCTTTTGACAATAACATGCTTTAATTTCATTTTAAAAAATAAAGAAGACTCCTCTAGTGAAAGTTCAGATTTGAGAGAAATAATATAAATCTAAGAGTTCCAAAGATGAGACGAAAAGGGAAAAACTTGAAAAGATGAGGAAAGTGAGAAAAAGACATAAAGAAGAGATGCAAGATTCTGTGTAACTGGTAAAAAATGGAATGTAAAACTATAAGTTGCAATATAAAGGAAGGACGAAAAAGAAAAATAATCTTTAGAATATGAGCCTTGTAAAGAAGAGTCATGTTCTAGAAATAGTTTTTTTTTATTCTGCAAGAAAGATGACATTCCATATTCAATTATTTTTAGAGTCTTGGTAATCTAGACGTAGATGTAAAGACTAGATGTACAAAGTCTCTGATTTATTTGTACTTCAATGTAAGGGCGACAGTTGTAAACAATCCATATTCCCAAAGCTTTTATTGATATAATATGGTTCCTAAAGTCCCAAAGGATTATGGTTGTTAATGTACAAGGGTGGGTTAAAAAGTGTGGAGAACAGAGGAGACAGCGTGGAGATGAAGCAACTAAATTTAGCTTAGCCTGTTGGAGTGGCTAAGAAGAACTGTGAAGGAGGAAAATTGGCGAAAAAGGTGCTGATTCTGCACAACCACACGTCTGTATGAAGAGTCTAGTTGTGTCGCCGGCCTTTCACAAATGTTGTTTCAAATTTTGGACCACCCTCCTTAAATAATTAAAAAGAAACTTCATGGAAAGGAATTTCTCCATGATAAGTCAAGTCTGCGATTTGGGCCTATTTTGAATGCAAAGATAAAACTTTTTTAGAGGGCTTTTTTTTTTAAATCTGAAAAATATAGTAGAGCTAAGGGAAAATGTATTGAGAAGAAAAGATAATATAATATTTTTTATTTTCTCTCCATTCCATTCCACAAATTTTTGATCCCTCCTCGCAAACTTAATTATAATTTAACATTTCAATATTTTTATTTTCAAAATGAAGGTCGATTTCTATGATTTTGACATAGAAACAAAAAAAACCATTAAACCTGGATCTTTCTTGTTAGAATTAGTAAATTTATATACTGATAAGTTTCTATGTTCGTGATGAAAAAAAAATTATGGTCACTAACGGTATCCATAGATAATATTTATTTATTGTCACACCTAAAATTTTATAATTATGAGTGTTGTTTTTAATTATTTAATTAGGGTTAGGGAAAATTTTTTTCTTTTGTTTTAATAAATAGAATCTTCTAATACAACCAAAAAAAAAAATAAGTATACCTGCTTACGGTTTACAACAAAAAGGTAAAAAATTAAAAATGTAGTTTTACATTAAAATCAAATACATATTATTCATTGCCTTACGCCAGTTTTTATCACAAATTTATACTGAGGTATAAGCACTGTTCTTTAAATTTTCTTGAGTAAGGGACTTGTATCTCCCAGACTATAAAATGTAATAATTTCAACTTTCCAATATTTCAGAACTCAAAAATTTAAGAAACTGCATTAAACGCATAAGAGAAAAAAATATAGCTGATATTCTTCAAATGAATGATAATTTGCTCCTGCTGTAAAACTAGGTTTTGTATTTTAAAGCAATTCATAGTTCCAGTATCAATATATTAAATAGTCGAAAGATTTCAGCAATTACGATACTCATATCCTTAGTACTGAAAAGATAAATTTTATCAACACTATTGAAGTATTTTATTATGAGTTAATAAGAAAATATTTCAGAAATGTTTACCTTAATAATTATTATTACTATGTATTTCATAAATAAGGTAAAAATACTAACTTGCCAATATTATTAAGAAAATACTTTACATTGTCTTCATTGTAACGCATCATAAGAGGAATATTGATAACTGTCTCCGGTAGAGATCTCTTAACAATTGTTTGTAGTAAGCCATGCGGTGCTATCTCAATGAGAATTGCGTTATCAGGAATATGCTTAACTGTATTATGAAAATTCACGCATGACGTGAGGTTATTGACGAAGTATTCAGCTGAACAAAGGTTTGCTGGAAAACAATTAACTTAAAAAAAACAATTAACTTAAAGTAAAGTAATACTTATTTTTTATATAAAGCTCATATTAAGCTGAGGGGATCAACCATGATATCTTAAAAATTATTACTACTCTTATATGTAAAATGTAAATTATAGTAGTTTTAGATAAATTATAAGTTTCAAATTGATCTATGATTAACAGATTTAGTTCGTTCCTAGTTTTACATACCATTTGGTTCATTAAATTTTACTTCCAAAATAGACGTACTAATCCAATTTGAACTGCGAGGCTTTGGATTTATAATAATACTTTTTAATTTTTTCATCAAGGCGGGAGCAATTGGCTCTGTATACTTGCTATGGTAGGCCAAGCCACCCGTATTTAGAATTGTTGCAAATATATTTTTAGCCTTCGACTCCTCAACCAATTTTTTAACTCCATCACGAGGACCTGAAATCTGAATAGAGATTTGTTATGATCTACTAATTGTTAATTTGAAGCAAAGACTTGAAAAAGTTACAAAACTCATTTATAAGGACTCTAAAAAGAATTCTCTTAAAAGAAATTGTTTTTACTAAAAAAGTAAAAAATAATAGAAAATTATTATTTCCAGTTTTGATTTCAAGTTAAAATGTATTTGTCTCTTGCTTTTATTAGTTATATAAACATAACAATTAAGTAACGGTTATCAAATTACAATTTAGAGATTTCAAAGTACTATTACTTATTTTGTATAAAATTTCTATAAATATAATCCTATGTTTCGTTGACTTAAGTAAGTTAAATCATATACAAAATATGTTAAATATAGCCACATGTGAATGTACTGTCTCTGTCCAACTGCACTTTAGAAGTTGAAATCAATGTGATTATTATGGTTGATTCAATATAAGAAAAGGACCTCTAGCTTCCTCAATTGCATTAATTGCGTCTATAACAGTTTCTGGAACATCATTCAAAAAATTTGATTATCACTGATAACATATTTTAAGTTGAATATTTACTTTCTTAAATGAGAAATAGCAAATACAGTAGACCCTCACTACTGCGACGCTAGTGAGACTTCCGACTAATGAAAAATTTGTAGTATACTAAGTTTTAAACACCAAAGAGAAGCACGATTGGAGGATGTTAAAGAATTTACTTATGTAGTATTTTTTATATATAGTTACATATAAACTTTGTTGATCACTAAATCATAATTAACCCATTAATGCCCATTATAAAATTATAAGAATTAGCAAATGGTTCAATGCCAGCAATATTAGTTCTAATAGTACAAACATTATTATCCTTCCAATATATAGACAATATTCCATTATTTTTATCGAAGTAATAATCATACTAAAAATGATGGATATTTTTTTTTATGGTTGCTCCTATGGCTGTATACCTATCTACTCTCAAATAAATTGAAAAATTATTGGTATAGGAGTTATCAAAATACGTACGTATGCACTTTTTGATTTATAGATATCCTATTCACTTAAAACACTATTTATTTTAACCTACATGTAAAAGGCTATTTTTAATAATTAATTGACATACTTGTCAACAGAAAAATTTCTTAAATAACATCACAGCTCTAGAATAATTTATAACCTCATTTAGGGTCTTGATCCAATCTGGAATAACATCAGTCATTACATGTATAATGGAGTAAATATACATTATTTTCTCTCAAAAGTGGCATTATCATTAGCAACTGAGACTGTTTTGAGGACAAAGCAAATTAAGAAATGGGCTTATCATCATTAGAATCCCAGCAAGACTAGTCGGCTTACTACAGTCAGTGAGGCACTACTTTGATTGTACCAGGAATATTCCGTGGGAGAGTGTTAGCCTCTAAGTCATCTACTATGCCTTCCTCTTCATAGGGTACAGTTTCAGGATCAGGAGGAAAATTACAAAATCAAACTTTCAACATCATTTTCTGCTAGAATGAAATTCAAGACAGCCCCCATGCTAATTTTGGGCTACGAATCTTCACTTCTGCGACTGTTTGTGAAAAAGAAGGCTTCTTTTTTTTATTTACTTTTATTTACTTTTCTGTTTCCAAAAAGAGTTTACTCAAAAAAAGAATATTTTTTATCCACATTTACCCATTGTACCATAATAAATATACCATTAGAATTCATACATTTTTTCCGTCAATTATTACTAATATTCTATCATTTTAATAGTCTTACATTCATAGATTTTTACAAATATTTACAGAAATTGGCACTACACTATATTATTATATCTTGCCTTGGGATCTGTGCAATAAATGCTGGTAAAATTTGTTTCTACCCTTATCTTTTTTATGATGATGAATTTGAAACCTTTTCTGTTATTTGACATATATTACAATGTAAATAAATATCATGAGAAAGACTATTGTGCGGCCAGCAAATTAAATATTTAGATTTAAAAAGCAGGAGGAAAATTTTGGAGCAGACAATTTTTAGAGCAGACAGTAATTGGTTAATTACATTAATTGACAGGTTTAAGTAAATGCAATTTCTAAAATAATAAACAGCAGCTCTGAAAACTTTGAATAATAAATCTGCAAATAGCGAGGGATTATTATATTTTTTTAAAGCTTTTTTGTATGAAAGTTGTTGTTAGCATTGTTCCAAGGTAATTAAAGTTGGTTTAAATTATTCTTTATAAAATATGTACACTTACTGTTATACAGTTTTCTGAGTTATGACATGAAATAAAAATGTCCGGAAGCTTTCTTGCTTCAAACTCTTCCTTGCTCATACTGACTGCAGCCATCAAGCCAGGTTCAAGTTGGGCATCTAGTGAACAACGCCCCCGCCAATATGCTGATAGTATAGTCTGCTCGGCTGTTAAACCACCATCAGCATATGCGCAACCTGGAAAATGTTGTTAATTAGGTAATTTATCATGATAAAACTAGTTCCAACATATTGAAGTCTGATTCCACCATTCTCTATTTTAAGATAAAATAACATCGAATGTATATGTTGAATATGAAATAAACAGAATGGGATAAAATTAGTGACAATGTTGAAAACTGTAAATACTATTGCTTATTTATTCCTGGCATCGTAATGAAGTAGTACAACTGAAGTAATAAAATTTTGAATATTTTTGGAGGAAATAAAATTAAATATAAATGTTAATTTTGTTTGTATCTACTATAAAATATCATACAATCGTTTGTTTATTATATAATGTGTGTACATATATGAACATATTTAAATTTTTATTAACTTAATTATGTAGTTGTCTATTAATGAAAAAAAACTCTTTTATGAGTCGAAACTGTACACCCGCAGTTACAGAACAAAATGAAATAAAAGAAATAAAAAATGTAAATATTTTGTGGGGCAAGGAGCAGCCAATTTTTTCTGGAAAAATGTTGAAAATTGCATTTGTGTTTTGAGAAGAAATGAGGCAAACGAGCAGAAGGTTTCATGTATTTTTATATACATACAACTACATTAAAAAATAAAAAATCTCACCAAGTTCACCAGCAGAATGTCCAATTAAACCATCCGCTTTAATATCCATGCTAAATAAAATGTCGACCAGAGCTATTTGTACAGCAGCTATAGCCACAAACGAATTTAGTATGTTATCAAAATATTGTGGTGTGCTGTTAACTAAGATGTCAATCAGATCAACGTCCAATTGGCGTAGTGTAGTCGCACTCTTCTCTATTGACTTTCGGAAAACTGGTAATACCATCATGTCTCTTGCCATCTGTGGCCACTGTGACCCCATACCAGAGAAGAGGAACCATACTGGACGTCCTTGGCTTGATAACTGAACAAGATATTATGTAACATCTATCTACTTAAAAGTTATTTGACAGTTTCAAACAAGTATATGTCCACTTATTATAATAAATTTAGTCATCTTTTTAAACCTACTTTATTACTGCTCTTAATTTTTATAACAGACAACAATAAAAAACACTTTCTCGTCCTCTCATCTAATTTTGTTTCACCATCGTGTTTTAACAATGTGAGACATGTTATTGTGATTATTAAAAAAAAAACCATACCTGATATGCTAAAAGAATCATGTAAAATAACAACCTTTGGTGGTACAATCTTTAACAAATCTGTTTGATTTTTGCATTCGCTAACGACACTGATATTGTCTCACAAACTCCTGAGGCACTTAGAAAGGATTTTACATCACTAGAGGCTGCAGCCTGCAAAATGCATCGTGCAATCAACCAAAATAAAACTAAGTATAGGACCTGTGCCAATTATAGAAGACCTTATTTTGAAATAGGGGATTACAAATTTGAAACCGTTAGCAACTTTAAATACTTAGGATCAGAAGTTAATACTCTCAACGATATCATGCCTGAGATCCATAGTAGGGTCACAGCAGCTAACTGATGTTTTTTCGGTCTTAAAAAGTACTTGAAGTCTAGCTTCACCAGTAGAAAAACAACCAGTAAAAAAAGTATTCTCATTTAGAAAAGCTTAATTAGACCCATTCTTACCTACTCTGCTGAGACATGGACAATGACAAAAAAAATTAAACATACCATCCCTATTTTTGAAAGAAAGATTTTAAGAAGTATTTTTGGCTGAAAAAGAGGAAGACCTAAACTTAGGTGGCTCGACGCCTTGGAAAAATACTTTAAAATTCTAAATGTAACGAAATGGATGTCTCTGGCGAAAATTAGGAGAGCTTGGGAGTTCATTCTGCGGAAGGCAGGAGCTCATCCTGGGCTGTCAAGCCATTGAAGAAGAAGACTTATTGTAAAACATATTAGTAATGTGCAGTTAACTGATATATATTGTTATAATAAATTTCCCATCAATAGTTTAAATATTTTACAGGTATATATTTTATAGAATTTTTGTTAATGCTTTAATATATGTATTTAAATAGAATATGTACTCTATTACTAAAACATTTTTCAGTGAAACATTTTTCCCCATTTCAAATTGATTTTGAATTCTAATAGAAGGCTCATTTTTTAATTATGTTACCCATAAGAAAAATAGACAAAATTTCTTGTCTTAAATCAAATTCTTTGTTGGTTATATTGAATTCATTAGCATTAAAAATTGAAAATTGTTACATCAAACCTTTATTTCCTTCTGAGCTCCAGAATTAAGTATGGTGTAACCTCGATAATCGTGTTTCTTAATGTCCCTCCTGTGAACATTGTCGATCAGAGCTAAAAACTCGGGATCTTCCCCATCATTAATTACATAATCCAGGAAATGTTCTACTGCTTCTTCAGTTCTTCCTGATACTGTCACAAGTCGCGGTAGTATCACGGTTTCAGGTTTTTTTTCTTTTGGATTTGATTGTAGCAAAATATGGACATTAGCACCACCAACTCCAAATGAGTTTATAGCCACGAATCCTCCATTCCAAGGAGTCTTTTCTGTAAGAACCTGGTTTGGAATTATAAAAATACCCTTGAGTTGAAAAAATCTGGTGCTGGAATCTTAAGCTGGCATTCGTAGCTCTTAATTATATGAAAATTGTTTCATACTAGTTGAACATGTATATGTATTTTACATATATGTATATTTTTTACTTGTGTGTGTTTGAATTTCAATATATATTGTTTGTATTTACAAACATTATAATATATGTTGAAATTGAAAAAAAATAAGAGAAAAAAATGTCATAATAAATGGAAGCAGTTTTGGAAATGAAATTAAGTAATAAAAACCTTCAAAATTTCTGTACCTTTAGTTTACCGTTGTGCAGTCCAGGTATATTAGGATTGGGTACCTTAAAATGCAAATTTGGTGGAAGCATTCCAGATTCCATACTGGCAATGATCTTAGCTATCGCGCACACACCTGAACAGGATTCAGTATGACCCACATTTGTCTTCACTGAACCTATTAAGAGTGGTTCCTTCCTATAGGAACAAAATACGTCTACTATGGATTTTATTTCCTCAGAGTCGCCAACCTTGAAAAAAATGCACAATTAATAAAAGCACAATCAAGGGGTTATCAAGATTACACCTTAACCCAAATTCCTCACAATGATCTAGTAATCATTAATCAAACCCAAATTTATTGTTTCAGAAATTATGCGGTGCTAGAAATAATCATAGGTATATTTAACATTAAATTTTAGCTGGGAAAAGGTAAATTGTGTGTTAAGCAT
This sequence comes from Druceiella hillmani, assembly GCA_039881145.1. Classification (NCBI taxonomy): domain Eukaryota; kingdom Metazoa; phylum Arthropoda; class Insecta; order Lepidoptera; family Hepialidae; genus Druceiella; species Druceiella hillmani. Next base: position 19,784,777 of record JAYKKI010000035.1, read on the forward strand.
AGTTTCACATACAGAAATTAGAAATATAGTACATAGAAAAACTTTTGTGCACATTTTATTTAAAGGCTCTAAGTATATAACATGTGCTGGTATATTAATAAATTTATATCTTGAGCGAGCTTCGATAGATTCCCCGGTACAAAATAAGTCCAATAAAATTTTCTTGTTTCTTATCCCTTTCTCAATATACATTACCCAGTGAACAAATGACCTAAAACTTACATCATAACCAATTCATATGAATGTCATGACAATTTAAGTAAATTTGACGTAAAAGTGACATTTATTATGATTTTGTTATAATGTCATTGTGTTTGATATAATTGTAACAAGACATTGATTTAAAATTTTACTTTAAAATGATATCATTTAATGACTTACATGTTACATACACTGTACATAATATTCATATCATATCATGACGTAACATTGAAGTCATTATTTTATATACATTAGACATAAAAATTAAGTCTTACTATTACATAAATTATAAGTCATTATTTTACGCACACTTGACATAACAAATCGATCAGACTATTACATACATTATAAGTCATTATTTTACGTCCACTTGACTTAACAAATCAATAATACTGTAATGTAAATTATAAGGCATTCTTTTACATACATTTGACATAACAAATCAGTTGCACCATTATATTGATGAAATCAACATACAGTTCCTGGCCAAATTATTAGTCGCACTGCAGTTTTTATGCAAAATCTTAATTAACCGCTGTAAAAAATGGATTTGGGATATTTTACTAAAATAAACCAAATTTGTACGTCTGCTGCATGTGTGGTATGTGTTGTTATAATTAAAACATAGTTTTGATTGAATATTTATTAACTTTCAATGTAGGAACAATATCAATACTCCCAAGTGTATTTTTTGTTTTGATGTTTCATTTAGTCACCTTTTGTAGTTATTAATGCATCAGTTCTTTGCAGTATGTTGTTAATGATTTTACAATTTCCTGAATTAGCAGATGATGACTCCTTACATAGGTGATATTTTCCATGAGTTTTTCTTTAGTCATAGCCATTTTTTTAGCCACTTCCCTCTTCATCAACTTCCACACATTTTCAATAGGGTTCGTATCGGGACTGTCACTCGGTCAAACCAACAGTGGGATATTTTGATAAATATGCTATGATTGAATGTGCAGTGTGACAATGAGCTCTACAATGATATTTTTCATAAAAATAAATGCTTCACTATTTCCGAACCACTTTCTTGACTGTAGGACCAACCAATTCTCTAGGATTTGTTTGTTGACCCATGATGCATGGTCCTACCTCATAATGCCGTTCACTATGTAAAGGCGCCCTATATTCTTGCCACTGATGACAGATCAAATCATAATTTTTGTTGTATGGTTCACAGCCTGTACAAACGCAGACAGGGTGAAATTTTTCCCCTCAATGATGAACGAACAAATTGAGTTTTTTCCCTAAAATTTCAAACGTGTTTTTATTGTTGAAGCAAACTTATAAAATCTCTGTCTTTATAAACTTTAACCCATCTCAGATGCTTTTTGCAAATTTACTTGATAGATCTTTCTGACCTGGGAGTGGAAATTGGCTTTCTTTCCCATTTTTTGGGCTCAGTTCTTCATCCATACAATCAATCTTTGTAAAATGTTCCGGCCCAAATATATATAGTGTTAAAGGCTTTGACCCTGGCTTTTTTACGCAGTGAGAGGTTCCCATTTTTACCCATATTTGGAAAAATAAAAAAATTCTATGCAATCCTCGTAAATACTTAATTCCGACTATATTTCTTTATAACTTAAAGCTATAAAGAAATATAGTCGGAATATTAAAAACTATTTTAACATCTTGATTTAAAATAGTTTTTAATATTCCAATGTGTTATTATAATTGTCACTAGCAGATTTACTCTCCAGTGACTAGATTGCGCTTCATGTCAATTTGTATGATGACAACGAAGTGGTTTCCCTATTCACCGACTCCTTCATTTGAATCAATGGAGGTAATGAATATAACATATTCTGTCATCTTGGAGTATTCACCATATTGATATTAAGACAAAATTACATAAACTATGTCATTAGGTGACAAATAATATCTCTGTTAAATTATTTTAACTCTTAAACCTTACCAGGGGTATTGGAGAACCACACAATGTTTAAACATTTGTGATAATTCCAAAACAAGTACTACACATCCTTTTTCACGTCATATGTATAATAAAGTCAGTATTGCAGAGATCCCGCGCAATTGTAGTCACCAACGCAACACATCCGTGATACTTCAGTACCCCGCGGTATTAATACGCATTGATTTGAAGTCACACAGCAAAATAAGGTAAGTTCTAAAGCTAATTTTTATATATTAGTATATTATGTATTTGAATTATTATTTGGACAATTTTGAATATAATTTTTCTGCTAATTATTTTAGTAAACTACATATATTTAGGGAAAATGAATATATATTAAAGAGATACAAGTCTTTTAGGAATGTATACCTTCTTGGAGTTTTTAATATGAACCATCAGATCTTTGATAAATCCACAGGGGTGGCATTATTCAGAGCCTCTATGCCAAGATTGAATTCTTAACTAATTATTTGAGATTTTATGAAAGGATAACTAAAGAGGCACACTATGCTACTGATCAGTTGGCAATTATAAGGGAAATATATAACTGAATTTTAAAAGTTAGTCACAATATATAGACCATTTGATTGCATCACAATTGAAGAGAAATTACTGGCTTTTATGGATGCTATATATTCAAAATATGTAAAGCGTCGAAGCCGGATAAGCATGGCCTAAAAGTATATTACTATGCCATGTTAAATGGGATGTATGATTAACGGCTTTATGTAATTAGGAAAAAGTTTGCCTCAGGGAAACCCAGTATCGGAACATTTTGTAATGGAATTGATTGCTCCCATACTTGACATAAATATAAACGTTACTTGTGATAATTGGTTTACTGATATACTTGTAGCCAAAAAACTGTTACCGTGTTAACAAAAATTAATTACCGTGGTGGGCATGGCAAAGAATTCAAACTGTTGGAAATAGTAGAATTTTATAACAAAACCAGTTCGGTTTAGATTTGTTCAACCAACTTTTCAAAAGATATTCTGTTGTAAGAAAAACAAAAAAAAGATGACCACTATGTACTTCTTATGGTTTGATGAATGCCATCGCAATTAATTTGAATCTGGTGTACAAGATACCATGAAATACAGAACAGAAAAACTATAAAAGTAGGTCAGAATTTTTGAAAAAAATTACCAATATTTTTAATTGAACCTTATTTATGCCAAAAATTAGAATGGCGATTTTGCCTTGGGATATAAAAAAACTACACAAAATATTTTGCAGTTGCACTGATTAATTAATTTTAAGTGTTCTATTTTATCTTTTCAATAAATAATTACTTTTGTATTATTCTATAATAAATAAAGCTTTGAAATGATGGATTCTAGTTTTCTATTTATATAGATCAATAATATTTCATCTTAACATATCGTAAATGATATCAACGGGAATAACATGACAAAAGGACGAATTACGGTAATTTAAAATGGTTCCCAGGAATTTGCGTGCCGAACCCTAATCATTCACCCTGTTAATTCCTTAACAAAACCCACTCCTATCTGTGAATGCAGAGATTTGAATAAATTAATTTTATTCCATGGTTCATCATAGTTTCATAGCAAAAATGATGATAACAATTAATGTGATGACATAAATGAAACACAATACCTTTGTTCCCGTTCCATGTGCCTCTACATAGGAGATAGTATTTGGATCAATTCCAACATCTTCATACAGTGTTTTGGTCAACTCTTTTTGTCTTTCAGCTGAAGGAAATGTGATACCTTGTTCCTTAGCTCCATCGGTATTTGTCATCACGCTGATTACACTAGCATACATTCTAAGTGCCGCAGATTTTTTTTGTAGAAATAATACGACTGCACCTTCGGATCTTACATATCCATCTGCACTAGCATCGAATGTCTTACACTTACCTGTAAAAATTCAATACCATTGTTTCTTTATTTTTGTGTAACATACATGATGTTTCAATTGAGTTAGAGTAAATGGACGTAATAGGACATCATATATATATATATATATATATATATATATATATATATACATATATATATATATATATATACATATATATATATATATATATACATATATATATATATATCCAGACTTAGTTTGCTTTATACAGTCTGAAAGATTTATGAAAGTTCTTCCATAGGTTCGACTCATCCTGTTATTGAACTCTTAAGTTTTTTGTTTCTGGTCAGGTACATATTTTAAATACTGAACTATTAATAAAATAATAATTTTTAATAAGCAGAAGTGAAAAATAATGCAGATCTATTGCCATAAGGTTATTTTCATTCAGCTAACCGAAGCTAAGTTTTGATTAACCACCTCAGTTCTGTTCCCAAAATATGACAATTGGATACAACAATATAAAAATTACTTCTGTAGTTCTTTATGCAATTTGGGATAAAAATTGGGCCATAACCTACTTGAGAAATGTTGAAAACTTCCAAATATAAACATAAATCATGATAAGATGGAAGAACCTAAGGCAGAGGGGATACATATTTTTTATTTAAAATCACATATTTTTTAAAAATATCTTAGACAAATCTACACAAATATGCATACATATGTACATTAAATTATAAGAAGAGTTTCAATTTGGATATTATATATTTCCAAATGGATATATCTATTTTAAAGTTTTATTCTTTATAATTATATATTCGAAATAAATAATTATAAATAATAAAAAATTATATAAATTCAAAATAAAAATTGACTTTGAAATCGAAAGTAAATAACAATTTATGTACTAACCATCAGCAGCCATCATATTTAACCTTGTTAAACCAAGTGAATTTCCTGGCTTGAGACATAAATTAACTCCACAAACGATGGCCGAATCACAAATACCCATCTGCATGTGATAAAATGCTTGGTACAGAGCTAGGGCAGAACTAGAGCAGGCAGTATCAATTACATAACTAGGTCCTTGAATAAAAGTATTTTGAAAATGTAAATATAGAATGAAAGTATTTTGCTATTTACATCCTAGAATGAAAAGTTTGAAACCACAAATGAGCGTATTAGTTAATATTTGACAAGAAATTGTAAGAATACTTAGAAAGTAACCACCAGCAGAATATAAAATAGTAGTTTTATTAATTTATACATATGTAACCTTAGAATTTACATTGGTCATCTTTCTGAAGTATCCTCTTCAGTGAATATTATTCAAATTGTCAAAAGCTTCGTTAGTTGGGTTTAACATGATTTTTAAATACCATAGGTTAAAAAAACTAAAGTTAATTATTTCGCCAAAATTATTTGATTTCATGCTATTACATGATTGATTTGGATTTATTTATCTACATTTCATTTTGATGGGAGAACATATTGAGACATATTGAATAATCACTAATGCAATAGACCTAGAAACATTTGCAATTTATACTATTGAATTTTTTCAATGTGTAAGGATATCCATTAACTTACATAACATTTGGAGTCAGAAGGGATGTACAAGGCTACAAAATAAAATCATTATATATATTGAGGGGCCTTATATATGCTGATGTGCCTATTTTGGTAAATTGTTTTAATATATAATTACATAACAAAATTGTAACAAAGTTTATAATAAAAAAATACTGATCAAGGTTAGGTTAAATTCGCACACTAGAAAACTCACAAATTTCGATATAATTTTATGAGGATTTATCACTCTTAATGAACCTTCTTTATTAAGAATAGTATTCTAGGATAATATAGTTTCCTGCACTCTATGATATTTCAGTATACTAGTATAGATAATGGCGCAGAACTGAAAGTATAGTTTTAGCTAAAAAGGTTTAAGTGTATTTGGAGAACTCGTAAAAAATGGAGACATAAAACTTTAACAAGTTATGTTATTCAGAATAAGTCTATTGTGTAAATTAAAAATATTAATAATCTTAACAACTTTGCTAATAAAAATATATAATGCTGTAATACTTTTATAAACAAATTTTCTAAGAATTCAAAGGTAATTTTATTGTACTACGTGCACATAATTACTTACAATATTTAATTTTTTTACCCCTAAATTTAACCTAACCATTTGAAGGTGCAATGACTAAATACGTCAATTATTCATTACACCAGTTTCGATAAAATAATAAATAACTCCTAAAATCGCTAATTTATTTATTTATTGTAAAATATTACATACGCCAAAAAAATATAGTTACCAATTAGTAGTTATGAGTCTAAAAAACAAAAAAAAATTCCCTTTCCTTGAAAAACAAAAGTTTACGAATGAAAATTCTTCAGAAAATATAATTTTTTCATTACCATAAAAAATAAATTTATATTAACATAAAGTAACTACTTATCATTAATTGCCATCTCAATCCTGGTTCCAAAATATGACAATTGAATACAACAATATAAAAAGATCGCTGTAACCAAGTTGCCTCTGTAGTTTTTTTACGCAATTCGGGATAAAAAATAATTTCATGACCTACTTGAAATGCGCTAAAAGGTCTCAAATTTAACAGCTTCAAAAAAATACACTAATAATTTTCAAATATAAATCAATAAATATGATGTAAACATTACAATAAAAACTTTACATAAAATAACAAGTACATAGTTACATTACTTTCATAATAACAAAGACAAATCTTGCAAAACCTAACACAATCGCGAACAATAGTCAGCAAATTACAATAAATTGCCATAGCAAAAACAGTTGTAAGAGACAAATGATTGTATTAATATTTGATTCGTTATTTTATTCTTTTCCTTATATGTATAAATCTTATAGTGATTATGTGCACATAATTATGTATATGTTTATCTCATTTTAAATGAACTGTATATATGGTGTCCGGGAATAAACGTCCGGCAAAGAAAGACGTTATTCGTTGACTGAAAAATTGTTGATTATTGTTAAAATAAAATTTAAAAGATGACTTTTTTGACAAAATTCAAAATAACATTCATAATTATTTGTCATCTTTTTCGTACACATGATAATTGCACACATCATCCAATGCCGCTCGAGGGAATGACTGTGAGAGACCATAAGATATTGCATATTATAATAAGTAATTTATACACAACGAAGATTTCGTTTAATTCACTGGTTAAATAACTTGAAATACAACTATTAAAAACTTCATAAATAATATTACTAATGTACTTACTCATATTGTAGTTCTGCGGAAACCACTCAATTCATGACTTCTTTCACGTTTGTAAATTATTACACAGAAAAGTCATTTTAGTAGCAATTATTTCACAAAATATTTTATTAATTTAATGTTCATATAAAATGATTTCACTTATTTGTTGAAGAAGTCTTAAAGGAGATGTTCAAAACGGTTTCTGTTTTGTTCTACAAGTAAACTTTTATATTTTTGAACAGATTGCGACTCCTTTTAATAATACTACTTGTATTATTAAAAGGAGTCGCAATCTGTTCAAAAAATAAGACCTGCATACAAAGCATGCCTCTATTAAAATTTTTATGAATGAAGTGTTACAAAACTGAATATTGACAGGTAATAACAACATGAAAAAATAAACTTATAGCTTAATAATTAAGCTTTAATTTCTTTAAAATGGTTAATGTTAAATTTATTGAAATATTATTTTATTTTTATAGTATAGTAAAGAGGTCGCAAGATTATTCACATAACTTTTTGGTTTTTATTGTGGCTCGCGACATAAAAATTACTGAGAAGAATGGCACTGTTCAATGTTTTGTCAGTTGAATCTCTAAATTTGTAGCTAGAACTTTGTTTTTTCCAAATACGTTCAGCCGTTATTTGTTATGCTAATTATAGAATATTCATTACGTTTATTTCTAATAAAATTAATTATTTATAAAAAAATATTATGTCACTGTAGTTAGTAAGGCTGAAATACAACATTAGAATATAAGTACTATATACATGTTTAAGAGGAAAAAATGTATACTTTACAAAATTTTTAGGCCATCACTGCCGTATGGCCCGTTAGTAAATCAAAAGAATTGTGGCCAAAATAATTCAATACATGTTTAACTTATCGTATGATCCAAAAACTGATGTATAATTATTGATTCAAAGACAAAAACAAAACAAATATAAAATTATTCTTTAAAAATTTCAATTTTATATTTTTTCTTAGAATCAACTAGCACAGTATGATGACAGCTTCTTACAATTATTTTACGTAACGTTCAAGGCTACATTCCATATAGGTAATAACAAAACTTATTAAAGAGTTATCTTTTTTAAATCTTTTCTTTATTTCATTCCTTTCGAATCTGGTATAATCATCGATATCTATACGGATCCTCTTATTCATACATGCTTAGTGAACATATCTAATCTAATGTATCTCTACACAATATTCAAGATGCGAAGAGATTACGATACAGCACTAATGATAAAAAAAATAAATAACGTAAAGCTTTGTAGCATTTGGATATTTTGTTTTGCATATGTGTCTGTCCTGTGGTTTTACATTTTAACACAAGGAATTATTTCTAATTGGTTGGTATATTGTAACAGATATATGTTAGCCAATCCAATCTAGTCCACATGGAGTATTAGCTAATAAAAAGCGTTGCCGGTATAATCATGCCCCGCCCACTTCTATCATATCATATTTTAAAGTAACCTTCTCTGAGTAAAGATGCAGAGCTTTGCTGGAAACACGTGAATTCAATATTCTCATATTTAAAATAAGAAAACCTTTTAATTAGTGAAATAAACTACAGAACTAAAATGTAGAAATTTAATACCTTCGTCTGTTACACTATTTAAATGAATTTGAAATTATTATTTTATCGATGTTATAGTTTACCATGCATAGGCGAGAAGTTAATCGGAGATAAATTTTTTTACTCCTTTCATAGTTCAAACTTTAATTTTATTGTATCTATCAATCCACCTATGATACTTACATGAAACTATTAACTATGAGACTTTACGTGAAAGGATTAGCAAAATTTTAATACAATTAACAGAAATACTCAAATGATTGATAAAGTGATTAACTCGATAATTAGGAGAGTGCAACTGTGTTTACAATAAGATGGTTAATATTATATAATTAAGGCTAATGAAACAATAAAGAGAAGTAATTTTTCAGTGTATATTAAGTGAATAAAGTTTAGTTGAAATATTTTTCTGTCCTGTTCTGTTGAAATTTTTTAATCTGTCCAATATTTTACAAACTAATGAAGTCATGTTACTTAAATAGTTTGTAAAATATTGTTACAAGTGGGTACGTTATTAATTAATTCATTATGTTTTTAATAGTCACATTTCATGTGATTTAACAAATAAATTAAATTCAGTATTTAAGTACATAATGACGCAGGTATAGTGAAATAACAATCAGCTGTTCAGTAAATTGAATAAAAGGGAATATGTAGTCATTGCGTACGGCTAGCGTGCGCTTGTGTGTCTGCGTTAGTGGCTTGCCAAAACTCGGGATAAACACCGAGGCAAGTATTCAGTGTGTTAAAAAGAGTTATGTATAATATTTTTTTGCCCTCGATTAGAAAAAGAATGTGTTTTATTAATGAATCGTGTTGTGGTCTGTGAATTGTAGTCAATGGACAATGTTTTTCCATTTGCCACTGTATAAATGTTTGCATTTATTTGTCAATATGTCTCTTATTCTTGAAGACACACAAAAGGTTATGAATTATAATACCCTATCTTCAATCCCGTATATAGTGTAATGAACCATTTACCTATAAAATCAAATGAGAAAGATATTCTATTGGCAAGCATCGTCCGACTACTTCCTGTCAAGACATAACCATTGTTCTTCTCAAGATCATTCGTCCAGTATTCCTCGGCTTCATTTTGTAGTGAACCCACAAATACGCCAGTCGTAGAACCTTCCAAATCATGCGGGTTCGTGCCTGAATAATTATTAGTGAAATATATTACATGCACTTTTTTTTATAATTTTAAAGTAAGACAAAATATAACTTACGAGGTAGGTTGAAAATTAGAAAATTATTGAAAGTCATGTTAATGAGACAAATAAATTAGTAGTATTATCAAAGGACTTTCACACATTAACTTTCTCCAGAAGTTTTGTGTAATAGACGCCGTGTTTTAGTTGCCAACTTTTGAACGAAATAAACCACACATATATAGTTGGAAAAGAAATTAATTTACAATCCATAGCCTTAAACCTGCATCACGACAATAACTGACTGCATTCAGCTATCAAAATTATGTATGTTTTTCTGTTTATGTTGTTTCAATAAATTAAAAAAAATGGTTTTAGTATATTTTAGATGCAGTATTATGCAGAGTATATTAATTTAACTTTGTACAATTTAGAGAAAGCCATTGAACAAAGAAAGTGTATAGCAAATAATTTTGTAATTTATCATAATAGACCAAAATTCAAGTGAAAATATAAATAGGTGACATGTAAACTAAGGAATTTCTAAAAGTGCAGCTATATGTTACACATACATTCAAAGTTACAAAATTAAATCAGTCGAATCAAATGTAGACAAAATTTCAAAATGTTTCACTACAAAATAAAAATTTTCAAAATAATTCATTACCCTCTATATTATAATATATTCTCTTTGGAACAGGACATATTCTGTTACCAAAAATCTTACTTCATCATAGAAAAACATTCCTCAATAATTACTAACCACTAACTCATGCAGTTCAGCTTGTAAGAAGTAAAAAGTTACCAAATCTACTAGCAGATAACGTTTGAACCCGTGTTTATGGAGTTTTGATTACATTGCAAATTGAGTTTAAGGAGTTTTAGACTGAAGTAGCATTTCCCTCAAAATCCGGCCGCCATTTCAGCAATCACGACTTTCTCTCCCACATGAAACGGAGGTGTACTGATTACCAAGTTATTCAAAATTTCTCCAATTGACAACATTTTATTGATAATTTTTTATTGTTTTGAAGAAATTTTGTTCTTTTCGGTGGCACGGTAGTTAAATAGTGGTCTATGGATAATTTTAGTCATTTTAGACGGCATATTTGATTTACGAAACTAATGATAAAAAAAATTTTAAAAAATAATTTAGTTGAATCTGACTAGCAGATTATAAAAAAACTATGGTGATTATCTCTAGATCTTATGATTTTTTTTAAATATGCACCATGTTTTTAATCCTGTGAAATATGTATTAGGCAATATTTTTACTTGATTTAAAATAAATAGTGTGAATAGTTTATAGGAAGATATATAAATACTTATGGAACCTTCGTAATGTGAGTTCCCCGTGTACTTTACCCATTTAATTCATATCAGAACTTTTAATTCCACTTTGCAACAGGAACTATATGCGTTAGGGTCCAGAACATTTAAAGACAGAGTCTATAATTATTTTAAATATTTTCGCCTACTTTTTCTAAAGAACAAATTTTTCTGTAGAGCCCAGATTCAATTAATATGTGTAATAAGATGCTTTTCTCTGGTCCTTCATCTGATTTTTGTGTATTTTCATGAAGTTTCTCTAATTGGTGAAACTAAAAATATAGAGGCAGGGTGGAGCTTAATGTAAATTATGCTCCTCATTAACAATAATTTCTTAGAAGGTTACCACCCGTCAAGTCAAATTACATAAAATCGGGATTTCATCATAAAAAATAAAACAAGTCTACATGTTTCATATGATACTATTTATCTTTATTTATTTTTAGATAACTCCGCAATCCTGAGCCTGACAAGAAGTATATATGTGACATACCTGAATCAACAATCGCCTCGTAAGTTAGTTCAAGTAATATTCTCATTTGAGGATCCATCACGTTCGCTTGTTTTGGTTCGATTCCGAAAAAATCTGAATCAAAGCAGTCAATATTGTCGATTTTACCCATCCTCGTGGGCATGTCATATAAACCTAAAATATATTGTGTAAAAATTTTACCGGTTTATTTTTTTTTCAATGTTGCATAGGAAAGTTATATACATTATTACTAAGATCAATTACATTCCACAAATATTATTTAATGCTTAAAATGTAATTTATAATATAGAAAATACCCAAAGGCCATCTTCTTTCATCTTCAGTTATCATGTCTACTCCATTTATAAGATTATCCCAGAACTCCTCTAGGTTAGCACTCAAAGGCAGCTTGACAGAGATGCCAGATATTACAATATCTCCCATACTGCAGTCTCCTCCATTAACGTGTCTCAGCATTTTCACTTTATGAAACAAAATAAATTGTGAAATGGATAGCAATTTGATATTAATTTGTGAACATTTTTCATTTAGATGGGTTTTTACGTGAGTGATTATGAGACTGAAATTGACAAAATTACATTTTCTAATTATTACATTAAGGGTCAAAGAAAAATGCAATATTTGTTATATATCGCATTTTTCTTAGAACTCGAAGTAAATGCTCGATTGGGGTGGGTAATGTAATTTTGAATCTGCCTTTGAATATAGATTCACCATTATAGAAGTATAACCACTCATACAAAGAATTTTGTTTCTAAATTTCTAACACTACGTAATTCATTCAATGATGATCAATTTTTCAGGGAAGTAAAAAATTATTGTTTAGTAATTACTAACCTAGAAATTTTTTTAAATAAACTGGTCATAAAATGGTGGTGTATTTAATTAAATAACAATTTTTTGTCAAACGACGCATCTTCCAATTCTTTGTTCGATCGTAACAAAATATCATATTTTTGACTTACAGGGCATACATATTACAGGGATCAATAATTTTTTGCCTTCATATTAAAACATGAGAATAAGATACTAAAGAGAAACAGCGATTGAGTAGTGATAAGAATGAATACTCCATGTAGAATAGAAAGAAAAGATATAGTTAAATTAATTTTACGATACATAAGTTTTTCACATATTATTAATCAATAATATAAATTGATAAATATACTAAATAACATATAATAGAATATAAGATGTTAATAATCGTTAATGAATTCAATGATAAATTTATGTAAGTGGTATTGTTTCATTGATTGTTATGTAAGTGTTGTAAGTGGTATTATTTCACTGATTAATAAAATATAAATAATAGTTCACTTCATTTTACCTACTTTTACTAACAAATTTCATTTTTAAAGTAAAATTATCCTAAATCTATGTGGTAATTAAAAATATATGTATTCACTTTTAAAGCAAATTTATATTGGATACAATTTGACCAGAAGTTGGTTGAAGATTGATCAAATATTTATACGTTTGACATTTAATCCACCATGTGCATGTTTATGAAAATTCTATGTAAATATATTTGTACACATTTATTTATTTTTACTACTTATTTGATACTAAATATTTCTGTTGAACTAAACAAGAAATAAATTTTTTATTGCAAAATTGTTTGAAACTTTTGGTTAACATTTTTTATATTTAATTTTTATATTTAAAATATACTTCTTAATTAATAAAATGAAATAATACATTGTTTACATAAATTTGTACACCATTGTTTAAACAATATAAATATCTACCTCCACATCTTGAAATGTTTCCGATTTCAAATAAAAAAATAAATGAAAAAAAATTCATCAAAATCGTTTTTTTTTTTAAAGTGAAAAATTTCATTTACTCAACATTTCTTGTTTTCAGAACCTTTTTGCATCATCAATTATTAAAATGTTATATATTTATATTTGCATTTAAACTAAAAGCATAATAAAATGACGAATATTTTTTTATGAATACAAAAATTGATGAGCTGTGCAAGAGTTGATGAGTTGCTCCCATTTGGTACATAGCAGATCGTGAGTCACTTTGTAGCAATAATTTTAATATAGTTTAAAGGATTATTATATTTAGGGCAGAATGGTATGCCAATGGGCTTAGCAGCATAAAATATAGAATCTTACAGATTTACAAATGAGAGAAGCATTTAAAAATTTGGCAGGAAATCAATATGAAATGCCTAAAGTGACAAGATTCCTCTTAGAACTTTAAGGCAATATTATCTCAAACTGAGATATGATAGTATTTAAAATAATCTTGTATCAAAACTATAACATGAACGGAGTACTTACTCCAGAAAAAAAATACACTAAAGAACCATATATAGCAAGTAAAGGTTGCCTTATGTTCATTAAGAGTTGAAATCTATCATCGTCATTAACAATTTAGCTTAACTTAGAGATCAGAATCATGTAGCCACCAATGTAGCCAACTTAGAGATCAAAACAATGTAGCCATCAATGTAGCCACTTTAGAGATCAGAACAATGTAGCCACCTTAGAGATCAGAACAATGTAAAGACCAGAACAATGTAGCTTAACTTGAACTAACTTCAACAGAGTGAAGTAAATTACCCATCGGCAAATCGCTCAACAGTCTGGAAATGCTTCGAATTAGGAATTATTTAATTATGACCATGATATTGGTATATAACTTGGACTAGACATCAAAATCACTCTCAGAAATCTCAAAAACTTACTGTTAAAAAAGGACTACAGGCATGGGAAAGACCAGTGGTGAAAAGGGGACTTTGGTTGCTATGTATTATCAGCAAAAGGAGAGCAGCTCTACCTCCTGTGATCTTTTTCCCTTAAAAACTTCAAAAATCATAAGCTGAAGAATACTTCAGGGATGTTGAGGTTATCAGAAACTGTTGGGTGGAAGAGCTTGGTTCCATTTTTCAAAATAATAAGTCTATTTTTTTGTTATAAGAATTGTTTACCAGAAAATCATGACATTTTGATCATGGATAATCATGAATCTCATCTGTCTATAATAGCATTGAATTTGTCCCAAGAAACTGGTGTGCATGTCTTTGACTTAAACCCTCATACTTCTGGGAAAATGAAACTAAACTTTAAAATTTATAATCCTTCCAATACTTATTATACTATAACCATGGACTCATAAATGTTGCAACATTTTTGGGAATTTTGTGTCTATCTATGGTGTCAATGAAATCATTGGGATATTTATCACAAATATTTTCATGAAAATGTTTTTGTGACAAGTACAGATTGTATAAGGCGAGCTGAATATTAATGTTCAACTGGTACTTGACAGATACAAAGAAATCATTTAGCAATTTACCCGAAAGATGATAAAGAAATTCATTGTACTCAGAGATAGCAGATTTTATTCTCCAAAATTCTGCACAAAGCCTACCAATCTTTCCACCAGAAGTTTACAGTGGCAGAACATCTTTTAAACTGAAGTGCAAGTAATTGAAACTGTCATAGTTTAAGGTTTTGTACTATATAGGAAATATGTTTTGTACCACACAATGTATTCATACCTACATTCAAATTATCTTGTACGAATTAAAATTTACGGTACATGAGAATGTTCATAGTTCTTTTTCCTAATCCTAATAAAAATTATGTTTCCTACCATTAACAAAATGTGAATCACATTAAAACAATGTTTTTGATGTGATTCACATTTTATTAATGGTAGTAAAGAATGGCAAGGTGAGAAAGATGTATATCAAGAAGATTGTATTATGAGAGGTTTAAAACTGATCTCATTGAATTAAAGGGAGAGAAAGAAATAAAATAAAAGGAATTATGACATTCAAGAAAAATTTACATTTTTTGGCAATTTATCTTTTGATATAACACCAAAAGTTTACCAAATTCAAAAATCTTCACTGTATCTAATATAATCGTAGTGAAAAGTCTCATTTCTATTTAAGTTTATTTTAACTTACGTCTTTTTTTTTAATTAACATTACAATTTAGTCTAACTTTTACTATCCTGGCTTTTATGTTTCTCCTCTGAACAGTATTTTCCTCTCGCATAATTTCTAATAAAGTGACTGGTAACTTCATACACCATTTTAAAAAAAATTTTCTTTAAATTGAATTAGGTAAGAACCTAACACCAAAAAAATGCCAAAAATATTGTTCATCAAAACTCAAGTACTGAAGAAAGGACAAATGATTTTTGTCACAAATGATGATTGACAAAAGATTAACATTTGTGAAATTATTCACAAATAGACTTCATAACAGTCACACGCTTTATAACAGTCAACAGTTATAACAGTGATTTTTATGACAAATGATGATTAACAGAGGATGGATATTTGTGAAATTATTCACTAATAGACTTTATAACAGTCTCATAGGGTCAGAGAACAATCCCACTACTTAAACAAAAAATTCATGGTGGTGAAGCTGTGAGTAAAAAGCTAATTACAACTAATACAAAATTACTCTTCTGGACTGCCATTACATTCACAATTTTGTACATTTTTTCTATAAATTAAAATCACATTTTGTACCGTGGACCAGACGCAGAGTAAAACATGAATTTTCTCGACATCATTATAGTTGCTCTATAAAATAATTGACATGATGTTAAACAATAATTGAAATTATTAACCTATTTTCTTATTGCACATCAAAAGCAATTTTTTTGACCTTTTATGTTTTTTGATCTATTTTACTGAAAAACTGGGAAATATTAAATTTTTCTTCAGCCCAGTGAAATGTTATTTTCTTTCCCTTAATCTCGTTAATGAAAATCTTTAAAGGCATTAACTCTTTTTAGGCTTTGTCTGTAATCAAAATGGTATAGATTTTTTATACTACACTCATTCCACATATGCAGAAACATTCATAAAATGAAAGATTTTTTTCCATTTGTCAGTTTTACCATGGAAATATTTACTTGTCTATACTGCAATCCAGTAAATCAATGCCATCCTTAAATTCATTATAATTTTATGAGTAACCTCCTTGTGAGACCCGTTTTGTTTGCTTCTGTGATGTAATGTTACTAAAAATTGAAACCATCTTCTGTGGATTGTTATCTAACCATTAGAGAACAGTACTATTTCATTTTGTATATTAAAGCATCATGTGTCTATCTTTAACAGTGCATTTTTTCTCTTTTATTCAATTGGACTTAAATAGTTTTTTTTTTCACTGAGCTACTATTTGCTCAAAATTAGTCACACGTTTTCCTCTTTTTTGTACTGGGTGGCCTTGTTCTCTTGCAAAAACTAATGTATGTACTTTTCAAAACTTATGTTCCTTGTCATTAAATGACAAAAAAAGTAAAAATGTTGTCGTTCACACCTTTCAGGTTGAGTACCTATGTAATCGATTTTTATTTCTAAGACCCAATCTATTCTTATTATAGGAAAAAAGCACAGCCATAAAAACTTAAAAAAATTGGTTTCATCAAGAGTTGTTTATAGTGACTTTCCAGTTCTTAATGTGTTACAACAATTTGGCATACGAAAATATATATTAAGAGAAGTGTCAATAGGGCGATAGAAAAAAACACTTCAAAAAACTATTAACAAATGAGATGGAGTTTAAAAAAACATCAGGGGGAGTGCATCCTGGACTACAATAGAAATGTGACATAATAGAAATTAATCATTGTGTACCACTAGAACCACCGTATTATGTAAGGATGGGCCACTGTGCCCACCAGCTGGTACAGAGTACCTTTTTAAAACTTTCACTTTCACAGAGTACCTTTTTAAAACCACTTTTCACTTTTATACACAGAAAATGTATATATACGAATACAAGAGAAAGCTCAATAATTCAGGTTTGGTTTTGTTTCAATGTTGACTATTATGCCACAAATTTTCTTGGCGCTATAAAAAAAAGTGAGTTTTAAAAAAGCTCTTCAACATAAGGTCATAACCCATCATTACTTAAAACTTTAATGAATTTTATTAAAGTGTAATGGCAAGGTTAAATATATTGTCAATGTAAATTATGTTAATTAAGAGAGAAGCGTTAAAAAACATTTTACATTCTATTAAGTATTCACTTTATATGCTAACACTTCAATTAAACAAAAAAGAGCAACATAATCATTAATTTTCACTTGTAACGTAAATTTAACTTTCACTTTTACATTAAATCAATATTAGCGTCGTCTATACACTATTTGAATTATGAATTTGAGATTTTTTTGTAAACAAAAGAAAGGAATTTTTATATTTTATATTTTTAATATTTTTAGAAATTTAATGCTTTTTATGTGAAATTCTACGATGCTTGGTTTACTGGAATGAGAGAAGCATATTTATAGAATTAAAAATTCTCAAATAACAATATAGAATGAAATTTTTTTCAGATTTTTAGAAATTGGATGCTTTTTATGTGAAATCTAAGATGTTTGGTTTAATGGAATAAGAGAAGCATATTAAAAATATTTCACTATCTCATATAAGTGAAATATTTTTAATTCGTGCTCCTTGAAATCTATTAAAAAATAAATGCCATAGCCAAATAAAAAGCGTGAACATCATTCAGGGTCATTTTGAGAGCATTAATTGGTAATAATATGTAGTAGATTTTCGTGAAATATAAGCCAAAAATATTTGAAAAAACTTTAATGAAACAATTTTAAAAATTACATATATGTAGTACATATGATGGTGACAATATTAACAAAAATATTTAAGTTTTCATAGTTTAATCCAGTTATTAATTAAGATTCCACGAAATTCATTAAGAATAACATGTATTTTGTGGAAATTTAGAAATATTCTGTAAGCACAAATTTTTCAAAAATAAATAAAATATTATATCACTGTTGTTGTTCTAATATAATTCCTGAATGTTTTTCGTGTTATATGTATGGGCCTAAGCCTGCACTTTTACAATTTTACACTTAAAAGATTGCACTACCTACTTTATTTATGTTATTTTTGTGGGTTCCACATCAATTTATTATTAATTTCTCCAGTTTCTTTATGATTTCATTTGTATGTGATTTTTGTATTTATGTATTTATGTATTTCTAACTAATGTTCGCGGCTTTGTTGACATATATTTTTTATTTTTATAATGGATTTTTTCTTCAGTAATAATTTTTTATCCCAAAGGTTCACCCTGGTTCAGAATAAAAATAACGGTAAAATTTAGAGAGATACTAAGGTGCTCTTTCCCCTCTGGTATATGTGCCATGAAAATAGTACGCTCGTTAACAACAAAATGTAATGTAACTAGTACAACCTAACGTAACCCAACAAAATCCAACTTAACCCATCCCAGCCAAAAATAATTTAACACAGCCAAATATAATCTTATTTAAGCTATCCTTATCTAATTGAACCTAACCCAAACTAATCCAATGTAAGCCAAATATAACTCAATCTAATGCAACCTAATTTATTTCAGTCTGAACCAATTCGACCTGCCCAACCTGACCCAACATATCCTAATCTAATTTAACCCAATGTAACAAAATCCATCACAACCCAATCTAAGTCATCCTATCCTAATCTAACCGAACTTGATCTATCCTTACCTAATCCAACTCACTTATCAAAACTAACCAACCAAACACAGCGAAACCCAACCTAATCTAAGTTTACGCAACATAACCCAATCCTAACCCAGCCTAACATTACCTCACCTAACTTCCAAAATTATTATTTTCAAAAAACCATTTTCCTAATATAAGAAATAGGAGATGTACCTCTCACTCTCAGCCCTATTACTTTACTTCTCAACAAGTACCAAAAGTATAATATGCTATTCGTTATTATTGATACATACCACGCGTATCTAAATTTTCAAAATGTTTTTTCTTAAGATATACATATGTCCACAAGGGAAATTTCTAGCATTGAACATTATAACACTCTCTATTGAATATTGAACTTTGTAACATTCTCTCCCATTCCTTCTGCTAATTCAGGTAGAATGATTCTAAATAAAAAATAACTTATAGCTCAGTTTGAATTAACGTTAACGTCTACATCTCAAAAGCACCATTGATCATATTAAAAGTATCTCATAACTTATTTTTTTATCTGAATAGCTGCAATAGTCTTGACAATTTCTATTCATCAATTTTATACTTTGGTCTCACTGTCTGTGTGCTAATGATTGAATTTAAAATTCCTTGGAAAGCATTACATCTAAAAATATTTCAAATTTTGCAATTCAGTACAATTTCCATTAAATTTAATTTTGTAATTTTTACATAATGTTCAATGAACCAGATGAATAATGAAATTAAAAAAACCGACAGGCAAAACGTCCCACAAATAAATGCTTAAAGACATGTCAGTGCCTTCATACTTTAATTTGGCAAATAAAGTTATTAAGCAAATTTGCTTCATTGTAATATTGCATTTCGTACATTAGATTTATTATATAGATTTATATATATATATATATATATATATATATATATATATATATATATATATATATATGTATATATGTATATACATTTCTCAAAAACTCCATGCCCAACTTATAGATTTACGAATGGAAGAGATTTACATGTGGAAGAGTATAAGAACAATTAAAATAAAACAGAAAAGTATTAACAATAAATAAATAAGACAGAAAACACACAGCAATTCGAATAAATATTCTCTGAACTAGTGATTGTGAACTAACAATCACTAGTTCAAGTTATAACAATCACTAGTTAATTGGTTGTGAACTAACAAGCAACTCTATAACCCCATTCCAGAAGCTATCAATGGAGTAGAAAACATATATAGGTTGAGTGCATCTTGCATTACTGCATTAAATAATGTGACTGTACAAAAAACAGCTGAACGCTGTAAGATATTTGTGCACACTCTAGGCAGGTGAAATAAACTATTATATCATCCTCTCATATAGCAGCTAGGAGCGTAAAGTGCTACTAAACTCAAGATGGTTATTAATGTAATTATTTAATAATAAATCAAATCTCCAACATTGGGATATAAATAGCTTCAGAATAAAATTGTATGAATGCATTATTTTCAAGAATATTTTGGAATTAAAAAGTTAGATAAAGTAACAACACTTTCAATACTATGAAAATCGTGGGAATGCCATATGTCTAATTTTAGTACCCCGTAAGCTTTCTAACAGATTTTGATCACATGATTGGGAAATAAATGTGAAATGTTAGATGATTATCCATAATTACATCGATGTCCCACTCAGCTCCCTCTCATAATTATGCACAAGGGGGCATGTAAGCAGGAGATTCTATTGGCACACATTAATCAATGAAGTATGCTGAAGCAATTTGATCACGATCAACGTTTCCCCATGTGAAGAGTTGAAGTTTACTAAAAATGTAGATGTTTTATGGTAATGTTTTCAGTCCTGATCAAAAGTAAACTTTTGTTCTTTCATAACACTTTTGAACTTTTCCTTGAACACAATTTGAAACTCCAATAAAACCAGAGTTGACATTTTTTAATGAATTGGTCATGAAACCCTCAAAAAAATTGTACTGTTCTCTAATTGGTCAAATTGATAGGCTAAAGTCGTTCTGGATAGTGTATAAAGATACAGATCCAAGATTGTCACTAGATTATATCCACATTCACCATGCAAAAGACCAAATTAGCACTTTGACAATTAAGATGAGATAGATTATTAGAAACGTGCATTATTTTTATACAAAATTACAATTAATAAAAGTAAACAAATTAGAAGAAAGGAGGGGGAAAAGAGACACGGTGGGTGTGGGAATATCACAAACACATGTCACGGCACATCATTTCTTTTTTTTTAATTAAAGAAGTGTAGAATGCAAATACTTCAAAAAAAAATTTGTATTAAACAAAATTGATTAAATGATTTTAATATATACGTAGTCAGGGTGGACCACTTTGTATCTCAAAATGATTCTGTATACTCTATAATTTTGACTAGTAGTTTAAGAGAAATTATAAGAAATTTAAATTACAAGGATTTCAAAACCATTTAGACAATGTTCAACGCTATGCATTCATGCACACAGAAGGGAACGGAGAGGAGAAACATTTAAACTTTGTCAAGGGAATATCATGAACACTTCATATTACATCACATTATAAAATTTTTCATAATTTAAATAAAGAATATGACTACGTTCATGAACGAAAAGTACATAGAAAAAAGCTTTATTAAATAACTTAATTACCCCTGTAAAAAGTCAGAGTGTGTCATAATTTTTAAACAAAAGTAATTGATAAATGATAATATAAATAAAAAAGAACTATAAATTCAATGCCAGGTTTTTTTGCAAAAATTTATAGTTCTTTTTTAGGTAATAAATTCAATTGTTGTTATATTTTATACCCTCACTAAAATACTGGTATATTGTATAACTCTCTGTAATATAATAAAACCTAGTCTGCGCCCCTGCAATAAACTTACTAACATAAACAATGGAAAAATCCGCACAAAGCAGTCTTCCGCTATTGTGTTTGAAACATATAAATGCTGTTGGTTGTTCCTAAGACTTAATCTTTGCTAATATCCCACCTGAAGATGTTGTAATACAACGAAACCTAGGTCGTGGTAAAGAAATTAAAGAAAGTAGAAATAATACTACATCACGTAGTTTCATTTAATTGTGAATAATGAATTTCTACAAAATTAACGCCAAATATATTCAATACCATAGACCAAAAATATTACCAATATTTCCTTGTAACATTTCTGAATTGTTTTCCAACAGCTGATCTTATTACACAAATTTTATTTTTCGAGGAGAAATTTTCGAAATTTTTAAAGTTCTGTTTATTTAAGAATAGCAGGCATTGATATAACAAATGTATTAAAAGTGATTTTATGGAAAAAAATTGGTAGAACATAATTTATCTCCAAATTTTGTGATTTGGTCTCAATTAAAACGTTCACTATGTCTATCCGCAAGGCTGGTTTAAAAATAGTTGAGTAAAACTTGAGTTGGATCAAAATGAGATCCGAGCATTCAATAGGGAAATGAATCCTTTTACACTTACAATTCAATTGTTTGGTCAATTAAATTTGTTTCCTACATATCCATCAAAATCTGTTACAATTTAGAATACATTGTACATAAGTTATTTAGTTTCTCAAATATATTTGCTTTCTTTATTAAATTGTTATGTATTATGCTTACTTACTTATGTATTATGCTTATTTACTTAGGTCTGTACCTTGAAAGAAATTTCACTGATCCAAAAGCGAGCAACGAATGCCAAGTCTTTTTGATTGATATGTGAAATTCCTCTAACTGTTCACAAACCTGATTAAAAATGATAACGGATCAAAGAAGATTTCATTAATTTCTACGTCTTAATTTGACACTAAAAATAAATATAATGAGGTTACTGAAAAGCTACTAGTGTAAGACTGAATATGATATTGCGGCATAGTGACACTTCTCTTTAATTAAACCTTTTGTTCAATTAAAAACCATTTTTCGGAATTTGTTTCAGTTCTGGACTTATAATCATTTTCCACCTTCTTCATTCTCATATTATAAAATATTGTTAATAACTCAATTTTTTTCCTTTAATACTGAAAACATTTCAAGGTTTAGAAAATAATACATGTTTTGATCTGTTTCATAAATGAGTTGATGATTACATAATTAACCCACAAGCAATCAACTGAATTCTTTGTGACAATGACTTTTTAAAAATAAAAAAAAAATTTTCTCTCACTAGCCTTGTCGTATCAACTTTTTACCTTGTATATGTATAAATACATTTATGTGTGTATATATATATATATATATATATATATATATATATATATATATCAAAGACCACATGGGATCATAACACATTATATTATTTGAATATGAAAAAATGGTAAGTTAAATCTCAATTTCATTTTGAAAAACATAACTGAAAATACCCTATTCGATAGGTTAAACGAGGAAAAAAATCACCACACTACATATAGTCCTCACATAAGAATACATTTTTAAAAGTTATCATATTTTGCCATGAACTAATTATGATGTAAAATTTTATGCGCAGAGGTTCAAAGTACTAAATATTAAGTAAGATCTTATGCACAGAAGGTTAAAACTCTAAAATCCATGAGACTTTAACAGACGGATGGAAAGGTGCGATGAAATTTTAAGCGTTCCTAGTTTCAATACGGAACCCTAAAATTGAAAGATTTTGTTTCGTCTGCCCCACCTAAAAAATAACCTAATGCACTTTGAGAAGCCGGAGATATTATTACATCTTTACATTCAAATAATTAGTGACGTTTTAAATATTAACATGCAGTACAGAATTTTATGTGATATTTAAATATATAAAGTATTAATTTTTTGTTTATTTTTATACTTACATTATTTTGTATTATTATGGATTGTTTTGAAATACTTTTCCACTAAACTTCAATTAGAAACTTTTATATAAGCAACTCCTTATATAAACAATAACTGAAACAATGTGTGCTGTGGTTATAGTTCAAACGCTGGAACTATACTGGAATGAATTTGTTTATTTCAGAAACTTTTATAGGTACACTGTGCACTTTACTTGTGACCTTTAGGTGTCAAAATGTTCACTGCGTAAAATAGAGGTTTCATCCATAAAAATTAGAACTAATTAACTTATTGTTCAAACAAATCGTTTTAGAAATGATTACATTCTCCACGTAAATTTCCAAGAAATGCTTTGCTTATATCTCTGAAATTGTATACTTCCATCTCTGATGGTGTGTCACTGCAACTGAGTTACTAATTTTGGTTGACTTGGCCTCAATAATGCATTTAATCAAAGACTTCGACTCACTTTTTTCAATTGAAATCTTTAAATGTTTGGTGACTATCTTTTGGATCATTCGCTGTTTTAGACAGCTGTTCGGTGAGTAATGCCCTCTTTGGTGAATTATCTCCCAAAGACCCACTAAAGTTTGCAAGAGTCTTTCAGGGTATTAGAAATCTCAGTTACAATTTGTCCAAAATATACTTTTACATATCCATGGAGCTTTATGCTATTTAGGTCACACGTAAACTTTAAGGCTCTTATCATATAAGAAGGTCTCTTACAATTTTCACAATGTTTTTATTCACAACTGCTTTCTAATACAAGGCATGCATCATTGGCTTTAAGCAGAAGTGAAATGGAGAATATTAAATAATTCGCATTACACATTGTTAAGAAGTAGAGATTTTTAAAAATTATTTTTCTCTTTCTTAACTACTTTCCAATTTTCTTTTCCTTATTATTTTATTTTGTTTATGGTATTAGTGTTACTTATGTAATACCATTACAAGGTGAGTGGCTAAGGGAGCACAGTTATGTCTGTGGCGGAGGGTGAGGTGAGTGATAAATAGCGGTGACACGGGGTGTAAGTTCGTCTAGTTATAGTGCTAATATGTAACATTAAAGCCCAAAAATCAAATATATGCAAAGTAATGCTTTTCTGTCATCGAACAATTAAATAGTATATTTTTTATGCGTATAAAAATTGCAATTATTTTAAGAATAATGAGATTAAGCAAATTTATATTAATGCCATTTTTTTCATAATATCGACTTTGCCAGTTTCGAAAAAGAGTAATAGGGGGAGGCAACCTTTTGAGAACTAATTTTTGAGAACTTTATAAAATGCAATTATAATGTTTCACTTATAATGTGCTTTACTTATAAATAGTCATTTTATCGATTTTACTCCATTAAAGTTCACCAAATAATTTTGTGAAGAGTACCCACTGCGTAAACATTAATCGATACGCATTTTTGAAGACATCGTTTTGAGGTTAAAAGGTTAGGTTGTTAATGCATATTTTTTGCACATACAATTTATATGCAAAACTGAATATTGGGTTCAGAAGATCAAATAAGAATGCAGTTTGAATAAATGAAATGAAGTCAGGGTGGATCAACAAATGTAAATAAATTTGCAACTGAGTATTTTCAATTAAATTGCTTGTAAATAATGTTGTGTATTTGTTTTCACCTGATTTATAGATGAAAAAAATTATGTCATTTAGTGAAATAAATAAATAAAATTAGTTTCATTCCTTAAAAACGGAATAATATTAGTGTACTTCCATTTTAACCTACTTTCAAATTTCATATTAGCCACTGTCAAATAACCTATTACAAAAATCTATTCTTTAGGCATTTTTCTACTGTTTTTATATATATAAATATAACAATTACTAGCGTGACCCATGCGAAGTCTTCGCATTATTTATTCCATTATGAAGCTCAGATGACAGATCAAACAAATATTTTACTAAAATTGACATATAGAGGCGCAAGTATCAAAAGCATTGAGCTAAAGCGCCACTTTATTTATACGTGAGTGGATTTGAAATTAAACAGAAATTTTACCGACCGTCAATCATATTGACGTTGAGCCGTTAGATGGCAGCATTGCTGTTTTGTGTATATAATTTTAATAATTAATTAATTTGCAAAAACGATAGCAATAATAAATTTTTTAGTTGTGGATGCCGGTAGAGCAAGCAATTATCTATAAAATGATATATAATTTATATGGATTAGTTGTGAGGTTTTTTCTAAAAAGGTAGTGTAACATCTTAACCTTAGCGTATTAATATATATGATGATGATGATGATGATGATTGATGAAATGTTTTCAAACTGGATTAAAAAATAACTCTTGGACAATTATGCTATTGACTATGCAACTACCATATCAAGAACATACAAGTGTCTGATATGCCTTGCAAAATAGCAAAATTGTAACTTTTCATTCTTTCTGAGGTGTACAAAATAGTAAATAAACTTAACAGACATTTGATTACAAAATTGATACTGATCCCATCTTGCTACAATCAACAGATTTTGAAAAACCAGTGCCACAATGTGTCATTTGTGATACAACAGGCATTAACAGTGCACCAATTGTGAAATAACATACACTAACAGTGTACTGTCAATGGAATATTTGGGCAGGGAAAATCAAATTCTATACTGTACTGCAGTTCCATGTACTGCCTTTTTCGAACTTAAACTCATGCTATGGGCAGATAAATTCGTGAATCTGAAACCGAAGTAAAAAATTCAGAATGGGTTCTTTAGAATATAATAAAGTAGGAAAAGAAAGAAAAATAGTGCATTGATTGCGATTTAGCACACCATGGAGCCGTGAATTATTCCAATTTTAATTTAAAATGTCTTTTAAAGAAATTAATTAATGTAAGGTCAAATTACCATTAACAATGCTTCCACTTTAATGAACATTGACTCCAATAGGTAATCCCCATGTTTGTGTTGTGTGCTTGATTACTAACAATTAGAGATGACGCAAATAGTTGTTATGATGAATAATCAATTAGTGATTATAGCGTTCTCTAATAATTCGACATCAAAAATGATAGAATATAATTAGTAATAGATTACAATAACATCTTCTAGTGGTCGAGAACTAAGAAATTTTTGGTTTTTCTACCTATACTAATATGGGTCCTAACAAACTATTTCTACCTATATTGATATGGGTCCTAACAAACTTTTTCTACCTATATTGATAAGGGTCCTAATAAACCCATCTAAGTTGACATGATGTCATTATGTTTATTCTTGTAATGAGTATTTAATTTTTGAGTAAAATTTTGTTTATAATACAGGCAGATCTTTGAATTTTAGATTATTGTTTGGTTAAAGGCGACTAACAAATAAAACAACCGTGCAAATCATTATTTTAAGGACGTATTTAAAAAATCCTACTGCTCGAGAACAAATATTTACTAATCGTAAAATCACCAATACGCACATAGCGACACCTCTTGTTGGCGTGCAACAAATTTATAGCCCACTCGCAACATCTTTATAATGCACCTATGTACAATTTGCTACGATTAAAACTAATATATATATATATATATATATATATATATATGTATATATATATATATATATATATATATTTGTTTTGTATCTTATGTATGTGGTAACCAGTTTGATCTATTCTGGGTTATCAAAATTATGTTGAAATAACAATAATATTATTGGTATTATTCCAGTTTTAATTCATGAAAATCATTTTGATGAATTTGGGTTTCATCCGTTAATTAGGCCTGCTAACCAGAACGACTGCGTACAATGATTTGCGGCTTTATTGAGACAGTAGTAGCTACTTAAGGCATAGATTGTTTTCAGCCTCCAACAATTTAAACATTACATTATATGAACCATAAAGAAACCACAAATGAAACCTGCTCTCTCAATCTGCTAATTACTAAAATACATTTCCTCGTGATGCCTTTTTCTTTCTCACCATCACATGTGTGATGTCTTGTTCAACTCCAAAAAGAGTAATGTTTGCGTAATGTTCCCCAAAATGACTTGCCTAACGAGGTGCGAAATTCTCTATTTAAAATTAAATTTATGTACCAAACTTTATTTTTTTACTCACTTTGTTTTATATTTTTGTTTGTTAAAATAAAAGCTTTTTATTTAGTATACTCACTTTAGTTAACTAAGCAATTATTAGTAGTTTTTTTTTTCAATTGGAAAATATAAATTGTAAGAAAAAATGGCTATAAAAGTGTCAATAAGTCAAATAAGTCCAAACTCTGAGTTTACTCTTCATCTTCATCTTTTTTCTTCTTTCATCCCTTACTGACGACCGATGGGGAAAGGCAATTCCTTAGCCGATACATTGCTGTAGATGCCGCAAGGTTTCGAGCCTCATTGACTATTTTTTTTCCAACAAATGACGATTTTTGGTGATGGTTTTGGCTTCTTCCAGAGTCAAACATTGGAGATCTTCACCAATGTGACTAATACATGTTTTCTTATATGGAAAATTCCAGGCAACTTGTTTTTCCTGCCAGAGAAGCTTGAGTGGTAAATGATATGGTTTTATTTAACAAATGTGACTAAACAAGCCACCGTTTTTTGAATTAGGCAGGCGATTGTTAGTTGATTCTTACGATACATTCTAATGTTCTCTTTCTAGATGGGGTTACATCGTAACACCCCAGTGATTTGTTGAAGATAATGCATTTCAAATACTCTGCGTTCTTCCCGCTTTAACTTTAACAATGTCCAGGTTTCAGATCCATAAAGAATGATAGGCAAGACAAGTGCTTAGAATAGGTGGCACTTGCTCTTGAGATATATATGTTGCCTCTTTTCCAGGTAGACCATTTGAGTGAAGAAACACTGTTGCTGCCAAACCAACCCTGTTGCGGATCTCGTTTGCAGCTCCCATTTTCTTCTCCTGCATCAATGATCCTAGGTATTTGAAGTTGTGGTCTTACTCCAATCAAACTCCTTCGAAGGGGATGATTGTTCAAGCCATATTATTGGAAGATGTTGGCAATTAGATTGTTTGTTGCTTGAGCATCTAAATAAGCAAGAATTGTGCTTTTGTCAGTAGACACTAGGTCTGTCCACTAGGAAATCCTTTGCATCATATGTGCTACTCCTTCTCCATCAAATACTTTCCGCATATTTGCATCAATAATAGCTTTGAAGAGGAGAGGTGACTAGACAATACATTGGTGAAATTTGGTTTTATTTAAGAACTCTTCCAAAAGTTAGTTTCGAATTCAAACACTACTTTTTGAACTATTACATCGTCTGTACAATGTGGACAAGCTTTGAAGGCAGGTATTCAGCTTCCAAGGTTTTCCATGGAACTGGCTAATGAACGCAATGAACCATTGAGTTAAAGTCAATAAAGCGATAACAGCACATTTCCTACATCGGATTCTTCCCTCAACAAATAGACAAAACGAAAAAATGTTAATTTGTTACTTACTTTTAGAGTTAAATTATTAAACATATTATATTCTGTGTTGCTGTGTTATTTGTGATATGATGTTATGTTCCTATAGTATTTTCAAACTAAATAATATTTTATATATGTAAATAATATTTTTGCACTTCTGAAATTACTTTAATAAACAAGGTTTCATACATTTTTCGTTTTTTTTATCCCTATTATGTCACAATTTCATAAATTGTTTGTTTTTTTGGGTTATTTGAGCAGAGATGCGTTTAATATATAAACAAAAATTACTTGAAATTTTTGAAGAAATAAAAATATACTTCACAATTTATTTTACTACTATAATACAAGTTATTATTATAAGACCATCTAAACAGAATATCAAGAGGTAGCTCCTTGATAAAACAAAGAAAAAATTGTAAAAGTAAACCAAATAAACAATTAAACTAAGAAATTGGGGAAGATTAGATTTAATATTCAACATTAGGTTAGTGTCTTAATGAACAAAGAAAATTTATAAGAATTTAACCCATATCGACAAAGTAGAAGTAACTTGGTAACAGTTAATAACTTTTTGTACTAAGCATTGAAGGCCCTAAACAAATACATTTTTAAAAATTTTTAAAACTTTCCTTAAATGAAGCCCTAAAGGTATAAGGGCCATTAACCCCTCTTGCCTTTAATGGCAATAGTTTTTTATCTGCATCTATTTTTCCTTCAAACTGTAAAATTATCCAGTGTGACCTGTTATTGAGTTATATTCGATTAGCATGAGGGTTACTATGTCCCTATGGGGCACAGAGACACTATTGTATTTTTGCAATAAACCATTACATTAAAAATTAGTTGATTTTAATTGTATTTATCAACAAATTTTCTTTGCCAAACAATCAGAAAAACAATAAACAATTTGGAAGCTTTCTTACCAACTAAGCAATCTTCTGATTCCCGGACCACTGATTTTACATCAATATTAGTCTGTGAGTCATTTGAGTAAGTTATTTGAGCAACAGATTGGGTAACTAAGCAACCTGCATTACTTAGACCGTATAGTTGATTAAGCTTTATAAAATCAAGGGTTCTAGCTATTTAACCATTTGATATCAACTCTAGTCATTACCCTGGTCTAGGCAAACACATTGGAACACATCTGATATATTTCTACATGCCGCTAAGTATTGATAATGACAAAATAACGTTTTATCTTCAATTTTATCAAAGTTTTATGAGCTGATGTACGTTGGAATTTAAACAAAAATCATGAAGTAAAAGACGCTATTTTTCCTCAGTTTAAAAGTAAGATCCATTTCTATAGAACTAAAGTTAGATCCATTACAATATAATACATTTTCATATATCTTAAAAGATGTAATTTGGTTTCACTTTAGTCAGATTGCTGTTTAAACTCTATAATAATTGTCTAAATAAATATTTAAACAGTAGTGCGAAATTTATTGTCTTCTTGCACTAGGATAGCTTTATAATCTATACCTATGTTTATATATACTTTGAGTTGGGTCAAAAATCATTAAATTAGCACTTACATTTATTTGTGCACCGAGTCAAGTCAAAGATCATTAAAGTAGACTTTTCAGATATTGTCATCTTTTTAGATATCACGAGTCCTTTTAGGACTAGCTAATACATAGAAGAAGATTATAATATTGATAATTACGATACAAACTGACGAAAATACAACTGTGATTTCATTATCTACCTTGCATATATATTGGTTTGGGCTACAAATGGAACTCTAATAAATTTCTTACTTTACTCTAATAAACTTCTTCGCCTATAATTAATGTAATATTACTATTGTCCTTTTTTTCGTAATCAAGATTTTAGTATTATTTGTCTCAATAAAAAGAACATTTTGAAATCAGAAAAATGAACTTTTGTCATAATAGAATATTAAAGTTTATTGTAAAAAATTTAAACTCATCGTATTAGACTTGTGTAACATTTCCTAGTAGCAGATTAGGGTGAATATATTATTATACATATTTTTGATACTTCAAGAATTAGTACATTTTATACTAATTCTCACATGACTTTAATATTCTCAGTTTTTATTGTTATGAAAAAAGTGACACATTCATGATTTCCCAAGTCAAAGTTATTTTTAACGACATGAATAATGAAATCTTCCTAAAGTCATGCAAGAAGTTAAAAATGTTATAGGTTTGTATACAACAATTTATTAAAAAAATATAGAAAATACAACGAAAATTCACTTTGTTCTGAGATTGGATAAATTCTGGTACTTTTAAGAAACCAATTGAAAAAATTAACAAATAAATATTTAATTAAAGTCGGTCAAATCAAAATGATGTTTGCCTTAAAAATTGTTACACAATTATATAGTTGTATGCTCCAAAGGTCATATATTTTTCTTCCTTCAATATCGAATTATTTATATAAAGTTTAAATAGCATGAGCCTTAAAAATTAATTAAAATTTTTATTAATAGTGAAAACAGTATATTTAAATAATTATCTTACATGTCAATTATTTTAAAAGACTGGCAGTGAATATTGTTGTATGCTGTTATATTTTAATTTAAAAGGCTCATCTGAGTTAAAAAAGAAATAAAGGAAAGAATGGAATTAAAAGAATATTTCATTAGATATATTATGATTCACTAACAAATATCGATCACTGTGTTATTTTTAAATAGCATGCTGTATCATCAATACACAAAGAGACCCTGCAAATGTAATATGACCTTCCATTAACCTTTAGTTTACAGAAGAATACTAATTATATTTAAAACAACAAAATTTTGGTTGCTTAAAGAAGCAACCACAATTTTGTTAATTTGGTAATGACCAAATTAATTATGATTGGCTCACAAGCCTGCCAATATAAAATAAAAAATAAAAAATATATCAGTTACGATAATATTATTTAATATCTCAATCTACGTAAAAACTGTTGGAATTATTTTTCTTTTTAGTAAAACAAGTAAAATTAATAGCTAGGAGTTTGTTGAATTTATCTGACACTGTTTGCCGCTGCATATGTGTTACTTCCATTAATTTCATTTTAATCTACATGGTTAACAGCGATTTTATTAGGATTGTCAAGGTCTATTTGTATTCGCTCAATAATAACATGACGGCTAATCATTCTGTAAATTTTCAAACTTTTCCATAATTCTAGTTTAATTAAAGTCAAACTCAAGTTGAATATCAGTATCCACATTGACAAAATTAATAATATTTAAGTATATTGTATACGTCAACTACGCCCATTCTCTTCAATGCTAGCAAACTAATGCAGACTCGCAATATAAAAAAAGTTCCTTAGTTGAATGCAGCAAGGTGACTAAAGGCATGCTGATCCCAAGCATATTGACCCTTCAATAGAAAGTAGATTGAAGTTGGTGTACAAGAATACTGTAAAATGTATTAGCTTCTGTATTGGAAGCAGAAAATGCTGTTTGCATTATTTGTGGCAATGTAATTCATGCCAGATATTTTGCTGTATAAAGCATTTGAACTGATTTACTGATTCATATTTTTGGTTTTGTAATTGTATATCAACTCTTTATGTTCAATAGTTTTGAAGAACTTAACAGGTGTCTCAAGTATTGTCTCAAATAGTTTGATGTCAAGCGCGTCACGGCTAGGTAAGTATTAATCTCTTAAATATTTCTCTTTTTTTGCATCCATTCTGACGTAAGTATCTACTAACATCATAGTGATAAATATAAGTACAGTGACACAATCACACCGATATAGACAGTTACAATGACATAGTTACTATTAGATTTTAATGAGATTATAAGTCGTCAGGTAGTCATCCTCTTTTGACATGCATCAGTTGCACTTTTGAAATACTCGAACTAGTAGGACTGGTAGTTAATGTTTTTGGGCTACATTCCATAAGTTTGACTTATTTTTCATTACAAAAAAAAGACACTTGCTATATACAAACTAAACTTTGGCCTTTACCAAATGTTGTTTTTATAGTGATTAATTAATTCATTATGCGGGTCTTAACTATACATAATTAATGGATGTGCATTAACATTCAATTCATTGGTACCAAGTTAGGGTAATTACATATTCAGACTGTATTTCTTTTTGACAAGTATGGCTGTATTTGTATTTATGCTGATGTATATGTATTTGGCTGTATTTCTTTTTGTAAGTCAACATTGCTTCTTTGTTATCTCTGTTTTACGTGGCAGTTTTTCTACTCATTTATCGAGCTGTGTACACGGATAATCGAGATAAAACAATAATCACATCAAGGTTGCCATCTAATGATTTCATAATAATCAAATGTTGTTCCTTATAAAGCAACATACATAAGTGAAAATCAGACATTATTTAAGGAACTTAAGACCTTAGTAGACCACATGTAAGACGATCGAGAGATTAATAAACTTTCTCTGTCATATTTGTTTCATTATTTATTTTTATATACATATCCAAAATTTTAAAATATTAAAATTTAAAAAATCTTTTTATTTATTTGAATCGTTGGATATGTGAAAGTATCATAAAACAAATTATTATAAAGTGTAATGCAAATAAGAGTAAAAGAATCAGAAAACACAGGGCAATTCGGCTAAACATTTTTATAACTAGTGATCAATTCTGACCAATGAAGTAATTCAATCATCCCATTCCTAAAGCGATCAATGGAGTAGAAAAAATATTAAAATTAAGTGTATCTTGCAATACTGTGTTGATCAATG
The DNA here is from genome assembly GCA_039881145.1 of Druceiella hillmani. Taxonomy (NCBI): domain Eukaryota; kingdom Metazoa; phylum Arthropoda; class Insecta; order Lepidoptera; family Hepialidae; genus Druceiella; species Druceiella hillmani. The sequence goes on from JAYKKI010000035.1 coordinate 19,818,922, forward strand.
TGAATGCAAGAAAGACTAATAAAGGCTGCAGAATATTTGTATGTGCTCTATGCAGATGAAATAACTTATGACTTTGTCCTCTCGTGTAACAAACATAAGATACAGGCATGATGTTTTTTAAACCCAAGTGGATGGTTTGTCTATGTAATGACTTAATATCTAAAAGAATATATGATCAAAATAAATTCCCCTTGAAATTAAATGGAATTACATCCAACAATCCCATCATAAAATAAATTTTTAACACAAACTCTTTTTTTCATATTATATCCTCCAGCATGATGATATAATATATAGCTTTATACAAAAATAGATACATGCATCCATTTCACAAATAAAAATTACTGAGGTGAGAAAAAATAGAAATGCTGAGGAGTGGAAATGAGGAAATTTGTCAATTATTTTAGTTAAAATGACTTTGGTTCGGTGATATGAATAATGCCATATTATTGGTACCGTACATAACTATACCAATGTTTTTAAAAAAAATACCTTCAATAGGATTAAAGCACCTGGCTGCCTAATTCATACCAGTAGCTTAAATTGCACTTAAACAAATCCATAGAATTATGTAACAGGTTGTCAGTAAAACATGTTAATATGTCTCAATATCAATTATTGATGTTCAATATCAATTATCTATATTAATATGTATAATCAAAATAACCATGTTAATATGTCTTGAACGATAAAATTGTATACAAATTGCACTTAAAAATCTTAAAAAAATAAATTTCTTCGCATAAACTAATTTTATAGTTAGTTTGTCTGTGTACGGATGTCACATATATAACTATTTTATCTTTCACGTCAGCAAATAGGTTGTTTACCCAACCTTCACATTTTATATACTGAATCATGTTTTCTTGCTAATCTTTCTTACATAGATGGCGTTTGGTTTTTTATTATTCTTTTAACATTTTTCATCCATCCTCTTTTATTATAGTGCTCTGCATTGTTTTTTCTGCTTTAGCTTTTTTTTAATTCAATACAGGTTTCTTCCTTTTGTTTGCCTTTTCTTTGACTTCAGTTTCATTGTTATAAGGCACTGAGATTAATTTTATTGTTATAGTATAGTAACTATTTTTATACAAGGCATAGGAGGTAAATCGTCCAAATAAGACTTAATTTGTTGACTATTAATTCCATCAATTGCTGCAAAATTGCCTTCAGATGAAGATTCTTGAGATACTATTGAAAATTAAGGTTGAACACTAAGTGGTGTTGTAACTCTAGGTGGAGATGCAATTTTTGGGAGGGGTGTGGCGGTGTTACAACTGAGTGTGATGAAATAACTCTGAAGTAAGGAAATGTAATTACGAATCGCATTGTAACTTCAGTTACATCAGCAGACGCAACAAAGTCCTTTTCATTGTGCAAAATGGCTTCTAAATTTTTAGTATGCATGCTATGGCCATCCAGTAAACGTAAAATTTGTTGCTGGTCCCTTTTTCATAATATAGAATATTTATTGAAATATTCCAACCATTTAACAAACAGTTCTGATATTGTTCATACATTTCTCGAACTTGCAAATGCTTCTTTGGTGGAGTTTTTAAGATATTATTCATTTTATTGAGCTTAGATATTAGCATACATGGTATAAATTGGCCTGCAGCATTCATAAAACATACACATGTCTTATTTAGGCCTCTGTTTCTACTTGTAATCGTTCCCTGTTAGTGTTAACCTTTTTGAGCAATGACTCCAAGGTTTGTAAATGGTAAATATTGAGGTTTCATCGACGTTGTACGTTTGGGTGGAAGTATACTTGTGTTCATTCAATATTTCTTCTTACATTTCAAAAAATTTATTAACACACTATCCGGCTATTTTTTTCCTTGTTGATTCGGTAATTGATATATTTCAGCAGGTTCATATGCAAGCCTCCTTTATTTGAGTTATCGTTAAACCAAAGAAACTAGATTCTAAATCAATTAAATTCTGTGCTAATTAATTTTCATCTTTGATGTCATATTAGGACTTCCAAATTTTATTTTCTTATTTAAACCTTTCAAATGACGTCATATCAAAGGCTTTGTTATATTAAATCTTCCTCTTGCGTCATTAAATCCCATTTCCCCATTACTGTGTTTCAATAAAACCTCATTCATATTTTCTTGCTTCCAAATTTTGTAAATTCTCTTGTTTAAAATTAAAATTAATTGGTAAATAATTTCCTTCAACACTTCCATCGTAACAGTACAGTTAAAAACTCCCCACATGTATGATTTAAACAACGTGATCTTCCAAGTTTCAAAAGTTAACTACTGATATAACTCATAAATTTTCATTTTACTATAATTATATGAATGTCAGAATACCTCAAAAATATCCCTGAACAAAAAACTAAATACATGTATCTCTTTTTAAAATGGCTTACAAATGAGCAGGAAATGAACCTGATAAGAAAATTTACTTCATTATTATTTTTTGTTCGCAAAAGCCGGCGGCTGCCCTTTCGATTTTATTTACTCACACAAAAAAACAGATGAATTGAATATCGTTAAGTGTATCTTTTTATGTACATTAGCGCAGACTAAAGAAACTATATATAAAAAAACGTATGAATGTAATTCAATGTTGAACTCAAGTCTGTCTTTCTTCACCTTCATTAAAAAGTAATGTTAAGTGCTAATAGAAAGAAAAAACATACTCAAGCAGTAATGCTATGTATGTGCAGCAATAATTATAATAACGTTTTACTTGAAATAAACTGAGAGACTTGCTATTTACAGACAGATTAGAGACTGACATAATGTTAATAAACCCATTACGTATGAGCATTCTCGCACTACGAGAATTCTGCACACACTTAGGCGCATATAAACATGTAAGATCAGACAGCATTTCTAATAAATTATTTAGAAACATTAATATAATTTCTCACCATTTAAATATATTTCCAAAATACGTAAAAATGATTTTGGTCATCATGATCACTTATAACTTTTTTTCCATTGAACATTTAGGTATTTTTAATAATTTCTTATTTAAATATGCGATATGAGAAATATAAAGAGGTCGTTATACTCAAACTGTGTTTGTAATATAATATTTTGCGTACTAATTGTCAATTTTTTTTCTGAAAAAAGTAACATGAAAAGTAGATTATATGCCAAATAGGATGCAACTTCAGAAGTATGATATGTAAAACTTTCGACGATAGAGTTATTGCTGAAATAACCTCTGTTTTCGAAATATATTTTGTCGATTTGACGCAATTTTTATATCTAAGTATTCGGATCTACACTAAAATAAAGGCTTTAATAATACGCAGCAGCTGGATTAAAAGTTTTTCAAAATATAGATTAGTTATCGATATATTAAGGCAAAGTATTTTCCATAGCTTTGCGTCTAAATACTGGCACCACTACCAATTGAGAGCGCTCCCCACCATTCGCCTGCGGGCTTTCATAGATAGAAATTATATCATAGCGCGCTCGCTCTGTTCTCACAGAAACGTCGTAAAAACTTTTTTCCTTTACTTTTTTCCCGCGTTATTGTCGTATTCGCATTGCGAGTGAAAATGACTTTGTTCATTACGTTTATTAAATTTATGATTTTTTTTTAATTTACCTTTTATTATTTATATCGTAGCATAACGCTTGACCGGCTCGGTATGACCAGGGTTCCAACATACTGTTGTCAAACCAAAATTATCACATTATTATTGCAATATACTATACCAAATTTTGCTAGATTAAGAAACCTCTCACGATGGCAAAAATAACTAATAACAATTTAGGTTTCATTTTGCTTTCATTAGTATAAAGTAAAACAAAACTTTTGTCCGTCTTTCAGCATAATAAAACTTTTGTCTGTCTATCCCATCTGCGAAAGCTGATTTTCTCAGAACCATGCGATATAGGAACTGAATTTAACTAATTTTCTTAAAATGCTCATATAGGAATTAAAAAGGATCTAAATAAAGAAATCAATAGTTTTTTTTCATTTCGTAAATCAAGTGGGTTCTCATTTAAAAGGGTTTATTATAGAAACATTTCTTGTAGGAAAATTAATGATCATACTAGATCATGTAATATTAGAAACATCCATCGTGTTAAAGTTATAAGTGTATAATACTATATGTAATAATTGAAGATTCCTTAAGGATCTATGATTTTAATAAAACCATATAGTTATTCAAAACCTGTGTATGAAGTTTACTAAAAAACACAGGTCTGACTATGGCATAACAACTACTACACATCGAAAAAGATGTATTGTCATTATAAGCACATTCTCTTTCTAAAGTAATTATTTTATCAGTATCGTTATTTTGTAACAACTATGTCTCTGTCCCATCAATATTCTCTTACTTTATATTGATTCCAATGTGGCACCTGAAACAACTTTTCCAAGTTTTGTATACTTACAAGGATTCCTAAAATATTTATATAGTTTGTTTATAGCAATAAGTTCCTACATAAATATTCCCCCTCATTCTGAATAATCAATGAGAAATTTCTAAGAGCATGAACAATGGTACGTATGTATATCTTAATTAGAAAAATCTGGTATTATTTATTTGAAGATTTCTGTTTAATCAATACACTATTTGCATATTTCACCTGTGTTGTATCAGAATCTCTTCAACGATACGTAACATCATTTCTGACAAAAACAATCTTGGAAATTCCTCTAATAACGTCACGTATCTACAATCAAACGCATCTATCCAACAGGGTTAGAATTAGTCAGCACATTTTAAAATTCACCTGACTTTGATACGGAAACTAAGAAAAGTGATCCTTTATAGGATGTTCTACTTTTTTATGACTAGAAAATGGTATCCTAGCTAAATACCATAATAACTCAAAACTTATATTAGCCACCCTCGGAATAGATTATTCTACTCTCAATTATATTCTGCTCAATTATACTACTAATGCATTTTGATCATCAATTATATTTTATTGGTATTCTTTATTTCTTTTCCATACAGTTAACACCTGCGGAGAAAGAACGCCGTTATAGAGGTGATTAAGACAAGATGCTGAAAGGCTTACGGAAGCCAAGCAAAAGCATCGTTTGAGATGTCATGAAATTAATCAGAGACATGTGTGATCAAGAACATCACCAAGCCAAGCGAAGATGGAAAATTGCGAATCAACGACGTTGAGATCGTCAAAAATCGTTGAATACTGTATTACAGATGACTGCACCTTCTTCTCCAAATTCTGTAGCTCCTCTATCTCCTCGTTCTCATGGAAGGCAACAAATAAGAAAAGATCGGTCGGTTTTATACAGAAGAAATATTAACTTACAAATACAGAAAAATAAATATTAACAGCAAAAATATCGCAAGTACAAGGAAAAGTATCAAAGTTTACGTAAAAAAGGCAGTCAAGAAAATACCGAGATAAAAAAAAGACCTTGTCCAAAACATTAAAGATCACTATAAAGGCTTAGAAACAAAGCTTGAGAAAAGGAATCTTTAGACAAGTTTTTTGAATGCTCAATAAGAGTTTTTTGAATGCTCAATCAAAGTCAAGAGTTCAAACTAATTGTGTGTATAAAGAATTGAGTGTAAAGCAACTAAGAACCAATGAAATCCAAGAAACCTGTACAAAATATGAACAAAATCATTTAGAGACTACTACGCACTGACTAATCACTAGAAGACTACAATACGTCAAAAAATTCTAGTTTTTTTTACAAGAAATTATATTTCAAGAACCGCAGCTTGCAAAAAAGAAACTATTATTAACAAGAAATGAAAAATGCAGAAACGCAATTTGCTTGGCTCAATGAAATTAGTTCTTTCAAAAAAGAAAACGACTTAAAATATTTGTACAGTTACTTTGCCAGACGTGACCATTTTTTATAAAACCTCCATAGATCGAATGCAAAGAAAAAACCTGTTTATGCAAATTGCATATAAATTCTGAGTATATGTTAAAAATTTACATAAAAATGAAATTATTTTAGAGCTAAATATGGCTTCAGTCATTCAGAATACTATTTGCGCTACTGACTCTTTAGTATATATCTCATGTGCTTGTTATAAAAAATGTTGCTGTAAATAAAATTTAATTTAAGAAATCAAAAGACAAGAACAGTTTTACATATCCATAATGGATTAGAAAGACAGAAACTAATAAAAAAACAAATTTTTATAAACAAATTTGGCAAGAAAATAAGAGTAATCAAGAATGTAAAAGAAGAAGTTGAAAATACATACGAAGAATTGATCGAAAGTTTAATGAAAATTACGGTTGTAAGCATTTTGAAGAAATTCAATCACACCACTTCGGTGGCTCGCGCAATGAATCTACTCTACCCACTTGAGTAATGAATTGTAAATAGGAAGATGAATCTATCTGTAATAACTTTTTGTATTGTATCTGGTATTAATGACTATAGTCCACATACCATCTGGGCTCACGTGCATCCTATTCTCAATAACATCAAAACAAATTATCCAGATATAACTATGATATATTTTTTTTCTGACAGACCTTCGACGCAATATCGCCAGAAACACAACTTTCATGTATAATTTTAAAAGGTTTACCTGGAACTTCTTTGAAGCTAGCCACAGCAACGGAACTGCAGATAGTGTTGGTGGTTTCCTCAGTGTGCTGATACAAAAGTGGCAAGAGGTACTGATATTTCCGAAAGACTAGTAAAATGCATCTGTATTGGATTGAAAACGAAGACCTACATGCAGTTCAAAGATGTGCACCTACCACTCTTACACTGTAGCCGGAAACAATGAAAGTTCATCAAGTTTTTTCTAACAAACCTGATATTTTTTTATGTACCCTGATTTGAGTTTTTTTTTGCAACAGAGGCTTTTGTACTTTTCTTTTTTCAAAGGCGTATCAACCTATCGTAATTCAAAGATCTGTTGCTATGGAAGTAGATGATGGAAATAAAATTTTTCATTCGAGATATAAACTATTCTACCTAGAAAAAACAATTTCGCTGCTACTTTTACTAACTTTGCGAAGTTTCAACGACGTCAGCAATTTTATCGGGTAGTATATTCTTCAGATTAACAATTAGTTAATTTGAAAAAAATCTACCAACAGTGTCGAAGCCGCAGCTGTTGCAACACAGCCTAGTTGCTCAAAGTCATATGATAACGAATTGATAGACAAATAGAATTTACATCCCTCTGAAATCAGTGATGGTGTGTACAACTTGGTAAAGATTAGAAATGAAAGACATAAATGTTACACTTGCCTTATTATCACAAAAGTGCTGTATATTTGGACGCAAAAATGCTGTAGATGAGGACGCAAAACTGAAGGTGATTTTGTTCAAAGTGATTGATGAAAGTGGACAGAAATTCAAAATAGTAGAAAATGACATTTCTTATGAAACCTATGACAATGTTGTAAAGATTTTACCTACACCTAAAATTTTACAGAAAGGTAAACGAGTTATTTACGAGTTTGATGAAACTTTGGAAGTATTTGAGAAATAATTTCAAATTTAATAAGTCCACTGGCCTGATGAAATAGATTATTATAAAAATGTTATATCTGTTTCCAAAGATATATTCCTTCATTTAATATAGTAATTTTACAAATATTTGTGATCTTCTGTGATGATTATTTAAGATTTAATATTAGATTCTCTCATATTAATGGTAATTATGACCACCGCGTTACCATATGCGACCACTGCGTTAGTTTTTGCGTATCCTAGGTTTTTACTAGTTTTCCTGATTCAACTTTTTAATTATTAAAAATATTTGGTAAATATATATTTTTTTCTATGTTATTGACAATTAGTTCTCTTTAACTAAGAAATGTTTCGAAGAAAATAGATGTTTGCAGCTTTTATTTGAGAAAATAACATTTAAGATTACATCAAAGACAACGCAGCGGTAATAATACATCAAATTATATTATTAAATATTCTCGGCATGCGCGTGGAATTCTTTTTTCCGCATTAACACACGTCCGTCTTTACCAACTGACGTATATCGACTAACTGCCGCGCGGTCAGCACTGCTCGCCGATTATCCTCAAATGTCACGTAGTACGTAAAAAATATATTAGTGACGTGTTGCGCTCGCAGCGGCTGGAAACAATATTTTTACACATATTACTTTAACTTTGACACTTGTTTTATTTAAAACATGAATTTAAAAACAGACACATACGAGAATGTGTGGTGTTCTCGGCATGCACGTGGTATTTTTTTCTTCCGCTGTAATACACATCCGTCTTCACAAACTGATGAATATCACTAACGGCCGTACGCTCCGCACTGCTCGTCGATTATCCCAAATGCCACATGGTGCGTAAATATGTTTGTGAGGGGTTGCGCTCGCAGCGGCTGGAAAACATTTTTACACAAAAAACGAAAGGTGAAAAAACACAAATTAATTTTCACACTTGATTTATTTGAACATATATAAAAAAAAAACTTTAAAAAATCACAATGGAGAATTGTTCTCGGCATGTGTGTGATATTCTTTTCTTCCATTGTAACATACGTCCTTCTTCACCAACTGAAGATTGACATCTTATTGCCGCGCGCTCCGCACTGCTAGCCGATTACCTCCAATGCCACTTGGTGCGTAAATATGTTTGTGATAGGTTGCGCTTGCAGCAGCTGGAACGATATTTTTAAACACAAATAAATTTTCACACTGTGTTTAATAAAAAAATTAATTTAAAATAATCATTATCGAACATTATTTTAAAAGAAATTAATTTTCACACGGTGTTTTATTTAAAATAGTAACTATCGAGGATGTGCGGTGTTCTCAACGCATGGTACTTTTCATACGCGTGGTACTTTTATCTTCCGCAGCTACAGACGTATGTACACACCAACTGACAAATGCCAACTGACGTCCGCGTCGTCCGCACTTCTCGTCCAATGTGACGTGGTCCGTAAATAAGTTAATAACGGGTTGAGCTTGCAGCAGCTTGATCAATATTTTTAAATACAAATTAATATCAACACCGCATTTAATTTGAAAAAATGATTTAGAAATAATCACTATCGAACATTATTTTTAGACTAAATTTAATTTTTACAACGAGTATTAATTAAATTATGAATTTAAAATAATCACTATCGAACATTATTTTAAACACAAATTAATTTCCATACAGTGTTTTATTTAAAATAATCACTATCGAGGATGCCCGGTATTCTCAGCATGGTACTCTTGTGGTACTCTTTTCTACCACAGCTACACACGCCCGTACACACCAATTGACAAATGTCAACTGACGATCAAGCGATCCGCACTTCTCGCCCAAAGCCAAGTGGTGCATTAGAGAAGTTGCGCTCGCAGCAGCTGGAAAATTATTTTTAAACACAAATTAATTTCCACACTATGTCCAATTTAAAATATAGATTTAAAATAATCACTATCGATCATTATTTTTAAACACAAATTAATTTTCACACCATGTCTTATTTATAATAAGCAACATTGAGGATGCGTGGTGTTCTCAGCATACGCGTGCTACCCCTTTCTTATTTCTTACAACTACAGAAGTCAATAGACACCAATTGACAAATGTCAACTGACGGCCGTGCGGTATGCACTTCTCGCCCAAGGCCACGTGGTGTGTAAATAAGTTCACGACGGTTTGCGCTCACAGCAGCTGGAAGATTATTTTTAAACACAAATTAAGTTTCACACTGTGTTTAATATAAAATATAAATTTAAAATAATCACTATCGAACATTATTTTTCGACACAAATTAATTTTCACACCGCATTTTTTTTAAATAGTCACTATGGAGGACACGCAGTGTTCTCAGCACGCGTCTGGTACTCTTTTCCTCCGCAGCTACACACGTCCGTACACACCAACTGACAAATGTCAACCGACGGTCACGGGGTCCACACTTCTCATCCAACGCCATGTGGTGAGTAAATAACTTCATAACGGGTTGCGCTTGCAGCAGCTGGAACATTATTTTTAAATACAAATTAATATTCACACTGTGTTTAATATAAAATATTGAATTATAAATAGTGATTATCGAATATTATTTTTAAACACTAATTAATTTTCACATTGTGTTTTATTTAAAATACTCACTATTGAGGATGCGCGGTGTTCTCAGCATACGAGTAGTACTTTTTTCTCCGCAGCTACACACGTCGGTACACGCCAACTGAGAAACGTCAGCTGACGGCCGCGCGGTCCGCACTCCTCGCTTAATAAATAATCACTATTGAGGGTGCGCGATCTTAGCATGCGTGCGGTACTCTCTTCTTCCGCAGCTACACACATCCGTACACACCAAGTGACAATTGACTGATCAACTGACTGCCACGCGGTCCGCACTTCACTTAGACTTCGTTTAATTTCAAATATGTCTTTAAAATAATTACTGTCCAACATTATTTTTAAACACAAATTAATGTTTACACTATGTTATATTTAAAATAATAACTAACAAACATTATTTTCACACAGTGTTTTATTAAAAATAATCACTATGCGCCTGGTAATCTATGCTTCCGCAGCTACACACATCCATACACACCAACTGACAAATGTCAACTGTCCGCACTTCTCGCTCAACGCCACGTGGTGCGTAAATAAGTTCATGACGGGTTGCGCTCGCAGCAGCTGGAACATATATTTTAAACCGAAATAAATTTCCACACTGTGTCTAATTTCAAATATGAATTTAAAATAATCACTGTAGCACTTTTTTTAGGCACAAATTAATTCTTACACTGTGTTTTATTTAAATATGAATTAAAAATAATCACTATCGATCATTATTTATCAACACAAATTAATTTTCACACCGTGTTTAATATGAAATATGCATTTAAAATAATTACTATCGATCATTAGTTTTATACACAAATTAATTTTCACACTGTGTTTTATTTAAATATGAATTAAAAATAGTCACTATCGATCATTATTTTTAAACACAAATTAATTTTCACACTGTTTTTTATTTAAAATAAGCAATATCGAGTCGTTGCGCTCGTAGTAGCTGGAACATTATTTTTAAACACAAATTAATTTTCACACTCCCTTTTATTTAAAATAATAAATTTCGACGATGCGCGGTGTTCTCAGCGTGCGCGTGGTACTCTTTTACATACGCGTGGTACTCTTTTCTTCCGCAGCTACGCACGTCCACACACACCAAAGGACGAATGTCAACTGATGGCCGCGCAGTCCACACATCTCGCCCAACATCACGTGGTGCGTAAATAACTTCGTATATACAATAAAGGGTAGCGCTCAAGGCAGCAGGAATATCATTTTTAAACACAAATTAATTTACACACTGCGTTTTATTTAAAATATGAATTTTAAAATAATTACAATCGAGAATGCGCGGGTTTCTAGGCATGTGCTTGGTACGCACCGCGTGGCAAATGCCACGTGGTGCGTAACGATGTTAGTGACTTAAAGATGTTTGTGTTTAATTAAAATATACATTTTTAAAACATTCACAATCGAAAATGCGCGGTAATATCGGCATGCGCTTGATACTCGTTTCTTCCGCAGTAATACTCGTCCGTCTTCCCCAACTAACGAATATCCACTAAATGCTGCGAGCTCCGCACTGTTCGCTAATAACCCCCAAATGCCACGTAAAGCATAAATATATTTGTAACGGGTTGCGCTCGTAGCGGCTGTTACTATGTTTTGAAACACAAAATAATTTTCACACTTCATTTGTCGAAAATATGAAATCAAAAACAATCACAATCGAGAATGCGCGGTATTCTCAGCATGGGGGTGGTATTTTTTTCTCTAGCAGTAACACACGTCCGTCTTCACCAACTGATGAATATCAATTAACTGCCGCGCTCCGCACTGCTCGTCCATTATCCACAAATGCGATGTGATGCGTAAATATGGTTATGAGGTTTTGGGCTCGCGGCGGGAACAACATTTTTAAGCACAAATTAATTTTCACCCTTGATTTATTTAAAATTAGTGTTTAAAAACAACGACAATCGGGAATGCGCGGTGTTCTTGGCATGCGCGTGCTATTCTTTTCTTCCGTAGTAACACACGTCCGTCTTCACCAACTGATGAATATCAACTAACTACCGCGCGCTCCGCACTGCTCTTTGATTACCACTAAATGCTACGTGGTACGTAAATATGTTTGTGACGGGTTGCGCTTGCAGCAGCTGGTACAATATTTTTGAACACACATTAATTTTGACACTTGGTTTATTTAAAATATGAATTCAAAAACAATTCCAGTCATGAATTCCCGGTGTTCTCAGCATGCACGTGGTATTATTTTCTTCCTCACTAACACACGTCGGTCTTCACCAACTGACGATAGTCACGTAACTGCCACGCACTCCGCACTGCTCGCCGATTATCACCAAATGCCACGTGATGCGTAAACATGTTTGTGTTGGGTTGCGCTAGAAGCAGCTGGAACAATATTTTTAAACACTAATTAATTGTCACACTTGATTTATTTAAAATATTAATTTAAAAACAATCAAACGTAAATTCGCCGTGTTCTCAGCATGAGCGGTGTATTCTTTTCTTCCGCAGTAACACACCCAAAAGATGCGTGGTGCGTAAATTTGTTGGGGGATAAATGTGATGGGGTAGCTGGAACATAATTTTAAAACATAAATTAACTTTCACACTGTGTATTATTTAAAATATAAATTTTACAGTCACAATCAAGAATACGTTATTTTAAACATTATTCGAAAACCCAAATTTTCTTTCATACTGTTTTATTTAAAATATGAATTTAAAAACAAGGACATTCGTGAATGCCCGGTGTTTTCAGCATGCGCGTGGAATTCTTTCCTTCCGCAGTTACACACATCCATCCACACCAACGACGAAATATCAACCAACTCTGGCGCACTTTGCACTGCTCACCAAATACTCACCGACGGCCGCGAGGTGGGTAAATTTGTTTGTGGCGGGTTGCGCTCCAAGCTGCCTTTTTTTTTTATATTAATCTAAAAGCAGCCATAATCGAGAAACGTTATCTCAAACATTATTTTGAAACACAAATTAACTTTCACACTGTATTTGATTTAAAATATAAATTCAAAAACAATCACAATCGATAATACGCGGTGTTCTCAGCATGTGCGTTGGATTCTTTCCTTCTGCATTTACACACGTTCGTCCAATCCAACGGCCAAATGTCAACTAACTCTAGCGCGCTTTGCACTGCTCGCCGATTATCTACCGAACGCCGCGTGGTGTGTAAATTTGTTTGTGGCGGGTTACGCTCGAAGCACTGGAATATTATTTTAAAACACAAATTAACTTTCTCACTGAGTTTTATTTAAAATATAAATTCAAATACAATCACACTCGTGAACTCGAAGAAACACGTCTAACCACGCCAAGGCCAAATGTCAAATAACTCTGGCGCGCTTTGCACTACTCGCCCATTAAATCACAGTAAATTTGTTTGTAGCAGGTTGCGCTCGAAGCAGCTAGAACAATATTTTAAAACACAAACTTTCACACAATTAAAATAAGAATTTAAAAACAATCAAAATAGAGAATAAGTCATTTTAAATATCATTTCGAAACACAAATTAACTTTTACACTATATTTTATTTCAAATATGAATTCACAAACAATCACAATCGATAATACGCGGTGTTCTCGGCATGATCGTGAGATTTTTTTCTTCCGAAATTATACATGGCCATCCGCACCAAAAATCAAATGTCAACTAATCGGCGCACACTTTGCACTGCTCGCCGATTAATGCCGAACAACGCGTGATGCGTAAATCTGTTTGTAACTGTTGCTTTCAAAGCAGCTGGAACAATATTTTAAACCATAAATTAATTTTCACGCTATGTTTTATTTAAAATAAAAATTTAAAAACAATTACTTTCGAGAATGCCCGGTGTTTTCAGCATACCCGTTTGATTCTTTCCTTGCAAAATTTTACACGTCCATCCGCACCAACTGACAAATGTCAACTAACCGGCGCGCTTTGCATTGCCCGCCGATTACCCCCAAACACAGTGTTTTGCGTAAATATGCTTGTGACTGGTTGCGCTTGAAGCATCTGGAACATTATTTTAAAACTCAAATTAATTTTCACACTATGTTTTATTTAAAATATTAATTTTAATAAATATTAATCAGTCCAAAATACGTCATATCCTTAACATGCGCGTGAGATTCTTTCATTCCGCACTTATACACGTCCTTCCACACCAATGGTCAAATGCCAATTAACTGTCGCACGCTTCACACTGTTCGCCGATAACCCAGTGTGGTTCGCAAATATGTTTGTGACGGATTGCGCTCGAAGCAGCTGGAACCTTATTTTAAAACACAAATTAATTTTCACACTGTGTTTTATTTAAAATATGAATTTAAAAACGCTTGTAACCGAGAATGCGCGGTGTTCTCAACATGCGCGTGGGACTCTTTTTTGCAGAACTATACTCGAAGCAGCTGGAACCTTATTTTAAAACATAATTTAAGTTTTACACGGTTTTTTTAAATTATGAATTTAAAAACAATCACAATAAAGAATGCGCGGTATTCTCAGCATGCGCATGAGATTTCCTTGGGCAATGATACACGCCTGCCCACACCAACTGTCAAATGTCAACTAACTAATATTATGTAAATACTGCTTTTAATGCAAATAAATTTACTTTAAATTTACTTTTAATGCAAACATTTTTTTTTTTATGGCTTATTATTTTATAATTGTTTTTGTTGACTGTTATGTTAAAAAAAATAAAATTTATTTCGTAGATAAACAAAATTCACACTTGAAATATATCATATAAAATTATTCTGACTAAAATATTCAAAACTTTTTATGAACTGCTACAAAGTCGGAAGGCTGATTCCACTCAAGAAGAAATAGTAAAAACTTGGGGCTTGCTCTTTTTAGAAACCCTCAAAAATCATAAATGTATTTGTGATTTTTGGAATTGACTTATATGACCAACAAGTTTTTTTTTATTCCTTATTATATTTTGTACCTGAATTATTAGTCTATGTAAATATGTGAATATTCCTCTTTAAGTACTTTGAGTTTACAAATATTACAGATTCAAGTGTGAGTATATTAATTTATTAAATTTATCTATCTCTCTCTCTCACTCTTTCTCTGAATGCTACTCTTGGGCCTAATTCATGAATTGCAAGATCGGCTCACTCTTGCAGAATAAAAATTATTTGCATATCAGCGGTAGTTCCCCAGAGCAAAGTTATTATACTATGAAAATAACAAAACTTAATTAATGTGTCAGTGTCTATATATTTTGTCAAGCTACGAATTTCTTTAACTGCATATGCCCAGTTTGTAATGTGTGGCCAGTAATTAACGATACTGTGTTATCTATAAGGTTCAATCCCTAGTTCTGCATGAGTATATTTGTTTCTAAATGTTTCAAATTAAGCAAATTTTACAATTTCTTTTTCTCATTAAGAAGGAGGTTATTGACTGTAATCCAATTAACTATATTTGTAATGGCATGTTTCCCGTCGTCGTAGAGAAGTAAAATAAATATTTATGGCTACTTAGGAATTTCTGCAAGTAGGTAGTAAGTTACATAAGTCTTACCATCTTCATTATTATCGTTTGAAATTTCCTGCCATTCACATGGTTCTAATGAAGTTGATGATCTGACATATAAGGAAGCTGTAAACTGTTCTGAGTGACCCTAAAAATGTAAGACAAAATAAAACCAACTCTAATGAAAATCATAGCTCATCTTGAATGTGTATTATGGTAATATTTTTGTGATATATGAAAGATGTATTAAAATATTTGTATTATGTTAATGGTTCTTCTTCACTAGAGGCGTTTTTAAAAAGTACATTAATTGTTTGAACCGAAAATACACTCGACTCGACTTGGCCATCAACTGCAGAACTTTTTTCCACTTGTGCAATGATTCTTGTCCACCGCCACCAACAGAATTTATATCTATCAACTCTTGCTATAATCGGTCGGCTCTTGTGTAACCTTATTAACCTGTTGGAATCTTGCAAAATCACCGTACTTATAACATAAACCATACAAAGAGACGCATTAGTCGTCGTCATTTTCTAAATGCAGTGGTATGATATAAAAAAAATCCTTTTTTTCATTAAATTTTAATTTCTATATCACATACCTCTCCATAAACTCAACAAGAGTTTCAATTACTCCATGCTCGTCCCTTATCTCTACACCATTGCAAAATAATCTACGAAATAAGTAAAAAACTTATAAATAAAAGACATGAAAATTTATGCAGTGTTCTATAAGAATTCATTACTTTAAAGAGTATGAAAGTCGCGCATAATAACTACGGCGCATTTTATCGATAAAAAACATGAATTTTCTTACTGACACTGAATACGACGAACTATAAAATGAACTGGAAATGAACTAAATAAAATGAACTTTTAATAGATACACTTAAAATTAATATCTGCCACGAATTATGTTTCGACAAAATTTTTAAATAAAAGAATAGAAACAAAAATGTTTAATTTGTATATTTAATTATTGACACAAAGGTGTTAACAAAGTTTTGTATAATAATAAATTTGAGCTTGATAAGGATGGCTTTTATATCCTGCGATGTACAGAGTCGGAATGCAGAACACTTGAGTTTGATGAAAGGAGCGCTTTGTAATCAATTACGTACGTGGGCAGTAAATCTTCTCTGGATATTTGAATATTCAAGCTTGCAATGGGACTTTCTTCAACTTAATGAAAGGAGTCCCTTGTGTCTGTTGTAACCAGGATGTGCTGAGGGGGCGAGCGGGCAGTAAATCTTTCTTTCTTGATATGTAAACAGGCAGGTCTTTCAAGAGGTAAGATATGGTTAACGCGCGTGATCCAAACTATTGATATACGTTTGACATTAGCCAACGAATCCATAGAAAATATTTAATGTTTTATCGACAAAAGGCACAGAATAAGCGTTCGCTAGGTTCATGTAACTTTGTCTACCAACCTATTGTCGTTAATTCTAATGTGTTAATGAATCTAGAATATATAAGTTTCGAATGCATTTTGTTTCGGGCGCAAGATTATAACTTGACTACTCATTGGCGCCATCTCTCGTCAAAAACCCAAACTTTGATGACCGATGATATCAATATTATCACATCTTTGATAAAATACCACCCAATAATCTGAGAATTTTTGTAAATATAAACATACTTACATTTTGAACTTATAAATACCACTACAATTTAGTTTCATTTTTTATTACTTTTTAAATCGATCATGAATTGCTCGAGCTGTTCCAAATACTGCCACGATTATGAGGCTCCAAAATATGCCAAGCCTACCTTAAAATATCATTACACCTGTATTGGAATGAATGAAATAGAGTGCAAATAATTCTACCGTTGAATAAAGGTAAATGGAAATGCCCAACATGCAAATTTCGACAAAATACGAAAACAACCACAACGAAAACCCCTTCATCATCCATTAGGTCAGAAATATTTTCCATAGACTTTAAGCGCTATGTGAGCTACATAGACACAGCCGAGCCTAGCACAATTAGATTCGACTTTCAGAAGTCATTAGAATTTCACATTGATGAGCAAGACCCTATAAAAGCGCTCTCTCATTACACATCTATCCAGATCCGTCTATCCAGATCCCAATGCCTAAGCAAATAAAAAATTATTTACGTGAATGAACGTCTCACGCTAAATAGAAAATTACTTTATGCAAAAGTATGGGCCATAAAAAAAAAGGCTATGACTATGTGTGGCCCCGTAATGACAAAATATACGTAAAAAGGCACTATGGCCGCAAATGTCTTGTCATCAAAAGTGAAAGTGATATTCTGAAAATGATACTATTAAGTTACTTTATACTTATTACCATAACATCAGGTATAATAGCAATATATTATTACGTTTGTTCATTGCTTTAATACTGTGAATAAAATTTGAACGTTGTTACTGTCAGTCACTATCTAATAATGTCCAACAGTAAAAATATATTGGATTGGAATGATATTATCAAATTAACTCATAGATTTAAATACCATATTAATACTAAACACATATTGGTTTCACTTCTGGATTCTCCTAACGTTGCTCTTTTTCATGATATGTCGCTATCATTAATTCTCTTTTTTTCTCATATTTTCCATTACAAATATATTATATATGTTAGCCATCAGCTGCATATATTTGGACTGCTCTCTAATTCCTGTACTGTTTATGTTCTTTTGACAGAAAGCTTGTGGCTTCCTGAAATCTTTGAAATATTTCTCTAATGTAACATGAACAAGTTACCTAATCTGTCACTATATTAAGATATCAAGACAAAAACTAGCGAACTATGTATAAATATACAAGCCAATTATTATAACATAATTATATTAGTTGAAATATGGTTTCACTCAAGTATACACGACCCTGAATTCATTAATTATCGATACACCGTGTTTCTACATGATCGACATGTTCTCAGTTTAAATATGTTGTAAATCCTAAGGTGGAGGAATCGTTGTCGCTGTCATGAAGAGGTTTGTTGCGAGGCTCTGTATTCAATGGGAAAATGAGGATGTAGAAAAAATCTTTATTTATTGTATGAGAACGGGAAGTTTCCACTTCAATATGTATCTTGCATATGTGCCGTTCACATACCATCAAAATTTCCGCAGAGTATTTATACAAAGCATTTGTTCTAACCTTCAAAATATGTATGCCAAAAATTTAAGAAAGCATGTAATCATATTAGGTGACTACAATATTCCATGTCTGGATTACAAGTTTGTAGAAAATTGTCCCCATGATTACTAATATCAATCCTTATCCCATAACCAATATGTTCATCAGTGCAATGTCATGTATGATATGCAACTCTACTATGCAACTGTAGTGGCAGACTCACAGTAGCAGACCCATTACTTTGTGAGGATTGCCATCATCTAGCTTTCTTACTCATACTCGATTTCCAACCGAAAAAAGCATATCTTCCAAAATGTATATTCCGTAAATACTACAATAAGATTAATAAGGCACTGGAATCAATACATTGAGTTAATGAGTTCAATTGTCTCACAGCTGACTGTACCATAGATAAATTTTATGGTATCGTTTTTGATAGCATTAATAAATTTTTGCCGAAAAAACAGAAAATATCCAATGTGGTACTCTCCCAAATTATTTCCAAATAACGAAACGGAAAAAGAAATTATGGATGAAGTGAGAGATTTACGGTAACTTGTCAGACTATATAGATTTTTCTAAATTAATAAAACGGTTTAAGAAAGTATATCGACACTGTTACAATAGCTCATAACACTGAAAAACTCATCAACAACAACATAAAAGGTTTTTCGTCATGCCATCGTCAATGAATTTTAAAAATATTAAATCAAATGATACAACAACTATGCCAAATGTCCTCCAATTTTTTTCAATCTAGCTTTGAGTAGTGCTTACCTATTAATACATATGACATATACGATATAATCTCAACATTACATACAAATACTAACATCACTTCCATTTGCTTCACCGAGGATGATATAGTTAGTGCGCTTAAACAAGTAAGTAGTAATACAAATACAGGAGCGGGGTCAGGCAACATAGAGCATATCTTTATAAAAAATACTTATAAAATCCCTGACAATGTTGTTCAATATGTGCATAGAGCAGGGTACATTTCCCATGTGCTGGAAAATTGCAATTTAATAAACATTTTGTAGAAAACTACCAACCAATTCGATGTTGTTGACTATACCAAAGCTTTTCAAAAAAATAGATCATGGTAGAATATATCCAGTTTTGCACTGGCATTTGAGTATTATAGTGGAACAGCATGAATTTGTTCAAAGTCAATCAACATTAACTAATCTCGTATATTCGCAATATCTTTTCAAATCAATGGATTACAAGATATAGGTTGATTCTGTATATACAGATTACATAAAAGCCTTTGATAAGGTTGATCATCTCGTCTTATTGAATAAACTGTCTTTTAATGGCATCAATGTTGATTTACTATGTTGGCTCACTTCTCACATCACCAACAGGCAACAAGCAGTCCAAACTAACGGTTTTATATCACTGTGTGCCCCTATAACTTCAGGAGTGCCTCAAGGTCGTATACTTGGCCCATTTTTATAAATGACATTAGTAACTGCTTCAGATATAGTAAGTTCCTGTTATGCCCTAATGATGTTAAAATATTTTCAAAAATTAAAGACAATACCGATTGCATTCACCTACAAAAAGATGTTAATAGGCTCAATGCATACTGCAGTACCAACAAAATACACTTAAATTACGATTAGTGCAAATTCATTACTTTCTCCAAAAATAAGGTGGTCCATTCCCATCTCTATAATATTGGTGGTATTTCATTGGATTCTGTTGATGTTATATGTGATCTTGGGGTTATTTTTGATTCTAAATTACTCTTTAACGCTCACGCAGACGAAATTACCATAAGGGCCTAAACATGACTGGATTTCGTGTTGTGGACTACCAAACCATTCAGGGAGATGAGAACGTATCGTATAGTTTACACGCTCTTGTTCGATCTCAATTTGGGTATGCTGTTGCAATCTGGAATCCTTACTATGCTACCTATTCTGATATGATTGAGCGAGTACAAAGGCGATATATACACACATTGCAATTCCATTTAATATGCCAAAACTGACTATGCTAAGGCAATTTTACTGTTTAAATACAGCACACTACACAACAGGCGCGTTGAAATGGAAGCAATAGTGTTATATAATTATCTGTCATGATCAATGGAGCAGACTTTGTGATGATTACGACAAACTGTTCCATTCTATCGATATTTTTGCTAGTTCGCCATCCCAATGCAAGCTGTTTTTTTCTAGAATATTGTTTAAGGGTCAACCCATTAATAAAAAATTGATTAATGTTAACCATGAATATCCGTAATCTCCTGGATAATTGTCATTTAGATGATTATAATATGCATTGCTCTGTTCTTCTCATGGTTATTTTTAATTTTTTTATATTTTTACACTCAAGATATTTGTATTATTTTGTATGTTACTATTATTGTTATTGTAATTATTATATTTATTATCAAGCGCAAAAGTGTAAATTTTTAATTTTATGTTCCTTATTTTCTTTTTATATTAATATGTAAATTATTATTTATATTGTTCAACAATTGTTGCTATTTGATATCATTCAGTTATTTTTATGTAAATTTTTAATCTATCTACTGCTATTGTTAAATTATCATTATTATTTTGTATAGAATTATTATAACCATGGTTTTCCACCAGTTAACCATGTTGATAACCAGTTAATCATAGAATTATTATAATTATTATAACCATGGTTTCTAAGAAGCTTGCCTAGTAAAAACCTCGTATATTGTTATAATATCATGACTTTTATTTGTTTTTTCCTCATATGAAATAAATAAATTTTAAAAAAATTTGATTCACTAAGAATTGGTATATAAAATTGGCCACAGTTAAAGTGACTTATTTTTATGAGAAACCAATTTTTGAGTTATCACATTGTTCATAATTAAAATAAGTGGTCTTTTCTACCTGGCCATAATAATTTCCGTTAGTAAAAGTTTTGTCATTGTTTAACATTAGGAAAAAAGTCAATGTTCTTTTTCAGAATTGCTGTAAGAATTTTAGATGATTAAATAAAATATTTAGCACAACTACTGATATTTTAGTTTTTTATAAACACAAACACACAATGCTTACAATTCAGTTGGCAGTTGACAAAGGGCAGCAGAAATGCAACTAACATAAAAAAACACAACTATGTGTTCCATTATGTACGTCAATTGTATTTCATTCCTAACAGTTACCAATTTCTATTTATCTGCATAAAATAAAAACTGATTTTGAATGATTCAATATTAAGGAAGAAGAAACGTTTTGAAATAAATCACTCAGATGACTTGACTCAGTTTAACTATAATTTCTTATGATTGATTCAAATATTAGCTTAGAGAGCCTTTTAATTTTTCATCCAGTTTGCTAGAATTCACTCCAGTGCTCACATTTGGATTAATCCAAACGTTCATCCACTGTGCAGTCAAAGTTGTAGTTAAAATTTTCAGCAGAATGTGGCTGAAGCCGAAGCTACGATTTGGTATCAAGTAGTTGACTCTGACGTTGACTCACATTTTGCCATAAATGTTTAAAAGTGAACAATTAATTAGAAGTTCAGCAAGTCAAAAAAACTTGACGAATTAAATTTGACAAAAAATCCAAACATCAGCCTTGGTTTAAACTCAAAGAGTAACTTGAGGTACATTACTAACATTAATATTCTAGTAATGGAAATTATATATTAAATTGCATAAAATTTAATAATATACTAATGTCTGCACATTCACGAATTTGCCAAGTCAGTCACTTTATGGTGTATCGCATGTTTAATCAAAAATAATTATTGTGTTTCAGTTTTCAGCAAAAATAGTTTTGTGTTGTTCAATCACATATTCAACAACCTTATACAGGAATTGAAACAAGGGCCTAAAGTCGAGGTTTTCTATTATGCATCTGATGAATATGACTGACAGAAATATTGCCGCTATGGATCAAGCCTTTATCAAACTCTATGATACTTTAAGACGTCGTGCATCGATTATGACACTATCTTAAGTCGAAAAGAGACTAAGTAGTAGACACAAGACTGAATAGACTGTTGGCTAAATCTTCACTCTCTCCATCAATCAGTTTAATGTTAATTTATGATGTGACTCGGTACCTCTTAACCTACAGTAAATGACCAAGAACATTAAAATGATACTGGACAGCAAGCTGCGCTCAGCATTATACACGGATAATGTAGGCAATAATTCTACTAAGAGACACATCTCAAAATCAGGAGATAAACAAGATATTTTGGTCACCATTTGCAAACCTATATAAACTCAGTAATGAA
Source organism: Druceiella hillmani (assembly GCA_039881145.1). NCBI lineage: Eukaryota > Metazoa > Arthropoda > Insecta > Lepidoptera > Hepialidae > Druceiella > Druceiella hillmani. Next base: position 19,841,755 of record JAYKKI010000035.1, read on the forward strand.
GTAACGTGGAGTAACTCTTTCCATGACCATTAATGTTTTCAAAGAGAATCTGTACACAATCAAAAATGAAGCCAACTGTGCCTAGTATAGCAACTTTAATATCATAGTCAACATAATTCTAATTTTCTTTAAAAGGTCCTGGGGAACAGGACATAGTTTGTAGAATGCACAACTCAAAACACAAATCACCTTGCTCAGCAGGAATCTAGAATTTTATCACAATTACCACAAAAATTGGGGAATGCCTGACTTTCGAAAAGACAAACTCTGACCACATACCAATTTTGAGAAGCAACTACTGTTAGCAAAAGATGAGGATCGATCATATTCTTCAACACTATTTACAATAACCAGCCGAGAGATGCCGCAATCACCACCTACGGTACTATAGATTTAGAATGTATCAAACTATAATTTATATTCTGCACTATCAACAACATAAGTACCATTATTATTTTTTAGAAATTATCACTAATATGAAAAATTTTAAAAAGTTAGCAATAAATCAGTCATCTATTTAAATAGATCCAAATGTGACATATTTTACTGTTAAATTTTAATTAATATTCATTGTCCACAAGGGACAGATTGTGGTACAGAAAAAATAATTTTTCTGCATGATTGGGGTCATTCATGATTGGGGCAGCTCATTACGCTTTTCTCATGAATCAAGCCTGCCTCAGACAATAGTTTTGCTGAATAAAACTAAAATTGTCACTTTCATTATCTAAACGATGCCTTCTGGACGCTACTTCTTAATCTGAATTCATATCATCTCCAAGGTCTAAAGAAAACATAGCTTCTCTAAGGATAGGTCTAATTGAATTTGGGCAGCATAAAAAGAAAAATTCTTGTAGTGAAGATCTAAGAATATAGACAAGTAATATATATTGTAAAGGTATAATTCTTCCAAATTAAAATGCGTATCCATATTATCTATTAAGGTCATTCGGAAATCATCGACTTGTTCTATTTCTTGAATCAGCGCATCTTTAATGAGGTATGTGGGTATTGCAGGTGTTCTTGGAATCACATCTGATATAGGCGCATATATGGAACCGTTAGTTTTGTTACCTCTTCGAAAGATTTTATAAACTTCAAGAGTTGTAAGATTTCCCACTCGTCTGTGGTCAAATTGTAAAAATTCTGGCTCCTTGATTCTAAAAAATACACTGAAAAAGCTTTTCATTGTTCATGAAGGCACTCCAGTAAATAATATGTTGAGTTCCAAAAAGTCTGAACATCTTAAATAAGCTTATAGCAGTCCTAGTTCAGGTTAAATACTTTCAAGTTTTGTGTATCTCTAGTGACTAAAAGGTGTCAATGCGGTGGGCATTAAATAATTGATACAAAAGTCTCACTTAACGTCTGCATAAATATGAAGTATCATAGATATGATTCTGCGGGCACATCTGCCAAATAGGAAACTTATTTAGAAACCTAGTGGAAATCAGTCAAGTTATTACAAATATAACAATACCTAGATAAATCAATAATAAAAGTATAAAAGAATAACTACCTGGGTATTTGTACTTTACACACTGCATTACACACTGTTTTCTTCCATCTTAAAATAACGGCAAACTGTGACTTATTCCCGGGATTCACATAGTTGTTTTGGTTGTTAATTACACTTAACTAAATAATAATCTAAAATTCAATGACTGTTCATATTATAAACAAAATTTTACTCAAAAATTAAATACACATTACAAGAAAGAAAATAATGACGTCGTATTAAGTCATATTTTGTTAGGACCCACATCAAAATAATTATAAAAACCAAAAATTTTATAGATTCAAGACCATTAGAAAATGTTATTGTTATTTATTACTAATTATATTCTATTGTTTTTTAATGCAAATAATTTTGGCAATTAGTTTGACTATTCACCACAGAGAACACCAAATAATCACTAACCAATTATTCGCCATAACTATTTGCATTTTCTCTCATTCATTATTTAACGAAGTCAATGTTCAATTAAAGTGAAAACAATGTTAATGGTAATTTGACCTTACACTAATGAAGTTCTTTGAAAGACATTTTAAATTAAAATTGGAATAATGATGAGGCAAATCACAATCAATGCACTATTCTTTTTTTGTATATTTAAAGAATCCATTTAGATTTTCTTACCTCAGTTTCAGATTTACGAATTTGTTTGCCCATGGCATTGGTTAAGTTCGAAGAAAGGGGTACGTTGAACTGCAGGACAGTACTGAAACTGGTTTCCACCCAATTATTCTGTTGATAGCACACTGTTGGTATGTGTTGTTTCACAATAGGTGCGCTGTTAATGCCTATCATACCGCAATTGATATATCATTGTGGCGTAGATTTTTCAAAATCGATTGGTCGTAGCAAGATTGTATCTGCAACAATTTCATAATTAAATGTTTTTTAAGTTTAATTATTATCTTGTACTCTTCAGAAAAAGCACCAGTATTGTAATCTTGCCATTTTGCGGGGCAAAATCATTATTTCGAAAAATAAAACAAATTTGTCTTCTTTATATCACGCAAAAACAAACATACATTATTTGCAAGTAAAATAATTTATAATACTGAGTTGTAAAGAAATTTGAATTTGTTTATCCATCCTGGTTGCATTACGTACATTTAGACTACATTCTTATTTGGCCTTCTGAACCCATTATTCTATATTGCGTATAATCTGCATGCTAAAAAAATATATGCATTAAAAACCTAACCTTTTAACCTTAAAACAAAGTCTTCAACAATAGGTATTAATTATGCTTATGCCAAAGTAATCCTCACAAAATAAATCGGTGAATTTTGATAAAGCAAAATCATTGTAAGTGAAAGCACATTACTTTTTTAAAAATATTTTAAATTGAAACACACATTCAAAGGAATTTATTACTTTTGTAGAGAAAGTCAAGATTTTATTTTCCATTAGATGAGCCTCAATGACTACTGTGCGCAAATTAATACAGTATTCTCTTCCTCAATATAAAACAATATCAACATTTGTTTAGTTTAAATCAATCTTTTCTAACGCTATTATGCTACGTAATTAAATTTGTCTCCTTTACATTCTGAACATATTGTATTGTTTCCATCTCCCGTTATCAATATTACATATAACACATAGTTCTGGATTAACCATTAAGCAAATAAGCGGTTGCTTGGGTATAACATCTTGAGAGGCACCAAATCCACAGTTCTGTCAGATATGGGGAGACGTGTCCTCTATTTTCCTTTAACCTCTCAAAGTTAATAAAATATTTATACAGATAAGTATGACATATAATTGAAGGTCTGTAAGCTTAAAACATTTAATCTGCACACATTTAACATTACCTATACAATAATAACAGTTGGTGGGCATTTCACCGTTATTTTTGTCTTGTGCCCACAGCTCGCTAGTCCATCCAAAATAGCAAATTAATTGTTTTGGTTCAGTTTTTCTCATGAATTACATCAAAATTTTAGCTCATATATAAAAAATTAATTTAGTAATAAATATTTGTACTTACCGGCTAGTTTCATGTGTACTTCATTATTTCTAAAATAAGATAATAATACAAGACACTATCTATTAATTTATATCTGAATTATGTGACATTACATATTGAAACTTTTTGATCAACTTTAAAAAGAAAGTTCTCTGTTTCATTCAAATTCAATAGTCTGAATCTATACATTCTACTTAAGTAATTTAATGATTATTTGTTTAACAATAATCAAATAGTGGCGTCAAGAAAGTTTTCAGATTTTCTGGTATATACTAAAGAAAAAACAATAATTTTTTAAATGTTTGTTCATCCAAATGTCTGTCCTTATGAATACACGTCATGTATAAACTGCTAGGTTAATTTTTTCACTAGACAATAGCTTATATGTCAATAGATGTAATAGATATAATAGCATCCTTCGAATGTAATTTTTATCATAAGAGCATCTTTCGAAGGCATGTTTCATCAATTTTACACCGTGTGATATCCTGGGGTAGGAGCTAAACAGGTTAATTTAAATTCTAATTTCATGCAAAGGCTACCTGAACAAAGTTTTAAATAAAACCTAATATGAAAAAATTTAACGAATTTGTACTTTTGGTGTTTAGTGTAATACCTACAATTTGTATATTTTTGGAATAACTGGACATTTATTAAAAATAGCTTCAAAATTTAACTGATTTTTTTTTTATTTTTTCATTAAATATTGAAACATTTTTAGTAAAGTGGTACCCAAAAAAGTAAAGTAACTTAAGGAAAGTAATAAAAGCTAGATAGAACTCTAAAAGAAACTAAAAAGTTGCACTTAGATAATTGCAATTTTCATGCATGTGAAAAATATACTTTTGAATTATTGAGTGAATTGATAAGGAATTGAGAAAGGAATTGGTTTGTATATTTTTGATTTTTTGACTTTAATGTTACATATTAGCACCATAGTTAGACCAAATTACACCCGCTGTCAAATTGATTCTATTAGAAAGCAGTTGTGAATAAAAACATTGTGAACATTGTAAAAAAGACTTCTTATATGAAAAGAGCCTTAAAATTGATGCGTAATATAAGTGGCATAATGCTCTATATAAATGTACAAGTATATTTTGAACAAATTGTAGCTATGATTTCTAATACCCTCAAAGTTTCCTGAAAACTTTAGCGGGTCTCAAGATAATTGGGCAAAGCGAGCATTAGCCACCGAACAGGTGTCTAAAATAGCGACTAATCCAAAAAACAGTCATGAGACATTCGAAGATTTAGATCGAAGAGAAGTGTGTCAAAGTTAAAGTAATTAAGTGCATCATTGAAGCCAAGTAACAAAAGGAGTAGTACATCAGCTTCAGTGCCACACCATCAGAGATTGAAGTATACAATTTAAGAAATTTCACTAAACATTTCTCAAAAATTTACATGGAGAATGTAACCATTTCTAAAACTAATTATTTGGACTATAAGTTAATCAGTTCTAATTTTTTGGACGAAACATCAACATTATGCAGTGGACATTTTGACACGTAAAGGTCACAAGCAAGGTATGCAGCATACCTATAAAAGTTTCTGAAATAAATGAATCCATTTCAGTGTAGTTCCAGCATTTAAACGATTACCATAGCATACATTGTTTCAAATATTGTCACCGCTATTACTTGTATTAAAAAGCAACTTATCTTACCGAAGTTCCTAATTGAATTTAAGTGAAATAATATTTAAAAACAATAGAAAATAATGTAAGTATAATAATAAACAAATTATTATTATTGCATTTATTTAAATATTACACAAAATTTTGTAATGTACGTCAATATTTAATATGTCACTAATTATTTGCATGTAAAGATATGGTAGTATCTCTAGCTTCTTGAAGTGCATTAGATTATTTTCCATTTCGTGCAGGCGAAACCAAATCAATTAATTTTAGGGTTCCTTGTTAGAACTAGGAACATTTATAACTTCATCACATAGAGTTTTAAGCTTCTGTACTTACAATTCTACATTATAATTAATATGTGGCAAAATATGATAACTTTCAAAATTTTTTTTAACGCCAAATTGTATGTGATGTTGCAATTTTTTCCTTACTCATCCTGTCAAGTAGGATATTTTTAAACGTGTTTTTCAAAATAGAATTGAGATTTCACTTGCCATCTTTCTCGTTTAAATTAAAATCCCATTTATATAATATTAAGCCTGAATATATTTATATGTATATATATATGTATATATGTATATATATACACACACATATATGTATATATATATATATATATATATATATATATGTAGGATAAAAATTTGAATTCGACAAGAGACCAAAGAGAGTGAAAGCCGTTTTTTTAAATTCTGCAGCAGCAAATTTGATTATCTTTGAAAAGTCTTTGACATTTGTTAAATAAAAACAAATCGGTTATTTGCATTTTGGTTAATACTTTCATTTATGAAGTAGATCAAAATATATATCATTTTCTAAACTTTAAAATGTTTTCTTCATTATATAAAAAAATTCAGATTCTTTTATTGATTATTGAACTGAGTTATTTAACAATATTTTATAATATGAGAATGAAGAAGGTGGAAAATATTTTAAGTCTACTAAACTTTATTATAGTTCCGAAAGATTATAAGTCGGAAACAGAAACAAATTCTGAAAAATAGTTTTAATTAAAGAAACATGCTTCTATGCAGCAATATCATATTCAGTTTTATACTAGAAGCATTGAAGTAGCCTCGTTAATACCCTCAGTATGTCAATGATTTTGAATGTTGAGTTTAGTCATTGAAATTAAACAATATCTTTTTTAATTAAAAGATATATTTAATCGTGTTAGTGAACAGCTAATGAAATTTCACTTTTCAAACAAAAAGATATGCATTCGTTTCCCATTTTTGAATCAGAGAATTTTCTTGTAGGGTCTATTAGGCAAGCTTCATTTATACATAATAATTTAATAAATAAGTAAATATAATTGGGAAACTAAATAACTTATGTACGATATATTGCAACAGATATTAATGGATATATAGGAACATATTTTAATTTGTCTGAACAATTAAATCATAAGTGCAAATACTTTCATTTCCATATCAAATGCCCAAATCCCACTCTAATTCAATTCACGTTTGGCTCAAATATTTTTAAACGAGCCTTACGGATGTTTTAGTGGGTACAAAAATACAAAATTAGGAGTCAAATAATATTCTACCAATTTTCATCATAAAATCACTTTTAATACTTTCTGATAAGTTTTGCTGATACAACTGTGAAATGTAAGATGATTATTCATAATCACACCAAGATCCCACTCAGCTCCATCTCATAACACTATGCACAAAGGGAATATGTATGCGAGAGATTAGCCTAGCAAACATTAATCAATGAACTATGTTGAAGCAATTTAATCACGGTCAACGCTTTCATGTCTGAAGAGTTTGAATTGGGTATTTCACTAAATTTTTTTTATTTCATTAATCATAATTTCAAGATACAAGCTGATGAAGAGTGAAAAAATGTTTAAATAATCTTAAAAATTGACCGAGTTATAGAAGTTTAAATTTAACCTTTAGACAAGGATGGCAATACTGTGTTGTGAGGTCATTTTTAATATTGCACATTATATTCTACAAGAGGAAAAGAGACAGGGATATAGCCAACTCTATCCGTATCTTCAAATTTAGAAGCCGATAACCAGCTTATTTTTCAATCAATTTTTGAATTTTTTTCAAGACTGGTTTTTAATTAATTTATATTTCACAATATTGTACGAAAAATATGAAAATTTAGAATGAGTCAACTACCGGATTGCAACGTAACAGTCAGTCATAGTTGTATAATAACTGTACTTGCCCAATTAAAGTGATGAGGCATTGTCATGTCTTTGAACACTTATTTATAAAATTATCGTTATACTTTGTGCTCAAAGCTGATACCACCAACAATGTAATATTGAATTTTACACAAATTATCCAATTTTCTTGAAAACTGTACACTTAAACTACATGAAATGTGAGGCTAGCCATTCATATAAGTATGGCGAATCTATACTATTATAAAACTGTTATATTGGTGTGCCTGTACACCAAAAATATTTTTGAAAAATATAATAGTTTATGCTATTTAGGCTTCTCTGAATTGAAAATAATACTTTTTTAAATTCATGCTAGTCCGTCTGTTTATTCCAGTATCACAAAAATGACTAATCTTATTTGAATGAAAGTTTTATTGAAATAATCGTTTAGTTTCAAATTAATATTTAAACTACCGTTCGCCTATCCGATCATTTCCTAAGGAACGTTTTGTCTGTCGGTTTTTATTTCGTTGTTTGTCTGATTCACTAAACATCATGTAAACTACTATATGAAAATGAATGAAAACTCCACTGAATAATGGTACAAATAAAATTTGAAATATTTTTTGATAAACTGCTTTCCAAGCAACTTGACATACAATTATTGGTACAGAGACAGTGAGACCAAACTTTCAAAATTGATGAATAGAAATTTTCGAAACTATTGCGACTATTTAAATAAAAACTAAAATATGAGATACTTTTAATAAGATCAAAGCTACTTTTAAGATGAAAATGTTATTCAAAGTAAGATATTTTTTGTTATCATCCCAATGGTAGAAATTCACCTCGTGGGCATATGTGCGTTTTGAGAAAATTTCCATACTACGCTCACTAAACAGCTCAATACAATTTTGATATCTTTCCATCTCTTATGTTAGGTAAATAGTCCTTTAAAAATAATAATATATCACATTAAGTGAGGTTATTTAAGGCTAGGTTGCATCTGGTTGGGTTAAGTTGAGTAAAGTTGGATTGGGTTTGGTTACACTGGGTTAGGTTGGTTAGTTTGGTTAAGGTCAATTTGTATTAGGTAAGGATAAGTTCAGTTAAGTTCAGTTAGATTAGGTAATAATTGAGTAACATTAGATTAGGTTGGGTTAAGTTAGTTTAGATAAAGATAGTTTAGATAAGATTATATTTGGTTGTGTTTTTACATTAAAGGTTTATCTTATTAACAAGCACAGACTTGTTATTGAGCATAACATTTGCATGGTGTACAGCTTAGCAATTTAGTAGTAGAAAGAGACCTTTCTCTTCTGCCCCCTAATCCCCCTAAACTGTTTCCTTTTCCCTCCTCACTGCAATTAATTGCCTTGTATAGTATCTTTCTAAATTTTACCGTTATTTTTTTTTCGAACAAGGATGAATTTTTGAGGTAAAAACATTATTACTGAAGAAAAAAACCACTCCACAAATTAAAAATATATGTCAGCTAAACCACGGGCATTAGTTAGTAACACGTAAATATTATAAAAAGGGGTAATATAACAACTAAATTGAATAGTGAAAACAATACATATAATAAAATTGTATTAGAATAAATTCGGAACGTGGAAAATTTTTTAAAAAAGTGATTGATTTATATTTTAACATCGATTCCTTTCTTTCGTTTTACGAAAAATTCTCAAATTACATTATTCAAATAGAGCATATGCGATGCATATATTCATTTAATGCAAAACTGAAAACAAAAATTTACATACAAGTAAACATTAACAACTTTGTTGCTCCTTTTGTGTATAAATGTAAGTGTTAGCATACAAAGTGAATACATAATACAATCTCAAATATATTTTAACGTTTTTGTCTAAATTAATATTGACAATATATTTAATTTTGTTAATATTGTCAATATATTTATTACTTTAATAAAATTTGCCAAATTTTCAAATAATTATGGGTATAATAACCTATTTAAAACAGAAGTAAAATTTCAAAATTAAAGCTTACATATGCAATTGTTCAAAGTTTTGATACATTTAATGACAAACCAGGGTACGTCATAAAAAGTGGCTCCCTTTTTTCATAGCACCAAGAAAATTTGTAGTAAAATAGACAATATTGATGCAAAAAAAACTTGATTACTGAGCTTTCGCTTATATTCAGTACGTTTACATGAAAGTCACCAAAAACAACAGACATTTTTTTCCAAGAAAATGTGCTTTTTTCCAAGAATAAGAACAAATTAGGTCTTAGAATTAACAATCAATTACGTAGACATTCAACTTGAAATATGTGAATGACAAAACTTTTACTTAAATTTAAAGTTTTGGAAAATATATGCACTAATTTTTGCAACACAAAAACACAAAAGAGGAAAAGAGAAAAATGTGTAACTAATATTGAATAAATACCCCCTCAATAAAAACAACCTAATTCCAAAAAATTTAAAATATTTCTTTTGGCTAATCCCAGTGATCTTTCACATGATTTCTACTTATGTTGGGAAAAAATACTAGTGTTGTATCTGCATTATATTCACTGTTGGACAAACTGGTTCTTAATGAATGCATTGTAATAAAACATTTGAATATTTTGCTAAAAAGTTTATTTGATCTAAATTCATATTCAATTGTTTCCTTACTTCTTCCTAGAACTAAAGAGATTGGTATTCCAAATGCCTCAGTCTCAAGACAAATAAAAGAGAGAAAATATACACAATTAAAGTTAGACGCCCATGTTTCTTTAAAAGACAAAATTAAATATTACTGTTCTCTAATAGCGAGATTACAATCCACAAAAAATATTTTGAAGTTTTAGTAACATGACATTAAGCAAACACAATAGATCTTATTTGGAAGTTACTCAGAAAAAATGAAGTTAAGAATAGTATTGATTTACTAGATTATAGTATAGACATGCATACATTTTCATCATGAAACTGACAAATAGAAAAACAATCTTTCATTTTATTCACTTTTCTCCAGCTGTAAAGTGAGAAAAAATATCCATGCCATTCATCTTAGAAGTTTTAAAGATTTCCATTAATGAAATTAAAGAAAAGAAAATAACATTTCATTAGGCCAAAGACAAATATGATATTCCACAATTTTTCAATATTAGTAAATTTTAATATTGTGTCAATTATTTTATGCAATAACTACAACAATGTTAAGAAAAATTGTATTTTATTTTGCGAGGGGTTATCATATGAATTGTGAATTTAATTAAAAGAAAAATAACCTATGAAATTTTGAATGTAATGGCAATCCAGGTGAGTAATTTATTAATAATTAACTTTTTGGTCACGGTTCCACCATTATGAATTTTTTATTAAGGCAGCAATTCGTCTCCTAGCCAATGACATAGATAATTATAATATCTACATATAAATAATTTTAAATCAATACATAGTTTTTTCTTCGGTATTTGAGTTTTGATGAACAATGTTTTTGATGTTTTTTGGTGTTATGGTTTTACTTAACTTAATTTAATGGAAATATAATGTATTTAAAATGGTGTACAAATATGGTTAAAAATTATATGAGATGAAAATAGTGTCCTGAGAAGTAAAAGCCAGGATAAGCAATCAGACAAAATTGTTAGATTAACTCTTTATAAATACCTAATGTAAAGTACATTAACTGAAAGACAAATAAAATGTTTAATTTTAATCCTGTTGTTATCTGCATTGACATTAAACGTAAATTTTTGTAAAATTTTCTTATTAGCTTGTGCGAATTCAATGAGATCAATTTTAGGCCTATCGTAAAGCAATCTTTCTGATATTTCTTTCTTTCTTATCCTGTTATCATGTGTTGTTTCCTTCCACGTTTTGCCATTCTTAAATACCATTAACAAAACATGAACCACATCAAATACATTATTTATATTTATATTAGCATTAAAAAAAAAAACTATGGATAATTTTAATATAGATATAAATATATGTTATACAAAACACATTTCCTAAATAGTACAAAGCCATAAAATATTTAATTAATATGGATTAGCTTATAAATGTGATGGATTCATATAAATACAAAATACAAATTAACAATATCTGTGTGTGATGATGTTTAAAATTTTGGTATATTTTTTCAAAAAACTGGCAAATAAATATAAATACATATAATTTTAAAAATTGAAATAATCATAGTATTCAGTTGGAAAACAATTAATCATCACACAATCCGTTGCTTAAGTTCTAATGCCGTTGAAGTAAAAAATATGATATTTCAATATGGTTGGACGGAGCAGTGCAAGACGATTATAAAACGTAACTAGTTATTGCAAAATAATATCTATTTTCTTTCCTGAAAAATTGATCACTTTCAGTTACGCAGTGGTAGAACTTTAGGAAGAAAATGCTTTGTGAGAGTGGTAATACTTCCTTTAATGTGAATCTATATTCAAATGCGTATACAGAATCACGTAATTGACCCCAATCTAGCCTTTATTTTGAGGTCAAAGAAAAATGTGATATTTAACAAATATTGTATTTTCTTTGATCTTGACTTCAGTTCAACTGAAATTGTATGATAAAATTATGAAATGCATAATTTTATCATATAACTTCAATCTCATTATCATTCATATTAAAACCCTTCTAAAAGGAAAATGTTCACAAACTAATATCAAAAACTTCTGTCTAGTTCACAATTTATTATATTTCATAAAGAGAAAATGCTGAGACACGTTAATGGAAGAGGCTGCAGTATGGGAGATATTGTAATATCCGGCATCTCTGTCAAGATGCCCTTGAGTACTAACTTAGAGGAATTCCGAGATAATCTCATGAACGGAGTAGACATGATAACTGAAGATGAGAGAAGATGGCCCTTGGGTATTTTCTATAAACTATATTTTAAGCATTAAACAATATTTGTGAAATATAATTGATTTTAGTAATTATTTATATAACTTTCCTATACAATAAGAACAAAAAAATTTAAGCCACTACAATTCTTATATATATTCAATATATTTTAGGTTTATATGACATGCCTACAAGGTTTGGCAAAATTGACAGTATCGACCGCTTTGATTCGGATTTTTTCGGAGTCCACCCAAAGCAAGTGAATGTGATGGATCCTCAATTGAGAATATTACTTGAGCTAACTTATGAGGCGATTGTTGATTCAGGTTTGTTACATGTATGCTTCTGGTCAGACTCGCGGTTGTGGTGGTTACTTAAAAATATATAAAGATAAATAGTGTCACGTGAAACATGTAGATTTGTTTAATTTTTTTATGATGAAAGCCTCATTTTATACAATGTGACTTGACAGATAGCTAACTTTCTGAGAAGTTGTAATTATGAGAAGTGTAATTTACATTAAGCTTCATCCGGGCTGTATGTTTTTAGCTTTTACAAATTAGAGAAACTTCATAAAAATATACAAAGATCGGAACAAGGATCAAAAAACAGTTACATCCAGTAATTGAATATCTACCTTTCTCTGGTCCTTAAAGCAAAATACTTCTTTAGTCAAAAGTAGACAAAAATACTTAAAAAAAAATTATAGACTGACCCATATAACCCTTGCAACAATATGGGATTAAAAATTTTAGACAATTGCAGAATATGTCAGCAGGTTGGTAAGGATGAAAAATATATCTATTATAAAATAAAGGTGTCAAGTACTAGTAGAACTCGCACTATGAGGCTTTCGTAAACATTTAACAGTACACCGTACTTCTATTAAACTATTTACATATATTCATTTTGAACAGTTTAATATATTGCCTATTACACATTTCACTGGTGTAAAAACATACAGTCCCTGGCCAAATTATTAGACGCACTTCACTTTTATGCAAAATCATAATTAACAGCTGTAAAAAAATAGATTTGGGATATTTTACCGGAATAAATCAAATTTGTACATCTGTAGCATATAATTAGGTATGTGTTGTTATAACTAAAACATAGTTTTGAATATTCATAAACATTGAATATTCATAAACTATCAGTATGGGAACAATATTAATACCCCAAATGTATTTTTGAATTGAAATTTCGTTTAATCACCTTTTACAACTATTAATACTTCAATCCTTCGCAACATGCTCTTAATGCATGATTTTACAATCTCCTGTAGTGGAATGTTTTGGCTATGTAAATAAGCTTTAATTTAATGTGTAGTGTGACAAGGAGCTCCCTTTTGCATAAAAATAAATGGCTCCCAATTTCAGAACCGCTTTCTTAACTGTGAAATCAATCAATTCTCTAGAACTTCTTTGCCTGCCTCATATGTAAGACACCCTGTATTCTTGTCACTGATGATATATCAAATCATAATTTGTGTTGTATGTTTCCCGGTCTGTACAACGCAGTCAGGGTGCAATTTTTCATCTTGATAAAGCAAACAAATTTAGCTTTTTTCCTTAAAATTTCAAACGTGGTTTCTTCACTGGCGCAAACCTGAAAAACAAAACTAAATAAGCGCTTAAATTTTCGGAATAAAAAAATGAGTGATAAAATATTAATTATAAATAAAATATTTAATTATCAATATCCAAAACTCAACATCTTTGTCTTTATAATCATTAGTCCAACTCAAACATTTTGCCTTAATCACAATTCAATTGAGGCTTCCTGGCAATTCAAATTTACTTGCCAGATCTTTTTGACCTGGAGATGAAAATTGAGCTTAGTTTGTTATTTCTTTTTGGGCTTAGTTCTTCACCTATATTGAATTTTTTCTTTCTTTTATTTCTCGCATTTAATATTTGTAAAATTTCTTGGTTCGAATAAATTTTAGTATTAGGAAGGGCTTTCATTTTAATTTTTTTTTGCTACAAGAGGTGACCCTTTTTACCCATATTTGGAAAATTTTTAAAATATTTTTCAGTCGGAAAAACTGGCGATTTTAATTGAAATAAGCCAAAAAATAAGAAATAAGAATAAACCAAAAATCGTAAAACAACCATCACTAGATTAAAAATACACATCCACACATGTAGCACGCAAGAACGCAACTGAAATTTATCTGTACTTATTTGCAATATGATAACAAAACATGAATGTGATAATAAAATAAAACAAAAATAGATTTTAAAAAGGAATAATATAATAATTGCCCTAAATAATAACCACTATTTATAAAGCATAATAACATCTGGTTATATACAAAACATGTAATTATATAAATATTCTGTAAAATTTTGTGTCCATCTAATAATTTGGCAAGGGAATGTAATGCATATTTAAAAAATTATAAAATTTATAATAATCGTTATAGTTTTCTTACAATCTTCTATTTAGTTTTATTCAACTTTTTTTTGATGATTTTTCAATCAATAGTTTCCAAAATAAAGTATAGTAAGTAAAATGATATATGTTTAGACCATTATTTCACTATCATGTCACAGGAAAGAACAAAATCTCTTCGAAACAACAAAAAGTGACCAACAAATGCTGCATTAATTAGACAAAATTTGGATATATTTTGAATGTTTATGTAATCTCTTCGAAACAACAAAAAGTGACGAACAAATGCTGCATTAATTAGACAAAATTTGGATATATTTTGAATATGTTTATGTATCTCCTTCTGGCGTGGAAGAGAAAGTTGCCGTTGATGAAACGACAGCCGGATTTTGATGGAAATGCTCCTTCAAGCAATGTATGAAATCAAAATTCCATAAATATAGAACTGAACTTTATCTTCTAATAGATTTGATAACTTTTTACGTCTTGAAAGTTGGGTTCCATGAGTTGATGATTAGTAGTTGTTGAGAAATTTTTTTTATGTCGAAGTAAGACTTTTGTAACAAAATGTTTCCTGTTCCAAAAATAATGTATCATATTATATAGGATAAATTAACATTTTGTTATTTTGTATTTGATAGCGAAAAAATTTAAAATTTTTTCTTTAGTTCAAATGACTGAATTTTAATAGATGTATGTGTATTATGGAATTGCACTTTCAGAAATTCCTTACTTTACGTGCCACATAATTAATATACTCCCTATAATGTTGTATTAAAAATACACTAAAATTATTTTTTTGATTCATTGAAACAACATAAAAAGACAAATATATAATTATCTCCTTACATAATCTCAGGACTAAAACGTTTTCCACAATATATTTATTATTGGTATTTTAGTGTATTTTAAGGCAAAATTCTCTATCCTTTGTTGAATTTGGGTAGCTGTATGGGGTCAGATATTTTCATAATGCAGTATAATATTTTGGATTGGTGCTCTATTTTTTTCCTGTGTTATGTAAGATTTGTATTATTCAAAAGTTGGCACTAATATGCGGCATTCGTTACATAACGTTTTTGGAGAAAATAAATTTGTTATACCCCTTTAAAATAAAAAAATGTGGTTGCAGCTCTTTTTCTAGTTGCAAACTGGGTTTTGTCTTTGCTGGATACACATTCCTCTTTTTTGGCAATGTATACTAACTAGTTTGGACTCACATGTATAATTAAGCATCCAAGTCTTATTACAGATAACTTAGTAGAAAAAAGCCTTTCCTTCAAAGCCATCTGCACTATAAAAAGTATCACTGTTTGTAACCTTTAGTAAGAAGACGACAAATGCATTTTGCAGACTCTTTTTGAAACCCAAGGTGTCAAGCAATGATTACCTGAGCAATTATTACTTTTTACTGTAGGTCTCAAACTTGACACGGTAGAAACAATTTCAGCAATTAATAATGAGAGGCCATCAACAAGAACACCCGTAACAAAGTAGTCCTTGTCCTTGGGCAATGTTGACAATTTTTAATTTCTACTGCTTTTCGTCACTCCTAAAAATTTCTTGTGCCATGTCTATATTTAAATACTTCTTAATATTTTAGTCATAAATCTCTGTTATAAAAACTAGACGAGAATATATCTCGCACTTATAATGTGATATTGACTATAGAGTATGAGGTCCCCTATTCCGTTCTCTAATAGGTCTCCTTCTCCTACAGCCATGCTTATCTATAATGCTGAGAAGCCTTAACCAGAGGGGGTCAAGGCTTCTGAGCATCACACGGTGCTTACAAAAATAATTATGTTCTGTACTTGAATCACTCTCATAAATAATATTTTTTTCTATTGAATTGCAATGATATTCAATAATTTTCAAATTAACCTATAAATAAGTTACATATTGCTATATTTTAAAAATTTGTACATGAATATATTTTACTAATAATTATTCAGGTTCAAACCCACACGATATGGAAGGTTCTAAGACTGGTGTATTTGTGGGTTCACCACAAAATGAAGCCGAAGAGTATTGGACAAGCGATCCTGAGAAGAATAATGGTTATGCCTTGACAGGAAGTAATCGGTCGATGTTTGCCAATAGAATATCTTTCTCATTTGATTTTAGAGGTAAATGGTTTATCATACTTTGTACAGGATTGAAGACAGGGTGTGATAATTCATAAGCTTTTGTGTGTATTCAAATAGTAGTAGGTGATCACAGTTTATCAGAGGCAAATATTTACACATTAACAAAACGCAAAAACATAACGTTGTCCATTAATCATAATTCACAGACCATAATGACAAGAAATTCCATTAAGCCGAAAATTTACAATTTTTAAGAAATAATGGTTTCTAAATTTTATTTTCAGGAATTTTTGAAGTGAGATACATTATTTATCAAGTATTTTCATTTTCCTTTCTTAATTTCTATTTTCTAATTTATAAGCCATTTACATCCTAGAATGAAAATTCTGAAACTGCAAAAGAGCATTAATAGATACTATTTGAGAAGAAATTGCAGGAATTTATAGAATTATCTATCTGAATTTACATATGTGCAATCTCGCAATTTCCATTGGTCATCTTTTCATATGTATCCCTTTCAGTAGATATAATTCTTATTGTCAAAAGCTTCCTCAGTTGAATTTACAATCTTCTTAAATATCAACTGTTCAATAATTAACTATAATTTTTGTTTGACGAAAGTATTTGAACTAATCTGAATTTGATGGGAGATAATATTGGCACATCATTAGAAAAAATGAAATGTATGTCTGTCCGTCTGCTTACAACATGAGATCTATGGGATGGATTTTTATGAGGTTTCTAGTAATTTAATTTTTAGTTTATTCCTTTCATTTGAAATTGTTAAATGCTATAAGTCATATAGGAGCAAGCTTCGACACAATGCACAAAATAAATTTAAAAAAATTAACATTTACATGAACACCAAATTTCCTTTTAAATTACCAAGATGGTTTTTATATGGAAATAATGGAAATTGACCAATAAATAACCATCATTTATATGTTTTTTGAATGAGTTACTTAACATGAGTTACTATATTTTACTATCTATATATACTATTGGTATCTAGTGGCACTTCATTCATAATAAAATCAAAATCAAATAATTTTTGTTTAATGCTTTTTCAAATTTTGCAACAGATATAAATTATATGAAAAATTGTGTTAAAAAAAATATACATTTTTTTGGTACTGTGTTGATTTTTATAAAATACTATAATTTTTCATTATTGAAATAATTAAAGATTTAATATTAGACTACAAACATGTTTCGCAATTTCATAAGCCAAAATAAGACAAGTGAAAATAAATGAAAATAAAATATTGTAAATTATTACATCATGATACTTAAAGCCAACCGAGAGTTTTAAGTTTACTGGCTGCCAAATTTACATTTTTAAATGTAATGGTGTTTATAAATAAAATATAAATCTATATGCAGCATGTTCATTGATAGTAATATTTTCATATATAGCTGTATATAGATTTATATTATATATAGAAGTAACTCATTCAAAAAACATATAAATGATGGTTATTTATTGGTCAATTTCCATTATTTCCATATTAAAACCATCTTGGTAATTTAAAAGGAAATTTGGTGTTCATGTAAATGTTAATTTTTTTTAATTTATTTTGTGCATTGTGTCGAAGCTTGCTCCTATATGACTTATAGCATTTAAAAATTTCAAATGAAAGGAATAAACTAAAAATTAAATTACTAGAAACCTCATAAAAATCCATCCCATAGATCTCATGTTGTAAGCAGACGGACAGACATACATTTCATTTTTTCTAATGATGTGCCAATATTATCTCCCATCAAATTCAGATTAGTTCAAATACTTTCGTCAACCAAAAATTATAGTTAATTATTGAACAGTTGATATTTAAGAAGATTGTAAATTCAACTGAAGAAGCTTTTGACAATAAGAATTATATCTACTGAAAGGGATACATATGAAAAGATGACCAATGGAAATTGCGAGATTGCACATATGTAAATTCAGATAGATAATTCTATAAATTCCTGCAATTTCTTCTCAAATAGTATCTATTAATGCTCTTTTGCAGTTTCAGAATTTTCATTCTAGGATGTAAATAGCAAAATACTTTCATTCTGTATTTACATTTTCAAAATACTTTTATTCAAGGACCTAGTTATGTGGTTGACACTGCCTGCTCGAGTTCTGCGCTAGCTCTGTACCAAGCATTTTATCACATGCAGATGGGTATTTGTGATTCGGCCATCGTTTGTGGAGTTAATTTAATTCTCAAGCCAGAAAATTTACTTAGTTTGGTACGGTTAAATATGGTTTCTGCCGATGGTTAGTAATTAAATTATTTTAGTTTAGTACATACATAAATTACTATTTAGTTTATATACTTCTCGACAAATAATGAAATTTTTGAAATATATTTGTAGATATGTACAAATCTATTTGAAAATTTGGTTTTACATATATATTTATATATATATATATAAATATATATATATACATATATATAACTAGACATAGCTAAATCTTCTACTAAATGTTTCTACCCTGGTACGACAATGCTGTGTACTGGTAATAATTGATTTGAAGTCAGGTGTTTATTCACTGAATGGTTAAAAAAATTTTATTCCTGACTTAGATAAAATCAGCTTTCAATAAATACTAACAAAACACCTTTTGTTACTTTGATAGTTATAATGGAACATGATCAAGGCTGTTAATGTGACCTAAAATGAATAAAACATTAGTAGAATCTGGGAAATTTTGTGTACGTATATTTGCGTGAAGATTTTTTTTCATAAATATATGATTTTAAATGGAAAGTGTATTTATTCGATCTGCCTTTATGCCTTCTGTATATACAGAAAGGCATGTTACTATTGTTTGCACAATTTATTACAATTTACCATATCATTATTTACTCTTCCACACGTGGTTTGGTTAATAACTCTGTCCTATGTACCACTTCTATGTATTGAATATTATTAATGAAATATTCAATATTCAAAAAATGTTCATGAAGAGAAACCAAAACTTAAAAGTCCAGAAACAGGATGGATGGAACATATTGAAGGATTTTCAGAAAGGGAAAACCACAAAAACAAGTAAGTTCATAAACAAGGTTATCTTTTTAACTGTGTAAAGCACACAAAGGTGGATAAATGTACATGGTGTCCTATAACGTCCACTTACTGTCACTTAGTAGAGTCATCATGTATATTTATCTTACGAAAAAGTAAAGAAACAATGATATTGAATTTTTACAGGTAAGTGTAAAACTTTTGATGCCAGTGCAGATGGATATGTAAGATCTGAAGGGGCAGTCGTATTATTTCTGCAAAAAAAATCTGCGGCTCTTAGAATGTATGCTAGTGTAATCAGCGTGATGACAAATACTGATGGAGCTAAAGAGCAAGGCATCATGTTTCCTTCGGCTGAAAGGCAAAAAGAATTGACCAAAACCTTGTACAACGATATTGGAATTGATCCAAATACTATCTCTTATGTAGAGGCACATGGAACGGGAACAAAGGTATTATGTTTAATTTATGTCATCACATTAAAGATTATCATCATTTTTGCTATAAAACTATGATGAACTTGGATGGTTCAAGGAATAAAATTAATTCATTAAAATTTCTATATTCGCAGACGGAACCCTTTTAAATTCACGTAAACCGTCCGTTTATTATATTAGTCCTGGTGATATAATTTATGATATGTTAAAATGAAATGTTATTGACCATCTATCTAATTAATTTTATTATACAAACATTTAAAATATATAGAAAACACTAAAAATTAATTTTTGGTCTAGGTACTTGTGGAAGTTTAAAGTGGTAGATAATTTTTAAATTATCCAAACATTTTATAGATACTATTTTTCAATAGAAAGCAAGCACAAGTAAATATAATCCTAACTTCGCATTTCACATCAGTTTCTTCATTACATCATGAGATGATGCCATATATAATTTTTAAATTGGTTTTATAGTAAATTAACTGCTTACTGAACTCTATCTTTCAAATTATCTTCACTAACACAATAAATACGAAAGCGAGTATGCCTTTTCATCGGTTTGTTATGTCTTCATAGCTACTATCAAGCCAACTTTAAATCATAAATCCTATGATTTCATGGTAGTTTATTCTTATTGGGAGGTACTGGAGCACCCCATCATATTTTTACAGATAAATAGAAAATTAGAAGTGATTATTTCAAAGCTTTACTATTGCAGAATAGTAGGAAAGTAATTAACACGAAAAGATGAAGTAGAACACTTAAAATTAATTAATAAGTGTAACTAGGCCATATGTTCAATTGGTTTTCTAGACAAATATGTCAATGTTATTTGACGTACATAATCCTGAATTTCTAGTCCTTGAAGCAAGGACTAAAACAATAATGACTGAGTTCGGTATTATCAAGTATTTTCTGTTTCAAAATCCAAAATATCTTCTATAGTTTTTTTATGGCCCTAAACAAAATGGACATTCTAATGGGCTAAAATAATATTCAGTTAAGAAAATCGATAATTTTTTCAAAAATTCTGACCTGCTTTTATAATTTTTCTTTTCTGTATTCCATGAGATCTTGTACACCAGTTACAAATTATTGCCAATGGCATTCATCAAACCATAGGAAATGCATCAGTACCTCCACTGATAAGGGTTTCAAATGAAAGGGATCGGTGGATAGCACAAAAGAGTGGACCTAACAGTAGATTCTCACACATGGAGTCATGTATGTGTAGATACTATCAGCAGCTTGTGACGAAGCAAAGAAGTGTACATTACAAGGACATACATTGTTGAAAAATATTGAAAAAACTGACGGACATCTGTTAATATAATGAAAATAAGATATAATCTTTATATTTTCACTACAGTTCTAATAATTAATATCAAAAAAATATTACCTAAAAACAAAAAAAAATTTGTCACTTCTATCTATTATGTGAACATTTGTTTTAGACTGATGGGCAATGCCCATAGACCAACCTAGTCCAAGTCACACTACCATAGTCCTCTGTCACACTGACACAGCCTCCTTTAGAGTTTGTTTGTAAACCACATCATCTCATCGTGTTGCTATGTGGTATCCAGTTCCATCCGCCACAGCCCAACATTTAATCCATTAATTAAAATTTAAGTAGTATATCTTGAGAATGGAATAAGAAAGTAGAAAATATTATTAACTGTATAGACTTATTTCGTAGTGGGAAACCTGCAGAAGCTCGCTCGAGATAACAATTTAAGAATATACCAGAACATATAATATACTTACAGCCTTTAAATAAAATATGCATCGCAAATAAATATGCAGCCCCTAAATAATTTTTTTTTTAATTTAATAAATTTAAATTTCTTTGTGTGAAACTATAATTAACACACAATTCATTTTTTGCCAGCTAACATTTAATGCAAAATATACCTATGGCTATTTTTAGCGCTGCATAATATCTGAAAAAATCAATTTTGGGGTTTGATTAATGATCATTAGATTATTGTGAGAATTTGGGTAAAGGTGTAAATAAATTTCTGACAACCCTTTGAATGTACTTTTATTAGTTGTGTAATTTTGTTCAAGGTTGGCGACTCGGTAGAAATTAAATCCATAGTAGACGTATTTTGTTCCTGTAGGAAGGAACCACTCTTAATAGGTTCAGTGAAGACAAATGTGGGTCATACCGAAACCTGTTCAGGTGTGTGCGCAATAGCTAAGGTTATCGCCAGTATGGAATCTGGGATGCTTCCACCTAATTTACATTTTAATGTGCCTAATCCTAATATACCTGGACTGCACAATGGTAAACTAAAGGTAGAGGACTTTTGAAGGCTTTTATTACTTAATTTTGTTTTGAAAAATGCTTCCATTTATTAAGACTTTTCATTTTCTTCTTTTTTCAAACTTTTTTTTAATTTGAATATATATATATATATATATATATATATATATATTTATATATATATTTATATTTATATATATATATATATATATATATATGATTTGTGATTTCTTTCAAGTCAAAGGTATTATTTATCATTTCGAAACAGGTTATTAAAGAAAAGACTCCTTGGAACGGAGGATTGGTCGCCATAAACTCATTTGGAATTGGAGGTGCTAATGTCCATATCTTGCTACAATCAAATCCGAAAGAAAAAAAACCTAAAACCGTGAAACTACCACGACTAGTAACTGTATCGGGAAGAACTGAAGAAGCTGTACAATATTTCCTAGATTATGTAATTAATAAAGAGGAAGATCCTGAGTTTCTAGCTCTTATAGACAATGTTCACAGGAGGGACATTAAGAGACACAATTATCGAGGTTACGCTGTGCTTAATTCTGAAGCTCAGAAGGAAATAAAGGTTTAATATTGATATTTTGTATTTTTTATGTTAATGTATTTAACATCGCCAACAGAAGAATTTGATTTGAGACAAAAAAGTTTGTCTTTATTTCTCTTATGTGTTACTTATAATTTAAAAATGAACCTTCTGTTAGAATTCAAAATTTAATTCGAAATAAGGAAAAATTGTTCACTACATATTTCCTTATTTCGAATTACATTTCACAAAAATATTCTAGTAAGTGAGTATATAATCTATTCAAATATACTTATTAAAAAATTAACCCATAAAAACGAGTGTTCTCTAAAGAATGAATGTATATATTTACATATATTATATATATGTAAAAAATATTCAGACAATTGAAAGAAAAATTGATTACAAAAATAACCATTTGTTAACTCCACTTTACTATTGTGTTTTACAATAAGTAGTTTCTATAATTTTGTAACGTTTGCGAAATTATAAAATAATTTTTTTTTTTTTTTTCAAATTTATTTTCACTATCTGCAATCGGCTGAATAACCATAATCAGATGTTTTCCAATACTTGATGTTTGGATGGCTGATTCTCCATCGGGATTCAAAGCCATTTTTAAATTTACACATTACACTTTAGTGCCTTTTGTCAAGATTTAATATCTGCCATCTTTTAAGACATGCAATTTGTTCATCTGTCTTTAAAAAATCTTGGGCCAGATTATTTGCGTGGCACCGAAGTCTTTCTTTGTATTTTATGCAACGGTTATTTATTTCCTCCTTATTGGTTGGTATACCTAGATATTCATGTATATCAGTATTACGAGCATACCATGGTGCACTAGACAGCATTCTTAAGATATTATTTTGAAACCGTTGTAAAATCTCTAGATTTGAGTTGCTAGCCGAGCCCCACAATTCCAGGCCATAAGTCCAGATGGGTTTTATAATGCATTTGTAAATGAGCAGTTTATTAGTTAGTGAGAGCATAGATTGTCGACCTATCAGCCAGTACAGTTTTTGACTGTGTATATTTACTTCTTGTCTCTTTACTTTTATGTGGTTTGCCCATGTTAGTCTCCTATCTAAATGGAAGCCTCGATATTTAGCACTGGCTCTGCAAGGTAACTCTTGATTATCCATAGTAACTGGCTTGTAATGTCCTTTACGCAAAGTAAATGTCATATGAGTTTATTTAATGGCATGGCATTTTATTCTCCATCTCTTTAACCATTGATTGACACTATCAAGCTGTATTTGTAATTTAGCTGATGCTTTGTTGGGATCTTTATCACAGGAGAGACAAGCTGTGTCATCTGCATATGTTGCAGTCATTACTTCTGGGTAACTGGTAAATCAGATGTATATATTGAGTAAAGAATTGGACCGAGTACAGATCCTTGTGGTACAGATGCTCAGATTTTATATATTTTAGAAAATTCTTCATCAAATTTTACCATAAACTTGCGGTTCTGTAAATATGACTTCAACACCATGTACGAGTTAGGGAGAAGAATCTTCTGTTTGTACAGGAGCCCTTTATGCCAAACTTTGTCAAACGCCTGCTGGATATCTAGGAATACGTCAGAGCAATATTCTCCTCTCTCTAAAGATTGTCTTATAGTATTCACTACCCGGTGCACCTGTTCTATGGTTGAATACTGCGACCTAAATCCGAACTGATGTTCAGTGTTAAGAACTGGCTTTAGTCTAGTCAGAAGTATTTTCTCAAAAACTTTGGAGATGATAGGTAACAGACTAATTGGTCTGTATGAGTTAGGTTCAGTTAGTGGCTTGCCAGGTTTTGCTAACATACGTATGACAGATATCTTCCATAGTTTTGGATAGTATGAGAGTCTCTTGATTGCATTGAATGCTCTTCAAGAGGAAGGAAGACGGTCTTAGTGAGGAAGACTATTCCCTTTTGTGGTAGATGTTTCAAAATCTCTGCTGTAATGAGATCAAACCCAGGAGCTTTCTTGTTTGGTAGTTTCCTTATTACTTTAGCTACTTCTTTTGGAGTATTTAGCTTTAATGGTGGAGACAACTGTTGATCACTGCTTATTACTCTTTCAATCTCACTCTCAAATTCATCAATACTAGCCTCATTTGGGCTGAATACATCTTTAAGATACTCAGCAAATAGTTCAGCTTTTCCGCTAGGCGTTTTAACCCAGATACCAGAGGATTTTCTTAATGGAGGAACTTGTGGTTATGGTCTTTTGAATTCCTTAGTGATTTTCCAAAGAGTGTAGTTCTCATGTTTGGTTGCTGATAATTATGACAGTCTTTGTTGAAGTGATTTATTTTTATGTTCGACCAACATTTCTCTTAGTTCTCTTGCTGCCTTGTTCCATAACATTCTATCATCCTTTAGTCTACTCAGTTGCCATTGACGTCTTAGTTTTCTTTTTTCATCTAGCTTTTTACGTAGTTTTAAAGGTATGTTACATTTTGTAGGAACATTGTGGCTAAATGGAGTAGCACGCCAGGCAGATTCCTGTATTAAGTTCGTGATGAGAAATGCAGCCTCATCTATATCCTCCTCAGACTTAAGTCGTACTTTCATGTTCATTTTGGATTCCAAAAACTCTGAGAATGCCAGCCAGTCAGTGTTGTTATTATACAAATTTATTTGTTGGACTTTGTTAATGACAGACTCGCTGAGGGTACAAATTACTCTATTATAAAATAATGATTAATTTTAATACTGTGTGAGGTTTATTTGATTATGTTGGTGTTCCTATTAAACAACATTTTTGATTTTAAATAGTAATGAAATAACAGTAAATACATTTTATAATTATTTATTTTTAACTAACAATGTAACTAAAAACCATAATTTACTGAACGTTGTTATTTTATATGGCTCTTTTAGCATGTTTCAATTGAACATATCTCACATCGTCAAGATACGATGGTGTATCAATTAGATGAAACGATGAAAAAGTGTCATTGTTTTTATTGTCATTTGTTGTAAAAAATAAGAGGGGTAATAAACTAGGTTTAAAAAGATGACTAAATTAATTGTCATCTATTAATGGACATCTACTTGCATGAAAGTATCACATGACTTTATTAAGAGCAGTAAGAAATTAGGTTTAAAAAGATGATGAAATTAATTGTAATAAATGTACATCTACTTTTTGAAAATGTCACATGCTTTCATTCAAAGCAATAATAAACTAGGTTTAAAAAGATGACTAAATTAATTGTAATAAATCAACATCTACTTGGTTGAAAGTGTCAATTACTTAAGCAAATATATGTTACATAATGTCTTTTTCAGTTATCAAGCCAAGGATGTCCAGTATGGTTCCTCTTCTCTGGTATGGGGTCACAGTGGCCACAGATGGCGAGAGACATGATGGTGCTTCCAGTTTTCCGGAAGTCAATAGAGAAGAGTGCGACTCCACTACGCGAATTGGACATTGACCTGATTGATGTTTTAGTAAACAGCACACCGCAATACTTTGACAACGTACTAAATTCATTTGTGGCTATAGCTGCTGTACAAATAGCTCTGGTCGACATGTTATATAGTATGAATATTAAAGCTGACGGTTTAATTGGACATTCTGCTGGTGAACTCGGTGAGATTTTAACTTTTTTAATGTAGTTACACATATATAAAAATACATGAAACGTTCTGCTCGTTTTATTTTTCCAGAAATATAGGTTGCCCCTTGCCTCAAAATGTTGACATTTTCTATTTTTTCTATTTCGTCTTGCTCTGTAGCTGCTGGTGTTCAGTTTTAGCTCATAAAATAATTGTGTTTTCATTAGTAGACAATATATAATTAATTTAACAAAAATTTAAATATGTACGTACAATAAACAAACTATTGTATGATAGATTCTAGTAAATACAAACGAATGATTATTTTAATTAAAATGTTTTATAACTATTTAATTTACAGCTGACACAAAACAAGTTGTGTCTTTACTTTAAATCATAAATCTGAGAAGAAAATAACATTTTACTGCATAGGAATTAACACATGAATCAAAATATGAAATGTATTGTGTATATAAAACTCTTCTCTAGTTTATCAATTTTAATCAAATGTTCATAGGTAATTTTTAGTATCAAGGGCCACGCATTATACAATACACACTTTGGTTTCATGAATCATGCACTGTATGGTCTTCCAGTTAAGTTTAACTCTAAGAAGCTTGACGGTCTGTAAAGGCTTTTTCATTGGCCCCAAAAAAAGTTATGGCCAATGACAACTTTGTCATGTCTGTTTATCTTGTTAAGTATTCTTACAACTGTACAATCTGTTACAAATGATTTTTAAAAATGCCAAATCTTTTTTAAGTCTACATTCTGATTTATTTTTTATAATTGAACTTGCATTGCTATAATTTAGTACTGCAAGTTGTCAAATTTTATATGATTAGGAAATATAACGGAATATCAAACTCATTTAAAAAATGGTGGACAATCTGGAACACCCGGGAGTGGCCCCCTGGAGTGGAGACAAGCACCCAGATAAGAGATTTTGGCACATATTTGAGAGACTTTTACAAACCAGCAGTGGCCCGCAGTGCCTTATAAGCAATTACACATAGCTTGCCCTGAGCATTTATCATATATACTTAAAATATTTACGAAAATTTAAACATATTTATTAAAGCCACAATTTGATATATGGTTTATAGTTTGCACACTTGTTGATTACTTCGCTTCAAAACATCATAGTCTCAAGGCACGCAGAAGCTTGTTAGATTATCGGCTGTATTCAGACTGAAAAAATGTCGTAATTTTAACATATGCATACAAGCAATTAATCATTGTGTTATTATAACAATTTCACTGTCAGTTTATCATTCTCTTTCGAAAATAGTTTTATAAAGAATTTTAATAGCTGTCCAGTTTTTAAATATATGTATTATATTTTGTCAGTGAATTACTTACCGTTTTAACCGATTTTCTTTATTCATTACCTTTAATATTTTATTAGTTTATTTTGTGAAAGTAAACAAAAAATGGCTGAATGCTGCAATGTTGATTATGTAATTAAGGTAGGATTTTGTAATTTATCTTTTTGTCAAAAAAAATAGTATTATTGAAAATGGTACGTTTCATACTTGTGTACATTTTCATAGTAAATTATACGATAAATATTGGTGGCTAACCAGGAGTCTCATTTTAAATAAATTGTTTTGCTAGCCTTGTTTATTATTCAGAACATAATACAGTATAAATGGAATAAAGGTGGTTTTGATGATTTATGTAATTTGACAAATTCTGGTAAAAAACATACTAATTCTGAGAACCATTTATCGTATACTATAAAACTAAAAAATTTTGGCTCTTTGCATATAGACCCTTTGTATCAATGAGCAACTATATGTATCAATTTACCAAGAGTTTTGATGCAGCATTTGCACACATATCGGACATCTCGAACATTCCAAAAAAAGGCAATCTAATTTGAGTCCCAAAGAGTATTGTAACAGGATATTCAGAGAAATAATATATAACGTATTAATGCAAATTAATGATAGATTTCAATCATTTGAATCCGTATCCTTTCTGGAATTTTTACATTCAAATAAATATTCTGAATATAGTCATTCCCCAAAAGTCATTTCCATTCATTACAAGTCAGTTATCCAAACTGACATTATAAGATTAAAAATGAACTGAAAGTAATTTATCTACAAAATTTTGCATTTTTAATATTTCAAATTTACATGAATGTATAAAGAAACAAATAAATATCATAAATCACTGAATTACAATGTAACATGTACATGAGTATACAAATCAATATCATAAATCACTGAATTCAAATGTAATATGTACATGAATATACAAATAAATATCATAAATCACTGAATTAAAATGTAATACGTACATGAATATACAAATAAATATCATAAATCACTGAATTAAAATGTAATATGTACATGAATATACAAATAAATATCATAAATCACTGAACTAAAATGTAATACGTACATGAATATACAAATAAATATCATAAATCACTGAATTAAAATGTAATACGTACATGAATATACAAATAAATATCATAAATCACTGAATTAAAATGTAATATGTACATGAACATGCAAATAAATATCATAAATCACTGAATTAAAATGGAATATGTACATGAATATACAAATAAATATCATAAATCACTGAATTAAAATGTAATATGTACATAAATATACAAATAAATGTCATAAATCACTGAATTAAAATGTAATATGTACATGAACATGCAAATAAATATCATAAATCACTGAATTAAAATGGAATATGTACATGAATATACAAATAAATATAAATCACTGAATTAAAATGTAATATGTACATGAATATACAAATAAATATCATAAATCACTGAATTAAAATGTAATATGTACATGAACATGCAAATAAATATCATAAATCACTGAATTAAAATGGAATATGTACATGAATATACAAATAAATATCATAAATCACTGAATTAAAATGTAATATGTACATGAATATACAAATAAATATCATAAATCACTGAATTAAAATGTAATATGTACATGAATGTACAAATAAATATCATATATCACTGAATTAAAATGTAATATGTACATGAACATGCAAATAAATATCATAAATCACTGAATTAAAATGGAATATGTACATGAATATACAAATAAATATCATAAATCAATGAATTAAAATGTAATATGTACATGAATATACAAATAAATATCATAAATCACTGAATTAAAATGTAATATGTACATGAACATGCAAATAAATATCATAAATCACTGAATTAAAATGGAATATGTACATGAATGTACAAATAAATATCATAAATCACTGAATTAAAATGTAATATGTACATGAACATGCAAATAAATATCATAAATCACTGAATTAAAATGGAATATGTACATGAACATGCAAATAAATATCATAAATCACTGAATTAAAATATAATATGTATTCCTTCTAAGTATGTACTTCTTTACGAATGTAGATTGACAAACATGGATTTTTATATTAACAAGCTTTTTTCAAAGCCGCCTAGGTGCATATTATAGTGTGGATGTAGTGATCCTCAATGTCTTTGTTTGGTTCACAATTTAAGACCATTTACATTAATATATGTGCTTATGCGGTTTTGTTTTTGGCTTTTGGTAATCAAAAATGGTAAGAAAATGAAGCAAGAAACGCAAAATTGGTAAATATTAGATTGGTAAGACCTTTGGTAAACATTTTTGGTAAGATTAAATAAAAAATTTCAAATAAACAACATTTATACATAAGGACATATTAAACCTTGTTCCTCTACGTGTGAATGCACGTAGAGGAACAAGGGCATGAGTGGGAGCGCATAATGCGATTGCAGGCATAGACGCTTGTGCTCATGTGTGTGTTAATAATTTTATATGTTCCTCCCGTTATAGTTTGTCCTGCCGAAAAAGCACTGCACGCCACTGCAAACCAGTGCAGTGGTGAGGACATGTATGTGAGTTTAGCTTAGAGTTAAGGTAGAGTTTTTGGAACGCAACAGTGGACAAGAATTGCAAGAGATTAAGCTATCTACTAGTTAAACTATTGTTAACTATTTACCTACTACACTTTGATTAAACTTTGGTTAAAGTTTGGTTAAACTATTTATCCACAAGGGTGCACTGTTGATAGTTTAATAACAATATATTAATGTTTTCAATTTTATTTCTTCCAGTAATATTGCAAATTTTATTATTTCACTTGTACTACTGCAAAAAGATACAATGAAACAAATAAGCACTAGTCCTTTTTTTCATTGTATTAACAGTTTTCAAGATTGTCGCTCATTTTGTTGCGTTCTATTTATTTCACATTGAACATATACATTCTATATTATTTTATCTTAAAATACAGAAAGATGGAATCGGACCACAATATGATGAAAGTAATTTTATCACAATAAATTACTTAATTACAATTTTTTAGGTTGTGCATATGCTGACGGTGGTTTAACAGCCGAGCAGACTATACTATTAGCCTACTGGCGGGGGCGATGTTCACTAGACGCCCAGCTTGAACCCGGCTTGATGGCTGCTGTCAGTATGAGCAAGGAAGAATTTGAAGCAAAAAACCTTCCCGACATTTTTATTTCATGTCATAACTCAGATAATAGTATTACAGTAAGTGTTGATATTTAATACAGGATTATTTAAACCAACTCTAATTATCTTGGAATAATTTTACCAACAATTTTCATAAAACATTTTTTTTATTTTCTTTTTTTTATTTTTTATTTTTTTTTTAATTTTAAATCTGCAATCAGTCGCCAGACTTTAATCAGATTTGTTAAGTGATACAGTGACGTTTATAGAGCAGGAGACCAGCGTCTCTAAGCCTATTTATAATATGTGGTTTCTTTTTAGTCGCTTAACCACCTTAGCATCATCAAGTAATCCAGAAGCGAGTGGATTGGAATGATGGCTGAGACGTATTAAATGTGTCCTCTTGAAGCGCTCTATCTCAGAGTCCACAGTTGCAGTGTTGAGATATTCATGGATTTCAGTGTTCTTTGTGAACCATGGGGCATTTACGATTGTTCCGAGTATATTGTTTTGCACCCTTTGTAAGCACATAACATTACTTTTGCTTGCAACTCCCCATAACTAGATTCCGTAAATCCATATAGGTTTCAGAATGGCGTTATATAGTAGCAGTTTGTTGTCCACGGAGAGCACAGAATTTCTACCCATCAACCAATACAGGCTTTTAAATTTGTGGTTTCTTTGGTCTCTTTTCATTTTTATATGATGTTTCCAGGTCAAGCGTCTGTCTAGGTGAAAACCAAGGTATTTCACACAGTCAGTTGCGGGCAAGATATTATTTCCCAGGTGAACGGGGGGACAGTCTTCTCTTCTCAAGGTGAACGTTATGTGGCTGGATTTCTGAGCACTGGCTCGTATTCGCCATTTTTGGAGCCAATCTGAGGTAGAGTCAAGTTGCTGTCATAGGGTCATCGTCTACCGCGAGAAAGGCAATATCATCAGCATAGGTAGCAACTGTGACGTCATCTGAAGTTGGCAGATCCGATGTGTATATATTATATAGCACCGGCCCAAGAACTGAGCCTTGAGGCACACCAGCTTCGATGGGGTACAGGGTAGATCTAGCCTCCCCATGTTTGACTTGAAATAGTCTGCCAGTTAAATAGGACTCTAAGATGTGGAATACTGAGTGTGGCAATTTCTCTTTGATTTTACACAGCAGGCCTTTATGCCAGACTCGATCGAATGCTTGCTGTACATCCAGGAAAGCAGCAGAGCAATATTTTTTGTTCTCGAAACTTTGTCGAACACAATGATATACACGGTGGACCTGCTCGACGGTTGAGTGTGCTTTACGGAAGCCAAACTGGTGCTGGGGGACAATATCATTAACATTCATAGCCTCACTAAGTCTTTTCAGAAAAAGCCGTTCCCACAGCTTCGATAGAACAGGAGTGAGGCTTATGGGTCGGTATGAGGAACACTCGTGGGGCGGTTTTCTGTCTTTATGGATCATGACAATCTCTGAGACTTTCCACATATTTAGGAAGTAAGCGAGTCTGAAGATGGCGTTGAATAAACAGGCTAGGTACGTAACACATTTTTTCGGTAATTCTTTGAGGATTCGCGGAGTGATTAGGTCAAAACCCGGTGCCTTTTTGGGGTTAAGACATTTGATTTCAAACGCTATTTCTCTCAGTGATGTTGGCTTGGTGGGTAGGCACAGTTGAATGTCTTGATTAAGTATAGCATCCAGATCAGCCTCCTCCTGGTCGCTCTCATTTGGTTTAAATACTTGGGCCAGATGCGCTGCAAAAGTCTCACATTTGTCTATGTCAGTCCGTGCCCAAGATGACTGGCATCTTATTGGAGGGAATGATTGCTGGGGTTTATTGAGGTGTTTGGTAGCCTTCCACAAAGAATATTCTCCACGGGCAAATGGTGACATTAGCACAAGGGTTTTCCGCAGACAGTTATTTTTTTGTTCTTTAAGGGTTGATCTTAAGTCCTTTATTGCTCTGTTAAGATTGCTCTTATCTACTTGATGTCGTGACAACTGCCAGATTCGTCTCAGGCGCCTTTTCTCAGCTATTTTATTTTTGATTTCTATCGGTTGGGTTATTATAGGATCAAAGGTTTTGTTTACTAACGGGGTGTTTCTCCATGCGGCCACCTGGATAATGTTCGTAATATGTTTGCAGGCCTCATCAATGTCGTCAGTTAATTTTAGTGGGATCCTCAGGTTTATGTGTTCATTAAGATATGAACGATGGCCCTCTCAGTCGGTTTTCCCGTTATGTAGTGTCACTGGTTCTTCTCGTACCACTACTGATGAGCTCACTGTTAATATTAATGGTGTATGGTCGGATGATTCATCTAGACTTGACTCAATTCCAGTATAGAGATCGCTAATACCTTTGGTCACAAAGAAGTCTAGTAAGTCTGGCACCTTGTTTGGATCCGTTGGCCAAAAAGTGGGTTCTCCAGTGGACAGTGGGTGGTACTGATGCTGATCAATGCAGTTTTTGAGCTGAATTCCTCTTGTGAGAGTCAATCTGGAGCCCCAGAACACGTGTTTGGCGTTCCAATCCCTGCCGGATATGAATTTATTGCCCAAAGTTTTGAAGTACAATGAGAACTTACTATCTGTTATTTTATGCTTTGGTGGGCAATAGATCGCCGAGAGGGTAATTGGTCCCACACGGTCCTCCAGTCGTACACTCGTGGCTTGTAGATGTTCAGTTGAGTAAGCTTCAAGAAGGCAATGTTTTAGACTTGATCTTATCGCTAAGGCAGATCCAGCGTGGGTGCCACCATCAGGATGAGGGGTACAGTATATTTGAAACCCTTTTAGATGGTAGGAACTTCTGCTGGTAGAGTGCGACTCGGAAATAAGAACTGCATCCAGCTTATTGGAAGTAATCATAGCTTCGAGTTCGTTTATATTAGAGGATGGTCCATTTATATTCCACGCTGTAACCTGAAGTGACCCCATCATTTGGTAAGTTTAGGAATTAAAGCTGTGAGGAGGCCAAGCAGTGTGTTGATTTGCTGTAGAAGTATGTCTATCTTCTCTGATTGCTTGATAAGTATTTATTCAACTGTGGTAGTTTGTTGACTATGATTGCTATCACTTGCTTTCTTTGTTACATCATGGTTTCTAGGGATTTTAGTAGCTTCTGCATAGGTTTTACTGAGTTTGTTAGAAGAAGTCTTGGGTAAAGTGTTGTAGGCTTTTGAGCTTTCTGTATAAGATTTGGTGATGGTCTCGTTTTCTGTTTTGGGACTGCTTCGTTTGATTTTTCTAACCAAGATCTCCTTATAAACTTGACAGCCCTTGTAGTTTGCAGGGTGATCACTAGCACACAAGGCACATTTTGCTGGCCTGTTCCTGTCTTTTTTGGGACAATCTGATGTTTTATGTCCTTCTCCACATTTGACACAACGGTATGGTCTCATACAATTGTTTTTGGAGTGGCCATACTGTTGACATCGTTGGCACTGAACAATTGATTTTGGCTTGTGAGGATCTTCAATTTTGACTCGTTGGTGGAAAATACATTGCATATCTTTAATGACTTTATTGTTGACATTGGGTTCCAAATTGACGAAGAATGTGTTTGGGGGTTTCTTATCTGCACCAAATCATGCATTGATAATCTCGCCACGAACTATATTTCCCGTCTTTTCTATTTCCTCTACTATTGCATCACGAGGTGTAGTATAGTGCAAGTTTTTGATGACAATCCTATAGGACTTAGTTTCTTTTCTAGTAAAGGTGTGCCCTATCAACCCTTTCTGTCTGATTAGGTCGATTACTTTTTTGTAGTTCTCAGCCGAGTTCACCATCAGGTGCAAAAGGTTCTTGTTTACAATTTTGAATCTGAATTCAGAGGTTGGAATAACTGATTCTACTACCTTGGTGAGCTCGTTAACATCCTCTATTCCATACAAAATTATTGGTGGTGGTTTATTTGGACGAGTGATGTTGGAGTCAGGTTCATCCGCCGGGTCTAGTGGTAGACCAGTGAAACTGTTTTCTATCAGCGTAGGTGGTGATGAACGTGGAGAGTCCTTACGTATTTTGCGTTTTTTGGTTGTTGGTACTCTTTGCCATTGTGGGGGTAGCTGTTCCAGGTCCACAGGCTCATTTGACATGGATGAGAGAATGGATTCGTGAGGTTTGGCTGTATCCATTTGTTCATGATCATATTCTGTACTTCCACTGTAGGAAGATGATCTTTGACGTTGTTCTAGTATTCCTCTGTGAAATACTTGTTGGATGTAGGTCTTTTGGTTTTTGTTTGGTTTTATTGAATCACACATTACGATTCCCACGAGTATGGTCGATTGGTGGTCGCTCTCAGGGTGATGCCTTTCCTGTGAGAAGGCTTTATCCAATGATGTTCGCCAGTTTCATCAAGGTTGGTCGCTATCGACTGTCTCACCTGCCGGTCATTCATCCCCTTGGCGCGCCCCGCACCGTGGGATTAGGGGATTTTTGAAGAGGTTATCTTCCTCGTAGTCCAAGTGGCGAAGCTCGAGACCCACGTTCCTGCGAGACATGACCACAGGTTTACGTTACTGGGGTAGCCCTTCCGGGCTACACATTGGTTTTTCTGTCGGGGTTGTCTCCCTTAGCTAGATATTCGGATTTAAGGCGCCGAGGACTCGCCCTTGCCCTTCTCGCTTTGCTGCCATGATCACGAAGTAGATGTATTGTGCATGATTCGTTAGAGATCACGACATTGCCCGGGGAGTGGGACGACCCGCAAGAAGCAGGTCCACTACTGAATTGCGACGGCATTTCAAAAGTGGCGGGGACATAAGAGATAGGACTTTATGGTGCGCATCTAGTAGCCCAATCATGCACACCTGCGCGTACGCTAACGGCTATAGCTCAGCTTTTTATAGGTCCATGTCCACTAGCATAAGCATGTACCACCGAGGCCAAACACCATTTTCCCCCCCATTCATTCATTAGGATCATTTAGAACAGGATCATTTAAAATCACAGGAATGTACTCTCAGTTCATTCCTATACTGTAAATATAGGAATGTATTGATAGTATTATACATTCCTGTGAATTGTTTAGATCATCAAAATACAGGATTATACTTAAAGAAATTTTATACAAAATAAAAATGTTTAACAAACATTCCAAAACAGATTTTAACTAATAGCACTTTACAATATCGAAATTGTAATTTTATAACTGTCACTTAATTTAACTGAAAATAGAAGCAAGAGACAAATACATTTTAACTTCAAATCAAGACAGAAAACAATAATTTTCCATTATTTATTACTTTTTTAGTAAAAACATGTACTTTTAAAAGTTAACATATAGTATCTTTCCTTATGAATGAGTTTTGTTACCTTTTTTCAAATCTACTTCAAATTAGCAATTAGTAGATCATCACAAGTCTCTATTCAGATTTCAGGTCCGCATGATGGAGTGAAAGAATTTGTTAAAGAGTCGAAGGCTAAAAATATATTTGCAACTATTGTAAATACGGGTGGAATAGCCTACCATAGCAAGTACGTAGAGCCAATAGCTCCTGCCTTGCTAAAAAAATTAAAAAATGTTATTATAAATCCGAAATCTCGCAGTTCACATTGGATTACTACATCTGCTTTGGAAGTAAAATTGAATGATCTAAATGGTATGTAAAACTAGGAACCGATTAAGTATTATTAATCATAAATCAAATTGAAACTTGCTATTTATCTAGAATTACTGTTATTTACTGAGTATTAATAATTTTTAAGATTTAATTTTTGATTCCCTCAGCCTAATTTGAGTTTTATATAAAAGATAAGTATTACTCTACGTTGCTAAATGAGATTTAACGAGTTAATTGTTTTCCAGCAAATCTTTGTTCAGCTGAATACTTCGTCAATAATCTGGTTTCGCTTGTGAATTTTCATAATACAGTTAAGCACATTCCTGAACATGCAATTCTCATAGAGATAGCCCCACATGGCTTACTACAAACTATCGTTAAGAGGTCTCTACCAGAAACAGTCAGTCATATTTCTCTTATGATGCGTTATAATCAGGATAATATAAAACACTTCCTCAATAATATTGGCAAGTTAGTATTTTTGACTAATTTATAAAATGCATAGTAATAATAACTTTTAAGGTATAAAATTCTCTTTTCAGTACTAAGAATGTCAGTATTGTAATTGCTAAAACCTTTAAAATACTTAAGTATATTGATACTGGAAATATGAATTGTTCGAAGGTACAGAACCCATTTTTAATGGAGGAATAAGTTCGAATGTACGGTACATGCGAAGAATATAAAGTATTTTTTTTTCATCCTATTTTTAATAGAGTTTCCTAAATTTTTTAATTCTGTCATATTGGAAAGCATGAATATTACCCACTTTATGGTCTTGGCTATGGCATTTCCCTTATTTAACAAAATCCCATACCGCAATACAAATTTGTGATATAAATTTAAGTAATGGTGCACGAAATATGAAGAATATGTATTTGGCTTTGGTGTAAGACTATGATTTTAATTTTTCTCTTTTTACCATAAGCTATAAGTAGACACACGGAACAAGTTAAATGTTTATGGGTCTTTTCGAGAAAATGTTCATGGGTCTTTTTGCTATTTATTTAAAAAATTTTTAAAAGCAATGTTTCCTCACCCTAATTAAATAATTAAATCTTAGCTCGACACTTATTAAAGTAGGTGTAGCCGTAAATAAATATTATATATGAGTATCTCTAGTGAAATTCTTATTATCAGTATCTAAATGTACCACCATAACAAGAAAGACATGAGTTTTATGTTTTTTGTCATTCAAAATCAAAGAAATCAACCACCATTTTGGAAATAAAAGAATTCTAACCTTAAAATATAATTATTAGTTACAAGGGGAAATTAAAAATTTAAGTATTTCTTCAATTAACCCGATCACACCGTCGAAAGAAAATTCTTTTCTTTGCGTTCAAAATAGACCGAAATCGGTAACTTGGCTCTTAATCATATACAAATTTCTTCCCAGGAAGTTTCCTTTTCATTTTTGGGAACAAATTATCATGGCAGGGACCAAGTTTGGACTGTAGGGTGGTTATCCCCTCCATTCTACAAACTTTTTAACCCACATTCATACATTAACGATTGTAACTATTTAGGACTTTGGAACCATATTAAATCAATATTAGGTGTATATATGTATGTATGTATATATATGTGTATATATATATATATATATATATATATATATATATATATGTATGTATGTATATATATATATATATATGTATGTATGTATATATATATATATATATATATATATATATATATATATATATATATGTATGTATATATATATATATATGTGTGTGTGTGTGTGTATAAAAATTGTAGCTTATATAAATCAGACAGATTTCTAAATTTTTGAAGGCAAAACATTTTATTGGTTTCACTGTAGTGGGACAATTAAATTGAAAGTCTTTCAATGTATTGTTTCAAAAAGTTAATAGTGTTTTCACCATTTCGATTTTGAGCTATGCATTTTCTTTTATTATCTTATAATTGACCTATGGCATTGTCTATTATGTGAAGTCTTTGTTATAAACTACTTATTTACGACATACTTATTTACGACCCTCTCCCTTATTTATGAGCTAGACATAATTCAAAGACCCTGTAATTTCAGTACATTTTATATTTTTCTTTTGATTTATGACCAGCAGAAAGCACTATACAATCCAATCTTGTTTCATCTAATTACCAAGACTAAAAATAATAAAATATGGACTGCCACCTTTCTTGCAGAATAAAGAAACAATTTCTAGAAAATTACCCTTCCTTAACGGTCATGTTCTAGAAATTGCTTTTCTTTTCGTCTTCATATTGTCTCTTATAGTTTTACATTCCAGACCCATCTCTTTAAGATTTTTTCTCTTGTTATTCTTGTTTTATGGTCTAATTTTTTTACAAATAACATAGCATCTTGTTTCTTTTCTTTATGTTTATGTTTATGTCATACTATCCTTATCTTTCATGCTTTTTCCTTTTCATCTCATTTTTGGAACTGTCAGATTCATATTACCTCTCTCAACCATAAATCTAAACTTTCCATAGTGAAGCCTTCTTTATCTTTTATAATAAAAAGCATGTTATTGTAAATTTTGTAAAAGCTGTTTTCCTTTATGAGATTATAACATTGTGTGTCCCAAATTTTGATTGATCATGGGCGTTAGCATTGTTGCATAATATCATGAGACTCGGTGGATTACTTTCTTTTTGAGGTGTAATAATGATGGAGCTATTATTATGTACCGTAACGTTTCCTAAAATAAGGCTTTGTCCACATGGAGACATTTTTGCGGGTATGATAACATTGTCATTCAAATCCATATGCCAGTAAGAGTATTAAGATTTATAATAATAACAGGATCACTATCAAGGGGATTTGACACACTAATAAATTTCATATCTTTTAGACACAACAATATTATTCTCCTAGCAAGTCATATTTTCTGGTGTAGTTAAATGAGAATCCCCCTATTTATTCATTCAATTTATGGTTATTATATCAGGAAATTGAAACTTTTAATTTGCATTTTTATTATCAAAACATGTCCAGTCTCTGGGATTTTTAGTAATGTATGATTAGTATATTGTTATGGTTTTTGACGCAAATTTCAGAAGCTATGTTCTGTGACGAGTATTTGTATATGTGATTGGATTTAGATTTGTGTAATACCTCAGTTTCAGAGTGTCTTGTAACAATATTAGACATGATAATAATTTTTGGTTTTTTATCAAGTCAGAATATATTTTGGCTACTTTGACATGGTTCTTTGCAGGATATCTGAGATTAAGGAAGAGAGATAGTTGAAGTGTTCAAATTGTTTGTCTCAGAATGATTTAAGTATGCAAAGAACTAATATAAATTTTACATTAAAATTCACTTCTGAACACTGCTTTCCATCATCATCTCTGCGTCACCATCCTTAGATTTTTTGTTTTTTTTTTAGTCACTGCCAGCCATGTTAACATCGAGATTTATAACTATTTGTTATAAATCTCGATGTTGATAAAGCACATGCTAATAAAGCCATGTGGATGCTTATAATTACGTTGTTGGCTGTGTGTTCAACCTGCCTTAAAGATACCATTTGTAATAAAATAAATACGATAACATTCATAAAATTAAGTGTCTAGTTCCGGTATCAAATCTTTACATGGTTATAACATACAAAACGAACAGAACACATGACTCACTACTAGCTATATGCTAAATATAATAAGAGGAATAGTCAACGAAATTGCATATGAAAGTATATTTGTATTGAGGTCGATACAAATCACTTTAACTTTTCATGATAACATGTGGAATTTTACCAATATTTATTATGTCTTATTCTTCCCTAGTTTCAGTCACATACATTAAAAAATTATTAAATACTGGATACCAACTAATTTTTCTTTGAAGTCAAAACAAAACATCTTATATAGGTATTTAATTACTTAAGATAATTGATTAAACTTGGTTTATCATTTCCTCTGTATTTTCAAAAGTTTTTTTACTGCAGGCATTTAGTTTATTATTACTCTTTATTTACGTTTCGTAATAACCTAAAGTGAAAATTATTTACGTACATTTTGTCTTTCTTGTCGTAATATCCAACATAGATTTGATAAATTATGTGCAAAACAAAACACATCCCACATGTATAGTTTGATTCTCACTAATATATGTTGTATATAAGAACAAGATAAAAATATATCTAATAAGTTAGCAGAATTCATGCTTAAGACGCAAGAGACAATTATTTATATTGCGGTTTTGTTAAAAGGACGAAGGGATATCATTGAAATTGTCCATTCAAATAAAATGGTGTATACATATAAATTTAAGAAAAATACTGCAATTATTTGATTGGGACACATTCTTCATTTTTATAAAAAGTTTTAGTGGTAACGTGCAATGTTATTTTGTAATGATACAGTGATGAAATTTAATGAAAAAAAACATTGACCAAATTAGAAAACTTTTTTGCTTTAACCTCTAAAAATCTATGGCATAATAGGTTTTATTCAATAATTTAGAAAATTTAAATATAACAATTGATAGAACTTCAAATTTTGTGCCACGTTACATATATTCCGGCCATTTCTAATTCCGGTATTGACATTAAAGCTTCAAAACCAGCAGCTACAAATAGCAGTAAATTAATTTGATGTTTCAAGACTATACATCGCTGGTGCGCAGCCACAAGTGAGTAAACTATACGGGCCTGTCAGCTTTCCTGTTAGCCGAAGCACACACATGCTTGCGCCATGCATTAAATGGGATCATAGTACGGCATGGGACTATCCTAATTTCAACGAGAAAGGTAATTTTAGCAAATTTGTCAACATTGGTTACAATAAATGAGTATATATGTCTGTCTCCGTAAGCATTTTAAGAACACAAATTCTGTTGCTGAGCATAATCTTGGTTAATAATTGCATACAGCTCAACTTAAACAAATGTTCGCTATGTTATGCCTTATTTAGATTACCATAGAAATGAATAACAGTGATAATTAGATGAAGAGTGATAAAAGCATTTTTAATAAGTACAAGAGGTACAGTTTTTGTTGTTCTTATTTTAATATGGAAAAAAATGTAATCTTAAGTACAGATAATTTATTATTCTTTATTTTACTTCTTTAGTAACTTGTTAGCACTCTGCCACAATGCTTAATACTCTGTCAGAAGCTTGTCCGTTATACTAATGAGAAACCAGGTAGTCTATCTTTTTACTTTTTAAGGTTTTAAGTAAAATTATTATTATACTAATAAGTAGTTCTAACACTAATAGGTATCTGTACTTTCATTTACTTATATTTGTGATTACAAAAATATTTTAAAGTCCGCTCTTTTTGAAGCAAGAAATGTGACAGAGTGTTATTAATATATTTTGTTTTTTAATATGAATAATGAAATATCGGGTTATCCAGAAGTGTTTATTTTACAGTTTTAATTTTATAGTTTTGTGTTACCCAGAAGTCGTTACTTTATAGTTTTAATTGTATCAGTTGAAATTTAAGGTTTTTTAATTTAGGGCAATGAGATCCTTTGACGACCTTGAAGAGTTGGATTTTCAAACTCCGCCCCTTTCTTTTTCCGATAAATTAGAATCATCTCAGGCACTCGGCATATTAACAAACTAAATTAACCAATATAACTTTCCATTTTGACTGCAGTGCCGCTCGATTTCGTTGCAAACTATTGTGGCCCTGTCGCAGTAAAAAATACCTTTCATATTTAATAGCGTTTGACATTTGTGCAGTATTTTGTAAAGCAACATTGCCTCATAGTGAAGAACATAACAGGTTATGTTCATCGACCTGTTATGTTCTTCAGTTTGTGGAAGATTGTTTGTTATTATTTTTGGGGTGTTATTATATAATATTAAATTGGGGTGATCCGTTTTTTCTTTTGGATGTGAAAGAAGAACAAACAAATACACTTTCGAACTTTTCATATTTGTTATAATTGTTATATTAGTTACGATGAGGTTTTCCGAGTTGAAAGTACCATTTCCTGGCTTGCCAACTACCGCGAAGAAAATCATGTAGATATATTGCTCAATTGCGATGTGAAAGAACAAGAAGCAACACTTCGGTATTTGTAATATTAGGTGGGATTATTATATTAGTTAGGATGACATTTATCTTTACACAGAAAATCACCTCGATCTGTAGCTCCAATGCGATGTGAAAGTAGGAGAAACAAACATACTTTCGAATTTTTTATATTATTTCGTAATGTCATATTAGATAGGATGAGATTTCGCGACTTGGTAATTAGCCTATTTCATTTTCTGATCCACTACTTAATTCTGTGCAGAAAGTTACATTGATCTGATACTCCATTGCGACGTGAAAGAAGGACAAACAAACACACTTTTGTATTTCTAATATTAGTTGGAATTGTAATATTGGTTGAATAATAGATATTAGTTAAATAATAGAATTGTAATATTCGTTAAATAATAAAGACGTAAAAGAAGGACAACCAAAAATACTTCCTGATTTTTAAATTTTGGGATTGCTATATTAGTTATAATAAGTTTGTCCACATTGAAAAGTAGCCAATGTTATATCCTGGTTCATCAACTATCGCTGTGCAGAAAGCCATAGCGATCTGTTGCTGTATTGTGAATTGAGAGAAAAAAAAACAAACAGGCTTTCGAATTTTTATTATTATTTGGGATTGTCATATTAGTTAGGATGAGTTTTTGCAGGTTGATATTTTATCTATGTCATTTCTTATTCTCCGCAATAAGTATCATCGAACTGTTGCTCTGTTGCAACGTGTAAAAAGGACAAACACAAATACTTTCAAATTTTTAATGTTATTTGAGAATGTAATATTAGACAGAATGAGATTTCTTGAGTTGGCAATCAGCCTATTTCATTTCCTAATCCACCATCTAATTTGTGCAGAAAGTTACGTCGATCTGTTGCTCCATTGTGATGTGAAAGAAGGACAAACACACATACTTTCGAATTTCTAATGTTATTTGAGAATGTCATATTAGATACGATAAGATTTCCCAGGATAGTAAGTAGCCTGTGTTATTTTCTGGTTCGCTAACTATTTCTGTGCAGGAAATCACATTGACCTGTTGCTGCATTGTGACGTGAAAGAAGGACAAACAAATATACTTCTTGATTTGTAAATTATGGGTTTGTTATATTAGTTAGGATAAGATTATCTACATTCGAAAGTATAAAAAAATGTCAATATCTCTGCTGCTA
This sequence comes from Druceiella hillmani, assembly GCA_039881145.1. Classification (NCBI taxonomy): domain Eukaryota; kingdom Metazoa; phylum Arthropoda; class Insecta; order Lepidoptera; family Hepialidae; genus Druceiella; species Druceiella hillmani. The sequence continues at coordinate 19,885,393 of JAYKKI010000035.1, forward strand.
AACTAAACTTATTCCTACGATATTAAAACACAGATCCAAGCCTAAGATTTAAATGAATTTAATTATGTCACTTTATAACTTTTTGGGGTCACATAAAACCTGAATATTTTTGGAAGAAACAGCAATTGCCATTCAATTGCCAAAAAGAATAAACACTAGATGCCCAAACAAGAAGTAATTTTTCCCGAACTTCCACTTTTTAGTTTAAACACTTCCATTTTTTTGGAGTAATACATATAACAGTAGTAGAAAGTTTCACGAAAATAATATTTTTAACCATTACCAATATTATAAACATTCAGGGATAAACCTTTGTCAATAAATCACTGTAGTCAAGTTTTAGTTTTGGTTACTTCTGACCTGCACTTGGATTTTAATAACATGCTGTGACACTTAAGTAGAAATTATCTTTTTATTCTCTACTATGTAATATTTTACACAAATATTTATAATTCACGATAGCCATCCTTTAAAAATAGAATGGAATTGGCCAGTATATAATTTATCTGAGAATTAATTTTCAGAATACTTAGTCACAGTGCAAACATGCTTATTTTTATTTTTCATTATTTCAGTTTTTTCTGCTGGCAACAATATTTATGAATTTGATCTTAGCAAGCCCGAGAATAAATTTTTAACAGAAAATATTATTAGTGGCACGGCATTATTTCCGGTTACGGGTTACTTGGTAAGTTTCAGCAATTTCATATTTTGAAGTACATTCTGAATAGAAATATTAAGCATTTAATGAATTGATAGTTTTTAATCATATTGGCAAGCATATCTATTGTACCATTTATAGATGTTGGTGTGGCGTTCCATTGCCAAGTTAAACAATACAAATCTAGAAATGATACCAGTTATCTTCGAAGACGTGGAGGTGCTGAGTACAACAACACTCCCAAAGCAAGGGAAAGTGAAGTTTTCAGTGAATCTACTACACGGAACAGATTATTTCAATGTGACTATTGAGAATACTGTAGCCGTGTCGGGCACTGTTCGCATATGTAAAGAGCCTGAAGAAGAAACAATCAAACTAAATGTAACTGATAAAAATTCTTATTCAAATGCAAATCATCTTTATAAGGAGCTACGGTACAATATTCTTACTTCTATTTTGAATTGAATATGACAAGATATATGATGTTAGTACTGACAATATTAATTTTTATTATTAAACCCCTGTCTCAAGGTGGATTCAATATTCTATGATACAATTTCCAAATTAAGTATCATTTAGATATTTTTCTCTATTCATTTAGATATTTTGCTCTTATGTGAAGGATAACTTTGCTGAATTTGAATTTACTTTGTAGTTTTACTTATTATTTTTATGTAACAGTAACAACACGGCACCAAATTTCTTATTCATAATTGATATTTGCAGACATACTTACCTGGTATTGTATTCAGCATTCTGTTCAAAATATAATATTTTAACTTTACCTGCGGGTAGTTGGTTTTATCAAGTTACAGACACATAGTTTATATTCATATATTGCTTAATATTTTACTTTTCTTAGATTCCTTATTTGGGTATAAATAGTGAGTTGGTGGCGAGGAAGGGAAAGATAATTGTAAAGAGTTAAGCTATTTTATGCATGGTTTATTGTTATTCATTAAAGCTATTCAGTTAAGCTATTTTATGCATGGTTTATTGTTATTCATTAAAGCTATTCAGTTAAGCTATTTTATGCATGGTTATTTTTTTTAACATTATTAGGAAATTTGGTCAATAATAAAGTACTGGATTAATGCGATACAATAAACACTTAAAGTGTTTATTGTATCGCATTAATCCAGTACTTTTCCTACTATAATTTTATTGTGTAAAAATAATCACTGTTTATTGTTTGCGACAAATTTATATTGAAAATCAGTGTTGTAATTAAAGTATATTACTAATTGTAAAAAAATTTTGTTATCCACCACAATTATATTTTCGAGAGACCCAATGATGGAGATGGAATAGGTTACTGTTCAGTATTCTTCGAAATATATTCAGTAACTTAAAAATGATAAGAGAGAAGCAATGTGGACTCTAATGGATTAGCCATTAGAGTCCACATAGGACTACCTCCTGCCGTGATATCCTAGTACTACCTACTAGGATATCGCCTCTGTAATTTGGTATTTTATTCACAAACTATGTTGCTTATTGAAGTGTTTCAATTGAATTTTGACTCTCATGGCATTATTCTTTACGCTCTGAGTACGCAGTAGTACAGGGACCTTGGTAAACGTCTAAAGTACCTATAGTTTTATTAAACTTATGAAGGCCATAAATATAGTTTTTTAGCTCCCTCGATGTCAATCTCTGAATATTTTGTAAAGTATCGTCAACTACTCATCTGTATTCCCATTCTTTGTCTTCAACTGCACATTGTGTTATTATTTTAAAAAATATATTATATGTTGAGCTATTATTAGGGCATCTAGATTATTTTGTATTGCGTGGATCTGTACTCTTTATGTATTCATGGAAAAGAGACTTAAAACTTTAGTATTAAACATTTTTTGAGAAAACCATTAATAAATTCTATTGCTAATTTCACAGACAGCAAGGTGAAATGAATTGACTTCCTTAGTCACGTATTGAGAAAGTGATGCATTTTTGTAATAATATTCCAAATTTCTAATAAACCAATTTTATGGCAGAATCCACCATGGATTGCTCTTTTATCCACTCGTATAATGAAAAAGCACTTTTGTTTAAAACCAAATTCAATACAGAAGAATAATTGCTTTCACTGCACTAGAGCTAATATAGCTGCGGCTTCTTGTCTTTCACTTGTGCCATAGATCTTGTATGATTTGTTATTAAATCTCCTCAGATAGTGTATATAAAGCTAAAGTGTGAATTATTAAATTCTGTGATTACTGTTCATCTGACATTCCGTATGCATTCACTTCTCATATTCCATTAAAGTATGGAGAATATATGTATGCGTCAAAACCATGCAGAACTTAAAAACAGCTATACATGTAGGAACGTTCCAATTTGCTATCTCTTTTAAACGAAACTTAATACAACTTAATATGTAATTTGTTAAGATTGATATTTACTTCAATCAATGTCAAATAGTTTTCCTTCATTTTCATAATTTTTAAAATTACCTAGTTAAAATAATGTTTTTTAATATAAATTCATGGGGGTAGAATTGATATTTATCATTTATGCACAATAAAATTATAATAGAAGCCATACTATATTACAGGTGGTTACAATACAATAGATACTTCAATTTAAAAAAAAATGTATTTTTTATTTATCGCACCGACAAGTAATGCTAAAACAAAATTATTTTTTAACGTTAGTTTTTTAGCGCCAACAAAAAAAATCTCTTTATTGGAGCATTTTTTTATTTTAACTTTCATTTAAGAACATTTCTAGTGAGTTTAATGAAAAAAGTATATGATGTTTCGTTTGGAAGAATTAAACAGAGATAAAGGAAGATAGAAATAATAGCATATTTTGAAATAATCATCTTTACAATTTATGACATTTTTCTATTATGATTCAAGCTTATAAATATCTTTTTTTTGTGAAAAAATTAATCTTAGTCAAATTTCACTTTCATTTCTAATGTTTAATACATTAAAAATTAATTCGAATTAAACGAAAACGAACGAAAAAAATTTCGAAACTAAGAAAAAATTATAAACGCTCGGAGAAATGTTAGACAAAGGGAGGTGAGATAAAATTTTACATGATAATGTAAACATTTTTTCTGTGTGAGTACAGCAGAGTGAAGTCCTGTGTTATCTGTACTTTCTTATGATTCAATCTGGTTGCTTCTACTTTCACAGTTTGAGCTTAGTTGTCAACACTGCATTGCATAGGAACCAAAACAAAAACCACAAAAGCGTTTTTGATTACCAGTTACAAGTACTTTGAACATGGAATTAAATTATACTAAGGTTTAACATTGCATTAAAGTTTTATCGGTTTGATTTATTGTTAGATCTTGTGTTGTAAGTGACTAGTTCGTTAACATAATAATAAGCAATTTGCATGCATGTATCATCAAAAGTGACAACAAACACACTAAATAGCTAACAAAGCTTGTTCATAGATGATAGGAAATTTAGAGCTGTCAATTAAGTTTAATTGGCTGTAAACTTACGTGTAAATTTATTTATATGTTAAGGAGATATAAGTTATTATTACAGATTGTAGGTAGATTTTAAAGTAAAGTAGCTGTTAGAATTTTTATCCCTCAGTCTTTTATTGAGTATAATTATATTATTGATCTTTCATGTGTTATATTGTGTCAAAGGAAAGCATAAAAGTTTTTAACATAATATATAAAAGTTTTGCCTTTTATAAGAAAGAAACATAAAAAAGTTAAACTTAATGTACTAATCCCTACAACACAGCTGACAACTGTCATTCCCACGACCATTACGCACGGTATATAGATTCCTTTTCCTACGATATTGCAATAGAGGCCGAATTAAAACGCTTGGAGAAAATATACACTGCAGGATTAGACAATTTTCAACAAAAACTGGATGACTTACGTCCATCGACGAGTGTCTCAAAAGCCACTCTCGAGACACTAAACGCTGAATTTGTGAGCTTCCGTAGTAAGATCCAAGAAATATTGGGCTCATTGGTATCGAAACACACAAACTTGGAGTACCGGGTGCAGGAGCTGAAAGCTAAGGGACGTCGCAACATTATTCTGATACACGGCGTGAAGGAGGACAGCATGGTATCGCCTACAACAGCTGCCCTTGATGTTATAGTCACGAAGCTTGACTGCTTTGCAATAACTGAAGCCAGTCTAGACGCGTGCTATCGCCTGGGTGTGGTTAATATGCAGCGTAAGACTCCTAGGACTATACTGGTAAGGTTTGTTTGCCGAGATGACCGGTATAAAGTTTGGTCGCTTAAAAAATCATTAAAAGGAACTCGCATACTCATAACGGAATCACTCATACGACCATGGCAGGAGCTGTTCACTTTAGCACGATCCATTTTCAAGGTCAATAACTGCTGGACGCGCGACAGGAAAATTGTTGTAATGTTTCTAGACGGGTGTAAGGAAATTATTACACGTCCTCAACAACTAGACAAGGCCAAAAATAGATTATTGACTTTGCAAACCACTAATAGCAGCGAACGTCGCACATGGTCACGTAATATAAAGTAAAATAAAGGCACGAATTGTATTTTTAAGATTGTTGCAATATCTTAATCGCAGGTACGATCTATATAATACTTTAAGTTTCAATTTATATTAGCATTTTCTATTCACCTTTATTTTATTTTATTTTTAAGTTTTTATGTATTTATATTTTACATATCAATTAGATAATTTATTTACTTACATATGTAATTAGGTTAATAACTGCACGGGTGCGAATGTATTGTTTACGCATTGTGTGAGCAGACACTGTGTCTATTGCCATGCCGTTTGTAATTTATGGTCTGCGCACATAGATCACAAACTCTTGCGTTTTATCTTTACCATGTTTATAAATATTTATTTTTTTTTATTCTCTTTTTTAGTATTATTGGTTATATCAAATGTAATTCAAATTCTCAATTTTAGGTGTTTGTATTTACTTGTTACATTATGTTAGCTGTGTTATTTTTTTTTGTTTTTTTATTTCTTATACACATTTTTTTTATTTTTTTGTTGTTTGTATGTAATTTGTTTCTGGTTCCCTTTTTTTTTACTGGTTAATACTATTTAATATAACTTTATAATATATTGACATGTCGTCCACATCTTCCTCAAATCCCTTTCATTCCTTTTCTTCCAACGATTCGCTCGATTCTTCGCCTGACGATACATTTTTCGACACTTCCAATAATCCTATACATAATATACTTCAATCTGCTTTTATCTCCTCACAACCAGATTTTCATTTATGCCACATCAACACCCAGAGTATTCCGTGCCATTATTCAGATTTCATTAATTATTTTGAAAATCTGAACCTTCACGCATGTCCTGTTAGTGAGACCTGGTTCAAAGCTTCACTCGCATCAAATTTGTACTCACTGCCAGGTTACGTTTTAATACGTAACGATCGTATTTCTAGTCGTGGCGGTGGTGTTGCTATATATCTTCGGGCTGACCTACCCTTCAAAATTATCGCAAAACCTTCCACTGGATGTACGCCCATAATGAAATACTTATTTGTCGTAGTAACTTTTTTTCAAGTCAAGTTACTACTTGGTGTCATATATTCTCCTCCTGATGTTTCGTATTTCGGTGATTTTGAAAGTATAGTTGATCACTACCTACCTTTATACCCTCATTCATTGATTTTGGGTGATTTTAATACCTCCCTATACAAGCATAACACTAGAAGCGGAAAGCTTTGTAACATTGTCAAGGCAGGTAACCTCACCATTCTCACATCCTTTGCTTCATTTCATGCCGATAATTGTCACTCCCTTCTCGAAATCAATAGTCGTATTGACCTACCATCTTTTCTTGAGGATGCCAGATCCATTAACTGGGATACAATTGCGATGAATCACTCTGTTGATGAAAAACTCAGTTTTCAATAGTTGTATCACTAAACTGCTCGATAAACATGCTCCCCTAAAACTCGTCACAATTAAGCGGAGACCTGCACCTTGGCTAAACGATTCTATTAGAAAAATGATGGCCAAACGTGATCACGTTAAAACTAAGTACAAGACTGATCCCAGCCCAAATCACTGGGAGAATTTTAGAGTGCTTAGAAATAAATGTTCGCAAATGTGCCGAAATGCCAAAAAACACTATATTTCTGCATCATTACGTGATTGTACTCCTTATATAATATTTGGAAGTTTTTGGGTACTCTAGGCATTGGAAAATCTTGTATCACTTTGGAGAGCTGGCGATTGGATATCGACCAATTAAATTCACATTTTTCTACAACACTCATGGTACTTGAACCAGCTATTAAGTCTGCAACTATGAACGGTATCTCGTCTTCATCCGTTTCTAATGAACATCAATACGCTAAGGGATACCTGTGAGTCCGAAGTTAAAGCTAATCTTCTTGCGATAAAATCCATGGGATTTGATGGCTTAAATATTAGTGCTCTTAAACCAATAATAGATATCGTGGCTCCGGTCATCGCTGATATTTATAATACCTCTTTGAAAACTGCTGTCTTCCCTTTGGAATGGAAAAAAGCCTATATTGTGCCCGTACCTAAAATTTTATTACCTACGCAACCCAAGGATTTTCGGCCCATATCTATCCTACCACTTCTATCTAAAGTCTTTGGACATATTGTTCATGGTCAACTTGTTACTTTCTTCAATGCTCATAAGTCTCTAAATCCACTTCAATCTGGCTTTAAAGCTGGCCACACTACCTCAACTGCCCTTGTTAAGGTTACTGATGATATACGCTTGGCTATGGATAATACACAAGTCACTATCTTGTGCTTCTTGATTTCAGCAGAGCTTTCATCTCTGTTGACTTCGATATTCTTCTTCCCCCTTGAAATATCTTAATATATACCAACATTCACTTGAGTGGTTTAGTTCATATCTTCATGGACGCAGGCAATGTGTTAAGTTGTCAGATACGTGTTCTGAGTGGACTGATCTTACAGCTGGTGTACCTCAAGGTGGAGTTCTATCTCCTCTCCTCTTCTCAGTATTTATTGATGATGTTGTTAAAAACATTTCTAGCAATTATCATCTCTATGCTGGTGACTTACAAATCTATGCGCACTCAAACCTCCATTCCTTATCAAAAACATTGACATCCTTAATCGAGATCTCGCTTTAATTGATCAGTGGGCTAATGAAATGGGTCTTTTGGTTAACCCAAGTAACTCACAAGCTATCATCATCGGTAGTCAAAGACTGACTTCTAAAGTAAACCTACCTAGTTTACCGAAATTAGTGCTAAATAGTACAATAATACCATACACGTCAAAAATGATGTTAGTCTATGAGTAAATGATGCATGTTTTCAACAGGAGACACTCTTTGAAACGTCTTCAAAATTTTCTACCGACTAAAACGAAAATCTACCTTTGTCAAACACTTTTATTACCATTAATTGATTATGGAGACGTGTGCTATCCTGATCTTAATGAAGAATATTTGTGCAAGTTGGAACGTCTTCAAAATTTATGCATTCAGTATATCTTCGGCCTCAGAAAATATAGACACATTTCTGAATACAGGTCACTTCTCAAATGGCTGAAGATCCGTGATCTACACCAACTTCACATACTTACAGTTTTGTTTTAACATATTAAAAAATCCTCATAGCCCAAATTATGTTAGTGGCAAATTTAAAGATTTGTTTGCTCACAGCCTTGGGCTGCAATCTGAAAGTTCACACACCATACTTATTCCTAAACATACCTCTACCACTTACGAAAAATCCTTCACTGTCCAAGCAGCAAAAATTTGGAATCACTTGGATCCTGACATCAGGAAAATCACGTCTCTAAATACTTTCAAAGATCGAGTGAAAAAGTTCTGCTTCTCCTGAAACCTTTTCCTTTGTGTCCTTGCCCTTTCCTGTCTTTCCCATCCCAAATCATGTCAATATTTTGTTTTCTTTTTTAATTTATTTTGTATTTTTTTTTGTCTAACGTGCTATGAAAAATTTTCATTGTAAAATCTCTTACAGTCTACCAACTAAATTTCAATACAAATTGTTATGGTTGACTGGAAGAGATTGCTCATGTAGCAATAAGTCCGCCATATGTACTGTACATAAAAGTTAATAATAAGTTATATTGTTTCAGCCTTCGTGGATATGAATGCAGTGGAATTCAAGACATTGTCAGTTGTAATGAAGGATGTTCCACAGCAATAATTGCATGGCACAATAACTGGATTACATTTCTTGATGCCATGATCTATTTGAGTATATTTTCTCAGAGCTCTAGAAAATTATGTGTTCCTCGCCGACTGCAAAAATTGATTATCAATCCTAAAAAACAACTAAAAATACTAAACTCTTTGTCCAGTGAAAAGCATATACCAGCTCAATTCGATGTTGCTCTCAATGTAATTCATTGTGGAGGTGTAGAAATTCGCAGAATAGAAATGAGTCCCATATTGAATGAAACTGAAATGCAATGTCCCTTAATAGAAAAATATATTTTCGTTCCCTTTGAAGGGACTACACTACCTTCTAAAGATGAAGCTTTGAGAGCTACTTTGCACATTGCTCTAGAAAACGTTGGTACATGGGATTTAAGAATTGTGGTAGTAACATCTAGTTCATCTGCAAAAAATTTACTTGCAACAAAGACGAGAGATATCTTACAATCAGCACCAAAAGTGAATGTTCAAATTTCAATGGCGGCTGTGCAATCATCTTCTCTCAATGTACACAAATTTACGGACCCTGCTATTATGGTGACCTCAAAGGACATTCATTCGGGTTCCATGGAAAACAAGTGTCATTTAATCTTGGCTAGTAACCTTATCCAAAACAATAAATTAGGCAGTCTGCCAAGTATGTCACAGTGTTTAAATATACACGGAGTTATTGTTCTGGAGGAAAGTACAATTAGCATAGATAATAAAGTGCTTTCTGAAGACCTGAAAATCTTTGATTTAGTGGTGTTATCTTTTATTACGACAGAAGATTGCTCTTACATATTATTGCGAAAGAAATTTGTATTGCCTCATGATTGCAGTATTGTTAGCCTAACAGAAAAAAATTTAACATGGGTAGAAAATTTGAAACTAGTTCTAAGGAATAATACCAATACTAATGGAAGAATTTTCATCATATCACAGAATGAGAGAACTTCTGGAGCAGTGGGTTTAATAAATTGCCTGCGATGGGAACCAGGTGCTCAAAATGTTCGTCTTTTCTTCATACAAGATGATAATTTGGAACATTTCAATGTTAAATCAAATTTCTACAAGCAACAAATTCAAAAAGATTTATTAGTAAATGTATATCACAAAGGTCAATGGGGTTCCTATAGACATTTTCCAATTTCAGAGGGTATTGACTCAAATCTATTACCGGTAAGTTACATAAAGATTTAATTTTTTGTAAATTGAAGCATATTTAATAATGTGTGTTTATAAATAATGTTGTAGCATCTTTCTATTGATATGGTACAATTATATTTATAGGAACCTAATACCAAACTAAGATCCTAGAACTTAATACATATATGAACATAATTTGTATAACAAATGCTAATTAATTATTTATTTTTGTAATTTTGTATTTCTGCCTTCCAATTTAATGACACAAAAATCATAGAATAAGACTTAGTTAACAGGATACTTATTACCAGAATTCTGAAAATTTACCTCTGTCTAAATTGATGGTATACGAGAATTTAGACGGGAAGATTATTCAACTTACATATAAAATTTACTTCCTAAGGTTGTTGAATACATATATCAAAATTATGTGGGAGTTGTAAAGACCTGCAATAATATGACGAAAACATTTTATTCTACAAATTTATGTACTTGTCTTCTCCAGATACGATCCTATACTTAGGTATTTTTCTTGTAAAAGAAATTTAAAAATGTCACGTCTATAAATAATGCATAACAGATAGGTACCTACATATACTTTGTTGCACAATTGTTTTTAAAGCCAATGATATTTATTTCAATAGTTATTGTGTTCTAAAAATATTCATTCAATTGTACTTGATGCTAGTGTCATGAAAATTAAATGCTACATTCTGTTGTGCAAAACACTCAAAAACTTTGGATTTCTTAATTTTTGTCTAATTTGGTTTTAAACTTTTGCAATCTTAGTAAATTGTTTTTATACATCATTCTGTTTTTATGCAATGGATTTTGTTTTGTTGCCTTGATGTAATTTTTTGCATATTTACTTACAAAATATTATCTGTATATATCTAAAAAATATTAATTTTGTTGCTATTAATCATGCTCAAAAATACTTTTGGATTAAGACTATAACATGTCCAAAAAGTTTGTAATTCACTACATTGTCTATAGCAAACAAGTATAATCCATTTTCATAATTATTTATATAATATTTCTGAAAATTACTACCTGGTTTTATTAATTTTAACCATGTCTCTATGGGATATTAGTAGAGACGTAGTGCAAAGTAAAATGTTGTATTAAAAAATTCAAGAGAACATTTTATAAAAATGTTCTGTTTCATTTCTGTTAATAAGAATAATACATGCATGCATAATAATATGTGTATGCAAGTTGTGTTAAAATTCATTATTTTTATTATTCATTATTGTTATTATATTGATATTTTATCTTGCAATCCATTGCATATTGTATTATATTTCCTTAATTCAATAGGACTTAATAAATAATTAGGAAGTCCCTCCAGCATCATTTAAAGCTATAGGGAGTAAAGATTTGTTTTTGTAAACATATCTTGATTATTTAATTTCTAAAGGACTGACAAAGTCCTTTCGGTATAAAATATAACGACAAATTGTTTTTACATTTGCATATCAGCTGAGAATATAGTTGCACTCAAAAATAAATATTGTTAAAATTGTCTTTTATATATCTGCATTTTGAAATTGATTTTGTACCCCAAAAGTAATTTTAAGTTTGATAGGAATTAATTATTAATTGCATTTTATATCATTATTATTTTATAGAATTAATTACTATACTGTTTAGTTACGAAGTGACTGAAAGGCAGCCTTTCATTTCAGATGGAACATGCGTATGTGGATACTTTGACAAGGGGTGACTTGTCAAGCTTACAGTGGATAGAAAGTCCAATTAACACCACAAAATTAAACTTTTCCAAACACCAATTGTGTTCCGTTTATTACTCTGCTATTAATTCAAAGGACATGTTATTGGTCAATGGGAACATATCTTCAAAGTCATTTCACTTCAAGACTGATGACGTATGTTTTAAAAATAGAAAATCATTGTTTATTAAATCTTACAAAGGTGCATGGTATGTTATAAGTACCAACAAAAAATTCCCTTTGATTGCACATGATATATATAAATATCACATTGCACTCAAATCTTTCAAACCTATTTCTTTCATTCCAAATTATATGAACACATCATAATTGTGTAACCTAAATAATGCACAAATCTATATTTATACATTTGGTGCTCGTAAATACTATGTGCGTTTGAAAGATTTTATTCGTAATGTAACTAAAATTTTATCCTGAGGATTGAAGGTTGAGACCTCAACTTTGTCTAAAATCTAAATCATGTGTAAAATTTCTAAATTTTATGATTGCCTTTATAATATGAACATAGCCACCACATCTGATGGAAGCTAAATGTGTTCAATAGCGTATGTATTTAGAAGAACTCTTGAATCCCTTCCTTCCTGACTGGGATACAGGAAAGACATTTCACAGCGGAAATAGTACTTGAAACCCTTTAAATTTACCACAGTTTTGAATGAATTCTATGCTTTGGAGTGGAAAAAAATGTTCTATTTAAAGAATTTAAATTGAGGCATGATATTTAATATGTTGGTTATAAAATTAAACCCCAGTGATTAACACTTTATTATTAATAATCCTCAATAGATCTGTATTGCCTATGTTCAGTTAATGCAGTGTACATCTACATTACCACTGCCTCAAAACATTTGTCCATTGTCTTAAATTGTTCATAATACAAAATTTCGTTACTCAAAATCTCAATATTTTCTAAAGCTTGTGTGTGTTCATGTTTCCCCTCATAGTTTTCCACTTTTAGCCCATTGAGATTAATTTATCTGTAATGAAATGTCTTATTAGCTTGTGCCTAAAAGACCACAAAACTATATATGCAATAGTCAATGATGATCTCAATGCTAAAATTGGTGCAAAAGAGAATGATGACTCTGAATCCATGATGGGCAATTTCAGTTATGGCAGTAACAACCCTAGAGGATGCATGTTAATTAACTTTCTAGAACAAAAGAAAGTTGAACAGGATTTCAGTCTTTAAAAGAGATATATATGATAAATGATATATATATTAAAAGTCATAATTGTGTAGTTAAAAATATTAATATCTTAAATAATTTCTACACGGAAGGTGACCACCTTCTCATTTATGAAGTAATACAAATCAACATAAGACCAGAAAGGTACACATCAAATAAATGGAATAACACTAAATGAGACCTTGAGTGCTTAATGATTAATAGAGAAACATAGCAAAAGGAAGTAAAAATCAATAAAAATCCATTGATACCAAAAAATATTCTCGACCATCTAAATAACTCACTTTGTAAAGCAACAAAGAAAGTTACATCGGCAAACACCAGGTGAAAGCAAAAATTACTGATTAAGAGAAAGAAATTGCTGGAGGAAAGAAGGGCTTTAATTAAACAGAAAATAACAGCCTCTTTACAAACAGTCTTTAGTGCAGACACGTGCATTTTGTAAAGAGGCACAGGAACAAGTCAAGAGGTATATTGACATGTACCATAAAAAAACAATAAAAAACAACATTAAGAAACACGAAGGTCCAAAAGTATTCACAAGAGCTTTTAAACCTGGTAATTCACAAATTATGAAACCTAATGATAAAGAGGGAAATCTGGGTATGGAACAAAATGCAACTCCTGAAAGTCAGAGAGGAATGTTAGCTGCAACTCTACAGTACTAGAAATCCTAAACTGTCCTGTACAGCAAATTGGAAAATAACAAATATAGTATCCGAAAATGTAGCGGAGATAACAAAACCTGAAATATGTGTCGCCTTGTGCGGAATGTTAAATGGCAAAGCCCCCGGCGAAGGTGGAATCAACATCCAATTGGTCAAAGAGGGTGGAAACACATCCTTACAATCTCCCATTAAAATATTTAATAAGTGCTTAGAAGAAAGGCAAATACCTACGAATTGGGAAAACACTGCTGTCATCCTACAATACAAAAAAGGAAATAAATGCTACTGTTGCTGGCATTCATAAATTAAAGATGGCCTTAGCAGTATAGAATCCTGGACAATGATTCATTCTCTTCAAATTGTTCCTTGTTACATTAACTTGATATAAAATACTTATCGAAATGCAACTTTGAAAATAAACCTACTAGAGGATATTTTAAGAGATTGCATTGGGAGAAGATGGGTATTAATATAAAAAGCAAGAGACAGACTAACCTTAGGTTTGCGGAAGATATCATATTATTCTCAGTCAACCAGAGAAACGTCGAGACCGTGATACGGGAACTTAACCATACCTCTGAAGAGTGTTATTTGGAATTGAACCTTGACAAAACCAAGGTCGTAACTAATAGTCCAAATAATACTGAAGACATCAAGGTAAATGGCATTGTCATCGAAAGAGAGAAAAAGGGTGTGAATTTTGGTCAGGAAGGGGTAATGTGTGAGGACAGTTAGACAAATGAAATCAACTGGTGCATAAGAATAGCGTAGGCACCCTAGACTAATCTAAAGTTCACCTTCAACATCTAAATCAGTGCTGTACAGAATGCTCGCATATACAATCAGTGTGTCCGAACAGAGCTTATATACGGAACAGAGACCTAGGTGTGCATGAAATGCATGAAGCAGATCCTCCACAAACTCCAAGTGGTTCAAAAAACAATCAAGAAAAAACTAGTAGGTGATACAGGACTAAACTAGTAGGAAAAAACTAGTAGGTGTACTGAGGGACCTTAAAAGAATGACTGGCTAAGAAAGTAATCAAGATTGGCAATATCACAAAATACAGCAAGATTAGCAATGTCATAAGAAGGGAAGCAAAATAAAACTGGAAATAAGCTGGAGGAATAGAGACTGTACGGAGAGAAACGGCCACAAGGAAAACCCCAGATATATTGGCATGACGACATCAAGAAAACAAGTGGAATTAAGAGGGTGGAAACTGCCCAAGTCTGAGACAGATGGCATAAACTAAAGGAGGTCTACACTTAGTGGTTGACAAAGGCTAAAAAAGAAGATAGAGAATGCCTTATTGTAAAGAATGTATTTTCATTTAAATAAAATCTACACTTATTGCCCATTTGAATTAAAACTGACTTAAGGGTTGACCTGAAATCATGACGACAGAGCCACAAATAATCTTGAATGGCAGGAATACTTCATAATCTATTAGTAATTAGTAGTTTTTCTGTGCAGCCAGAGAAGGAAGACAGTAATCTTTATAACTGTGTGCATTTAAAGGGATTTGTTACGAGTTTAAAGTGGAATGCCCTTCTCTAGTGATTATCTAAGCAAAACTAAGGTCAGCTCTTATGGATTGTAACTATACTAACAAGATTAGATTCGTTATGTCATTACGTTCGACAAAAACAGCAAATGTGAAAAATCATCGCTTTTTTCTAATTTGTTAAGAGTTCTTCATCTTCTAGTTCATCATACCAAATTCATGTAAATTAACAACAGTTCTGCTTGTAATAAAAGTTTGTTTTACTTAAAATTCTACCAAGGAAATGCTTTAAGTAATGATGTTGAAAACAAAACTCGTCTGTTTTCTTTTTCTCTATTTTAAATAAAATATGCATAGAGTATACATATCAAGAAAGACCAAATCCTCAGATTATATGTATGTATATATATATATATATATATACACATATATATATATATGTGTGTGTGTGTATATATATATATATATATATATATATATATATATATAGGTCATTACTGCAATATCTATTTTGTTCACTTTGGGTAGTATCTTGCTTTTTGACAACATACTATTACTTACCATGTGGCGGTGATTTTGGGAACTTACCAAGTGATTAAATTTATCTGTGTAAATTTATCAGGATGTTCGCTTTCAAGTTACAACTTTATTCTTGTCTAATATTTGTTCCATCATTCCTTTCTATTTTGTTGAAATATTTTCTAAAAGAAGCTAGAGAATCTATCCTTAAACGTCGCACACATTGCCCTACAAATTCTGGAGAGGTTACACCTTAGCCATGAAATAATACACCAATTATTGTATCAAAACCAAAACCTCAGAATCATTTTAAAAGTCAGCTGGCATCCTCATTAACTGATATTGCGTTTATTTCCCAAAAAATATTTTGAAAAACCTACTTTAGTACAGAATCATGGAAAAGAGTACCCTCTATAAGTCAAAAAAGGAAACCATTAACCTAATCATAAGATAACAATTTCAAAAGTACCAAAAAGGAAGCAGACAAACCTTCAAATCCTAAAGAGTTTAAGAGGTATATCAATGACTATACACAAAATAGGATGCAGAAATCGAAACATTTAACACATATTCAATGCTCAGTGTGGATGAAGTCAATGAAAATGGTTCAATTAAACAACAAATAGGTTGAAAAGAATCTCAAAACCATTGTTGATAATTAAATCTATACGATTTTGATGACCTTTGAAATCTAACAAAATACTTTTGTTTAAAATGAATTAAGTAAAATTGATATTTAATACCTAAAACCTCCAAAAGAAGGAATCCATATGACTTTTTATAAATATCCACTATCTAAAATTATCACTAATGAGCATTTAATTAAAAAATATATTGCTAATCAGTTCATTTTTATTTATAGGATGACTGTATTGGAATGGAATATTCAGGAATAACAGGGGACAAAAAGAGAGTTATGGGCATAGTCCAAAAAAGGGGAATTGCAACATCAGTCATAATAGACCCTGTATTTACATGGCTTGTTCCTGATGAGTGGACGTTGGAACAAGCTGCTACAGTTCCTGTAGTTTATGCTACGGTAAGTATAGAACTATAAATAATTTAGCACGAAACTTGAAATATAGTTACTAATTGTTAGATTGTTTAAATGAAACTTTGAAATTTTACGTAACTGGAAATTATAAAAACATGGTCATTTCTAAGTATTTTTATTAAATTTTTCAAATTAGGAAAACATAGTAGGTAAACAAATACAAGGCTGTGACCTCTGTACAATTGAAAAGAAATTCTCACTTTTACATCTAATTTAGTGAAATATTAATTTGTCTTTGAACTAGTTTTTTTTTTATTTTTTATCTTCAATAGAATTTATATGTAAACTTTATTTTTTTAGTTTTGTTTATTAACTTAAGACTGTATATCATAGTAATATGAATTATTTAATCTTTCCTCTGCAGTTTATTCTGAATTCATAGCTTTAAAATAAGTTCTAACTTCTTTAGACTTGATTTTAGTTTCACAGTGCAATACATCATATATATGAGAAAATTATATGTAAGAATAGCGCTTTTCCCATATTAAAATACACCTTTTTCTCGTTTCTGAATTCATTTTGCTGTAATAATAAAATAACTGGAGACAAAACATAAAGGTTTTATTTATCTCAAAACTTTTAGGTATATTATGGCCTGTTGATAAGAGGGAAACTTTGTTCTGGAGAAAGCATATTGGTGCATGATGCAGCTTGCAGTGTGGGCATCGCTGCAATAACGATTGCCTTGCAGATGGGTTGCACTATCTTCGTAACAGTTGATTCAGCAGAAAAGAAAGAGTTTATAAAAAAATATTTCCCCCAGGCAAGTATAACTGAAGCAATGTTGATTACAAAATTTAGTTTGACTAATAATAAATTGACGAGCATTTTAGTTATGTGTGATTGATAATGCTTTCTTCCAAATAATTGTTTTTAATAGGTGATTAGGATAAACCGACTGTAATTGTTTCCAGGTTAACAGAATAAGGCAATGGGTGTTTTCTTTATCCAGAAGACAATAAAATAATATAATTTATTACTTGGTGCGTAATGACAATTAAGGTATATATGCTAGACGTTTGTAAAGTTTTCCATACAGCATACGAAAAACATATAGCACAGTATACATAATAAATATATTTAAATAATTAATATGATAAAAATTGTGTATTTTAAAGTCTGTAAAAATTGTGTATTTTAAAGTCTGTAAATAAATAAATAATTACTGTACAACATATTCGTATATGGAACTAATTTATATTCAAAAATAATTTCAACGCATTAAAAATTTATTTCATTTCTTACTGATTTAAAATGGATTAATAGTGAAGTATAAAACGGTCAACGAAATTTTAAAAAATGTAGCCTTCAAAAGTTGTCCTAGAAATCTGACCTTTTGCATCGAACATTCTTGAATTTTCGATGATTCTTGAATATGATTCTTGAATTTCTAACACGAATTGTTTGAGTTTTTTCCATGTTAAAGTCAGTAGTAGATATTGAAAGCCGACTGGGATGAGGCAAATCTTCAATCACTCTACACCTCTCTTTCAACGAATTGTACCACTCACATGTGAGCACAAGAAATTTTGTTTGAAACATTAAATTTAAGTCAAACTCTTTGTTCAACTAAATTAAGCTGTAATACAATTTGTATAATATAATACAATTATAATACAACTATAAGGTCAACCGGTTTCGGCTGCTATTGTTAACAAACTAGTTGATCGATTGCAAATTTTGTTTGGTAATTAAGGAAGGTCGTTGCTTTGAAACGGTTCATTTAAATGATAATTACGGATACTTTTGTACAGAAGATGTAACTATGTTAGGTATAACTATGTTAAATAGAACAAAGTTCTAAGTAACCTACAGTTGTAAAACTAATCCTTACATTGAAATCATTCTATATCTAAAACATATAACATTTTACATAAATATCTACGTTCATCACTTTTTATGCTTTGGTTTATGCATTGATTAGTGTTTAATGTACATATACGGTGACTGTGGTATGTTATGGTGAAAAAAGGTCTTGGACACTCAGTGTCCCCAACATGATCATTGATTTTGTGCATTTATTAAATTGGTAGAGAATGAGAACGAATCCGTCTTACAACTTAATTACTACTTCTACAAAATAGACTAATATTGGCCAGAAACCACTTTCAGTTACTGATTCTAATACATAAGTTCGTGATAAACTAGACACATTTATTTACCACAGGCACATGCTTATTGTAATTGGCAATCACTGGAGATTGGCGAATCAATAACTTGTATCTAGTGGACGTCAAAAAATATTCTCAAAATAACTTAATTCTGATCATTCCAATAGCACAATAAAATATTGTCAGATGTTCAGTAATCATTACTACCTTGCCTTCCTTTCTTGAAAGAGTTTCAGGAAGCAATTTACTATTTGTTTAATGAATATAATATACCTGTCGAATAAAATCAGGTTTCTTTTACAAAACCTTGAGGTGCTTAAGCCACTTTTCGATGGAAAACTTCTGAAGTCCTTTTTTTGGTATTATTCCTATATAAAGCTACCATGAAAAAACCAACATAAAATTCAAGCTCCCTAAAAATTAAAACAGTATGACTGAGAATCTTTAATTCTTATAGCTTTTTCTCCTGACCTAACAAAAGCTTCAAAACAACCTTAAGGAAAAATTTAGAATTTAGAAATCTATGATTCATATAATTTTGCATCTTGACGCATATACTCAACAAACTCTAAGTTCCATATTAAACATTTTAAGAAATGCCCTCTAGGACTCATCTTCTCTGTTATTGCTTTTATGACAAACATAATCTTGACCATTGTTACTTCAGTTTGCTTATTCTTTGAGCTGTGTTATTCGCTTTTGTTCTCTATCAGGTTGTATTACTTCAGATAGGATTCTTCAAAAAAAAAATATTGAGCATAGCTCATTCCATAGCAACTAAGTTTATGGGCCATTATCCAGATTCGGCTTTGTGAATCATTACAGGTAGGACCATCTGGTTGAAGACTTTTGTCTACAGGCATTATGGGATGTACTATGAGAAACCTTGACACAGTTTTCCAAATAATACCCAGCCCAGCCGAATCTTCCTATCGATTTCTTTCTCAAAGTTGTTCCTTCACAACTTCAGAGCTTATCCAAGGTAGATTTTCTCCTCTACGAATCAAGAGACATACCATTATTAGTCATTACCAGGTACCGATACACCTGAAGACAGCAACTGAGCAAGCCAGCATTTATTGCAACTATTACAGCATTTAGCTATGTCATCTGTGAATCTCAAGAGTGAGATGTACTTATCATTTATACTGATGCCCAATCCTCGCCAGTCCAGTATTTTGAACACATTCTCCATTGTGTTTCTAAACAGTTTCGAGGTTATAACATTACCTTATCTTACTCTCTTGAACAGTCATATAGATTCAATTCATCAGTCTTGGGCTTGTACATGTTATAATAACGTCAAAAAGGTATATCTGCACTTAGCACTAGTTATAGTAAGAATTAAGAGTACATACAGAAATAGAGAAATTAAAAATCCATTAATAATAATTTTCAGATTTCAAACAATCATATTGGCAGCTCCTGTGACATAAGTTTTGACCAGCTTATAAAAGTAATAACAAATGGACGGGGAGTCGATGTTATTCTTAACTTACATTCACCAGAAAAGTTACGGGCATTACTGCACTGCTTAACAACACGAGGACGATTTTTGGCAATTGAAAAAGTTAATAGAGAAATGTTAAAAAATATTGATCTGGTGGGTATATTTAATAATTTTTCCCTTTTTCTATAAATTGAATCGTGATTATTATCGCAACCGAAGTGAAGTTATTTGTACTTATTTATGCAAATTTATGTTTAGTCAATAATACAAAAATAAAATATGACAGAGTAATTGAATACTATTCCTACAGACTTTAACATTTACACATTCTACTTATAATATTAATTCTCAAGTTAAACTCAAATATTTGTACGATGTCATATTTTAAGTAACTAAGCAAGTTATTCTGGATATGAATGATGTGTTTTGAATGAACTTTCTTATATTTTTGGGTTCTAGTGGAACAATAAGCCGTCGTTGCTAATTTCGTAAACATTACATCAATTTAAAATTTTATGAACTCTCTTATTTTGTTCAACAAAAAATTCATTGTTGTGCAACAAAAAATTGTTTCAAAGCCATTGTGTGGAATATCAAATGAAAACTTGTTAAAGATTTGATTCACTTCAATTTTTATAAAATTTTTCCATAAATATTCCAAAAATTGCTATTCTTAAAAATTCAAAAAATACTTTATTAACTATCCTAAAATATGTAGCTGCGAAATACTTAACCTATCCTGAAAAATATAACTTAGAAAAATATATGAAAGAAATAAAAATATGAGTGTGAAGTCTTTCTCAACCAAAAATAATCACCATCAATATACCAGAGTTTTTTTTATAAAAGAAATAATGATTCTAAGCAAACAATGATTTATGTAAATTCCTTAGAGTAAAATGCATTAACAATTTCTTAATTATTTTTTAACTATTACTATTATTTGTTAAGTTATTAGAACTTAACATTATGTGGTGTATGTGAAAAGTTGTAAAAGATTTTATAAGGATTCTTTGTAGAATATAATCAGAAAAGCTAATATTACCTCACCGTTGTATAAAAACTATGTATATGTCTCCGCCCTAGTATTCTAGAACGTAATAAAGAGCTCATTTAAATCAAATAATTGTATTGCAGATCTTATATTAGGGTGTGCGATATTTACAATTTAACATAATTATCATTAAAATGATGCTTGTATGCTAAATGAAATATTTTGCAGGGTATGAAGACATTTTTAATGAATATATCATTTCATGAAATCCACGTTGATGTGTTTATGAATGAAGAACCACAAATTAAGGATGAAATTGCTCGTAAACTATCTGCAGGAATAGCAAGTGGTGTGGTACGACCGTTACCCGCTATTATTTTTGACGACAGCCAATTGCAACAAGCATTCGAATTAATGATGACAAAGAAGCATGTAGAAAAAGTTGTTATTCAACTTAGGATGGAAGAAAATGACAAACCAATTCCACAAAAATTAGTGAACGCAGTTCCTAAATTGCTTATGAACCCAAATAAAAGTTACATTATTGTCGGTAAGCCCCACTGATATTACCATATGTAAAAATATTCATATTAAGTACCATATGTTACAATTTCTATATGTTCTCAATGGTAAATCAATATAAAAGTTATACAGGAAAATAAACAAAACTCAATTTCAAACATTTTATAATTGCTAATATGACACAAACACAAGGTTAGTGTGATATGTAGCCTTGGATCATGAGTTTTTATTAAATAATTGTCTTGTTGCATGTAGTAATATGTAAGTTTGTTTGCAAATCTACAGTTTTTTCCATTTATTAGATTGGCTAATAAGTTTTTAACCATAACTTCGGGACTTTTCTAGAAAGATTCCCGAAACTTCTAGAAAGTTTTACTATAGAGTATAAACCGGCCAAAGTGCAGTGTCAGTGTCATTCCATCTGGATCACGATGCAAAGACTGCCACAAATAATATATGTCATGCGATGGGCGAGTCCACGGTGTGTTACGCGATGGCAAAGATTTGGTTCAGGAATGAAGACTATGATCTTGAGGACGAACCCCGTACCGGACATCCTGTTGAATTGAACGTTCGACAATTACAACACCTAATTGAAGAGGATCCTTGACTGACAACTCGTCAATTGGCAGATGAGCTACACTGCTGTATGGCACCATAGAAACACATTTGCACGAATTGGAAAAATTTTCAAAATACGGTATGTGTGTGGATACCCCGCGACTTGTCATCATGTCACCTTCAGTACAGAGTTGATACTTGTCAACAATTATTGACATTGAAACATAACTTCGACTGGATGAATCAGTTGATAACTGGCAATGAGAAGCCATTAACCATATACGCAAACATCAAATGCTGGGTGTCAGAGAAACAGGAGTTTCAATATCATATAAATAAGTTAAGCAACCTTGGTGAAAGTTACACAGTATATCAAAAATAATATTTAGCTTGTGGCATGCAATCTGCCTGAAATAATTATGTTAAATTATTTATTTGATAAATATAGGTTACGAATGTCATCCAAGCAGCCACCGAATAGTTAATCATTACTTAACTTTAACTTAACAACAACACTTAAAAAATTGTAAAATAAACAACTAAGTTCTTATCACAGATTTTTGACATTCACAAAATAAAAACACTTCAATTTTTATCATAAACCAGGAGGCTTGGGGGGTTTCGGGCTAGAATTGTTTCAATGGCTCATTTCTCTCGGTGCTTCTAACTTCGTGCTATCATCTAGAAGAGGAATAAGAACAACATATCAATCCTACTGCATCAACAGGTCAGTATATCAATAAGCACTATAAATCCTCACGAATATATGAATTCAATGCATAATAAAAGTTCTGACTTTAAGACTGTGCTCTCCCAAAAAAAGCAGGGGCTTTCCTCTACAACTTCCTGCTCTACAATTAGTGGACGGACGACCCACATCGGAGTTTAGTCATACTCTCAGATTAAAAGCGAATGAAATATCATCAAATTTAAATTTTTCCATTTTGATGAATCCTGCTTTCCTAACATATACAAATTAATCATCAATTAAAGGTGAAATCTTTTAAAACAAGCTTTAAGACCACAGATTCAGCTAAGTGGAAAATTCTAGCAAATATTATCACATCGGACAGTTTTCTCTCTTGAGAAATACTTGGGTCTAGATAAAGACCATAAGAGAAAACTCAATGCAGTCTTTATAATAAAATCAAACAAGATTTGCTATCATAAGGCCAAGTTCTTCAAAAACAAAAATGGAAAAATCCTAAAAAAATCTAATAAAAAACATAATATAAGTAAATCTAAGATTACTAATAGAAAGATCAATATATAAAAACAATAATCTATGGTTTTGTAAGTTTGCTAACTTGTGGATGGAAAACTGAGTTCCGATGAATTTCAAACTTCACTGGAATTTTAATAACATCTACTTCTATTTAATCATTGAAGTATCAAGAGGGTATGAAACAACAAATTTTTAAAATGATGCGCCATCAAGAAAATCGTGATAACTTTTGCATGCACGATCATGCTGCTTTCGTATTTTGGCTAATCTCAGTTGACTTGTTGCCCTCGAAATGGATGGTAGTGCTTTGTGCGTAGGAAGCCCATGAGGACCATTCCAGAAACCATGGCTCGTAGCATCGACGAAGGTTAGTAGTGATGTAACATTTTATACTATTTAGTCTGTGTAATTTTGCACTTTTTTTTCTTTTGTAAATTAATATAATGATATTCATAATTTATTATTTTAGATACAATTTATCAGTTATTATTACAAGGCGAAAGCGATGATGAAAATTCATCTGCGAGTGAGAGTGAAGACCACATCGAAGCAGATCCGGCTTATGAAATGGATGGTGATGAAGAAATTTCTACTTTGAACCAACAGCAACTTCCAGTTCAAGATGATCAGGCAAGTAATAATACATCTCCACCACAATCTATTGAAGATTCGACACCTAGCACTTCAGTACAATCCAGCGATTTGATTATAAGACCATTGAGTAACATTCTTCGTGGGAAAGATAAATACAAATGGTGATCACTAAAGCCAAGGTCACAAAACAGAAGACCTTCAAGGAACGTAATTCATATTAGACCTGGAACTGTACGCTCTTGCAAAAATGTCTTAGATTCTCTTCAATGCTTTTCACTTTTTATTACAAATGATATGATTGAGTTAATTGTGACACCAGTGCTGAGATAGCAATAAAATCTCAAAAATATAAAACGCTAAAAGCAACTCAGAGACCAAAAGATGCTAATGAAATTAGAGCCCTCATTGGCATTCTTACATTATCTGCAGCAATGAAAGATAATAATTTACCATCAAGGGAGTTGTTCGACACCTCATTTTGTGGAAATCGATATTGCAGTATGTCTTCTGAGAGATTTGATTTCCTTATAAATTGCCTAAGATTTTATGATAAGTCTATGCATCAAGAATGAAGGCTAGTCGATGTCTTTGTTCCATTTCGAGATATATGGGATCTTTTCTTAGCTAAATGTACAGAGGACTACAAACATGGATGCTACCTTACAATTTATGAACAATTGTTAAGTTTCGAAGGTCCCTTTCGATCTGTCTCTTTCGTATTTATATACCAAATAAACCAAATAAATATGATGTAAAAATCGTGATGACTGTAGACAATTCTACAAAGTACATGGTGGATGCAAAACCCTATCTGGGTTCCTTTACTAAAACAGATGGAGTACAACTTAGTGAACATTTTATACAAAAATTGACACACACTGTTTGTGGCACAAATAGAAACATTGCTATAGACAAGTGATACACTTCGGTGCCATTAACCAAAAGTTTAGTAAAAGAACCATGAAAGCTGACATTGGTTGGAACTCTAAAAGGGAACAAAACAGAGATGCTAATAGAATTTCAAAATGAACGCACAAGAAGAACTGGAACTGCTATGTGCTGTTATGATAATGAACTCACACTGCTTTTCTACAAACTGAAACCCCAAAAAGTAATATTTTTACTGTCAACCTGTGGTGAAGAAGGAACCATAAATGAAAATACTAAAAAGCCCACAATGACTGAGTTTTACTACCAAACAAAAGGAGGGATAGATACTTTAGACCGATACTCTTGCAACCGAAAAACACAGCGCTGGCCGTTGTGCGATTTTTAGGGAATGCTCACCAATGTATTCATAAATCGTTACGTCTTTTATGTAAAAATACTATAGAGGCAAAAAAAAACCTTTATCGAGGCACGAATACCTAAAAGCTGCTCAGAAACATATTGCAGCTGATGTACCCCCTGAGCAAAAAAAAAGGAAAATACGTGCCATATGTCCCTCCGCAAAGCAAAGGATAACTAAAAGTAGTTGTATAAAGTGCAATAAATCTTTGTGCAGGGAACACAAACTTGACGAGTGTCACAAATGTATTAGTTCCGAGATTTTTACCAAAATGTTAATTTTAATTGTTTTTTGTTTTATGTAAGTACATATGTATAATATGTAAGAACTTGTTAAAAGTTGTTAAAAAAGTTGATTATGCATGTAAAGTATAATTTTATTAAGAAGACTGTTTGAATAAAAAATAGATTACAGTAGATAATATAACTTTAAAAATATACAATTTAAAAATATAAATTTTTTATTCTAATATAATCCCCTCATTAAAAAGCATAGTCGAAACGACGAAGGTATTAAGCGTCGAAAAATAAGGTTAGGTATCTAAGGTTAAGCAAACATGGTGGCTCAAGTTAAGAATGATATAGTGAAAGCTTCATTAGTCCTGGCAGTTGGCCACTCATAGCAGACTACTTAGCAAGACATCATAAAAATGTCTATAGGTTCTATTTATGAACATCAACATAATGAAACAAAAGTTTATTTATTAAGTCAATCCCGTTACTTTACTACAAATAGAGAAAGAATTGAAAAGTATTTTTGAAGCTTTTCTTAATTTTAATTTTTTCAATTAAATCTACGTTAACTATGCTACAAAACAATTGAAAAAGTTAATGTACATGAAATTGTCATCGAATCTATTTGCCAATCTTAGGGTCTAGAAAATTATATATGATATTATCATTAGAAATATTTTGCAAATTCTCAGCAGAATTTCACGAGCGCCTATCTTTTTGTGCCACTTTTCTTCAACTGACTAAGCACCTGAACTAACCTACCTGTCTGACCTATCTAATAATATCTAAATGGATTTATTCCTTGTTATTTCTTTAATTTTATGTATAACATTATCTTCTAGGATTTGACAATACATGATTCCACATTTGAAATCTGTTAGTTTATATTAATATTCAATTATTTCGCAGTGTGGTGTACACAATTTAGTTAGGTAAATAATATAACAGAACTGCATTTTACTTTATTTAGCCATCTTGAAGTAGTAATTATTCAATGTATACTTCCTGTTTGTTCTTACCATACATACAACATGCTTGCTCACTTACACACTAGATGTCAGTAATCCATAAATGCACCATACTTGACAAGCTATACACCAGATGTCACCACTATATTAATAATTAAATAGGGATTTTCATTTTGTTAAATGTAAAATATTTAATTTTACACTTAACAAAATGAAAATCCATAAAATGTGTCTTCATCGTTATTGAATAAATTTAAAATGCCTAAACACTTTTAATACTATAGATGGCGAAAATATGGTGTGAATGTCATTGTATCGACAGCTGATGTTACCACTCTTAGTGGTGCTTATGAACTTACAAAGGAGGCTTGTGCCTTGGCTCCGATCGGTGGTATATTTAATCTGGCACTAATAATGAAGAACGCATTGATGGAAAATCAAACACTATCTAATTTCGAAGAAGTTACAAACCCTAAAGTGTTAGGTATGCAACCAAATTCTTTATTTTTATGATTCTCCCATAACAAATAATTTCATATTCGTCTTCAACAATTGTACTATTTAAATTTTGTATTTATCATTTATAAATCTTTTGTGATTATTTTTATACCATATACTTATTCAAGGAACTGCTTACAGGTACCAAGAATTTGGACATTACTTCTAGAAATCTGGCTCCTTACCTGGATCACTTTGTGGTATTTTCGAGTTTTTCTTCTGGCCGTGGTTTTGCAGGACTATCAAATTACGGACTTGCCAATTCGGCAATGGAAAGGATATGTGAAGTGAGAAAGGAAGCAGGTTTACCGGGTAATAGCAATATAAACACTTACAGAAAAGAAATAAAATCATTTCTTATACATGGTTGTAAAATGGCACACGCAAATAAGAAAAATTACATAGGAAACTGAATTTTAAACAATCAAGAAATTGAGTCAATCTGATTAATCTTTGCAGGTCTGGCTATACAGTGGGGCACCATAGCTGATGTGGGCTATATGATTGAATCAAAAGATACTAAAATGAAAATTAATGAAATAGAACTACAGAAGATATCATCTTGTTTAAATGTTCTATCGACATTGATGCTCTCATCATATCCTGTTGTCTGTTCAATGGTGCTGGCTGAAAAAACATCAAAATCTGATTCAGAACGAGATATGATTTTAATTATCACTAATATTTTAGGTAATATTCTAAAAACTTGGTGGGTATATGTAAATAGCATATATACAGAGTTAAATAAGTCATAAACTCGAACACCGATAAGAGATATTCGAAAAAAATAATAGCAAAATATCTGTAATATGTAATTTCAAATGGCTTTCATTCTTAAAAACTTTATGGCGATATGTACTGTAAATATGTGTCACAAACTTATTATTGCAATCCCATTAAAGATTTCTGACATTGTCATGGACAATTAATACCTGATCGGACATGAAACAATTTCATGAAAATCTCTGTCATACCTAATTTAACCTATAATGCTCGTGTTTATTCCAAATTTTTCAAAGACCTGTGAAAAGAAAGTTACTGTGTGACTCTTTAATGGAACAGAATGGGTTTGTGGCAGGTATTGGATAGTAAGAAATTAATAAAAATTACTTTGGCTAAATTTTTGAAACTATACTGAACATTCGTTTCTTTTTAGTTTCTAAAAGCTTTTAAGGCCCTGTAGGCTTTGCACAATATAATCCACACAATTAATTGGATTTGTTTATAGATAATGTCCTATTTGCATACAAGGGTTAGCTTTACACAACTTTATAATACAACTTTTGTTTATTTTGTGTGGTATTTTTCTTTTTTACTCTTCTTCACCTTTACATTTATAAATAAATTTTAATATTTTGCATTTTTTCTGTCTTGAATATTTAAATTTTTGCAATTTACAAAAATTCTCTTGAAGAATGTTTGTACTTTCAGCATTCTCTTGAAAATTATCTGTACGTTTCTCTTGCAGGTTTAAAGGATTCAAGTAAGATACCTGACACAACCAAGTTATCTGATTTGGGTCTTGATTCTCTTCTGACTAGTGAAATAAGGCAGATTTTAAAAATTAATTTTGATTTGTCTCTATCAGCAGCCGAGGTGAAGTTATTGACTATCGACAAGTTAAAGAAAATGGGTAAATCTTTAGCATATGTTAATTAAATTTTAATTCACTCTGCTAATTTTTTTAAAATATTGCATTAAATATAGTGTTCCGATTCATCGAAAGTCTAAACTTTTTCTTCGCTGACTCCTTGACATATTGTAAATCAGACTTATATTTTTATGAATTATTTTAATTAATCAGTTAAAAAATATAGTGTAAAATTTGAACTAAAAATCCAAAACAATAATGTGACAGATTGTGTACTTGCAATTACATTCGAAGAATATTTTGTAGGCAGATTTCGACTGAATATAATCTAAGAATGTAAATGGAATCAAAAGGATGGAATCAACAAGGCAAATTTTGTTTTTTAAATTACTATTAAAATTTATAAACATTTCATGATTTTTTATATCTCAGAGTGCTGCAATATTGCTGCTAATTTCTTTAGAAGTCTTCCATTAATTTCAATTTGAAGTTACAATATGTTTATTATTTTATGACAGTAAAAACAAACTAATATTTTCCAGTATTCTCCTATCATACACATTACTATGTCTTTCAAATCAATGTTACTTGATGTCCTGAATGGAACGAGGTCTAATCTTCTAAATGGTTTACAACTTATTGAAAAATCTTGATATTATTGTAATTGTGTTAGTTTTCTAGCCGACTGTGAAATAATTATTCTCAATCAAACAGTAATACTGCACATATAAATTTTTGAGTTTACAGGATTTCGTACTAACTAATTTCATTTGATTGATAAGATCTGTTTTCAAATGTCTACCATTGCTTGAGAATGACAGAAATAGTATAAAATCACTATCAACTCAGAAAACTTACTAATATTTTACTACATATTCATTAAAACGTTGATATTTGCATTTGCCATTAAAATTACATTATTTAGATCACATGATGTTAATGTTTAGTCAACAATTTGTAACATTGTCTTATCTAAAGTCGAGACCTTTCTTTTGACATATCACGACTGTTTTTCTCTGTAAATTTCAATAATATATCAATCTACCCTACTTTGCCACCTTATGTCTGATGAAGTTGTCTTCAATAAATTCCCAAAATTTACTAGATTTTGAAAACAGTAAATATATTTTTTAATAAAAACAAAAAATATTTTGGTACCATAGAAGAATTAACTGGCATATACTGAATACAGATTACAATTACGACACTTTCAGATGATACATGAAACTTCCATGGTGCAAGGTCCTTTGGGGTTCTAGGTCATGGGTTAAATATTATAAATCCTCACAAATATGATTTTAATTAAATGTTATCAGTATCCATAAGTATTAAAGAAAATTATGTAATTCATATTGCAGCAGCAGCCAGTGGCAATCGACATGAATAAAATCAACCACAAAACAAAATTGTCTGGACGAGTAGCAACTATGAACAGCTTCCTTCATATTAAAATAATATTAAATGATTTAACAAAGTGTTGTTAACGGGATATGGTATTTTTGGGAAAATGTTTTAGAATAAAGTTGCAGAATAAAACCCTTGATAAATAAATGAAAAAATTATTACTCATTATACCTAATTTACTTACATTGGAATTATTGTTATGATATAACCAGTGAGGGCATAAATTTTTAAATAAAAGTGCCAAATAATTGACAATTACTCATTTTAACTGGAGAGGCATATATATCATGTCTCAACAGTGTCCATAAGTGAAAACTATCAATTAAGAAAAGTTTTAAGAACTGTTTAAATGGTCCAGTTTAAAGCAGTAAATTTTTAAACATAATGTTTAAATGCAGAATTATTTTAGGACTGTCCAACATAGAGGCAACACAAATTAATTTTTTTTATTTTATGACTTTGTAGGGGAAATAAAAGACTAAATACTTTTCATTCCACTCCCGTCTTGATAAAAAGCAAAAGCGGAACATTTCCAAATGTTTACTGCTGGTAATAATACTGATTTGGTTGAGAGTATTTTGAAATTTATATCATTTGAAAGCATATGGCAATGGACAAATTATGATGGTATAAAATGGAATTGTCATCCCAAAATATCAAATATTTTCTATAGTTATGCTCCATAGGTATACTATTCATACAATTTAGATATTATCGTACAATACGTTATTATCAATATTATCATACAGTACATTAATATTCAAACGATCTGTGAAAGAACATGGCAAATATAATATTAATATGAAAATAAAAGGTAACATTTTATATATTTAAGTAATGTTTTACGAAAGGTAAAATTTTGAAACAAATATTATGCATGCAGAAAGTCTATAGATCCCATAAACCTGCCAATGATATCGGACGTACTATTCTAATGTTTCTGATAGGCCCTTTCTATAACAGTTGATTGGATTAAATTTGCTTGTAAAAACATAAGCCCGGTTAAAAAAGAAATACATAGTAAACATCAACACAAAAACTTTAGTATTAAGTGTGAGCATGAACATTAATAATAAATTATGTAAATCGTTTCAAGCTTTTGCATTTCAAACTTGTTATTAAAGTTTGTAATTATTTGAAAAATGAATGTAGGTTTTGAAATACAAAATTAAAATTATTTTTTATTATAATTTTCACTTAAAATTACAAAATTGCAGGCATGAGTTTCTAATTTTTGACCTACAAGGTGTATGATGGGAAACTTAAAAAAAATTTTGCAACTGAACCACAACACAATTTTTATTTTTGAATACCTGCAAACAATTCAGTTTAAATTTATGAAATCCAGATTATAAATATGATTAAGTTTCATATTGTATCTGTCCCATTTCAGGAAGGTTTATAATTCAAGCAACCGTGACAGGAAACAAATTTTTATTAAAATTATTGGTAAGAAAGTAATTTCGGTTTTCCCAAATAAATAGCGTTTTTTTTTTTTAAATTTCCCTCTAGCAATTTTTCTTTACTTTTTGGATATTCACTAATGATGACTATATTAAGTTGCAATATAGTCACCATTAGTAAATTTCCTGATATAGACTAGCTATAATTAAATCAGATGATTACATGAATGTATAAGAGGTTACAGAATGGTTAAGAGTACACACATATAATAATTGACAATCACTTAAAATGTTTTTGGCTCGTTAAGAAACCCAATATTTAAGAGATTCATGTAACATAAAGAAATCAATATTTGAAAGCTTGTCAAACACAATAATATTGATCCTTTTTTGAGACAAATCATCCCTGTTGTAGAAAAATTGATCATCTACAGAGAGTTCAATCCAAAATAATTAAACTATATGAATAGTTAAAACCTGAACAGCAACATAAAAGGTCATGCTGTCAGACTGGTTGTGTATTTTGGACTGCTTACAAGAAAACATTCGATCAATTCCGATGTTTACTGTCAACAACTAATGAAATCAGAGGAAGCAAAGAAAAACAGTTAAAAATGTTTCGCTATGACAATGAAAGGCTTCACACATCTTTGATAACTTGTGGAAAATGATTGGAAGTTGGTCATGAATAATGTCACCCTCCCCATATAACCCCGATTTTGAACCATCAGATTACCATTTATTTCCAAGTTTCCAAAAATCCTTACATATTTGTAGCTATACTTGCACATACCATATCACCAGACCAATAATGAAATTACAAAGAAAACTGTTCTGAAAAGTACTACATAACAAGTCAATAACCTCTCTGCGTTGTCCGTCTGAGTGACGGATCCCAATAAATGAAAGAAATTGAAACATCTTTGAATGACAAAACTTTCATAAATTATCATGACCTAAAATTCCACTTGGTTCAATTCTTTGCTGATAAGGACCAAAAGTTCTACGAGCTATTTTCTATATAATTATAGAAAATGATGAAGGTATCAGAAAGATGACAAAAACCCATAGAACAAAAAAAAAGTTGGTAATAGATTAAAGATCATTCTTTGTACAAAAAAATGAGTTTTATTTCACACAACAAAATTGAAACTGTTTTCATAGAACGCAATAGAATAGATGCTAAATTAACCTGAAGTATTTCAATAATTATCGCCATGATAATTTTGGATGTAAAATAGTATTTGAATTTCAACATTTTAGATCTTTTTCATCCTCCCATACAGCGACAATAACAAATCAATATATACAGAAAGATGAAGAAGTGAGACAAAAATAATTTCTAACATTTTTTAATTTTGGGCCTCTGTTGCAGATTGATAATTAATTTTAAAATAGCAAAATACTTTTTTACTTTAACTGTTAGAGTTCCAACGAGCGCCATCACGCTCGTGCACGTTCTAACTAAATTTGCCAAGAGTGCGATGGCGCTCGGGAAATCAGTTGCTGTTTAGCAACTGATTTCGCAAGCGCTGTAGGGGATGTCGCTCGCACACATCGCTAATTTTTTATCTTTCTACGTGTTACATAAAGTTCAAATTTCACAGGTTAAAAATGTTCTCAAAAGAACATTTTTAACCTATAATGTCGGAATACGAAAATAATTAGAGTGAAAATGATCTTTTTTCAAGTTGTGAAGAAAGTGATAGTGGGAGTCACATTGTGGTGCGCTCAGAATTTGGCGTAATGCAAATTTTGAGTGATAGTGATAATAGTGACGATAACAATTATTTTGCTGATATGGAGGATATACCGAACTGGGAAAATACGATGTGACTTTGATTTTAGTTTTTGTTGTAATTTTTGTTCACAGTATATATTTCCATAATTTTCTTTGTATTTTATTATCACTGTACAAGTTTTTATTAAGAAAACAGCGAAAAAATTATTAAAATTGGGTAATTTTTGGAAGAGATACAGTTTTTTTCGAGACAAGGGTAAATGACATCAAAAACAAAAGATTTCTTTGACATTTTTAAGTATATATGAGTAAAAAACCATGGCACTAAAATAGTTAAACATTTTCTCTACCTTAATTATATTTAAAAAGTTAATTATAATAAAATTAACGAAGGCAAAGAAATATCGACACAATAAATTTTCCCTTTGGAAAGTAATGCTCATGTCTGTAAATATTCATATAAAAAATTAAGAAAGACAAAGTAATATCAGTATAATGAACATTTCCTCTGCAAAGTTTTTGGACTTAACAAGTATCTGTCAACATTCGTAGTCGAATAGCAGTTGCCACATCACTTTATTAATATCATACGATACTCAGTGTGCATGTACTGCAGAATGCTCAGCCCTCTCGTTAATGTTGAAATTTGTATCGCGAAATTGGGATGAGAACAAATTTTATTAACTAGGAAAACATAGAAGCCAGCTCGCTGTATCAATTTAATAGCAGCATTTATAGAAACCGAATACCATTCACTGACCGACTCATCACAAAATCTTATATATAAATAAATATATATTCAAGATTTATTATTTTTATTGGTTAAATTTTTTTATAGTTATGAAATATAAATTCGATTTGTTATCAAAATATAAGTTTCGAAATATAACTGAAAAATATATTTTTCAGATTGCATTAGTAATTCTTTTATTTCATGCTCGGAAAGCAAAAAGATTGGACATATTTATAGTCAGTTACGCATGAAAGTCTCTGCACTAATGTCATCATTGAATCTCTGTTCTCCTAAAGATTCTTTAAGCAGTCCAGGTAAATAAAAGTCAAAAGACAATAAGTTGGGATTGTATGGAGGGCACTCTAAGGGTGTCCAGTGAATTTTTTCCTTTTTATCTGATGTTAAAAGAGCAGAGTTGTTTTAAAATATGTCTACGAGTTTTTATCCCATCAGATGGGGTGAAGACATGCAGTTGTATGTCCCTAACGGATTTCCCAAGCTTTGATGAATTCTTCATTCTCAAAGCAGAAGTCTTCATTAGTTTCGGAAATCCCTTATGTTTTAGGCACTCTTTTCAACTTCTTACTGGTATACCCAGTCTGTTGTAATAAAATAGTGCATACTACAAATGGTCTGCGTAAGTATTTGGTTTGTTCAAAAACTTTTTATATGATCCTAAAGACTACTAAGATTTAGTTATTCCTTATTTTCCAACTACTCTTCATCTGATGGAAGGTTAATCATGTCTTAAATACTATGTTGAATCGTTAGTGTGTTGAATATTTAGTTTTAGGTTCTCTTCTTTTTTTATCTTTTTCTAGGGCTCCTAGTTTCCAAGGATTTTAATTCTTTATTTGGAGTAGAAGACAGCGAAATTAATTTAAGTCATCATAACCAAGATTTTAGGAAAAAGGATGATATGACAGTGTAATAGGGGTGACATCTGAGTAGTCAAGACGCAACAATAAGTAACAACTTGATCGCGGCTTCCAGAACTGCGATGAAGTTTTTCTTTTCTATATTAGAGCCCTTAAAAGTAGAGAGAATAACAGAACAACCACCATTTTCATTTTCATATTGAATGAAGGACCAGCAAGATCTTTATTTTCTACAGGGACTAATTTAAGATTTGGAGGTAACATAGATGCAGGTTGAAAAACAATGAATTGTTTACAATCTTCATTGCCACACACCTCGTAGTGACACTCTTTCTATTTATTTATTTATTTATTGAAAGGCTTACAAAACAAGTTACAGTTACGCAAATGTATATAAAAAGAACAGAGTGTAAACCAGACTATAATTCTAATTGCACAAAGTGGTTACAATATTTATGTATACATTTTCAAGGGTTTCTTGTGTATACATTTTCAAGGGGTTCTTGTTAAATATATTACAGAAAAATATATTGGTCAATTATTAATGTTAGTTTAACTTCGAATTATATTATTTTCTACATACTGAACAAAACTTAATTCTACTGTTGCTGGTTTCAATTTATTTCAGTTCAAAAATGTCCAAGGGCGGATGTTGAGAAACAATATCATTATGCTATCGGCACATTAAAATTATGGGGTTAAAAAAAGAGGTATTATTGTTATAAACTTGTAGTATAAATAATCTCTGCAATGGTGTATGGGATCTGAGTCGAGAATTGAAGTTCAGTAGAGAGAAGAAAGAGGGACATCAACATGCGAATGTATGATTTTGTGTAAATATAATAGATAAACGCTTATTCTCCGTGCAGCTGTTGATGAAAAATTAAATATTTGTTTTGGATTTCATATGCATCTTTAATCTCGTCCAAAATTAGTCTGTAGCAAAGAATAATCAAGAACCTTTTTGTAATTATTCAAGAACCCTTTTGTAATTATTCTATCACTGTACAGTTTGTAGTATGGAGAACAAATAACTGGCCCAAATTCGAGGATACTTCTGATTAGTGAACAATACAAATATGTAAAAGTATGATGGTTTTTAAATTCTTTTGTAGAATGAAAGATGAATCCTAGAAGTTGGGTACATTTATGAACAATGTGATCATAGTGAGAACGGAATGCCAATTTTTCTTCAAAGAAAACTCCGAAATCTCTAACAACAGATTTACGTTGTGAGGTAGAGCAGCCCAACATATACTTAAATAAAAATTTATTTTTTTAAAGTAATGAAGGAGATAATAAAGCACTTATCGACGTTCAGAAATGTCCTAACAGAGGCATACCACATAGTTATTGCAAACAGGTTTTGTTGTAAAGTCAGGCAGTCGTTAACATCATTGACAGTGGTGTAGATCTGAAGGTCATCTGCATAGAGTAAACAGGGACATGCAAGTACTTGTACCAGATCATTAATGAATATTACAAAGAGAAGGGGGTCCTAAATGCGAGGCTTATAAAACCCTAGAGGTGATGCAGAAAGATGACTTTGATACTCACAAGTTGGCTCCCGTTATTTAGGTAAGATCTAATCCACCTTAATAAATTCCCATGAATGCCATAACCTTCAAGTTTCATACATAATATCGAATGATTGACCTTATCAAAAGCTTAAATATTACTATGTAGATAGTTTTTATATACTAATAAATTACTTATTGTTGATCTTTTTGACACAAAACCGTGTTGACTGATGGCCAGAAATATTTGAAAATGGGAATAGAAAGTGTTGTACAAAAGGTATTCAAATAATTTTGCGAAAGCAGATAGGATACTGATAGGCCTGTAGTTTTTATATTAGTTTTCATCATCTGATTTATGGATTAGAATAATGTAAGCAGTTTTCCATTGATTAGGAAAAACACCTGATTTAATAGATTTATTGAATAGAATACATATGGGAAAACTAAAATTGTTACAACATTATTTTATAAAAATAATATAATATTGTAACCTTAGAATAATGAGTACTCCAAAAGGCGAGAACACGTGCGATAGAGTGTCCAAGAAACTACGCATAAAATGCATAGTATCAAAACTCGACTATCAATGCAATTTAAGACACAGCTCTGAAAGGTTACGTGACAATTGAGCTTAAAATGTCGGCTTGTGCTATTCCCACCTGCAAAAATATCACTGGACTGCAAAATAAACAAATGGGGATTACTTTTCATGCGTAAAAACTATTATTTAATTTCATTTTCAATTAGCTATGCAATTTTAAAATATCGAAGTAGATTATCAACAGAAGCGCACTATTTTTATTGGTGTTGTCACCTCTTAAAAAATTGTTTACCCAAATTAAAACATCTTAATTGCTCGATACTGAAAAATGTAAAATTTTATTTGTAAAAAAATCGGGATTTGGAGAAAGTCGTTGGAGAATTTGGTGTAACGTTTTAATTTTCATTATAATATTCAATTTTAGAATAGTTTACGTATTACGTATATAATCACTATATGTAGGATTAAGGCAAGAAACACATGTTACATTCATTCATTTCCACTGTCTTCTTTAATTTCTTGAAAAATGTGAACCGATATTGTTTAAAATATGAAGAAATTTTATCACGACATTGAATGTTAATTAATATAAATAATTGTTTCATCCTATTTTGAATTTCTTTAGTATGAGATCGAATATTTTCAAACTTTTATTATGGGCTTTTTCACATCTCTTTTTACTTTAAGACACTAAGATAATTGTCTTTTTGTATTAAAAGTGTTAAGTGATGAATAAAATGGTATAATGTGACAAAGTTTTTAAATAATTTTAATCAGAATAAACATTATAGAAATTCAACATGGCGGCCTAAATTCAATAATACTTCATATAAGCCAAGCTACGACTAAATAAATTGATGCAAATGTGCATCGTACTGCCTCAAGCAAATATATTTATATGCGTCGATTTCCTGAAGTTAGTGGGTAAATTTATTCTGCTGGTAACACCATGCGCACCATCACCGAATGAGGGTGCTAGTAGGCGGAGAGCGGTGAAAAATAAATTAAATAATTTAAAATAAAAGCTAAATTTCTCAATACCTTCTTCATGAGCTACGTACGGACATAATCAAAGATTTTGTGATTGTTAAATCCTGAGAACACCCAATATTTTTTAAGGCGTCATATATAATTCTTTGCTGTATTAGCAACTCCTCCAATATATTTTCCACTAAGGGAGATTTGTTAATGGGAAACCGCATTGCCATGGAGCAAGATAAAGCAGATCTTCGTAACGCTTCATAGGTCCACATATTATTTATAAGCCCCAGTAGTGAATGGTAGAACTCATCAACATCGATTTTGTCATCACTACTAAAATCATCAAAATTTTGACTCCAGATAAGCCGCGCTTCAAAAACAATTTTTTGATACTGCCTTTTGGCATTGTCAGCCACACAACTTTTAATTTTGTCACGTTTATTGGTAACTTCAAGTTGATACTTTATGATTTTTGCACCAAAGCATATCAGAGCCCATACAAAAAGCCCAAACAATTTTTTAATCAAAGCAATAATAAATTTTCTGAAAGCGCTTTTGAACAAACGTTTTTGTCAGTACATTTTGCATCTTTTAAAAGACGCTTTACTTCAAACCCAGTATGGGTGTTTTCTGTTGATAATAAATTTTCCGTATTCTTCAAATCCAGATCCATGTAATTTTGACTAGAAGCACCCCCAAGTTTTATAAGCTACACTATCTCTGCCATTATGTTTTTTATTAATTCGGCGATGGTAGAGTACAAAAACGATATAAGTAGTTTCTCACTTTGGAGTCGTATTAAAAACAGTTCACAGTCTGATATAACCGACCTTACACAACTGCACATTGGGATTTCAGCAAAGGATGTTTCATTGCAGTATTTAATTTTTTCGTATTGAGAGTTTCTGGGACAGATGCATTTGTAACGAATTCCCTTACATTATTTTAAACTTTCAAAGCTTGATCTATGCAAGGGCCATTTTCAAGCCATCTTATTGAAGTGAACTTCTGTGAAAATTCCATACATCCAGTAATTACTGTATACAAAGCTCAACGACCTGGTGAGTCTTTTGAAGCAATTATACATTGTTCTTATAAGCTATATCAATATTTCTCAGTCAGTTTGTTTATATCTCTTAGTCTTAACACCGCCATTCAAAGTGTGTAAACTACAAACTCCGATGCTTATTAATAGAATTTTCGAATTTTTCATGGCGAGTTCAGTCTTTGACTTTTGAAGAAAGCTAAGGTTCATGTTAGGTCCGTCCATTGAAACTTGCAATAACTTGTCTCAGTCTAGATCTGACAAACCCTCTAAAATCCATCCAATATATTATTAGCAGTTGAAACCCCTAGAAAAATGCTTATCCAATATCATGTTTTAACTCTGTTGATATTCTTGTATCAAAATCTTATGATCATGTATATTTGACATTTTTGTGAGACTTTACTCCGTGATTCATCAAATGAAACAAAAAACTTTTTGCAAACATAATGTTAAATATGGTGCTATTCCGTGATTTGTCACATATGACGCTTTTATTTTTACCAATGAAAAATTTAAGGTAATTTTTCTGTCAGGGGACATTGTTTTAAATGCAGCAGTGCTTTTGTTTTGTGACATTTTATAGAATACAATTTGTAATGCCCAAAGAATCTCGGTGGATGCGACATCATCTTGATTGTATGAATAGTTTGTATATTTCTTGCTTCTTCAGGTTTTGATAGACTATTACCACTTTTGGTAGTTTGAGTCGCCACTATGCTGACTCTTGTGGAAGTTGTCTTTTCGTCAGATATGGTAGTCTTTTTAAAAAAGAAACAACTGCCTGGTTGTCCTTTTCTTAATTTTTCAAAATTTCTAAAATGTTTAAATCCCTTGGCATGTGAAATCAGAGCTTGCCTGTCGATATTACTGAGTTTGAATAACTTACAGCACACTTTACAGTATGCTAATCCTATATATACCTCAGCAGGATTGTTTTCTCAATTTATTTTTTTATGAATACATGGTACATTTGCATAAAATATTTACTTACAATGAAAAGGTATAATATATGTTGCTAGGTATTTTTTAATTAAAGAAAAATGTGTTATTAATTGTTCAATCACTTACAACTGATTAATCATATTTTACCACCGTATCGAAATCTAGTTAGTGATATAATCTGTACCATAATATTCTTCTTCTTAGAAGAAGCGTTATTCTTCTAATCTCTTTAATGAGAGCCAGTGCTATACGTTTACAATATACCTTTATTTGTTCTTGCTATTCACTTGATAAAGGTGAAGTGTATGGTAGAATGTGAAATATTCTAGTTGTTGTTTTGATGCTTTCTTGAATCATAAAAATATTAATTAAGAAATAACAATTTAAGTATTATTTGTTTTAAACGCTGCTAAAAATTTTATTTTCATTTAATATGTGATATTCCTGGCATAAAAGGGATCACTTTGTTAGTTTCGGTTTCCGAGTTATAGCCAATTTCTGAAAGGTACCCAAAAATAAGTTCTAGATGCACAAAATAATGACTAAAATTAATATGGAACATAAATTTGAATGTTTGATAATGTTGAGTTGCCCTAAAGTTTAGTGCTTAGGGTACTAGTTTATTGATTATTACACTAATATGAGGGTTGAATACCTTTGATCTTTACCGATTCCCATAGTTTCATTAACCATCAATAAAAAATTAAAACACCAAATTGTTGCTGCTGTGGTCAAAGTGGCCACCGAAATTAGAAGCGTATTAATAAATATCAATTTTTTTTATTTTTATTGATAGAGTACACTAGAAATTATTACCAATTTTTCATTAAATAAAAACTGAAGTGGAATTGAGTTGGTCATATAATATGTAGAATCAATAACCGCTTTAGAAAAAAGGTTATGTGATGGTGACTAGATACCAAAAGATGCAGAGTGGGACAATTCCTTCCTAGATGGAGAAGATGACCTGATAAAGGTCACAGGAAGCCTTTGGACAAAAGCAGTACAGGCTTTCTTGAAATACACAGGGGTGGGTCTTGATTTAGGAGTGGACGTCTTTGGCTGATGATTATGTAACTGCTATTAATTAACATGCTTCATTTCAGTTGGTCTATAAACTCACCAGAATTTCTTTTTTATCTATTAAAGGGTTTTCTGAAGGAATATGAAAACTAAGGACAATAATTAGACCGATTAATCTTCCAAACAAATTGTGCCAATATTTTTGAGATTCACTTCAAATCAGCTTTTAATTTTGCTTGATTCATTGTTTTCCCATGCTTTATTTCTTTTTCTAATACCATCCATTTAAATATAAATCCCATGTGTTCTCCGCTATTCTCATGTCTCTGCAAAATAGTACTTATTTCAGATTGAAAAAAGTCTGCACAGAAATCGTAAGCTTTATAGACACTGTGGACAAAGTTAATTTTACATAGCCAATATGTAGAATTTTATTTTACTACAGATAATGCTGAAATTTTATAATTACTATAAACAATGTTGAGTTTTACCATTATTTTCTTTTTCATATTAGGTTGACGCCTAATGAACCCCTCATTTTTTCCAGCAATTTCTGGAATGTTAGAAATTTTCCTAACTTATCTGGTAGGATATATAAAGAGAGCGCCGTTCCAACTTCTGTACAATCTATTAGAAACTGAATTTTGATGAATTCAATTTAGGACAAAAAGAGAGCAAAACTTCATATAATATATGCACAATGGTGATTAAAAGTATACTCTGCCATGACACAGCCAAGCATTGATTCCATACATTCAAAGAAGAAAAATTTAATCTTTCCAATAATCCCCATTCAGGATGAAAAACGGAAACGGATATCAAAACAGATCCCATGTTAAGGTCATGTTATTTGATAGAACTATTTTCATGCTTATACAGTAACAGGAAATTAACTTTACACTTTGAAGAAGAAGTGGAAATATACTGTTTGGTTTGGAAGGCCGACATATGAAAAAATATATTTCACTTGGACAAACTTTGCTTTTTCACTCACCTAACCCTCCAGACCTCTTGTCCTCCAACTATCATCTGTTTTACATAAAGTCTAATTATTTAAGCTACATAAAAGTTGAATTTTCCAATTTTTTCAGTGAAACCCCCAAAAATTCTGCAATGATTCCTTCCTTGTAGAATATCTCTGCACATACACAGGTGGCAAGTGATAATGATGGTGCTTATATAAGATGGAGGAATAAGTTGATTGATTTTATAAAAAAATGCAATGAGAAATAAGATGGTGGGATAATAAAAGTTAGAAAAGTGCCTGCGATTATCATTGGAATATTTTTCACCACTGATATTTAAACTCCATTAATGGTCTTGTGCTCTATTGTAATTATGAAAATACTCTTGAAAACGTTTACACTCACGTATCTAAATTAGTAAATGGTTATCTAAAAATATCCTTACGTTTTATTTTTTATTCATTCACGTTGCAGTTAACTACTACCTGTTCTTCATGAAGTTATGCAATCTCTATTTTCAACAGAGATTTAGTATTACTTTCTGTATTTGATTCAGTCATAGGCATAACTTTATTTTTAGAGGAAATCACTACATTCGACGATTGCAATGATTTCATGAGATTTAAATTTCCTTCCAATAACTCTCTCTCAGGGGCTGTTGAGCATGATATGATTAGAAAGCTGTATATTGTACTATCTCTCCAGCATTAACTTGGTATAAATAGCTATGTATTTTGTTTTACTGGCTTTTTGTATTATAATTATGTACAGTTAGTTATCTATCAAAAACATTGAAATAGGTACTTCTTTATTTTTATCTCAGAGTGATCTCAGATATTATTAGGGAGAAAATTTCAAAAAAATTATTTCTTAGGAAGCAACTAGAAACTAAAAGGAATGTACTTGCCAAAATTTTCGAATTTGGTATCTTTATAGTTCCAGAGAAACATTTAAAAAATAATTCAATTTTGAGTTTACATTTTACATTTTATAAAATTTTTCTTGTAAAAAAAT
The DNA here is from genome assembly GCA_039881145.1 of Druceiella hillmani. Lineage (NCBI taxonomy): Eukaryota > Metazoa > Arthropoda > Insecta > Lepidoptera > Hepialidae > Druceiella > Druceiella hillmani. The sequence goes on from JAYKKI010000035.1 coordinate 19,928,257, forward strand.
TTTTTTTGTTTCAAAAAGGCAAAAATTACTTAGCAAAAAAACTACTTAGCAACATAAATTTTAAGTAAATTTCATTTTTGAAGCTATAGGCATCTATTAAATTGGTGAAACTAAGTAATTAGATGATTTTCACTCAAACAAATAATATTAGCAAATATTGACCATGCGAAAAGATACAAAGAAAAACCAATTTTCCGATTTTAAATTATTTGAAAACATTCCGTATCAGATACAAAACAAATTTTTTATTCAAAATAATCTCGCTCAAATTTTAAGTTATTTTATTCAAAGTATTAATTTACATAAAATTACATAAATCTAAATTAGATGCAAGTACTCAAAAAAAATTCATAAACATTGAGGAAAAAACAAAAATCAAAAATAAATCAATAAGTTGTTGGCCATAAAAAATAAAAAATTGTTACATTGAAACTAGTTATGTTTTAGTTTTACGATTTACTTTGATGAATTTGGTATACAATTCTTAAAAAATGGTGTAATTTTCGTAAAAAGAAAATGTTAAGTTTTTCAAGAAAGAGCATGAAATTTTTTTATTTCATCATGTATTATCATAGAAATTCCTAAAACTAGGTGAAATATTATTTATTACTCGAATTTTATACTTTCATTTATACATACCTAATCCCTGAAATAAATACAAAAAATAAAAATAATACTATATGTGTAAATTCAATATATATAAATAGAGTGAATTGTTGTGTTTCATAATTCAAATGAAATAAGCATTATCTTAAATGTAGATTATTTTGTATATAACTCAATTTATATTGCAAAAACTTAGCTCATTGTTGTTCCATTTACAGAAACAATTACTAACTTACAGAAACAATTGCGCAGTTTAGAAATGGCCGACAAGTTATTTCAATAATAAAATTTTACCATATAGCCATCAAAACACAAAGTAAACTGAACTGATTGGTACTACACATTATCGTACCATTCACAATTTTGTTTGTTTTGTCGTTCGAGAATTTAGTGAGTACGAACGTCAGTTTCAAGCTCGATGTAGTGTCCTTGGACCATTTGCCTAGATTTATATTCAGGCCAAATATAGGGCTGAATGTTTTTGTTTAATTCTTCATTTTTCTCTTTGATACCCTTACTTCCAATCCTCATTCAGATCGTTCCCCACATATGTGGTAGCATGTAAATATAAGAAATTGTAATCTAAGACTGTCAAGTACTATCTGCTTTTATATTTCACCACTAACTCAATCTACACACTTACAGAGTGTGTGTAAGAAACACAGAGATATCTTGAAGACGACAGAAATAAGAACTTTTGGGTTCACATTTGTCAATATGGATGCAATATTTTATCAATAGAAAATAATAAATTTCACTGAATGTTACAAATGAATACAAGGTTTGATTTTTGGAACACTAAACACTGTATTGTTTCCATGACTTATTAAAATGCTTTTAATAATTCATAAAAGCTCATAAAATTTCACTATTTCGTATTTAGGCGTTATAAATAATTTTCATTGCTGTATGGGAACATCACATGAATAAATGATATCTTGCAAAATCCTTGTGAGTTTAAGAAACTAATGAAATTACACATTGTGACTATAGAATTATTAAACATGTCATAATGCATAAAGAATCATTATCTTATGATATTAGTCATTTATAGTCATTATAAATCATATAATCTAATCAAATGATATTAATCATTTATGTAGTATATAATAATAATTTGTGGAAAACGCTTTCACAATTTATGTGAATGTTTGAAAAAAATTGTTGAAATTTTTAAGTAACATATAACTTATCTTTTAACATACATTCATTTGATTACTTAGAAAGAGAAAAGTAGTACAAAAAGGTAGTTGTTTATGAGATTGTTCGCCAAAGATAACATTAGATTCTCACTTCCTTCAATGATTAGTTTGGGAAAAAAACAGTTCCTTGTACCGTAAACCTTCTTTTTTTTGGTATGACTTTTAGTTTTTGTAACCATGCACCTTATTTTTCACAGTATGTAAGCATGTTGCTTATTTGTTCACTTCCGACTTTAATCCATCACTGATTTTCAATCATCTATAATTGCTGTATCAATAACTTTTTAATGGTATGTGCAGCAATTATTTTGTGTAAAACCATAGTTTACATAAATTGTCAATAATTTTATTTTTCTAATATTTTACATACATTATTATTATTCTTCTTAAGCACTACAGTCTGTTACAGGTCATGGCTGTCTCTCCAAGCTTTCTCTATCTGACCCTGTCCGGCGCAACAGTCCTCCATTGTCTTCTTCTCGGTCGTTTTCTTCTATAGAAATCTGGGTCATATATACAACGAAGAAAAGAAATTTTCTTTGTTGTGTATACGACCCAGCCATCTAATATGAGGTACCTTGACAATTTTGATGATATCTGGTTCACCATATTTCTTATAGATTTCATGGTTATATGTAATTTTCCATACATCAGTTCTTAAATTTTTAACCCAAAATATAAATATATTTGAAGGCAACCCTGACATTTTATTTATCTTTCAGTGATAATAAAATAATAGGATTAACCAAAAGTCCATGGTTTGCTCAAATTTATGTCATCGTAAAATATTAAAAAAATAATATTATTAATATTTTCTTTACTTAAATCGTTAAACAAGTTAAACAAGCATACGTCGGCAATACCAGCATTAATAGTAGAAAAATATTTATTTTAATTTTTAATCAACAAATTAAAACTTATACGTAGCCTGAGGATTATCATCACTAATTGTAATTAGTGACTACCCTGATGTTGTATTTTCGAGCAAAGTAGATTTATATGCGAAGTTAAGTTTATAGAAAATGCACACCACATGTCATACTGAGGATCCAGTCTATTTCTGTACTTGTTTTTTAAAACAGCAAGGCACGAAAATCCTGCTTCAAATATATAAGTAATTGGAAATGGTAGCAGAGCTTTTTCAGCTTCATAGTTCAGAATAGGCTTCCCAGATAATTCTGCCCAAAATTTTGCGAAACTCGTTCTGGAAAATCTTTCTTTTAATCACCCTGCAATTTATGCAATTATTCTTGTAATCCAGTCGTATCATTTTCGACCCCCATTACATCTACTTCAAATGGATTTCTTACACAACTGTATTTCTCAATATGGACATTTTTGTAGAATATATTTGGCCATTTCATCTTCAAGATGTCACTTGTTGTCAATGAAGCGATCAGTACATTCATGTTTTTTATCAGTCAAAAATATTTCTATTTCTCTTTTAAAAGAAAGAACTCTGGCTACAATCCTTCTGCAGGATAACCATCGAATATCTGAATGGTACAATAAATGCTGGTGATCCGAACTCATTTCTTCATACACCAATCGAAATATCTGGAAGTTCAAAGCGCATCCCTTTATGAAGTTTATAAATTGGATCACATCCTTTAATATCCGGTGTAGATCTGGCTGCATATCCCGTGTAGCCAAGTTTTCTCTATGTAAAAAGTAGTGTATTGTAACAACGTCTGGATTTCTTTCCTTGAAACAAAACCATTACTTTGGCACAAAACCTTATGCAACTCCCTATCATTGCTGGTGCTCCATCCACATAGACTGCGACACAATTTTGTCACTGCAATTGATGATTGTCAAAAAATTTGTCAACTAGAAAAAATATGTCAGTCCCAGTTGAAGTTACATAGAGCTTTTCACAAAAAAGAAATTCTTTATTTAAATTTTGAATCTTACATGCACTAATAGCTGTGAAAAGTCTTCAATAGTTACTAATTTGTTGATTAGAATAGAAAATTTTATTGCTGTTTTGCAATCTGTTATTAACTGTTCCAAAATATCTAATGACATTAAATCTATTATCTTTTTTACGGTATCGTCCGAAATTGGCACCATTTCCAGCTTCTTAGCTATTTCATCTCCACAGACAGTTCTCACCGTGGCTATTGCAGCTGGTTTAATCATCTCCTCAGCAATACTATGGGGTTTTTTTACATTGAGCTACTTTTAAAGCTACTAACTGTGTTTCTTTTTCTTTCCAAAAGGCAAGCGGTTTATTTATATAAGTCTTTTTCAAGATCAACAGATCTTATTAATAATTTATATAGATTAGTTTTTGTTTTTGTGCTGATAATTTGGATTTAAATTGGTTTCTGAGCCATAGAAGCATCTTCTGGCCGTAGATAATAGATTTTTTAATTTTTATTTATGTATCATTGCGGTTTGAAATCATTGTACCCAGATGTTTGAATTGTTTCACAATCTCGAAAGTGTAGTTACGGATCCTCAGGATTATTGCTGGAACAAGTCTACAGTTCTATTGCTTGCACTTTTGTTTTATATGAATGCCTTCTTAAATTTATGATATATCACTGCAATGAACAATGTCATAGAATTTAATTCACTGTTAACTTATGATAAATAAAATTCAAGAATAATAGACTTGTTAAACTGTTGAATTCAATAATAAGAAATATCACAACAATAAATAAGGAACCAAAATTTGACACATAAGTTGAGTTACTTAACTTCAGTAATTTGAGAACTTGTAAAGTATTATTTCAATATAATGAGATAATTGAAGAAATATCTCATTATATAATGAGGTAAGAGCTGAAATGTGACATTATTTTATTTATTATTAAGACAACTTATACATGGATACTTTATAAAACATAAGGTATAATCTTGTTAACTTAGAGAAATGTTAAAATATCATAAATATATTCTCATTTGTTTTGTCTTAATGGCTAGAAAAGAACTTTAGGGGTTAACTGTGTAGCAGACATGCTTAAGTATATTACAAGTCATATAACTAAATAGATAAAGAAAATTAAATTCATTTTTTAATTAATTGTCAATGTTAATGAACACAGAATTTTGTTTGAACTAATTAATATCACTCAGTAGTTGTCTTAACCACACAGCTTCCTTGGTGGCTTCACAGGCAGCCATAAATTCTGCTTCAGATGTGGATAAAGCTACTGTTTGTTGGTGTTGAGTAGACCAGGTAATGACAGGTCCATTTTTAAGAAATATATATCCAGTAATTGACCGTCTTAACTTAATGTCGTTCGGATAATCAACATCACTGTACCTAATTAGTTCTGTAGTGTCAGGGTTTCATACATAACGTAAACTATAATCTTTAGTTTCCTTTAAATATTTAAATATTTTCTTCACAGCATTCCAGTGAGTGCAGTCATAAGAATGTAAAAATCTACTCACCTGGCTTACTGCAAACTCAAAACAGATAGGGGGAATTAAGGATACACGTTGAACGTGTGATAAATAAGGTAAGAGATTTTCACATGTTGCTTCGTCATGCTTGTGTGGACCATAATTTAATTTCTATCATAGAGAAAATAATACTAGTAGCTTGTGATTTTATTAATATACACGAAGTTTTAAGTAAATTTAAATTAACTTGTTAGCTTTATTTAAATTATTAATGTATGTACCTTTATTGTGACAGAGAGTTTCATATGTTACTTTCTTATGCTTTTATGGACCATAAATTAATTTTTATCATAAATGAAGTAACAATAGTAGCTTGTGGTTTAATTAACCGTTAGAGTGCCGACGAGTGCCATCGCGCTCGTGTGCATACTAATTAAATTTGCCACAAGCGCGATGGTGCTCGCGAAATCAGTTGCTGTTTAGCGGATCATATTCTGTTGACCACATGAGATGACATCTTCCAACTTCTCATGAGGGCCAATATGGGAAAAAAAGACTTCCACTGGATGAACTCTGTTTTTACCCCACCATATTCTCCAGACCTTTCTTCTGAGTATCATCTATTTCACTTGCTGTCTAATTATTTACATTATTAGATTTAAGGATACATACTATCTTAAGATTTAACTTTTTCAGTTAAAAGCTACAGAATTCTACAATGGAAATTTATCTCTGCATACACTCAGGCAATAAGTGATAATGATGGTGCTTATATAATAATTTTATAACAGGCATGATAACTGATTTAGAAAAACTACTCCAAAATATTTTATCATATCTACTTTATCCAAAATAAATGTTATTTTTGCAAAAAATAAAGGGTTTGAAGGAAAAATTTACCTTTTTAAAACACAATTTAAATTTGACATCAAAATGCTGAAATAGTAACACATCTGGCTATGACGCTTCCGTAAACACTTGAGATCTTGCATGTTACATTGTTTTGTTAAATTATTTTGTACGATAGTCATGAATTCTAATCCATATCCAAAGTGTGCTTTTCCTCAATGTAATAATACATCTATAAATACTCCAAACAAGTTATTTATTAATGGTCCAATGAAGAAAAAATTTAGTAATATATAGCTCAATCTTGCAAGGTGAGACCCATCAGCTATATCTTCGAATTCGGTAATTTATTTATGTGAAGACCATTTTAACATAAGCTCTTCTAGCATTCTAGCATAACTCAATATCGAGATCATTAAATAAAATTTAATAAAATATCGATCACGTTAGAGGTTATGTCATTTCTATAATATTGTTACACTGTTGTCTACGCCTACCTAAAAACTTTATTATTGGTCCAGTTACCAAATGATATGGAAAATTAGGCTAGGTGCACATTTGACATTTCCTTCGCTGTCATATACTTCAGGCTACTTCCCACCCTAGAGAGTTTTGATTTCTTTCAGTAACATTCTACAGCTGTAATGGGTGGGTCTTTGCTCCACCGGTGAATCCACATGAGGAATGCTATAGAATGCTTGCAGCTTCTTTAGAAGCGACACATTCATGGCACTGTAAAAAAATAATGACTTCTCCTACATCAACTACCAATGTGTACAACTTTGCATATACTTACGTTCTGGACAAATTCTACCCTTCACCATGCACATTTTTCCATCACGTTTGAGCTGTACATAGTTCGCAGGGTCATCACCATATGATGGTCGTAAGGATCTAACATAAACAAAATAATATTAGTGATATGTAATATTTTCATAACATAACCTTAATAAACTCCCAAAATGGAGATAAAATATGTACTTTTATGGAAATTTGAGTTCTATATTGTATTTACTATTGATTTATGCAGTACATATATAAAAGTATTGACATTTCGAAATACAGCCGAATAAAAGTAATTGTTTGATGCAACAAATCCTTAATCCTTTAAACCAAAAAACTACCCAGGCTGAGAAGTAGACTGAAAATTTTCCACAATCGATTTTCTGTTTTAAAACAATATACCATTACGATACTAGTAAAATTAAGATACTAAGAAATAGGAAAATAATAGTATCACATAAAAGTGTGATGAAGACTCAAAAACTGCACTCATTCAATTATAACGAAAAATAATGAAATAGGAAACCTCCTACCGCAGTCCGCAAATATAGGCAGATTTTTAAAAACATGTGTAGTAGTGCTATTGATATTATTTCCTTTTTATAATAATTCTGTAAATTCCTAGCAGATTTTAACTAACTGATAACCTTATTTTAAAGGCCATTACAGTAAATGTTAGCTGAACGATCAACATATTTTTTTAAACGCATTAACAATGTAAGACCTCTTAAGGGGTGAGACCATGGGTAGTGGCTCATCTCACCTATGCTTTGCCCTGCTTTTGAATTATTCGGTCAGAGTTAGCAAATCATCATAGGCTTTTCTGGATAGTAACAAAAGCCACAATTTAAATCAAAGACTCTCAGCTACAATCTGATTTTCTTTATATTGTTTACCCAATCTATGAAACAATAAGAATCCAAGGGAAATACACATCATGGCCGCACAAAAATGTTTGCGCTTGGCATTTTATTTATTGTACAGAAAGTGGAACGTGTTACAGTAAACAAAGAGTCACTATTGCATGATATCACTCATTAATAATTGAACACAAATTACATGAATATTTGAAAAAAATCACAAAAGTTCAATTAATATGCTATCTCTGTTTTTATATAAATTCATCTGACTATATAAAAAAAGAAGATAATACAAAGAAGTTGTATGTGAGATTGCTCACCCAATTGTTCCGTTCTCACTTCCATCAATGATAAATTTCGAAGAAAATACTCTTCTTTGGACAATGTACCTTCTCTTTATTAGTATGGCTTTTAATCTATATAATAGTTATGTAGTTTTACACTATATGTGATATTATAGTTCATTACTTATGTATAGTTGTTCACTTCTTATTTTTAATCCATAACCGATTTTCCAACATCTGTAGCAGTTCTCAATCGTTTTGTTTATTCAATCGTATGAGCAAAATTTTACAATTATGCGATTATTTTATAAAGGCGTAAGTAAAACAATAGTTTACGAAAAAATATGAATAATTTTGTTTTATTCAATGTCATGGATTTTAATTCAAGGTTAACTTTATGATACATAAAACATATTTGTAATAAACTTAATAAACTAATGAATTTAACAGTAAGAAATATCACATTAACAAATGAGGAACTAAAATTTAACAACATAATATGCTTATCCAGCTCCAGTAAGTTGAGAATTTGTTATTTCATTATAATGAAAGAATTGAGGATCTGAAACGTAATGTTAAATTATTTATTGTTAAAGCAACTTATATGTAGATTATTTTTAAAACATAATGTGATACTCATATGTATTTTTATTTGTCTTGTGATAACAGCTACAGAATATTTCTCGCATTATCAGATCACTGCTGTACAGCAGATATTCTTAAGAATATTGCAAGCCATACTAGTATAATCAATTAGACAGATAAAATTAATTTAATTTTCACAACTTTTCTTGAATTGTTATCTTGTTAATCATAATTTTCCAAAATTATTGGAGACACAATGTAAGACGAAAAGTTAGATAAAACATTTGGAATATCTGACACGCATTAAAATGCAGTGACGGTAATAGAAATAGGATGGTTCTGCATCTTACATGCCTTATGCATCATAGAGTTTTGATAAAATGGTGTAAATATATTCAAAATTGCGCGCATAAAATTTATTTTCTTATTTCTGTGAAAGAAAAGACTTTCCAAATAACAAGTATTTACATACAAGGTAATGTATATTATTCGGTGTAAATTTTGTCGGTGTAAAATGAAACATGTCTTGTGTTTACATTACTTCTCCTTATTAGATAAATCTAAAAAATTGTTCACTTCAATTTAAAATCTTTCTTCCAAACAATTTTTTTTATTAATGTTCAGGCTATTGTTTACTCAATCTTAAATAAGACAAGTGATATAGTGTATTATAAAAATGTTTACTCCACTAAAAATATCATATCATATTTATAAGTGTATGAATAGCTCCGATGTTTTCATGTCTATAAAGGACAACAATATCAACTCAAAGTTTTTTGTACACCAATATAATATAAGAATTAACCAGTCCAAATAATGGGAACCATTAACCCATGAATAATGAATATATAAATCTCAAATCTTGTTTGTTGGTAGAAGCTGAGGTTGCACTTAAATATGAAAGTTGCACTTAAATATCTGATTTCAATGCTATATTTATTTTCGATAAGATTATGATACAGAACACAAATATATCATTCTGGTCTGAATGGGATTAGCCCCCTTCATCACAGTTCGAGTGGTTACAGTATCGGATTACTGTAACTACAAGCACACTATTCAATAATATAACTGGTTTGGTTTGATTTAATGTGAAATATTGAGAATGATTGGCGTTGTATTGATTTTCATTGAATTGTCTATGGAAACTTCATGTAGTTAAATATATGATGAATATTTTGGCATATAAATAAATATTAATAACAAGATAAAATATAAGATTTTATTTGAGGATAAAGAAATGGAATCAGGGTAATAACAAGACACTAATTAACTTAACAAATAAAATATATAAAATACCTTCAATAAGAATTCTTCAATAGCTGACACAAGTACTATTCAAAAGTGCTGACCGATCCAGTGAACAGGACTCGGTCACCATGGAGCAAGAAAAAGGCAAATGGTCTGTCAGCATTAAATATCTCAATTCGAGGAGCAGCTGAGACTGATGTTGCCATACACATCACCATTGCTGAAACAATAATCAATTTAACATTAACGTGAAAAGGCAAACTCTTAAAGCTAAGTGTAAAAGTTACATAAAAATCTATGTAGAAATTGTTCAGTATATAGTGATAATTTTCTAAATAATTAATTGGTTGAAAGGAGTTTTCGGAGCTTATACCACTTTATTTTCTATTTCAACCTAATTTATCTGATTGACCTTACCTGTGGCAGCAGCAGCCTCAGCACCTTCCTCATTAACTTCAATGAACGCTTTCTGAATGGCCTTGCTCACGAATAAACGATCTTCCATTAGTTTAGTTAATTCGGAATTTCTTTCATCAAATATTCGGTTAATTCCCACCTGCATAAATGATGAATATAAATAAGTTTTAGTAGAATATAAATGAAAAAATATGTGTATTAGAATGATTTGAACTTTATTGCCTAGTAGTATTGAGATTTTCAACTTTTGTTATATTACTATGGGAATTTATTACATTTCAAAAGTAGAATTGTATATAACTAATCATGACGATAAACTCTGAATGGCTCTTTAACAATAAACAATGATAAACAGTGACAAAATACTTATTTCAACACTATTACGAAATTATGACTAGTCTAGTAATTTGAGTTCATTAATGTGAATTTAAGCTAATTAACTAAACTTTTTTATCGTGGATAAACAATTCAACAGGTTGACTGAAATATATTATATGTCAAATATTGACTGAAATATTGCAAATATTTTTACGTGCCTCTGAATATATATGTACACACACACACACACACACAAACACACACACACACACACACACACACACACACACACACACGCACACACTCTTTGATGATTTTTAAAAAAATTAAAAAAAAGTAAATGTAAACATAACCATATGATAAAAGTGAATACCTTAGGCAGTACAGCGTTCAAATTAATAGTTGTTTCGATCTTAAATTTAGGGATTTTAACTTCTACTTTCACTGGATACATGGCAGCCATAATTTCCTGAATGTTATGATCTGTGGCCAGTTTATTCTGGAGTGCCGGGAGACCAATAGCATCGGCCGGTAATGCAAACACCATTGACATTTCTCCACCTTCATATGGCAACTCCAGAAACTGAAATAAAAGTGTGAATTTGCGTGTTATGTTGTGACTATTAATATGACAACAGTAGTAATTATTCACTTTAAAAATCTAGAAGCTTAAATAATCTAGGACACTAAAAATTTTCCACCAGCTAATTATTAAAAGAAAAATGTACTGGAGTATACAGTGACTGAAACTAAATATAGGAAAAATTCTTTGTGAAACCAAAAATGAAAACTTTGCATTTTATTAAAGTATAATAAAAAAACAAAGGCAAATTTAGACCATATTTAAAAAAAAATCATTATCATTTTTAGAAGAAGGTCTCCTCTTGCCAAAAAGATATATAAAAGTTTGTTACTTATAAAATTATATGAGTTTTAATTATTTTTATCCTCAAAACTCGTGGCTGGCATGGTAATAGATAATAAGATACACACGTGTGAAATATACAATTGAAAATATTTCAAATTGCCGTGCGCAATTTGGATTATCACAGGAACTGACAAAGTGAATTAGTATTCTGCTCATTGGCTGCTTTTCTTAGCCAGTATTTGTTTTGTGTATAACTACTTTATATACTGTCCGGTAAAGTTGGAATATTTGCACTATACATTTTGGACTTCATCAGTAATCTGTTTTCTGCTTGCGACTGTATTTTTTGTTTTTCTTGCAACAGTATTGACGATCGTGCAGATCCTCAAACATCTTAGCAGAAATATATCTCCTTATACACCATGGGTCTGCAGAGGTATATTATTCCTGGCTAGCTTTGCAAACCTCGTCAATTACAAAATTGATGTAAAGGATAAATAAAAAAAAATAAGACTGGGACATAAAAAAATAAAACGAAAAATTAAATATCACCCCACTCATCTAATACCTCATGCAGAGAAATCTTCTAAAACCTTACAAGCTTATTGTCCGTTGCTATCAAACAATCTCCATTCCCACACCTGAAACCTATCAATTGGAAAAAGGGTCATATGTAGGTTACCAGCAATGTTAGACAATTCATTGTCCATATCCATATTCTGTATGAAAATACTCTGTATTCTTAAAATAATCCCTCGTCAATGTTATGTCTTCAACTTAGTCTATATTCTAAAGTCATGGCGATTTCAAATAATAACTCCCATTCTCGAACTACATGAAGGTCTCAATGTCTCAATATTTTTTTCTTAAAAATAAATGACTATAAAATGTAGTACAAGCAAAAACAGACACGTGAGAAAACACATAGCAATTCAAATCAACACTCTAACTAGTGATCAATCCAATAAATTCAAATGTTAAAATGGGACAGCACCTTTCAATACTGCTTGACCAATGTGAGTTGCACGAAAGAGACAAACATTAAATGTTAGTAAACTCTAGACCGAGGGTGTTGTCACTGTAATGGTAAAATAATATAAAAAAATGCATAATCAAAAGCAATATCCGTTGGAGTTGAAGAGAATTACATCCGACAATGCCCATTATAAAATCGCAGAGGTATAATTAAGGATAAGAATTTAAACCTAATAATAAAGTATCAGAATTCTGAAAGAGGGTTACAACAAAAAGATACTCTTGCATTATATTGCTTTATAAAAAGTAATAATGGTCTCTGAATAGAACATAAGAAGTACCATTTGGAATAGGTTGCAGTAGATTTCAGCATATGCAGATGATGTTACCATAATTTGAATAGCAGAGTAAGTATGGAAATACAAAGTGTATTTCCATTCATTGGATTGAGTAAAATATTATTGTGGTCGACTACACATTATTAATTGTATTACAAGGCAAAATCGTGCAGTTTAATCAATTATATAACATATAATAAATCCTATAGGATTCATAAAGTCCACATGTAGCATAGTATATGTAAGTATATATTATGATGTGTAAGAATTTAGTTACACATTCAATTTTAGCATCGTTTATAATCTATAGCTTCAATCTTGTCTCAAGGTCATTGCCTTGTTTATTACATTTAGCACAAAACAACACAATGCGTGCTGTTTTTGTCTATAACAACTTTACTGAACCTTTTCTCATAACGTATGCTTAATATGGCTTATTTTATTGCGCTATATTTCTCCAATTTCTCCACAAAATAATACTTATTTGCTTTCTTATAATGTATTTTAGTAACATTTACATATATTTGATGACCCACTTCTATCTATATAACTTAATCTCATTGTGTTTTACCTATTTATGATATTTAAGTTATTTACGATTTTTAGAAGCACGTACACAAATTATTAATATTTGTTCAGGATTTGTATAAATGCATGTAATTTTTAACAATTCTACCAATGCTATGTGAATAACAATCAATAAAGATTATATCAAATATTTAGAAATTTCATCATCTAAACCAGTGAACCATAATTCAGTATCGGTAAATAACCAAGTATTTGAGAATAAATCAATTTAAATATCTTGGTACGTAGATCGCTAGTAGAAAAAGTATGATGTACCTGTGCTTTCAGTTCCCAGTTAAAAGTATATCGGAATTGGCTGCAGATGTACATGGTCGGAACCTGTACCTTAGCACCTTTGCTAGTCGTGAAATACCTCGGTTGAGTCCGCCGCTCTTCAAACTTTTTCTTCCATGTGCCCTATGATAAAAGAAAGATTAAACTTAAAATGAATTTTTGATATAGTATGTTTCTAAATATCAAATGTTTAAAGTAATTTAGTATGTTTACATATTTATATATATATATATATATATATATATATATATATATATATATATATATATATATATATATATATATATATATATACACATATATATATATATACACATCAATAATATGCTTCACGTATAGTTAATATTTCTATATTTTACAATAACATATGCTGAATTAATGACTTATTAAATATGTCAGAACGGATTGAGAACTAACCTTGAAGTAAATAGCATTTACAAGGACAAGTCGAGTTGAGTCATCAAAATCACCGGGTTGCAATAGATCTTTGATACGATTATTCGTTTTAGATTCCACCTGTGTCATGATTAAAGATCCATATTTAGTAAAATCTGAACTAATTAAAACTAACATTTCATCTTAATTCCGCAAAAGATTTTAAATACCCAGCTATTGATCGTTTGTGCCGCAAGTGTTCCATTAAGAAAATCTATGGACTCGAAGCCAGCGTCAAATACTTCGATGCAGTCACGCTCAAAAGGTTGAAATAAAGGTTTTCCTCCAGCTTTTAAATATATTTTATTTGCGATATCCAGTGTTACTTCTTTCACGTTTATGAGCAGCTCAGATAAAGATTTAAATGATGAGCGAGTCTGTGAAAAAAGATTTTTCTGTAAGCCACTTTTGTATGTAAATCCTTAAAATTTCCTGAGTAATCAAGTATTAATTTATTATGTTATGTTATATAAAAAGCATAATATACTCACAAATGCATCACTGGGTAAATCCAAAGCCTTCATTAATTCCTCGTACGTTTGAGATTCTGCACCCAAAGTGAGAAGAGCTAGGAGCACTTCCACGGAGAGCGGTGACATTACAACATTTGTATCCGCCTCCACTTTGGCCACTTCCTGCAAATGGACAATTTTTACTAATTGTAAAACTAAAAAACGCGCCAGGTTAACAGTTATTATGTAAAAAATTTATTAATCCTGTTATAAGCTCTATTAGTGCCGTATCTACCTACTCTATTAGAGTGTATTTAACTTTTGAATCAGTTTAAGACTTATAAAGAAAATGCAAAATATATTTGTATTTTCTTAATAAATGTAAATAGCAATGCAAGATGTAATCCTATCTACTTACTGCGCAATTGTGCATAAGTCATTAAAACAGACACACTGATCAGGTATGAAATTAATTAAAATAAGGACAGGAAACTCTGCCAAAACGTCTCTCATAATTAAAAATATTTCATTACTAATTAATAAAAAAATAACTTACATTATAGAGTGATGCTGAGAATTTTGCTATTTTTTTGCTCAATTGGGTTACTTCCATATTTGCCATGGTTGGTATTTCTGACACTTGCTGAAAATGATGCTACAACAAACCTGCAAAAAAAAGGGGAAAGGATAAAAAACTTGATTTATTCAATGTTAAATACATTAAACAATTCAAAATGTCAAATTTAACTTGGTTTTTCTTAAAATTTGTAGCCCACATACATATTGCATCCCGAATAATAAATCAACATTAACTTAGGACAATGAATATTGATCACATATTATTCATTTATTTATTTTAGAGTATGTATTTACAATAACTTAATCTAACGAATAATATTTTAATGCATATAATCAAGAATAAAAAATGTTTTAAGATATTCTTATATTGGAATATAAGAAGTTTACTATGTTCTAATATCTTATATTAGAACATAATAGCTCATATTCTGATTCTAAAACAGCCTTCTACATATAAAAGAGTATTAATAACAGTATAGGAAAAGTATGGCGTGCCAAGACTAATGAAAATGACAGCTGACTTGGACTAATTTTATATTTATATAAATAAATAAATATATACAAATATATATATATATATATATATATATATATATATATGTGAGGAATAATATGTTGATGTACATAGTCAAGAATAAAAAATGTTTTACAATATTCTTATATTCTACATAGTAGCTCATATTCTGATTCTGAAACAACCTTCTATGTATAAGAGATTATTACTAACAGTATGATAAAATTAGGTGTGACAAGACTAATGAAAATGACAGCATGACAAGGACACACAAGGTAAAATTGTAAAATACTTGGGTCGATTTATTTTAATTGATTTCATTTCTTTCTTAATTTTCTTTCAGTTTCAAATCAACAAACGGAAATAAAGTTCATATGTTACCTTGTATTCAAGGATATAAATGAATCTATTTTGTATATTGATTTGAAGAATTAACTTCAATAATTGATACATTGATTTATCATTGCCAAAGAATGTGATTGATTGATTCTAAAGCTAAAAGCTTAGAATAGATCAATCAATCATGTTCATAGTCTAAACTAGATCTAAATTGGGCCATTAACATGGTTACTAACGTGTTAATGTGCAGTTTTTCTAAGATGTACGCATTTCATCCATTTCACATTTTATAACACTTCATATACACATGAACAAGTAATATAAGAAAATGTGGGCTTCACAGTGAAAGTGTTACTAACAAATATGTATATGAAATTATTCTGCAGAACCAAATATAATGAAATAGTTTAGTACCAAAATAGTATAAGTACCAAAATATAATGAATTAGATTAATATAGAGGTGTTATACGCACATTAGCAACAACAATTTCATATTATTGCAATCATAGACTGGCGTCTTATTTTTATGTACCACAGTATTGAATTCAATATTTATTGTTGATAATCAATAATGACTCACGTTTATATCTCATGAGTCGAATTACCAATTATGATAAAGTTACGCAATTTTAGTTTGCTTCAAAAAAGGATTGATTTTTAAATATTTTGGTCATTCAGAAGTATTTGTTTACATTAACATAGAACGTTTGAAGTTTATCTTTTAATTAAGAAAACTGAATCTAGACACGCGACAGTATATCAGCTAAGTTCGAAAATAAAAAAGGGCGGACACTGACAGTGCATATATTTACATAAAACATTTTAAACTACTTTCAGCCTTTGTGTAACTCATAATCTATTTAACCTATCGACTTATAACATCTGTCCCTTAAAGGCCGTCCAGTTACATATAATCTTAAATTTTATAAACCTAGTTCAAATAGTTTTTGACATATTGATATCTGAAAAATGGAACTTTTAATTCATTGAAAACTTGGATCGCTTTCAGTTGACTTAGTATCTTGAAATTTGGCATGACATAAGATCATTGAAAAAATTTCAGTAAACCAACAATTGTGTATCAGCGTTGAAGATAATGTTATACCGTAATTTATCGATACTTCAAAAAATGTAATATTTGACTATACACTCAAATATTTGGATATGGACTATACACTCAAATATTTTACCTATACAAGAAAGTACAGAAAATGATGAAGAAAAGAAAAGAGAACGACGCAAACAAAAAACAATTATTTTAACAATTTAAATTTAAGTATAATGAAACTTTGCAAAATGCATTAATGTAAGGGGCTAAGTTTGATAACAAGATCATATGGGTTTGTTGGTTTCCTTTCGAAAGCGATTGAAATCTAAACGAACGCACAACAAATTCTGTTAAAGTTCCTTAAAACTTACAGAAAAATTAAATTGTTTAAAAAGAAAAAATATTACTTGCTTACTTCTTTACCTAGGCAAGTTTTCACCCGCGCACCCTTTATTTATTCTCGTAATTTGTAAAACAAAAAGTTAAGACTTGCAAAGATAAAGATTAATACATAACTTGCGGAGAAATCACAATAACAATAATATCAACAACTATATATGTACACAAATAAGGATATACATCTGTATAGTTAAACGCGTAAGTAAAGTATAAAAATATACAAAGTATTTTTCACAATTTACGCAATGATCACGCGTCGTTATTGCAACTCTTATCATTTCGTGATACTGGCATAAACAAGTCCGGCGGCGCGTGATGCGTCACGAAAAATGTCATACAACATTGTGTAATTTTTAGTAAATGGTCTGTGGTGTAATTCTCGAAATTAATGCGTTAATCTCAGTTTTAAACATAGATTAAACATATATTAAAAAATTATATTTTTGTTTTATACAATAACTTAACGAATTTGATAACTGTAACCTAATCTCCCATACTTAATCGTGTCAATATTATGGCAAGTTATAAACGCTGGAATATATAAGAATGAAGAAACTTCTGGCCCGCGAGTAGAAATGAAAAACTCCATACAATTTGTTTACTTTCGTATTGTTATCCCCGAGATATTTTGACGAAAACTCTGGATTGTTTCATTTAAGCGCCGAAAACAAAAATTAGGGTTTATACCGTGTTTACTTTTCAGTATGCGACTTTTTAGTATACCTACATATAACGCTTGATATGACGTCATTAATAATTATGATACTAAAGTATATAAAATATTGTTCAGATTAAAAAGGAACGCAAAAAATTTACATAATATTTATATATATCTTGATATATTGGAGACATTTAAAATGTTATAAATTAAATTATTTAGTTTTACGCGATTTATGGATAGTTTGGCATATATTCAGTTCTAATGTCAAAAACTTCCTTTTAATTAAAAAACGATTGCACGTTATATATTTTATCAGTCATAATATCCATATTAAAATATCTAAGGCAGACATTACACAAAATATCAATAATAATTAGTTTTAAATCAATTTTTAAATTTAGGAATATCTTTCTTAAAGATAAATAAAAATAATATATCGTATAAAATATAGAGAAATACATAAACCAAAATGCAAGCATCGTGCGATTTGATATTGACCTTGGGCATTATATTAACAGTAACCTAACTTAATACTAAGAATAGATTACAAAAATATATTAAAATATAATATATACATAGATATAATAAAATAAACTTACAAGGGGTCACAAAACAACTACTATCAAGAGCTATTTCATGAATATGCGATCACGAGCTTGGCGCCTTCACTTTATATACTACGCCATTTCACAACATCTGTACCGGCCAATATGATTCACACTAAACTGACTCAAATACCGTTACTAAGAACTATCTACGTCCTAACGCAGTGGTAGGTTTATACTGAAGCGCGATAATGGCTTGTAAATATTTGTTGACTTATATTTTTTATTTATCGCTACCACGTGAGCTTATTCAATATGATTGCCACATAGTAATAAATGAGTACAATTATTTAAAGTAACCGAATTATACAGCGGAAACTTTACAGAACATTATTTTTAGTTTGGTATTGAATTTGAATATTTTTCATTTCAGAGTAGTGATACTCGTATTTCCTTTTCAACATCAAGCTTTCCTTAAAGTTGTTGCCTTTTGTTTCGATTAAGAATTAACAAGACACGCACGCGCGAGGTCATACCCACGCTAATCTTATATTTTAATTAACCATGTTGTGGGTGTCCGTGACCTTGAGCGTTTAGATATTAGATAAAATCGTTAGAACGAATAAATCATCAGTTAATACTATATCCTGATTGTCATAAATGCAACGAGAACATTTCAGAATTTTAATTTATTTATATAAAAATTATTCGAATGTGTCATTTTAATTTCTTTTGTTACACAACAATTATTAAAAAAAAATATAAGAAATATTTAGTGTCATGTGATTAAAATAAAGCGCCTTTTTTATAAATACTAACATCGTTTTATTAGTTTTTTTTAATACAGAGCAATAAACCATATTGACGTGAATGAACCCCAACTTCAATGTACCCCATTGAAGTAGGGATACATTCACTCGTGTATCAAATTAGGGCTCATGTGCTTTATATTAATAAAAAGTTCTTGGAACAAGCATAACAATAGAAAATAAAACCAAGAGGAATCTTTATTTTTATTCTCAACCTCATTCCAATTAAAAACAATCGCATTTACAACTTTTTTTATTGCATAAAATTTGGTCACGCCGCGAGAAACTCCTCGATGGTGGTTATGATCTCAGATTGTGAACATGATGACAAAATAAACCTGATTTATTCATTATCAACTATAAATATACTTTTAATATGAGGAATAAATGTTGGCTAAGTCTGGTGAATATTGCGAATTATCAAAAGTTCCAAAGCCGACCTTATTTCACAACCCAGTGCCATTTTGTCAAATGTAATATAAATTACCATCAGTATCTATTATATAAATATGTTATTGTAAGAACTTTTTGATCAATCTTTGTTTAGATATCAAAATGATACGAAAAAATCGGTCATTAATATAAGGTCCTGCGTCAAATATCGAAATAACATCTTTTGGACCCATTCAATGATTAATATTCACTATATCACGAGTGGACTTCTAATAAACGCACTAACTTCTAACTTATTTTACACTAGCTGTGAAGCACGTAACTGAATACTTATTTAATATAAATCAAAGTCTTCTGAAAATATATTTGATATATCTTCCACGTGACCTTCCAAAGTCTGCATAGATCAAAAACTTCATTAAATCGGTGATAGCGTGCTCTGCTGCACATTACTACTGAACATTCAACTGAATTGAGCCATGGACCACGTCACTTTGTATTCAGCGACGGTATTAATATCGCGACTCGCTAGCTGCTAGACTTCTAATAACTGAAAAAAAAGACAGGATTTTTTTAGCTTTGTATGCCAGCATTTTGAAGATTCAAACATTAACTTTCTCCAGTTAGCTGAAATTTATTTACATATAGAAGGTAATGTACATATGAATTTGTATTTTTTATAGGCTCTCACAATTAACAACGAATTTCCCTCAAATTTTCCACACTTACTTTCCAGCCCCTAGCAACAATTCTTAAGGGGAGTTGATCTCCACCTCATCCATTCATCCCGGTGAGAGAGGATAGAGGTTCAAAAAATACATAGCAACGCCAGATACTTAGAACTTCCAGTTCCTAAGTGTTATTTTCTGTAAGAATAATGCCGCTCTTTTTAATCGCTTTTAAGAAATTCAACATTTACTCGTTATTTTCACGATCGAAAGCTTTCTGTTTGTGATATTCCATAACTTTATCTCTATGTTTTCTGTTAGGTGTTGTTCAAGTATTACGGAAGCACAATTTACCGTCGAGCCGCTATCCGCATTGGGCACATTTTCTGCGTTTTGATATATAAACAATCGCTGTCGATAATTCATGTTTAGTTGGGCCCCGCACTAAAGTGGCCAGATATACATATATGATAATTTTTACTACCAACAGTTTCTAAATGAAACATATTAGTATTGAAATATATCTGTACTATTACGACACTGTGAAAAAGCTATGCCAGTACCTACATTAAAAGTTATATAAGGAAAAATCATTCGAGGTAGGGTATCGGGACATTTCCGAACCCAAACAAAAGATCTTTGGGATGTATGTCTGTCTGTTTATACATCACATAAAAAGTGCCAAATCAATTTTGATGCAGTTTTTACTGTTTGATAGCTTATAGTTCAACTTAAAAACAGCTAATTTTTATTCTAAAGTTTTACCGTTGTTATAGAAAATGTTATCCATGCGTATAATACAAAGCGTGGAATTTTAATATAGGCTATAACTTCCTTAGAAATACATGGTGTACGCCTGTAATAATGACTTAAATAAATACATCGAATCCTTAACGCTAATGAAGTAAAAACCTAGTCACAATATTAATGAATGGTACTACGTTTTATAAACATATTTTATACAGGAAATAAAATATAATATTCAGGTAAAATATAATATTAATTCTATAAATACTGCAGTAGTTTTAAAACGCGCTATGGTTTGTTGCATAACTCGCTATGAATCACTCAGTCATCTGACGCTTACGTCTGTTTGGAATTGAAAGCTTAGATACTAATAGCAATTTCCGAATCTTTAATAGCTATTTCGTTTAAACTTTTGTTTATAAATGTTTAAATATTTATTACCTTGGTCTTTGTTAAACGAATACCAATTTTTATATTTTGTTTTTGTTAATCAGTTATATGTGAAAACGAATAGTAAATATTTCGTTTCAGTATCATAGTATATGTTTAAAAACAATTGAGCATGTCACTTAGAAAAAAAACAAGTCTACCACTTATTTTGCGAACGTTAAAATTAAAATAATACGTTTAGATAGAGAAAACAAATGTCATTCGCCACTGGAAAGGTGATTGATATTGTAAAGCACCGACAAGTTTCCCTTCACGCTAGAGTAGACCGTGAATCGTGTATGGTCAGTACCCAGATATGTAACGCAAGCTCAAGAGCTGAAGAAACTGTACCAAAGAGCGAGAATTGAGTCAACTGTCAAAAAGATCGCCAATATGCAGTGAGAGTAGCGAAGAATGGTGCTCTGCCCATTTGATTGTTAATTTCAATCACCAAAGTACAAGGAGAGCCGCTGAAAGACTTCGTCAGAGTATTAAATTCGGCACAGCTCTCAAAGATTTCAACAAGCTGTGTTCAAAGCTAATAAGGCTGATGACATTCACGCCGGGTGCGTTTAGCTTTGGGTTGGAGACGCCAGGCACATAACAGTTCCCTAGAATCCGATATGCACTATAAGTTGCAACTTTAACGAACTAGGAAGCGGTATACTACGATGTACTTTATTTCCAATTATCTGGAATAGGCGTTCATGCAAATTCCAAACATCAACAATTTTAATCGCAGTATTGTGATGGAATTTCAAAGCTTACCATATGGGAATAACCGATAATTCTGAATTTTAAACCTGTTTCTTGTCGATAAGGAGGAGCATTTAAATTGGTGATAAACACTGACCGTAGACCGGTTTATGCGCACAAAGGGTGAGATAATCACAAACGGGGTGGTGATTATAATGTTGAACGAGAAGTGTGGCCCTTGCGACATTGTAGTACAATTAAAACCCATCTGAGAAACGAATAGATATTATGACACTCTAGAGTACCTGACAGCGTTACGTTACGGAGAAGACGGTTATAATTCCGAATTGCGCCGTGTGAATAAAGTGGTGGAAAAAGCAATAAAAAATGGCCTGCCCTCAATTTTATATATGTATGATTATTGTTATTCGAGATGGCCAGCAAAATTAGTTCTATTATTTTCGTCGTATTTATATTGTTAATTTATTTTTGATCGACACTTGTACAAAAATTGAGACTAACCAATCAAAATCAACTCCACTTAGGGAAATACATTCACATGTAAAACATTCTTGGGCAGATGGTGCTCCGAAAACCTAGACAGGTGGGAATTTTTCCATCATCTTTTATCAGCAGGCGCAATATGTGCGTTAACACACCTAAAATACTTTTGTGTACGTGTGAAAATACGGTAGTCTCGATCTATTTATCGCAATCACATCGACTTGGACGTGGAAAGAAATCTAATATCGGAAAATATCTACTAAGCTTTAATCAAGTAAAATCTTTTACATTGTCACTTGAGAGTTTTACTTGATAATAAAAATCTCACAGAACATCTCACTAAGGAAAAATACATTGGTTACAAATACTTACAGTATAAAAAAGGGCGTCTATCAACTGACCCTATAATTAGAAAATAAAATGAATCCAAACCAAATGGACGAGATTATTTATGCGATATTTCCAGACACCAAAAAATTCCTGTCCTTTATGGGATCGTAAAATGTCATGTGAAGCACGAATCATGCTGAGAGGTAAATCTCGTGTTTGAAGAATGAGGGTTATTTAATGAATTTTTCCAAGTGACTTACAATAGCGACAATTACCGATGATGAATACTACCCGACGCATCGATACAAAAGAGTAGCTGGTAGTGAACGTTCAGCTATGATTCAAAAGTTTGGCCAGACTGTGATAGTATATAGCAAGCGAATTGTGTTGTATTCACCAGTACTGTCACACTCTTTATAAACCTACATTAATGTGGAGTATTGTGAGGAGCAAGTTTTGTTTTTGTGCTGAAACAATACGATATTTAACGGTAAACGTCTGCGTTTGGCGATACATCTATAAATTCTAGAACGCATAAGGTTTAAAAGGAGTATTCAATTCACGAGCGATTTCCTCTGGTCTTTCATTTGGAAGTTCATGCTAAAAAGGTGCAATGTGTTTAATTTGTATACCGGTTGTAAAAAAAATGTAATGACAGTCTTGCAGATGATTTAATATACGTGTGAGGAGAAGAACGCCAAAAGGAGATATTGATGCCCATCGTCCGGAAATCGAAAATGACTGTCTCTTAAAAATATATAAGTGTATATGCTGGCAATAACTAGCTCAATACGAAACGCTGGCGCCAGTCTTGCTCGTTAAAACAGCAGCAAACCTGGAATACGCTGCGGAAATGGGTTATGAAACCATCGCACTCGTGTGTCTCACAGCCCATGATGAGCAAAGATTTTACCCTGAACGGTACCTTCTTCAATGAAAGCAAAATGGTTTTTGGACGACAACAGAATGATGGAAGTCATCACATTTCACTTTTCTAGAGACTCGCCAGATCTGTCGTTCCGTAAGGACTTCGCATCAATGAAATTGACACGTGCCTCAGTCACTTTTATGGTTCAACGTGTTCGTTGCGACAAAATATACGAATATTTTCCATACTGGAAGGCAATTTTTAAACCCAATCATTTTTCAACATTCTGTTCCTTCCTCTTCCTTCTCTCTGTCATCGCCATTTCGACAAAAAATGCACTTATCTCTATTATTTACTCTGATTTTATTGAAATACGTGGCAAGGAAAATGTTCGGTTTTACGAGCGTGCCATTATCGTCAACGGCGTAATGCTTTCTATCAACGACTCTCTTCTGGACCCATTCAAGGTTTAACATGGGCGTACTTTGACAAAAAAAACTACTCACGTACCATACTTTGCAAAATGTCGTACTGTGCTTTCAACTCCATTTTAAATCAAGAAATCGCAACCTACAGAGTTCTTACATTCTTTGAACGCGTCTGGCCTGCCCGAGCATAAGCTGAAGCTGTAAGTTGGCACTCTGATAACCTGATGCGTTACTTAAACCACCAAAATCTTTGTACCAGAATCCAACTTTGTTTAAAAAAAACGTTTTTGAGGCCATTTATTAATAGTCATTGCAAATATTCATTAGGAAGCAGATGGTGACAGGGAAATATAAGCACTTGAACTGGAATGGGATATTGAATGGGATCAGCGATGGGGGAGAGTGGGGCAGAGGTATATGATAAGTGTGAGATTGAGGAATTTAGAAGAGAGGAGGAGAAAGAGAGGAAAAAAAATAAGAGAAAGGGAAAAGAAGAAACTATCATGTTCCATTTTTTCTTACTATTTGGTTATAAACTGTATTCAAAGAATAAAATTAACAATAAATCAGAGAGCAATATATGAAGTGTTACTATTGAAGAATATAACCCAATCAACATTTTTCTGAGTAAAGAAATTTATAGATTTTCTGTTTTCCACCTTTTAAAATCACAAATTTTTTCCCCACAACCTTCCCTCTCCTTCACTCCTTCCATCTCCCTCTCCCTTCTTATTCATCTTTCCTTCTCGCTCTTTCCCTCCATCTTTACTCCTTCCTCTTTCAATCTACTCTATCTATTACTTGCTAGTATGTTGAGAAATGACCTGAGTATTTCACTTTTTCATTACAAAGTCTTTCCTAGTATATGAATTTACTCTACCGTAATAAATGAAGTTTTCATTCAAAATGGGTAATTGGTGTATTAACAAATCATTTTCCATAGAATGGATATTGAAACAACATAATTCCACTTTGCTATGACTAAGAGCTTTATTGTGATATTATGTACTAATGGTAATATAGAAGTATTATATAAGGAGGTTTGGGGTGAAAGGGTTAAAACTTTTCTTATTCTTGCTGATAAATGGAGGGTCCTCCCACCCTTAACAAAAAATATTACATTAGGTAGAATGTAAAACATTAATTAATTCGTCAGTTACTTCTCATTCTCTTTAAGTAATTAAATTCATACATAGTTATTGATATACCTTCATCACAATCAGCAAATTTTAACGTAAAAATCATCTTCTGCTGATGGGTTGTGTAATTCTATAAAATACTATGAATCTCTTGGATTTACAAAGACACAATTTATATCCGAAGTGCACTTTCTTATATAATATTTGAATGACCACAGGGAAGCATTTAATTATTATCTATTCTTGTGGTTGAAATGAGCATAAAATTCTAGAGAATAATTTTGTACTAGAATTGTCCCCACTATGAATATATTTTATACACCTTACCGACTCTAGTTGACGCCTCTAGTTGTTGCCTTAAAATGAAAGAGTATAATTTCAAATAAATATTTATAATTTCTTTTCATACATGATTTTTGCATCATTCATCAATTATATAATATAAAATTTAGTTTCCCTTGTTTGATGATATTCTACTGAAATATTATCATGACCTATGATTTTGGATATAAACTATAAATTAAGATAACCAAGTGTAAACTATTTATACTACATGACATTTTTGTTTACACTTTATTGATTCAAGATTGACGAAGAACAAGAAAGCAAACTAAAATACTTATAAGAATTTATTTACATTTTATTTTACATGTTTAATGAACATAAAGTAAAATTTAAAAAAAAATGTTAACACAAATATGAAAACCTTAAATGTTAGCTCACTTCTTGTCTACCATAATTCTATAATGAAAAGTAACCTACATTGATTCAAAGTGTGTTTTGTGTAAATCATAATGACTTATAAATACGACACCTCCTGTCGTGGCCATCTAAGCCGTACCACAATGCTTGTAGTGGTGGCCATTTTCATGGAACTAATTGCACTATAGACCCATCACACGTCAATGTGATGAATACTCATCTTTGTGTTACTTTTACATGATGTGTGTGTTACTTTTTTGTTTCGTTAGATATTAATTAATTGCTTAACATATTTTTAGACTTCTTCACATTGACACGGCCGAGAATAGTTGTTTTTCCACACTTTATTTCTTTCACTTATAACATCTATTTAAAAATATATCCCTCGTGTTCCATGCTGTTCTCATGTGTCTGCAAAATAGTACTTAAATGTTTCCAGTCACAGTATTTTTTATAGATTTGTTAAGTTGAATTTTACAAAAACAATGTTGAAACTTTATAGATATTATGAACAATGTTGAGCTTCACCGCTATTCACTTCTCTTATTTTAGGTTGGCAATTAGTAAATCTGACATGTTTTTCCAGCAATTTCTGAACTGTTATAGAAATTTCCCGAACATCCCTGATACATTATAGGTGAGAACATCTGTACTCACATCATATGTAAGTACAACTGAACTTTGGTAATTAAAGAACAAAAGAAGATATACAAAATTTAATGACAAGTAATTGTAGTGGTATTGTTTATGAATTCTATTAAGAAAGACAAGCTATATGCAATACATGCACAATCTTGGGTGAATTTGTACTCTGCTACGACACGACAAAGCACTGAATAAAAGAAAGAATGCTGTGGAGTCAGAAAAGAATTTTTAATCTCTGCCATAACCTTTTTTGGGGAGACCTCATACATTAAATTTGAAAAAAAATGGAAAAGGTATTAAAATATAATCCCATGTTCATTTTATTTAACAGAGCTATTTTGATGCTCATGCTGCAATCAAAAAGTTATAATATTTTGAAAAAGAAGCAGTAATATTCTGTTAGGGTACCGCATGAGTTAACATTCTTTATCTTTCAAAGAGGAAAGCAGAGTTCATATTTTAGATATTGAATATACGTGGCGTTAATTTTGTAGAAATTCATTATTCACAATTAAATGAAACTACGTGATGTAGTATTATTTCTACTTTCTTTAACTTCTTTGCCACGACCTAGCTAACAGCCCACCTGAAGATCTTTGCTAACAACCCACCTGAAGATGTAATACAACGAAACCTAGGTTGTGGTAAAGAACTTAAAGAAATTAGAAATAATACTACATCATGTAGTTTCATTTAATTGTGGATTATATTTTACTTCAATACAATCTTGAAAATTTTCCAAAATTAATTTACTGTTTTAAACCAATACACCCCTATGACACTAGCAAATTTCATCAAGAAGAAAAAAAAATAGAAAAGCAATAGAACCACATGTATGCGTGAAGAAGACTCAAAAACTGCACTCGTTTAATTATACAGAAAGATAAATAAATAGGAAACTTCCTACCACTGTCAGCAAATATTGGCAGATTTTTAAAAGCATATATGGTATTGCTAGATATTGTTTTCTTTTATAAATTCCTGTCAAATTTTAACCCCTCACTGATAACCATATCTTAAGGAATGTTACAGTAAATGTTAGCTGAACGGTAAACATATTTTTTTAGGGGCACTCGCACTGTGAGGCCCCTTAAAGCACAAAGTCATGGGTGTGGCCCATTCACTATGCTTTGCCCTACTTTTGAATTATTACACTTTGAAACTCTTTCTTTGAACCTTTACACATAGTGTATCCCACGTCTGTTATAATATGTAAATATATCTTTATATGTTCTATCATTTGGTTCTATCTTTTTTAGATAGTATCAAAAGGTGCAATTTAAATCGAAGACAGTCTTCGATTTAATTTTTAGCTACAGTCTGCTTTTGCTTTTTATCGCTAACTCAATCTATGAACCTATAAGTTTATTTTTGAATCTGAGGGAAATTCACATCACGGCAATACAGAATTTTTTTAGAATGGCAATTTATTTGCTATACATAAAGAGGAATGTGTTATAATAAGCAGAGTCAGTATTATATAATGTCAGTCATTAATAATTGATAATGTGTAAAGGACACTTTCACAATTTATCTGGATATTTGAAAAAAATTACAGAAATTTTCAGTTAACATTCTACCTCTGTTTTTACATACATTCGTCTGACTATATACAAAAAGAAAATAATACAAAGAAGTAGTCATTTTCCATTCTCACTTCAATGGATAGTTTGGAAGAAAATACTCTTCCTTGTACCGTTTACGTTCTTTTTATTAAGATGAATTTTAATCTTTATAATAATTATAGTTTTATACTATAGGTGATAGTATAGTTGACTTATATAGTTGATGTATAGTTTTTCACTTCTTATTTTTAGTTCATCACTGATTCTCCAACATCTATAAGGATTTTCAATATTTTTGTTTATTCAATCGTATGAGAAAAATTTTACAATGACGCGATTATTTTATATGGGCGTAAATAAAACCATAGTTTATGAAAAAATATCAATGATTTTATTGAATTTAAATCTTTAACAATGTCATGGATATTAATTTATTTTAAAGTTTAGAATACATAAAATACATTCATATCAAACTTAATAAACTAATGAATTTAACAATAAGAAATATCACATTTATAAATGAGGAACTAAAATTTAACAACATAGTATGACTTATCCGGTTTCAGTAAGTTGAGAAGTTGTTGTTTTGTTATAATCAGAGAATTGATGATCTGAAATATAATGTTAAATTATTTATTACTAAAACACCATATATGTGGATAATATTTAATACATAATGTACAATCTTGTCCTATATATTTTCATTTGTTTTGTGTAAACAGCTACAGAATATTTCTTGCATTATCAAATATATGACCTGTACACCAAATATTCTTAAGCATATTGCAAGCCATATATTCAGACAGATAAAATTAATTTAGTTAAAATTGTTCACTTCAATATGTAATTTTTCCCCCAAACACTTATTTTTTATTAATGTTTAGTGTATTGTTTAATCAAATTTAAATAAGACAAAGGATATAGTATATTATAAAAATTTGTATTGTACAAAAAATGTATCAATCATATTTTTTAGTTCAGCACCGATATTTTCTTGTCTATAAAGGACAACAATTCCAGCTCATAAATGTTTGTGCGCCAATGTAATGTAAGAATCAACCAGTTAAAATAATAGGCACCATTAGCCCATGAATAATAAATCTAACGAATATACTCTTTTCTGGTACCATAGTAAAAATTTTGACAAAACTTATATATAAATTTCTGATTTCAATATTATATTTATTTTGGATTAGGTTACAACACAGAATATCACTGAGGTCTGAACAGGACTAGTCTAGTTGATTACAATTCAAGTGGTTATAGTGCCAGGTTACGGTAACTACAAGCACACCATTCCATAAGATAAGTGACTTGGTTTGATAATTAATGAACTTTCAATGAATTATCCATGCAAACTTCATTTAGTGAAGTATAAGATGAATATTCTTAGCGTATGAATAAATATTAGTAGCAGGGCAAAATATAAGATTTTATTTAAGAATAAAGAATTAATGACAAAACATTAATTGACAACTATAATATATGAAATACCTTTGATAAGATTTCTTCAATAACTGACACAAATGCTATTTAAAAGTGCTGACCGATCCAGTAAATAGGACTCGGTCACCATGGAGCAAGAAAAATGCAAATGGTCTGTCAGCATTGAATATCTCAACTTGGGGAGCAGCTGAGACTAACGTCGTCCCACACGTCACCATTGCTGAAACAATAATCAAATTAACATTACATTAATAAGGCACACTCGTAGAGCTAAAACTAAACAATACATATAAATCTGTATAAAAATTGTTCAGTGTGTAGTTTGTGGACTGATCATTTTCTATATAATTCATTTTTATATAATCGGTAAAAGGATTTTTTGGAGCTCTCTGATGTAAGCTCCAAAAAATCCTTTTACCTATTTTGAAATATAATAATTTATTTCATTTATCTTACCTGTGGCAGCAGCAGCCTCAGCACCTTCCTCATTGACTTCAATGAACGCTTTCTGAATGACCTTGCTCACAAATAAACGGTCTTCCATTAGCTTAGTTAATTCAGAATTTCTTTCATCAAATATACGGTTGATTCCCACCTGCATAAATTTTGGATATAAATAAGTTTTAGTAGGACATAAATGAAAAAATATGTGTATTAGAATGATTTGAACTTTATTGCCTAGTAGTATTGAGCTTTTCAACTTTTGTTATATTACTATGGGAATTTATCGCATTTCAAAAATAGAATTGTATATAACTAATCATAACAGTAAACTCTGAATGGCTTTTTAACAATGAACAGTGACAATTCAATACTATTACGAAATTATAGCCAGTCCAGTGGTTTGAGTATTTTGGTTAATGTGAACTTCAGCTAATTAACTAAACTTCTTTTATCATAGAAAAACAATTCAACTGGTTGACTGAAAAGAATATGTGCATATATATATATATATATATGTATATGTATATATATATATATATATATATATATATATGTATATATATCCATGTGATAGTTAATGATTTTAACAAATTAAAAAGAAAGTAAATATAAATATAACCATAAAATGAAAGCGAATACCTTAGGCAGTACAGCATTCAAATTGATAGTTGTTTCGATCTTAAATTTAGGGATTTTAACTTCTACTTTCACTGGATACATGGCGGCCATAATCTCCTGAATGTTACGATCTGTGGCCAGTTTACTCTGGAGTGCAGGAAGACCAGTAGCATCGGCCGGTAATGCAAACACCATTGACATTTCTCCACCTTCATATAGCAACTCTAAAAACTAAAATAAAAATGTGAATTTGCATATTTTGCAATGTAAGTATTACATTGTGACTATTAATATGACACCAGCAGTAATTATTCACTTTACAAATATAGAAACTTGAATAATCTAAGACAATAAAAATTTGCCAGCAGCTAATTATTAATTGAAAAATATATAGTGACTGACACTTGTAGGAAAAATTCTTCGTGAAACCAAAAATAGAAACTTTGCATTTTATAATAAAAATAACTATTATAAAAAATGGCAAATTTAAACCATATTTAAATAAAATCTAAGAAGATCTCCTCTTTCTAAAAAGATATATAAAAAGTTTATTACTTATAAAATTATGTGAGTTTTGATTACTTTTATCGTCAAAACTCATGGATGGCATGGTAATAGATAATATAGATACACACATGTGAAATAAGCAATTGAAAATATTTCGGATTGCCGTGCGAAATTTGGATTATCACAGGAACTGACAAACAAAGTGGATTAGTAATTTGCTCATTGGCTACTTTTCTAAGCCAGTACTTGTTTTGTGTATAACTACTTTACATACTTTCTAGTAAAGTTGTAATATTTGCACTATACTTTTTGGACTTAATCAGTAATCTGTTTTCTGCTTACTACTTTATATTTTGTTTTTTTGCACCAGTATTGACGATCATACAGATCCTTGATCAAGTTAGCATAAATATATCTCCTTATACACCCTAGGTCTCCAGAAAGATATGAATCCCATCGTAATGACGTTTTTGCTGACCAGCTTTGCAAACCTCATCAATTGCAAAACTGACCTAAACTGACTGAGATATAAAGAAATAAAATGAAAAATTAAATATCGCTGCACTCATCTGACACCTCCTGGAGAAAAATATACTAAAACGTTACAATCTCCATTCCCACGCCTGAAACCTCTCAATTTGAAAAAGGGTCATATGTAAGTTACCAGCAACGTTAGACAATTCATTGTCCACATCCATATTCTATACGAAAATATCTGTCTTCCTAAAATAATTCCTCATCAATGTTATGTTCAACTTATTCTATATCCTAAAGTCATGGTGGTTTCAAATAATAATACCCATTCTCGAACTACATAAAGGTCTCAAGGTCTCAATATTTTTTCTTAAAAACAAATGACTATAAAATGTACTACAAGCATAAACAGACACGTGAGAAAACACACAGCCATTCAAATCGACATCACTCTAACTAGTGATCAAACCAATAAATTCAAATCTGAAAATGGGACAGAACCTTGCAATACTGCTTGACTAATTTAAATTGCACGATATGAGTGTGCCTTTTGTGTAACAAATAGGAACACTAAATGTTACTAAACTCTAAACGAGGGTGTAGTCACCGTAATGGTAAAATAATATAAAAAAATGCATAATCAAAAGCAACATCCGTTGGAGTTGAAGAGAATTACATCCGACAACGCCCATTATAAAATCGGAGAGAAATAAATAAGGATAAGGAATTAAATCTAACAATTTAGTATCAGAATTCCAAAAGAGGGCTACAACGAGAAGATACTCTTGCATTATATCGCCCTAGAAAAAGTAATAATGGTCTCTGAATAGAACATAGGAAATACCATTTGGAATAGATCGCAGTAGATATCGGCATATGCAGATGATGTTACCATAATTTGAATATCAGAGTAAGTATGGAAATACACTTGTATGTGTCTTGAGTAAAATATTACTGTGGTCGACATTATTAATTACACATTATTAATTGTATCACAAGGCAAAATTGTGCAGTTTAATCAATTATAAAACGTAATAAATCCTGTGGCATCCATAAAGCCTACATATTGCATAGTCTATGAAAGTATACATTATGACGTGTAAGAATTTAGTTGCACGTTCAATTTTAGCATGGTTTTCAATCTATAGCTTCAATCTTGTCTCAAGGTCATTGCATTATTTATTACATTTTGCACAAAACAACACAATGTGTGCTGTTTTTGTCTATAACAACATTACTGCACCTTCTCTCATAACGTACGCTCAATATGGTTTATTTTATTGTGCTATATTTCTTCAATTTCTCCACAAAATAATACTAATTTACTTTCTTATAATATCTTTTAGTAATATTTAAATGTATTTAATAACCACTCCTATATACATAACTAAATCTCATTGTGTTTACAATACTTAAGTTATTTATGATTTTTAGAAACACATACACAGATTATTAATGTTTTCTTCAAGATTTGTATCAATATATGTAATTTTTAACAATTCTGCCAATACCATGTGAATAACAATCAATGAAGATGATATCAAATATTTAGAAATTTCACCATCTAAACCAGTGAACCGTAATTCATTATCCGTAAATAACACATAATTGAGAATGAATCAATTTAAATATCTTTGTATGTTGATCGCTAGTAGAAAAAATATGATATACCTGTGCTTTCAGTTCCCAATTAAAAGTATATCGGAATTCGCTGCAGATGTACATGGTCGGAACCTGTACCTTAGCACCTTTGCTAGTCGTGAAATACCTCTGTTGAGTCTGCTGCTCTTCAAACTTTTCCTTCCATGTGCCCTGTGATATAAGGAAGATAAAATTAATATATATATATATATATATATATACACATCAGTAATATGCTTCACATACAGTCAATATTTCTATATTTTACAATAAAATATGCTGAATTAATGACTTAATAAATATGTCAGTACTGAGAGAGAACTAACCTTGAAGTAAATGGCATTTACAAGAACAAGTCGAGTTGAGTCACCAAAATCACCGGAATGCAATAGATCTTTGATACGATTATTCGTTTTAGATTCCACCTGTGTCATGATTAAAAATAAATATTTAGTGAAATCTGAACTAATTTAAACTAACATTTCATCTTAATTCCTCAAAAGATTTTAAATACCCAGCTATTGATTGTTTGTGCTGCAAGTGTTCCATTAAGGAAATCGATGGACTCGAAACCAGCGTCAAATACTTCGATGCAGTCACGTTCAAATGGTTGAAATAAAGGTTTTCCTCCTGCTTTTAAATATATCTTATTTGCTATATCCAGTGTTACTCCTTTCACGTTTATGAGCAGCTCAGATAAAGACTTAAATGATGAGCGAGTCTGTGAAAAAAGATTTTTTATTGAACCACTCATGTGTAAATCCTTAAAATTTCCTGAGTAATGAAGTATAAATTGTTTATGTTATGTTATATAAAAAGCATAATATACTCACAAATGCATCACTGGGTAAATCTAAAGCCTTCATTAATTCCTCATACGTTTGAGATTCGGCACCCAAAGTGAGAAGAGCTAGGAGCACCTCCACGGAAAGCGGAGACATTACAACATTTGTATCCGCCTCCACTTTAGCCACTTCCTGCAAATGGAAAATTTTCACTAATGGTAAAACTAAGAAATGAGGCCAGGTTAGCAGTCATAATGTAAGAAATTTATTAAACCTTTTATAAGCTCTAATAGTGCCACATATTGATCAGGTAAATTTGTGTTCATCATACATTAACGAATGAGCTCAAAATACATTTTTCAACCGTCACTATCATAATTTCTTCTCTTTCACAACCTTCCACTATTCTTCCACACCATGCTCTTAAAAATTATATTTTACCATATTTGTTAACTTTTTTCTTGTTTGTATTGTTATTTTCATTGTATTTTTTATTATTTTCATGTTATTGTTATTTTCATTGTATATAATTTGTTATTTTCAAAGTATTCAAATGGAAGACTTCATCTTAGTTAAAGAAAAAGATATATTGTCATCATTATTGTTTTTGTTGATTTTTTGCTTAGTGGCGTATTTTAACTACTTTAGAATCAGATTAAGACTTATGAAGGAAATGCAAAATATATTCGCATTTTTTTAATAAATATAAATAACAACGCAAGATCTAATCCTATCTACTTACCGCGCAATTATGAGTAAGTCATTAAAATAAACACACTGATCAGGTATGAAAATAATTAAAATAAGGACATGAAACTCTGCCAAAACGTCTCATAATTAAAAATATTTCATTACTAATTAATACAAAAATAACTTACATTATAGAGTGATAATGAGAATTTTGCTATTTTTCTGCTCAATTGGGTTACTTCCATATTTGCCATGGTTGGTTTCTAACACTAGCTGAAAACGATACTACAACAAAAAAACCTGCAAAAAAAAGAGAAAAATGTAAAAAACATGATTTATTCAATGTTAAATACATTAAGAATTCAAAATGTCAAACTTAACTTGGTTTTTCTTAAAATTTGTAGCCCACATACATATTGCATCCCGAATAATAAATCAACATTAACTTAGGACAATGAATATTGAACACATATTATTCATTTATTCAATTTAGAGTATGTATTTACTATAACTTAATGTAAGCAATAATATTTCAATGTACATAGTCAAAAATAAAAAATGTTTTAAGATATTCTTGTATTCTACATAGTATAGCTCATATTCTGATTCTGAAACAACCATCTATGTATAAGAGAGTATTACTAACAATATAGGAAAATTAGGGTGTGACAAGACTATTGAAAATGACAGCATGACACGGACACAAAGTAAAGTTGTAAAATCCTTCGGTGGATTTATTTTAATTGATTTAATTTGTTTCTTAATTTTCTTTCAATGTTATTAATGAGAGGAAATAAAGTTCATATGCTACCTTGTATTCAAGGATATAAATGAATCTTTTTTATATTGATTTGAAGAATTAACTTCAATAATTGATACATTGATTTATCATTGCCACAGAATGCGATTGATTAATTCTAAAGCTAAAAGCTTAGAATAGATCAATCAATCATGTTCATAGTCTAAACTAGATCTAAATTGAGCCATTAACATGTTCACTAAAGTGTTAATGTGCAGTTTTTTGAACGAATATGCATATGAAAATATTCAGCGGAACTGTCAGTTCATGCTAATTTATGGATTTCCATAGTTAAAGTACATGTCGTATTCTAACAAATTTGTCAAATCAATATGAAAATTACATTATGGTTGTTTTATGGAAGACTTGCAACTACTAAATATCATAACGACATGTTTTCAGAAGGATATATAAATGTTTACCTCAATTTTTTCCCACGTCTATCATTGATAGTTTGAATTTATTTTTAACATGCATGTAATCTTTGTATTTGTAATATGTAAAATGATAAAGAAACATTACATCGGCTGATTTGTAAACAAAGTAAATCTTCTTTGAAACATATTTTATAGGTACTAAAATATAATGAACTAGATTAATATAAAGGTGTTATACACACATTAGCAACAACAATTTCATACAATCGCAATCATAGACTGGCATCTTCTTTTTATATACCACAGTATTGTATTCAATATTTATTGTTGATAATCAATAATGACTCACGTTTATATCACGTGAATCAAATTACCGATTATGATAAAGTTGTACATTAATAAATTGAGCTCATAAAATTGAATTTATCTAATCTATACAATAAATAAAAGAAGCTATATCAGCAGGTGTATTTAAAAAGCAGTCAAAAGAGCATAATTGATATGAAACAACCCACAGATGTAATCCATTATTACATTGTCTATATACTTTCAATATTCTTAATACAAAGAAACTGACAATAAGTGTACAAAATGCTGTTGTATACATCCGTGTATTCAGCAGCATTTTGTATACTATTTGTTGCAACAATGAGTGACAATCTAACCAAAAATTTGATATTATATTTCGTGCTTAAAAGGAATATGTTCGGAAACAATCAACAGGTGAGAAAACCTATAATAAAGAATATTAAAATGTGCAATAATTTTCAGTTTGATCTAAAACATGAAGGACAAAATTTTTTTAATAAAATCATACTTCAATTAATGATGGGTTCAATTCAGGATAAAAGTCAACATTCTGAAGAAACTATCAATCAAAAATACCTTGTTAAAAATGAAACAGAAAACAAGGAATTGTCTAAGGAACTTCATAAACTATAATTCAAAAATTTTACTCTAGTTTTTATTTCCTAGCACTGATCAAAATTTCAAAACATACACACACAATAACGTGACCTGCTTAGAATTGGAGTAACGATCTACCAAAAGTAATAAAAGTAACCAAAACCTAGATATTGTAAGAAATTAGTTATTTTATATTGCACTTTGAAAGTAATAAACAGGGTGTTAGGAACATCCAAAAGCTTTCCCAGGTTCAAAAACCATTTTTTTAAATGTCAAACAAATTTCTGTTCATTTACTTAATCATTTTAACACAACTATAAAGTTATTAAATGAATGTAAAATTGTTTAGTTAAGTTATAAAATGTTGACTGTAATTAACATCATCTGTAATCTTGCAGTTCACAATGGCATTTTGTACTTTGTTACACTTTAACATTAATTTTGATAAACGAAATAGCTAGCTCTTTTGAAATACATAACAAGTTTTACGCACTGTAGAAAAACTTAATTCCACTAATATGTACATATATTATAGAATGTAGTTGAAAATACGGTTAATCTTCTAGCTTTAGCTTTTCAGATATTAACAGTGGAAAGAAACAGAAAGAATCAAGAAGGTTCTTAGTGGAAGATAAAATTGTGTAAAAAATTTCACAAACTGATACCGCCTTTCATTATGATGTCCAATTGTCATTTCCACTGTGTTCCGTTACACTTTTCGTAACACTTTCTAAATTGATTTACACCCTAGAGTGCGTAAAGAACTTTCATTTCAAAAAGAAGCATTTCGCTGATTTTCCGTCTACACTGAAATCACTTTATTGACGATTTAGCTATCCGAACAAACATTGTTTCCTTAAAAAAATGTGGGGCAATCATGTGCTTTCAAAAAATGAAGATCATATACAGACATCTATATAAAAGATATCTTATGAACAAATAATTAATAAAAGTATCCTCGTATTTAAGTAGTGAAAATGTATTGCTTGTCGTATTGTCAATGCATGCTAGGGGAAAAATAATCAATTCACTGTAATTCGTCAGAGTTTCCTGAAATTATTTGTTACGGAATTTTAAAGAGTAATTTTTGCTTCGAAAAACGAATTATTTTTAAATATTTTGGTCATTCAGAATATTAACATAGAACGATTGAAGTTTATATTTTAATTAAGAAAACTGAATTTAGACACACGACAATATGTCAGCTAAGTTCAGAAAATAAAAAAAGGGCGGACACTGACAGTGCATATATTTACTTAAACCGTTTTTAAACTAGTTTCAGCCTTTGTGTATCTCATAATATATTTAACCTTTCAACTTATAACATTTGTCCCTTAAAGGCCGTCCAGTTACATAAAATTTTAAATTTTATAAACCTAGTTCAAATAGTTTTTGACATATTGATGTCTGAAAAGTGCAACATTTAATTCATTGAAAACTTAGATCACTTTGAGTTGACTTAGAACCTTTAAATTTGGCATGATGTAAGTTCATTAGAAAAATATCAGTAAACCAAAAATTGTGTATCAGGATTGAGGATTTATATCATAATTTATCGATAATTCAAAAATTTTATATTTAACAATTGCAGAGTGTTATCGAACTATGCACTCGAATATTTGACCTGCATAAAAAAGTACAGGAAATGGTGAAGAAAAGAAAAGAGAACGACGCAAACAAAAAATATTTTAATAATTTAAATTTAAGTATAATTAAACTTTGCAGAACCCATTAATGTAAGGGCTAAGTTCGGTAACAAGACCATATGGGTTTGTTGGTTTCTCTTCGAAAGGGTTTAAATATAAATGGACGCACAAACTCTGTTGAAGTAAACTCTAGGTCGCTTCATTTAAGCGCCGAAAACAAAAATTAGAGGTTATTCCGTGGTTACTTTTCAGTACGCGGCTTTTTGGTATACATATAAAGCTTGATATGACGTCATCAAGAATTATGACACTAAAGTACATAAAATATTGTCCAGATTAAATAGGAACGCAAAAGTATTGACAGAATATTTATATATATCTAAATATACTTGAGACATATTTAAAATGTTGTAGATTAATTTATTTAGTTCGTCGCGATTTATTAATAGTTTGGCATATTCAGTTCTAATGTCAATAATGTAATTTAATTTTAATTAAATAACGGGTACGCGTTATATATTTTATCAGTCACTAAATGAAATGCAGATAATAACATCTATGTTAAAATGTCTAACGCAGACATTACACAAAATATCAATAATAATTAGTATTAAATCAATTTTTAGATTTAAGAATATCTTTCTTAAAGATAAATAAAAATAATTTTTTAGCGGTTTAAACGTATGGTAGCGGTTTAGCGATTTAAACGTATGGTTTAGCGGTTTAAACGTATGGTATTAGGTTTTATTACGATGCACCGTTTTAAACAAGTGAGAAATACATAAAAAAAAATACAAGGATCGTGTGATTTCTTATTGTTCTTAGGCATTATATTAACGGTAACCTAACTTAATACTAAGAATAGATTACAAAAATATATTATATACATAGATATAATAAAATAAACTTACAATGTGCCACAAAACAACTACTATCAAGAGCTATTTCATGAATACGATCACGGGCTTGGCGCCTGCGCTTTATATACTACGCCATTGCACAAAATCTTTACCGGCCAATATGACTTGTAAATATTTGGTGACTCATATTTTTTATTTATCGTTACCACGTGAGCTTAATCAATATATTTGCCACATAGTAATAAATAAGTACATTTATTTAAATTAACGGAATTATGTAGCAAAAAACAGTTACCCGTCACGGGACGCCTGGCAGATGTGAAACATCGTGTTCGTACAAGTAATAGGCATAAAAGACAAGATTATTACAGGAACTAAATATAGCATAATGAAAAAATAAAATATTACGAATTTCTTACAGAAAATGGTGACTTTATTTAATAAACATTTATTTACAATTAATACAAAAATAATAAAGTACAGGTTATGTGTGCCGTAGTAAACAACAGCGTCGAACTGAGTGAGGAGGGGGTCGCGTAGTCGGTTGCGCATGGCGACACGTCGCCATACCGTACACTCTACTACATATAGACTATATATATACCTTAGTATAGCGTGGCGACCCGTCGCCGCGGCAAGCGTCGCCACGCCAACGATCCGGTTTATACCTGCGCCTATAGATGTTTCACATCAAAAACTTTACAGAACATTATTATTAGTTTAGTGTTGAAATTGAAATTTGAATATTTTTCATTTAAGAGTAGTGATACTCGTATTTTCTTTTCAACATCAAACTTTCCTTAAAGTTTTTGCCCTTTATTTCGATTTAGTCGTACAAGAATTAACAAGACACGCGCACGCGAGGTCGTACCCACGCTAATCTTATATTTTAATTAACCGTTTTATGGGTATCTGTGACCTTGAGCGCTTAGATATTAGATAAGATCGTTAGAGCTAGTAGCCGTTCGGCGTGATAGTGAAAAAAGTTTCACGAATAATTATATCATCCATAGTGAACGTAACGTGTCATCGCTTCTCAATCGAGTATATTTTACTCATGCATGAGTGAAAGAGACCAAATGTCGTTTCTGAATTTGGCGCGTAAAAAATAACGCTAATAAACTAATCAGAGGATTCGCATTTCATTATGATTTACAATAACATTATTGTTACCATTTAACAGAAAGTGTTGGAACATTAATTCGATCACCAATGGATATTAAGATATTTCAAGTCTGTCATTTCATGTCTGTGACTAAAATAGTAGTTTTCGTTGGCTACTTTTTAAGTACGGATGGTCGCATCGTTTGTTTTATTTTTTAATTTCATGGGCTAAAAATTTCGTAATACATAGTATAAAATAAAATACTATATTGAGTAATATAGTATATAATATATATTTATATATTGGTAAATGTTAATTATTGTGTGAAATCATATTCTTAGCCAAACAAAATTATGAAATGAAAATGATGCAAAAAAACCTTTCTTATGAAACAACTATTTCAAATTTAAGGAAATATTTAAAGCTTAAATACCTCACCAGGTAGTTAACAGATACGTATAATTACAAAAAATGTCTGCCTTGAATTTCATTAATACTTCACCGGTAAAAAAGTAATTTAATCATAATGAAAATTAAATAAAAGTAACGTTCACGACCATATCTACTGAATAAACTTAACTCCATATCCAACATATACGG
Source organism: Druceiella hillmani (assembly GCA_039881145.1). Taxonomy (NCBI): domain Eukaryota; kingdom Metazoa; phylum Arthropoda; class Insecta; order Lepidoptera; family Hepialidae; genus Druceiella; species Druceiella hillmani. The sequence goes on from JAYKKI010000035.1 coordinate 19,969,605, forward strand.
TTAGTGACTTGCTGGCGCTCGGTCGGTGCGGACGCCTACGATGAGGTAGCCATAAAGTAATTTGTTGAATTGTTCATACATCACTTTCTCGAATTTTACATACCTAGCAATGATTTAACACTGGATGGTCATTTTTATGTCGTAAATAAAATGTGCTGAAAATATAATGTCTCTCGTATCAGCCAATGCTGGCCACTAACAATATTCTACGATCTGCTCAACAGCTGTGGAATTAACTCCTTGACTTTTCAATAAATTAACAACCCAAGGAAAAAAATAATCTGACGTCATTTGTCACATAGTATTGATTTTGAGTTGATGAAACTACTCAAAATTGAGGGTGACTCGGAAAAGATGCTGAAATGAATGAAAATAAAAGCCGAACTGCTTTTAGGTCTACCTATCATCTCAAAATATACCGTGAAGAGTTAAGGATGTAGATGTGGATTTTGCAGCAAATCCTAAGACTCTTGCAGTCGTAGAATTGATAAATTACGTTTCAAATGAATTTTGCAGATCATCAGTTAATGATATGTCCTGATTGTCATAAATGCAACGAGAACATTTCAGAATTTCTCTTTTTTTATCTAACAATTTTATTTTTTTTTGTTATACAACACTTATTAAAATAATATATAAGAAATATTTAGTGTCATGTGATTAAAATAAAGCGCCTTTTTTAAAAATACTAACATTGTTTTATTAGTTTTTTTTAATACAGAGCAATAAACCATATTGAAGTACCCTTTTTTACTTCTAGTAGTACATTGAAGTTGGGGTACATTCACTCGTGTATCAAATTAGGGCTCTTGGAAAGAGCATAAAAATAGAAAAGAAAACCAAGAGGAATCTTTATTTTTATTCTTAACCGCATTCCAATTAAAACCAATTGCATTTCCAACTTTCTTTATTGCATAAAATTTTGCCACGCCCGAGAAACTCCTCGATGGTGGTTATGATCATTAGATTGTGAACATGATGACAAAATAAACCTGATTTATTCATTGTCAACCATAAATATACTTTTAATATGAGTAATAAATATTGGTCATGTCTGGTGGATATTGCGAATTATCAAAAGTGCCAAAGCTGGCCTTATTTCACAACCCAGTGCCATTTTATCAAATGTAATATAAATTAACATCAGTATCTATTATATAAATATGTAAATGTAAAAAATTTTTGATTAATCTTTGTTTAGATATCAAAAGGAAAGGGAAAATCGGTCATTAATATAAGGTCCTGCGTCAAATATCGAAATAACATCTTTTGAACCCCTCCAATGATTAGAATTCACTATATCACGAGTGGGCTTCAAATAAACGCACTGACTTGTAACTTATTTTGCACTAGCTGTGAAGCACTTAGTGAAGACGCATCAGTCTCGCGTTATTTAATGTAAATCACAGCCTTCTGAAAATATATTTGATATATCTCTTGGCAGTGACCTTCCAAAGTCTGCATAGATCAAAAACTTCATTGAATCGGTGATAGCGTGCTCGGCTACAATTTAGTACTGAACATTCAACTGAATTTAGCCATGGACCACGTCACTTTGCATTCAGTGACGGCATTAATGTCGCAACTCGTTAGCTGCTAGACTTCCAATAACTGAACAAAACGGCGAGATGTTTTCATTACTTAGCTTTGTATGCCAGCATTTTGAAGATTCAAACATTAACTTCATCCAGTTTGCTGAAATTAATTTACATATAGAAGTTAATGTATATATAAAATTCTATTCCTTATAGGCTCTCACAATTATCAACGAATTTCCCTCAAATTTTCCACACTTACTTTCGAGTCCCCAGTAACAATTCTTAAGGAGACTTGATCTCCACTTCATCCCTTCACCCCCGTGAGGGTGGATAGGGGTTTGAAAAAGTTCTAGCAACGCCGGATACTTAGAATTTCCAGTTCGTAAGTTTTGTTTTCTGTAAGATAGAAGAAAGAATAATGCCGCTCTTTTTAATCACTTTTAAGAAATTCAATAAAATATCGTTATTTTCACGATCGAAAGCTTTCTGTTTGTGATATCCCATAACTTTATCTCTATGTTTTCTGTTAGGTGTTGTTCAAGTATTACGCAAGCACAATTTAACGTTGAGCCACTATCCGCATTGGACGATAGATATTGCGAAGCACCGACAAGTTTCAACGAGATCCTTTGCCCTAGAGTAGACAAGATGTGTCACGCAAGGCCAAGGGCTGAGGAAACTGGACTAAAGCTTCGAATTCGAGTCAACTCTCAAAGAAATCGCTAATATGCAGTGAGAGTAACTGAAAACAGAGAATATTGCGCTGCTCATTTGACCCCTAATTTCGATTACCAAAGTGCAATGAAAACTGTTGAGCGACTTCGTCAGAGTATAGGTTCGGTTCAGCTCTCAAAGAGTTCAACAAGCTGTGTTCAAAGCTCACGAGGCTGATGAAGGGTGCGTTTGTTTTTGGGTTGGAGACGCCAGGCATATAACAGTTCCCTAGAATCCGATATGCTCTATAAGTTGCAACTCTAACGAACTAGAAAACGATATACTACAATGCACCAACAGGCAAATATTAATGCATCAGCATATCGTGAAAGAATAAAAGAGATGCAGCCTAAAGAGAGCACCAAGCAAAGTGTCGAACGTTTGTCCGATCACCGATTAAGATATATCTATGTCAAATGAAGAAATGTCTCCGATTTTTTGATGGCGGGGAAGAAATGTTATGATTATGGACCGAAAAATATATAAATGGATTTTCTACAGCATTAACATAAATTATGAAAATACTCTCTTATCGGTTTCATAAACATATCGGGATCATAAACATCTGCATATATTGTAAGGTCTTAAAATAGAGAGGGGTGCGAAAAGATGCGTGCCGTTCAGTGGAAAAAGTAAAACTGGGACCATTACAGGATCCACCAGAACCATTAAAATCTTTCTTATCTGGACAACATCCTCAGTCTAAGTAATTGCCGTGTCTGTTCATAAAAAAACATGACAAATGATCTCCTCTGACAGCAAAAACATTATAGCAAATCACTTCATGACATATTTCAAAATATAAGCAAAACGATATCACGTATTTTTCACTAGATAATACGTTAACCAAATTTCTGCAAGTTTACTTTATTTCCAATTATCTGGAATAGGCGATCATGCAAATGCCAAACATGAACAATTTTAATCGTAATATTATGATTTTAAAACTGTTTCTTGTCGATAAGGAGGAGCATTTAAATTGGTGATAAGCACTGACAAAGGCTGGATATTGCGCACAGAGGTCGCTACGGTGAGATAATCACAAACGAGGTGGCGATTATAATGTTGAACAAGATATGTGGCCCTGGCGACATTGAAGTACAATTAAAATGCATCTGCGAAACGAATAGATATTATGACACTCTAGAGTACCTGACAGTGTTACGTTACGGAGAAGATGGTTATAATTCCGAATTACGCCGTGTGAATAAAGCAAAGGGTGGAAAAGCAATAAAAAAACGTCTGCTCTCTACTTTATATATGTGGGATTATTGTGGAATAAAAAAACGTGGATTACTGTGGAATAAAAAGTAGAGACTTTATATATGTGGGATTATTGTGGAATAAAAAAACGTGGGATTATTGTGGAATAAAAAAACGTGTGGGAATAAAAAAACGTCTGCTCTCTACTTTATATATGTGGGATTATTGTAGTTCGAGATAGTCAGCAAAATTGAACCTATTATTTCCGTCGTATTTATATTGTTAATTTATTTTTGGTCGACACTTATACAAAAATTGAGACTAACCAATCAAAGTCGACTCCACTTAGAGAAATATATTTCAACTGTAAAACATTCTTGGGCAGATGGTGCTCCGAAAATCGAGACAGGTTGGAATTTTTCCATCGTCTTTTGTCAACAGGCGCAATATAAGCATTAACACACCTAAGATGCTTTTGTCTACGTGTGAAAATACGGTGGTCTCGATCTATTTATCGCGATCACATCTAATTGAAGGCGGAAAGAAATATCTAATAAGCTGTTATTAAAGAAAGTTTCTCAGGAGAGTCTCAAGATTGTTACTTGAGAGTTTTACTTAATACTAAAAAATCTCATAGAGCTTCTCATTAAGGAAAAATATTTTAGTAACAAATACTAACGGTCAAATTGCAAAAAAGACGTTTATCAAATTATCACTCTAATTAGAAAATAAAATTAATTTAAACCAAATGGACGACATTATTTGTGCGGAATGTTCAGACACCCAAACAATATTTGTCCTTTATTGGATGGTAAAATGTCATGTGCAGCATGAATCATGCCGGGAGTTAAATCTCGAATCTCCGCGTTTGAAGAATAAGGGTTATTTAAAGAGTTTTTCCAAGTGACTTACAACAGCGACAATTACCGATGATGAACACCGCCGGACGCATCGATTCAAAAGAATAGCTGGTAGTGAACGTTCAGCTATGATTCAAAAGTTTGGCCAGACTGTGATAGTATATAGCAAGCGAATTGTGTTGTATTCACCAGCACTGTCACACACTTTATAAACCCACATTAATGCGGAGTATTGCAAGGAGCCAGCTTGGTTTTTTTGTGCAGAAACAATGCGATGAAGCTATGTCATATTTAATGGTATACGTCTGCGTTTGGCGATACATCTACAAATTCGAGGTTTAAAAGGGGTATTCCATTCACGAGCGATTTTCTTTTGTCTTTCATTTGGAAGTTCATATTAAAAATGTGCAATGTGTTTAATTTGGACCCACAGTCGTAGAAAAAATGTAATGACAGTCTTGTAGATAATTTAACATACGAGTGAGGAGAAGAACGCCCAAAGGAGATTTTGATGGCCATCGTCCGGAAATCGAAAACGAATGTCTTTTAAAAATATATTAGTGTATATGCTGGCTATCTCAGACTTAATACGAATCGCCGGCGCCAGTCTTGCTCGATAAAACAGCAGCTAACCTGGAATACGCTGCGGAAATGGGTTATGAAACCATCGCGCTCGTGTGTCTCACAGCCCACGACGAGCCGTTAGCCTGAACGGTACCTTCTCCAATGAAAGCAAAATGGTTTTTGGACGACAACCGAATGATGGGAGTCATCACATTTCACTTTTCTAGAGACTGTCGCCAGATCTGTCGTTCCGTAAGGACTTCGCATCAATGAAATTGACGCGTGCCTCAGTCATTTTTATGGTTCAACGTGTTCGTTGCGACAAAATATACGAATATTTTCCATACTGGAAGGCAATTTTTAAACCCAATCATTTTTCAACATTCTGTTTTCGTTGGCAAAATTACCATTACCGAAATGGACTGTGAAGTAGACCTTCCTCTCTGTCATCGCCATTTCGACAATAAATGCACTTATCTCTAATATTTACTCTGATTTTATTGAAATACGTGGAAAGGAAAATGTTTAGTTTTACGAGCGTGCCATTATCGTCAACGGTATAATCCTTTCTATCAACGACTCTCTTCTGGACACATTCAAGTCTTTAACATGGACGTACTTTGACAAAAAAAACTACTCACTTACGATACTTTGCAAAATGTCGTACTGTGCTTTCAACTCCATTTTAAATCAAGAAATCGCTACCTACAGAGTTCTTAAATTCTTTGAACGCGTCTGGCCTGCCCGAGCATAAGCTGAAGCTGTAAGTTGGCACTCTGATAACCGGATGCGTTACTTAAACCACCAAAATCTGTGTACCAGAACCCAACTTTGTGTAAAAAAAACGTTATTGAAGCCATTTATTAATAGTCATTGCAAATATTCATTAGGAAGCAGATGGTGACAGGGAACTATAAGCGCTTGAACTGGAATGGGAAATTGAATGGGATCAGCGATGGGGGAGAGTGGGGCAGAGGTATATGATAAGAGTGAGATTGAGGAGTTTCGAAGAGAGGAGGAGAAAGAGGAAAAAAAAATAAGAGAAAGGGAGAAGAAGAAACAATCATGTGCCATTTTTTATTACTATTTGGTTATAAACTGTATTCAAAGAATAAAATTAACAATAAATTAGAGTGCAATATATGAAGTGTTACTATTGAAGAATATAACCCAATCAACATCTTGCTGAGTTAAGAAATTTATAGATTTTCTGTTTTCCACCTTTTATAATCACAAATTTTTGCCCCACAACCTTCCCTCTCCTTCACTCCTTCCATCTCCCTCTCCCTTCTTATTCATCTTTCCTTCTCGCTCTTTCCCTCCATCTTTACTCCTTCCTCTTTCAATCTACTCTATCCATTACTTGCTAGTATGTTGAGAAATGACCTGAGTATTTCACTTTTTCATTACAAAGTCTTTCCTAGTATATGAATTTACTCTACCTTAATAAATGAAGTTTTCATTCAAAATGGGTAATTGGTGTATTAACAAATCATTTTCCATAGAATGGATATTGAAACAACATAATTCCACTTTGCTATGACTAAGAGCTTTATTGTGATATTATGTACTAATGGTAATATAAAAGTATTATATAAGAAGGTTTGGGGTGAAAGGGTTAAAACTTTTCTTATTCTTGCTGATAAAGAGAGGGTCCTCCCACCCCTAACAAGAAATATTACATTGGGTAGAATATAAAAAAATTAATTAATTCATCAGTTACTTCTCATTCTCTTTAAGTAATTAAACTCATACATAGTTATTGATATACCTTCATCACCATCAGAAAATTTTAACGTAAAGACCATCTTCTGCTGATGGGTTGTATAATTCTATACAATACTATATATCTCTTGGATTTACAAAGGCACATTTTTGCACCCGAAGTGCACTTTCTTATGTAATATTTCAACGACTCCAATGAAGCATTTAGTTATTTTCTATTCTTGTGGTTGTAATGAGCATAAAATTCTAGAGAATAATTATTACTAGAATTGCCCACACTTTATGAATATGTTTTATATACCTTACCGACTCTAGTTGATCATACAAATATGCAATGCTACTGCCTTAAAATGAAAGAGTACAATTTCAAATAAATATTTATAATTTCTTTCCATAGATGATTTTTGCATCATTCATCAATTATATAATATAAAATTTCGTTTTCCTTGTATGATGATATTCTACTGAAATATTTTCATGACCTTTGATTTTGGATATAAACTATAAATTAAGAAAACCAAGTGTAAACTATTTATACTACATGACATTTTTGTTTACACTTTATTCATTCAAGATTGACGAAGAACAAGAAAGCAAACTAAAATACTTATAAGAATTTATTTACATTTTATTTCACATAATGTTTAATGAACATAAAGTAATTATTTTAAAAAAATGTTAACACAAATATGAAAACCTTAAATGTTAGCTTACTTCTTGTCTACCATAATTCTGTAATGAAAGGTAACCTACATTGATTCAAAGTGTGTTTTATGTAAATCATAATGACATAAATACAACAGCTCCTGTCGTGGCCATCTAAGCCGTACCACAACGCTTGTAGTGATGGCCATTTTCACGGAATTAATTGCACTATAGACCCATCACACGTCAATGTGATGAATACTCATCTTTGTGTTACTTTTACATGATGTATGTGTTAATTTTTTGTTTCGTTAGATGTTAATTAATTGCTTAACGTATTTTTAGACTTCTTTACACTGACACGGCCGGGAACAGTTGTTCTTCCACACTTTATTTCTTTCACTTATATCATCTATTTAAACATATATCCCACGTGTTCTATGCTGTTCTCATGTGTCTGCAAAATAGTACTTAAATGTTTCCAGTCACATTATTTTTTATAGACTTATTAAGTTGAATTTCACAAAACCAATGTTGAAACTTTATAGATATTATGAACAATGTTGAGCTTCACTGCTATTCTCTTTTCTTATTTTAGGTTTGCAATTAGTAAATCTAACATGTTTTTCCAGCAGTTTCTGAACTATTATAGAAATTTCCCGAACATCCCTATTACAGTATATGTAAAAACATCTGTACTCACATCATATGTAAGTGCAACTGAACTTTGGTAATTAAAGAACAAAAGAAGATATACAAAATTTAATGACAAGTAATTGTAGTGGTATTGTTTATGAATTCTATTAAGAAAGACAAGCTATATGCAATACATGCACAATCTTGGGTGAATTTGTACTCTGCTACAACACGACAAAGCACTGAATAAAAGAAAGAATGCTGTGGAATCAGAAAAGAAAATTTTAATCTCTGCCATAGCCTTTATTCGGGGAGACCTCCTACATTAAATTTAAAAAAAAATGGAAAAGGTATTAAAATATAATCACATATCCATTTTATTTAACAGAGCTATTTTGATGCTCGTGCTGCAATCAAAGAATTATTGTACTTTGGAGAAGAAGCAGTAATATTCTGTTTGGGTACTACATGAAACAAGACATTTCGAAGAGGAAAGCAGAGTTCATATTTTAGATACTGAATACATTTGGCGTTAATTTTGTAGAAATTCATTATTCACAACTAAATGAAACTACGTGATGTAGTATTATTTTTACTTTCTTTAACTTCTTTACCACGACCTAGCTGATAGCCCACCTGAAGATCTTTGCTAACAACCCACCTGAAGATGTTGTAATACAATGAAACCTAGGTTGTGGTAAAGAACTTAAAGAAAGTAGAAATAATACTACATAACGTAGTTTCATTTAATTGTGGATTATATTTTAGTTCAATACAATCTTGAAAATTTTCCAAAATTAATTTAATGTTTTAAACCAATACACCCCTATGACACTAGCAAATTTCATCAAGACGAAAAAAAAATAGAAACGCAATAGAACCACATGCATGCGTGTTGAAAACTCAAAAACTGCACTCGTTTAATTATACAGAAAGGTAAGGAAATAGGAAAACTCCTACCAGTGTCAGCAAATATTGGCAGATTTTTAAAAGCATATAATGGTATTGCTAGATATTGTTTTCTTGTTCTAATAATTTCCATAAAATCCTGTCAAATTTTAACCCTTCACTCATAACCATATCTTAAGGAATTTTACAGTAAATGTTAGCTGAACGGAAAACATATTTTTTTAGGGGCACACGTACTGTGAGGCCCCTCAAAGCACAAAGTCATGGGTGTGGCCCATTCACTATGCTTTGCCCTACTTTTGAATTATTCAGAATAAGCAAATCATATCAACATGGCTTTTATATATTAGCTGAATGTTCTGATTCTTGCTTCATTTTTCCACTTTGAAACTCTTTCTTTGAACCTTTACGCATATTGTACCCCACATATGTTATAATATGTAAATATATCTTTATATGTTCTATCATTTGGTTCTATCTTTTTTAGATAGTATCAAAAGGTGCAATTTAAATTGAAGGCTGTCAGCTACAAACTGCTTTACCTTTTTATCGCTAACTCAATCTATGAACCTATAAGTTTATTTATGAATTCAAGGGTACAATCATGGCAAAACAGAAATGTTTGAGGACGGCATTTTATTTGCTCTACAGAAAAACGAATGTGCTACAATGAGAAAAGAGTCATTATCGTATGATGTCAGTCTTGAATTTTGAATATTGAATATATTTGGCATTAATTTTGTAGAAATTCATTATTCACAATTAAATGAAACTACATGATGTAGTATTATTTCTACTTTCTTTAATTTCTTTACCACGACCTAGGTTTCGTTGTATTACAACATCTTCAAGTAATACAATGAAACCTAGGACGTGGTAAAGAACTTATAGAAAGTAGAAATAATACTATATCACATAGTTTCATTTAATTATGAATGACGTCAGTCATTAATAATTAATAATGTGTAAAGGACACTTTCACAAGTTACATAAATATTTGAAAAAATTACAAAATTTTCTATTAACATCCTTCGTCTGTTTATTCATTCAGTCATCTGACTATGTACAAAAAGAAGGTAGTTAAAAAGAAGTAGTCATATGTAAGATTGCTCGCCCGCCCTAATGTTCCATTCTCCCTTCCGTCAATGGTTAGTTTGGAAGAAAATACTCTTCCTTGTACCATCTTTTTACTAGTATGACTTTTAATCTGTATAATAGTTATATAGTTTTATACTATAGGTGATAGTATAGTTGACTTATATAGTTGATGTATAGTTGTTTTATTTTATATGAGGGTAAATAAAACCCTCATCATCATCATCATATTTGGCACGACAGCCCAGGGTGGGCCAAGGCCTTCTGTTGGAGATTCTTCCAGGAGGTTCTACTCTTCGCCTGGGTTTTCCAGTTCTTTATCCTGAGAATGTTAAGATCTTCTTCCACTGAATCGATCCATCCAAATAAAACCATAGTTTATGAAAAAATATCAATGATTTTATTGAATTTAAATCTTTAACAATGTCATGGATATTAATTTATTTTAAAGTTTAGAATACATAAAATACATTCATATCAAACTTAATAAACTAATGAATTTAACAATAAGAAATATCACATTTATAAATGAGGAACTAAAATGTAACAACATAGTATGACTTATCCGGTTTCAGTAAGTTGTGAATTTCTTGTTTTGTTATAATCAGAGAATTGATGATCTGAAATGTAATGTTAAATTATTTATTACTAAAACAACATATATGTGGATAATTTTTAATACATAATGTACAATCTTGTCCTATATATTTTCATTTGTTTTTGTAACAGCTACAGAATATTTCTTGCATTGTCAGATATATGACCTGTACAGCAAATATTGTTGACCTGTACAGCAAATATTGTACTACAAGCCATCTAATTAATCAGACAGATAAAATTAATTTAATTGAAAATTGTTCACTTCAATATGTAATTTTTCCCCCAAACACATATTAATGAAATTTCAATGAATTATCCATGCAAACTTCATTTAGTGAAGTATAAGATGAATATTCTTAGCGTATAAATAAATATTAGTAACAGGGTAAAATATAAGATTTTATTTTAAGGATAAAGAAATGGAATTATGGAGTCAAAGTAATGACAAGACATTAATTAACTTAACAATTATAATATATGAAATACATTCAATAAGATTTCTTCAATAGCTGACACAAATGCTATTTAAAAGTGCTGACCGATCCAGTAAACAGGACTCGGTCACCGTGGAGCAAGAAAAATGCAAATGGTCTGTCAGCATTGAATATCTCAATTTGGGGAGCAGCTGAGACTGACGTTGTCCTACACATCATCATTGCTGAAACAATAATCAATTTAACATTACTTTAAAAATGCAAACTCTTAGAGCTACTTACGAAGCAAAGGATACATACGAATCTGTGTAGAAATTGTTCAGTATATAGTGATAATTTTCGGAGTTTATATCAGTGTGTTTTCTATTTCAACCTAATTTATCTAATTGACCTTACCTGTGGCAGCAGCAGCCTCAGCACCTTCCTCATTGACTTCGATGAACGCTTTCTGAATGGCCTTGCTCACGAATAAACGGTCTTCCATTAGTTTAGTTAATTCAGAATTTCTTTCATCAAATATACGGTTAATTCCCACCTGCATAAATGTTGAAAATAAATAAGTTTTAGTAGACGATAAATGGAAGAAATTTGAGTATCAGCATGATTTGAACTGTATTGCGTAGTAATATTGAGCTTTTCAACATTTGTTATGTTACTATGGAAATGTACTGAATTTCAAAAGTAGAATTGTAAATTAACTAATCATGACGGTAAACTTTGAATGGCTTTTTATAGCCAGTGTCACACACGCACACACACACGCACGCACGCACACACACACAGTGATAGTGAATGATTTTAACTCTGTGATGATTTTTAAAAAATTGAAAAAAGTGAATGTAAATAAAACCATACAATAAAAGTGAATACCTTAGGCAGTACGGCGTTCAAATTGATAGTTGTTTCAATCTTAAATTTAGGGATTTTAACATCAACTTTAACTGGGTACATAGCGGCCATAATCTCCTGAATGTTATGATCTATGGCCAGCTTACTCTGAAGTGCTGGAAGACCAGTAACATCGGCCGGTAATGCAAACACCATTGACATTTCTCCACCTTCATATGGTAACTCTAGAAACTGAAAGAAAAATTCTTTGTGAAAGCGAAAATGAAAACTTTGCATTTTTTTAAAGTTTATTAAAAAACAAAAGCAAATTTAGACCATATTTAAATAAAATCATTATCATTTTTAGAAGATCTCCTGTTTCCGAAAAGGTATATAAAAAGTTTATTACTTATAAAATTATGTGAGTTTGAATTACTTTTATCATCAAAACTCATGGAAGGCATGGTAATAGCTAATAAGATACACACATGTGAAACCTCCCAATCTGAAAAAGGGTCATATGTAAATTACCAGCAACGTTAGACAATTCTTTGTCCATATCCATATTCTTTATGAAAATACTCAGTCTCCCTAAAATAATCCCTCATCAATGTTATGTTCAACTTAGTCTATATCCTAAAGTCATGGCGATTCCAAATAATAATTCCCATTTTCGAACTATATAAAGGTCTCAATGTCTCAATATTTTTTCCTAAATACAAATGACAATAAAATATTGTACAAGCAAAAACAGACACGTGATAAAACACATAGCAATTTAAATCAACATCATACTAGCCAGAGATCAGTCTAATGAATACAAATCTGAAAATGGGACAGAACCTTGCAATACTACTTGACTAATGTGAGTTGAGCGAAAGGGACACTGCACGATACAAGTATGCCTTTTGTGTAAAGGTCAGGAATATTAAATGTTACTAAACTCGAGACCGAGGGTGTGGTCACTATAATGGTAAAATAATACAAAAAATGTATAATCAATAGCAATATCCGTCAGGATTGAAGAGAATTACATCTGACAATGCCCATTATAAAATCGGAGAGGAATAATTAAGGATAAGTATTTCAACCTAATAATAAAATATCAGAATTCTGAAAGATGGCTACAACAACAAGATACGCTTGCATTATATCGCTCTAGAAAAAGTAATAATGGTCTCTGAATAGAACATAAGAAGTACCATTTGGAATAGGTCGCAGTAGATATCAGCATATGCAGATGATGTTACCATAATTTGAATAGCAGAGTAAGTATGGAAATACAAAGTGTATTTCCATTCATTGGATTGAGTAAAATATTATTGTGGTCGACTACACATTATTAATTGTATCACAAGGCAAAATCGTGCAGTTTAATCAATTATAAAACATGTAATAAATCCTATAGGAAGTCTACATGCTGCATAGTCTTTGTAAGTATTATTACATCATGTTCATAATTGAAATATTCCATAAATCTGAACCTAATTTTTTGTAAACTTATAGATTATAGAGCCTTGATTTGATAAAATTGAGAGTAGAGTAAAATATTTCCGGTATATGTTATACTTGAAACTGTCAAGTGGTCAAATCAGATTTTTAATTTAATTTAGACGTAGTATTTTTATTTTATATATATGGGCATAGCCAGTGTTTTATGGTGTGGCACAGTCTCCAGAAAAAAACTATCCAAAATAATTAAAGTTAATTGATAGAAACATTTTTGAATATCAATATTGATACATTATTAAACCAACCCATGATTAAAGCAAATATTTTATGTTACATGATTTTTCTAATACTCTGTAAATTTAAAAAATTAGATGATTGTGAACAAAATCTTTTTTTTTTGGCTCTGCCGGCTCCTGTTAGTCCTCCCCACAAAAAATGCTAGCTATGCCAATGTCTATATGTAGCATTATTGTATTGTATTTCACTAAATTTTAATACAATTCCTTAACCTAACCATTTCCTCTTCCTTTCCAATCCAGATGGAAGATACCCGCCACCTTCCCGTGGTTTCCATTGAGAAATAACACTGATATGTGGAATTTTAATTATGACATGTGGGAATTTAGTTGCACGTCCAATTTTAGCATCGTTTATAATCTATAGTTTCAATCTTGTCTCAAGGTCATTGCCTTGTTTATTACATTTTGCACAAAACAACACAATGCGTGCTGTTTTTGTCTATAATAACTTTACTGCACCTTCACTCACAACGTACTCTTAATATGGCTTATTTTATTACTCAATATTTCTCCAATTTGTATACAAAATAATACTAATTTGATTTCTTATAATATATTTTAGTAATATTTCAATATATTTAATGACCCACTTCTATCTGTATAACTTAATCTCATTGTGTTTTACCTATTTATAATATTTAAGTTATTTACGATTTTTAGAAGCACGTACACAAATTATTAATGTTTTGTTTAGGATTTGTATAAATGCATGTAATTTTTAACAATTCTGCCAATACTATCTGAATAAAAATCAATAAAAATGATAAATATTTAGAAATTTCATCATCTGAACGAGTAAACCGTAATTCAGTATCGGTAAATAACATAATTGGAATGTTGATGGCTAGTAGAAAAAATATGATATACCTGTGCTTTCAGTTCCCGGTTAAAAGTATATCGGAAGTGGCTGCAGATGGACATGGTCGGAACCTGTACCTTAGCACCTTTGCTAGTTGTGAAAGATCTCGGTTGAGTCAGCTGCTCTTCAAATTTTTTCTTCCATGTACCCTATGACAAAAGAAAGATTACATATAAAATGAATGAAATTCAATTTAAATATACACTTCAGTAATATGCTTCACTGTATAATATTTTACTATATCAGTATTTCTATATTTTACAATAAAATATACTGAAATAATGACTTATTAAATAAGTCAGAACTGAGAGAATACTAACCTTGAAGTAAATGGCATTTACAAGGACAAGTCGAGTTGAGTCATCAAAATCACCAGGTTGCAATAGATCTTTGATACGATTATTCGTTTTAGATTCCACCTGTGTCATGATTAAAGATAAATATTTAGTAAAATTTAAACTAATATAAACTAACATTTTATCTTAATTCTTCAAAAGATTTTAAATACCCAGCTATTGATCGTTTGTGCCGCAAGTGTTCCATTAAGAAAATCGATGGATTCGAAGCCAGCATCAAATACTTCGATGCAGTCTCGCTCAAATGGTTGAGATAAAGGTTTTCCTCCTGCTTTTAAATAAATCTTATTTGCTATATCCAGTGTTACTCCTTTCACGTTTATGAGCAGCTCAGATAAAGACTTAAATGATGAGCGAGTCTGAAAAAAGATTCTTCTGTGAGCCACATTCATATGTAAATCTTTAAAATAGTCTGAGTAATCAAGTATAAATTTATTATGTTATATTATATAAAAAGCATAATATACTCACAAATGCATCACTGGGTAAATCTAAAGCCTTCATTAATTCCTCATATGTGTGAGATTCGGCTCCCAAAGTGAGGAGTGCTAGAAGCACCTCCACGGAAAGTGGAGACATTACAACATTCGTATCTGCCTCCACTTTGGCCACTTCCTGCAAATGGAAAATTTTTACTAATTGTAAAACTAAAAAACGCGCCAGGTTAACAGTTATTATGTAAAAAATTTATTAATCCTGTTATAAGCTCTATTAGTGCCGTATCTACCTACTCTATTAGAGTGTATTTAACTTTTGAATCAGTTTAAGACTTATAAAGAAAATGCAAAATATATTTGTATTTTCTTAATAAATGTAAATAGCAATGCAAGATGTAATCCTATCTACTTACTGCGCAATTGTGCATAAGTCATTAAAACAGACACACTGATCAGGTATGAAATTAATTAAAATAAGGACACGAAACTCTGCAAAAACGTCTCATAATTAAAAATATTTCATTACTAATTAATACAATAATTACTTACATTATAGAGTGATGCTGAGAATTTTGCTATTTTTTTGGTCAATTGGGTTACTTCCATATTTGCCATGGTTGGTATTTCTGACACTTGCTGAAAATGATGCTACAACAAACCTGCAAAAAAAATGAGAACGGATAAAAAACATCATTTATTCAATGTTAAATACATTAAACAATTCACATGTCTTTGTCAAAAAAAAACTTGGTTTTTCTTAAAATTTGTAGCCCACATACATATTGCATCCCGAATAATAAATCAACATTAACTTAGGACAATGAATATTGATCACATATTATTCATTTATTTATTTTAGAGTATGTATTTACAATAACTTAATGTAAGGAATAATATTTTAATGTACATAGTCAAGAATAAAAAATGTTTTAAGATCTTCTTGTATTCTACATATTAGCTCATATTTTGATTCTGAAACAACCTTCTATGTGAAAAGAGTATTACTAACAGTATAGGAAAATTAGGGCGTGACAAGACTAATGAAAATGACAGCATGACAAGGACTAATATTATATATATATATAAATATATATATATATATATATATATATATATATATATATACACTTCATTTCCTATTTAAAATTACATGTAGTATTCTAACAAATTTGATAAATCGATAAGAAAATTACATCATGTTTTTTTTATGGAAGACTTGCAACTACTAAATATCATAAAGACATGGTTTTCAGAAAGATATATGGATGCTTAACTCAGTTTTTTTCTACATCTCTATTTGATAGTTTGAATTTATTTTTAACATACATGTAATCTTTGTATATGTAATACGTAAAATGATAAAGAAAGATTACACCCACTTAAAGTAAAATTTACACCCATATAAAGTAAATCTCCTTTAAAATATATCTTATAAGTACCAACATCTAATGAATTAGATTAATATAGAGGTGTTATATACACATTAGCAATAACAATTTCATATAATTGTAATCATAGACTGGCATTTTCTTTTTACATACCACAGTATTGTATTCAATATTTATTGTTGATAATCAATAATAACTCACATTTTTTATCTCATGAGTTGAATTATCAATTATGATAAAGTTACATATTTATAGACTGAGGTTATCAAGTTGAATTTTTCTAATCTATACAATAAGTGACATAAAAAGAATATTAAAAGAAGCTACATCAGCAGGTGTATTTAAAAAGCAAGCAAAAGAGCATAATTGATATGAAACAACCCAGAAATATAATCCATTAATAAAACGTAAAATATTCTTAATACAAAGAAACTAAAAATGAGTATACAAAATGCTGTTGTAAACATCCGTGTACTCAACAGCATTTTGTATACTATTTGTTGCAACACTGGTAAAAATGTAACCAAAAATTTTATATTATATTTTATGCTTAAAAGGAATATTTTCGTAAACAACCAATAGGTGTGCGAGAAAATCTTTAATAAAGAATATTGAAAAGTGCAATAATTTTCAGGTTGATCTAAAATTTTTTTTAATAAAGTCATACTTCAGTTAATGATGAGTTCAATTCAGGATAAAAGTCAACATTCTAAAGAAACTGTCACTCAAAAATACTTTGTTAAAAATGAAACAGAAAACAAGGAATTATCTAAGGGATCTTGATAAACTTTAATATAAAAATTTCACTCTAGTTTTTTATTTCCTAGCACTGATCAAAATTTCAAAATGTGCACACACACAATAACATGACCTGCTTAGAATTGGAGTAACGATCTACCAAAACTAATAAAAGTAACTAAAACCTAGTTATTGCAAGAAATCAGTTATTTTATATTGCACTTTAAAAGTAATCAACAGGTTTTTAGGAACATCCAAAAGCTTTCCCAGGTTCAGAACCTTTTTTTTTTAAATGTCAAGCAAATTTCTGTTCATTTACTTAATCATTTTAATACAGTCATGAAATGAATGTAAAATTTTTTAGGTAAGTTATAAAATGTTGCCTATAATTAACATCATCTGTAATCTTGCAGATTACAATGGCATTTTGTACTTTGAAAATATGGTTAATGTTCTAGCTTTAATTTTTCAGATATTAACACTGGAAAGAAACAGAAAGAATCAACATGGTTTTAGTGGAAGATAAAACATGTGTACAACATTTCACAAATGATACCGCCTTTCATTATGATGTCCAATTGCCATTTCCACTATATTACTTCCGTTACACGTTTCGTAATGCTTTCTAAACTGATTTACACCACAGAATGCATGAACACCTTTCATTTCAAAAAGAAGCATGTCGCTGATTTTCTCTTTACACTGAAATCACTTTATTGATGATTTAGCAATCCAAACAAATATTGTTTTCTTAAAAAACATGCGGGGCAATCAAGTGCTATCAGAAAGTGAAGATCATGTGCGGACATCTATGTAAAAGATATCTTATGAACAAATAATAAATAAAAGTATCCTCGTATTTAAGTAGTGGAAATGTATTGCTTGTCGTATTGTCGATGCATGCTAGGAGCAAAATAATCAATTCACTGTAATTCATCAGAATTTCACGAAATTATTTGATATGGAATTTTAAAAAGTAATTTTAGAGTGCTTCAAAAAAGGAGTTATTATTAAATATTTTTGTAATTCAGAAGTGTTTGTTTACATTAAAATAGAGCGATTGAAGTGTATTTTTTTATTAAGGAAACTAAATCTAGACACACGACAGTATGTCAGCTAAGTTCAGAAAATAAAGAAGGGCGGACACTGGCATATATTTACTTAAACCATTTCAAACTATTTTCAACCTTTGTGTAATTCATAATCTATTTGACCTACAGACTGATAACAGTTGTTTCTTAAAGGGTGTCCAGTTACATAAAATCCTAAATTTTATAAACCTAGTTCAAATAGTTTTTGACATATTGATATCTGAAAAGTACAACTTTTGATTCATTGAAAACTTGAATCACTTTCAGTTGACTTAGAACCTTAAAATTTGGCATGAAGTAAGATTGTAGATAATGTTATACCATAATTCTCAATCATTCAAAAACATAATATTTATCAGTGGCAGATTGTTATTGGACGACGCACTCGAATATTTTACCTATACAAGAAAGTACCGAAAATTATGAAGAAAAGAAAAGAGAACGACCCAAAGAAAAAAAAATTATTTTAACAATTTAAATTTAAGTATAATGAAACTTTGCAGAAGGCATTAATGTAAGGGGCTAAGTTCGGTAATAAGACCATATATATGGGTTTGTTTGTTCCCTTCGAAAGCGATTTAAATCTAAACGGACGCACAAACTCTGTTAAAGTTCATTAAGACTTACAGAAAAATAAAATTATTTAAAAAGATAAAATATTACTTGTTTACTACTTTACCTAGGCAAGTTTTCCCTCGCGTACCCTTTAATTATTCTCGTAATTTATAAAACAAAAAGTTAAGACTTGCAAGGATAAAGATTAATAGATAACTTGCGGAGAAAACACAATAACAATAATGTCAACAACTATATATGTACACAAATACGGATATACATCTGTATAGTTAGAAGCATAAGTATAAAGATACACAAAGTATTTTTCACAAGCTATGCCCGTGCGTCGCTATGGCAACTCTTATCATTTCGTGATACTGGCATAAACAAGTCCGCGCGGCTCCCTGCGTGATACGTCACGAAAAATGTCATACAACATTGTGTAATTCTCGAAATGAATGCGTTAATCTCAGTTTAGTAGTAACTTGAAATTTAACATGAAAATAACTTTTAAATATATCCACAATTAAATGAAACTACGTGATGTAGTATTATTTCTACTTTCTTTAATTTGTTTACCACGACCTAGGTTTCGTTGTATTACAACATCTTCAGGTGGGATATTAGCAAAGATTACA
Source organism: Druceiella hillmani (assembly GCA_039881145.1). Taxonomy (NCBI): domain Eukaryota; kingdom Metazoa; phylum Arthropoda; class Insecta; order Lepidoptera; family Hepialidae; genus Druceiella; species Druceiella hillmani. The sequence continues at coordinate 19,989,169 of JAYKKI010000035.1, forward strand.
AAATTAACGCCAAATATATTCAATATTTTAAATATATACTAAAAATTATATTTTTGTTTTATACAATAACTTAACGAATTTGATAACTGTAACCTAATCTCCCATATCGTGTCAATATTATGACGAGTTATAAACGCTGGAATATATAAGAATGAAGAAACTTCTGCCTCACGAACAGATTATTTTAGCGTATTTTCGTATTGTTATCCCCAAGATATTTTGACGGAAACTCTAGGTTGCTTCATTTAAGCGCCGAAAACAAAAATTAGAATTTATTCCGTGTTTACTTTTCAGTATGCGACTTTTTAGTATACATATAACGCTTGACATGACGTCATTAAGAATTATGATGCTAAAGTACATAAAATATTGTTCAGATTAAAAAGAAACTCAAAAATATAGACAGAATATTTATATATATATATACATATATATATATATATATATATATATATATATATATATATATATATATATATATATATATATATTTTGATATATTTGAGACATATTTAAAATGTTATCGATTATAGATTGATTGTTTAAGATTTGTCGCGATTTATGGATACTTTGGCATATATTCAGTTCTAATATCAAAAACGTAATTTCATTTTAATGAGAAACGTTCGTCAGTCGCTAAAAAAAGATGAAAATGAATCATAAAGTCTATATTAAAATATCTAACGCAGACATTACACAAAATATCAATAATAATTAGTTTTAAATCAATTTTTAAATTTAGGAATATCTTTCTTAAAGATAAATAAAAATAATATATCGTATAAAATATAGAGAAATACATAAACCAAAATGCAAGGATCGTGCGATTTGATATTGACCTTGGGAATTATATTAACAGTAACCTAACTTAATACTAAGAATAGATTACAAAAATATATTAAAATATAATATATACATAGATATAATAAAATAAACTTACAATGGGTCACAAAACAACTACTATCAAGAGCTATTTCATGAATATGCGATCAGGGGCTTGGCGCCTTCACTTTATATACTACGCCATTGCACAACATCTGTACCGGCCAATATGATTCACACTCAACTGACTCAAATACCGGTACGAAGAACTATCTACGTCCTAACGTAGTGTTAGGTTTATACAGAAGCGCGATAATGGTTTGTAAATATTTGTTTACTTATATTTTTATTTATCGCTACTACGTGAGCATAATCAATATAATTGCCACATAGTAATAAATGAGTACAATTATTTAAAGTAACCGAATTATACAGCGGAAACTTTACAGAATATTATTTTTAGTTTGGTATTGAATTTGAAATTTGAATATTTTTCATTTCAGAGTAGTGATACTCGTATTTCCTTTTCAACATCAAACTTTCCTTAAATTTTTTGCCTTTTGTTTCGATTAAGAATTAACAAGACACGCACGCGCGAGGTCATACCCACGCTAATCTTATTTTTAAATTAACCATGTTATGGGTGTCCGTGACCTTGAGCGTTTAGATATTAGATAAAATCGTTAGAACGAGTAGCCGTTCGGCGTGATAGTGAAAAAAGTTTCACGAATAATTATATCAACTATAGTGAACGTAACGTGCCATCGCTTCTCAATCGAGTATATTTTACTCATGCATGAGTGAAAGAGACCAAATGTCGTTTCTGAATTTGGCGCGTAAAAAATAACGCTAATAAACTAATTATAGGATTCGCATTTCATTAAGTATTACAATAACATTATTGTTACCATTTAACAGAAGTGTTCCAACTTCAATTCGATCACCAATGGATATTAAGATATTTCACATCTGTCATTTCATGTCGGTAACTACAGTAGGTTTCGTTCGTTAATTTTTAAGTGCGGATCGTCGCATTGTTTGTTTTTTTTAATATTCATTGGCTAAAAATTTCGTAATACATAGTGTAAAATAAATTAGTATATTGTGTAATATAGTGTATAATATATATTTATGCATTGATAAATTTTAATTATTGTTTGAAGTCATATTCGTAGCCAAACAAAATTGCGATATACAAATTATGCAAAAAAAACCTTTCATATGAAACAACAATTTCGAATTTAAACATAATATTTAAAGCATAAATACTTTACCGGGTAGTTAACAGATATCTAATCGTTATCGTTTTTAATAACGTAATGTGTCACGAATCCATAGTTACAAAGAATTTGACGGCCTTGAATTTCATAAATATTTCGCCGGTGAAAAAGGTAATTTAACCATAATGAGAATTAAATAGAAGTAACGTTCACAACCATATCTATTGAGCGATTGGCGCTAATGCCATTTTATGTTAATTTTAATCCTGCTAACGTATTTACGTTTAGCATGCTATTGCTAAATGCTAAATTAACGGACTATTTTTGTGACACATGCTATTTGTGAACTGTATTTTTATTACGTGTATTAGCGTTAGCATGTTTTGTTAAGTATTTTTACGAGTTGTATTACGTCTTATATATACATTGAATGACACTTGGTAGTTATTCGTGAGGTGTTAGATGTACAAGTAATGTGTATAAAAGTGTAATAGCGGATACAAATGAAATATGGGTCAAAATATGTGACAAAAATTGCATTTAACTTTTAAAACTGCATAAACAAATCGTATGAAAACTAAACCAGTTTTATTTTTAATTCTTTAAAATCGATACTTAATGTAAAAAGGATAGCGACAAAAATCACACAGCTGTCCCAACTATCATGTTTTTGTGTTAAGTATGAGAAGAATATACCTATGTTTTAAAAATATCTACACGACTGAAAATATCTAATGAGGTTCTGATGTCGGCCTATAAATTCGAAAGTTTTCGTGATTACGTGTTGTCGGGATAAACGCACGTCAGGTGGCTTGCGTTAATGTAAACAATAGCGGCGAAGTTTTTGTTTATTATTTGTACTTGCGTCTTTACAAGTGTTCTAAAAACATTTGGACGGGTTTTAAATTTAAATATATTATAGTTCAAATAACATCCTGGCATAAGAATGAATGGACAACAAATTATTGCTTATTCGAATTCCTTTGGAAATATATTACAATTACACACACTAGTCACTTTACTTACATGTTTATATATGTAATTGATTATTTCATCACCTCTACAAGTGTCTATTACACACACTAGTCACTTTACTTACATGTTTATATATGTATTTGATTATTTCATCACCTGGTATAAGAATGAATGGACAACAAATTATTGCTTATTCGAATTCCTTTGGAAATATATTACAATTACACACACTAGTCACTTTACTTACAGGTTTATATATGTAATTGATTATTTCATCACCTCTACAAGTGGTTATTACACACACTAGTCACTTTACTTACATGTTTATATATGTATTTGATTATTTCATCACCTGGTATAAGAATGAATGGACAACAAATTATTGCTTATTCGAATTCCTTTGGAAATATATTACAATTACACACACTAGTCACTTTACTTACAGGTTTATATATGTAATTGATTATTTCATCACCTCTACAAGTGGTTATTACACACACTAGTCACTTTACTTACATGTTTATATATGTATTTGATTATTTCATCACCTGGTATAAGAATGAATGGACAACAAATTATTGCTTATTCGAATTCCTTTGGAAATATATTACAATTACACACACTAGTCACTTTACTTACAGGTTTATATATGTAATTGATTATTTCATCACCTCTACAAGTGTCTATTACACACACTAGTCACTTTACTTACATGTTTATATATGTATTTGATTATTTCATCACCTGGTATAAGAATGAATGGACAACAAATTATTGCTTATTCGAATTCCTTTGGAAATATATTACAATTACACACACTAGTCACTTTACTTACAGGTTTATATATGTATTTGATTATATCATCACCTCTACAAGTGTCTGTTAATTATTTACTGTAATTGTTATTTAAAAATATGAGTTACGCGGCTCTTTTTATGATAAACGAGTTCTTCGATCTGAAATTATATATCCGGCTTTCGAGAAGATTATTTTACATGGCACTGATCTTATAACAATTTGGCACTTTGTTAGAAATATTTCAGATAGGTCCGGGTAAAGAAACTTATGTTGTTTCCACCATTGGACATTTATTTTTTTGGAGTAATGTGTCATTGAGATACATCTCAACTTCTTGTTTCGCTTTTGTAGAAGTACATACGTAGGAAATTGTAGGGGCTAACTTCGCTTCCTGAATTTGTTTATCAAAAGTGTTCCAGACAGAGAATCTATGGACATTAGTGGTTGATTCAACCTGCTCACCTACGTTTACACTGTCGCTAGTTTCTGTCTTTAGCTTTCGACATATTTTTGTGTTATGTCTGCAGCCTGTGAACTCGAAAAACTATGTTTGTTAAATCAAGGAAGGTGCATGTCGCCAATGTTTTATTATACTCAATACGGTAAAAACTTGTTGTGATTTCACTTTATAATCATACGATGAAATCATTAATTATGCCTTATATATCCTTTTTTTTAATTATTAAGCACAGCCCTCGTAAATCTGATAGCATAGCATGCTAAATACTATTTTTGCCATCCCTAATTGATATGCTTAACTCAATATCCAACATATACGGTTAGTGACTTGCTGGCGCTTGGTCGGTGCGGACGCCTGCGATGAGGGTGAGTCACCTTGGGGAACACATTATATCCCGCGTGTGATCGTAGATGTTTCAGTACGGTAAATGAAAATAAAAGACATTGGTGAGTTTCTAATTTTTACGTTTTTATCTTTCCTCGTTTATATGTTGTTTATGATAAAAAAAAATTTTATCGTTTATATGTTGTTTATAATAAAAAATATATTTCAAAATTGCTGTAGATCGGACGAAATCGTAATTGAATGGAAGTTCTGAACTAATATGATGATACGGAGAGTAATTTAATTTGATCAGTCGCTTTCTTCTCGGGGGACTGCGGATTATGCTCCAAAATGTTTCAATTTGATAGTAAAATCTTTAACATACTCGTAAATTCCACTATTATTTATATTGATAGTATCAAAGATAAATACAAAGAGTAAGAGATGCTAAACTTACAAACTTTATTGAAATACGAATTTTTTTTTTATTTGTGGGATAATTTTTATGCGACTGCTATAGAATACAATGTCTGCCAACAAATCCAAATTCACTTGCTGTCTCTGCTATTTGATGATGTTTGAAATAGCTATCATTATAAACATTTTACCTAATAAACAATCCAAAGATATAAAAGTATTTATAATTATTGATGCCAAATATCACTGTATGTATAATTTCTAGGTGTTCGTGGGTTCACAACGTGATGGTCAAAAAAAAGTCCAAAAGTCAAATACTAAATAATTGGTTTACCAGCTATCAAATCAACCAAAAGATTCTAAAAAATAAATAATCATATAAGAGGTATCTTGAAAACATTAACCTGATTGACCACCAGAATTTCAGACCCCAGCAAATTGAAAAATAAATAGCTATTTGTTTGGCTTTCATAAGTCTGCACTTTTATAAGCTGCATGCCAAAGGAAAAATGGTTGTACTCTCACTATCTACGATGCACAATAACAACACAATTCATCTTTCAACTGATAATTTACGCAAACCTGAAATTATTTCTTTCTACAATCATTTTAAATATGGTGTGGATGTCGTAGATAAAATATGCTGAAAATATAATGTCTCTCGTAACAGCCAATGCTGGCCACTAACAATATTCTACGATCTGCTCAACAGCTGTGGAATTAACGCCTTGATTTTCCTATAAATTAACAACCTAACGTATAAAATAATCAAATGTCATTTTTTACACAGCATTGATTTAGAGTTGATGAAATCACTCACAAAATTGAAGGTGATTCAGTAAATATGATGAAATTAATGAAAATAAAAGCTGAACTGCTTTTAGGTCTAGCTATTACCTCAAAATATACCGTGAAGAGTTAAAAATGTAAATGTGTTATGATATGTTCTAATTGTCAAAAATGAAACGAGAACATTTTAGAATTTCTCCCTTTTTATGTAAAAATTACTGCAATGTGACATTTAAATTTTTTTTTGTTATGTGACAATTATTAAAAAATATGTAAGAAATATTTATTGTCATGTAATTAAAATAAAGCTCCCTTTTTTATGAATAGTAACATTGTTTCATTAGTTTTTTTTTAATTCCGAGTAATAAACCATATTGAAGTTGTGATACATTGATTCACTCGTGTATCAAAGTAGGGCGCATACGCTCTAATGTTACTCAAAAAGTTCTTGAAATGAGCATAAAAATACAAGAGAAAACCAAGAGAAATATTTATTTTTATTCTTAACATCATTCCAATTCAAACCAATCGCATTTCCAATCTTTTTTTGCATAAAATTTGACAGATACTTCCCACTTAACTGAAGACAATGCAAAAATCAAGTGGTCTACAATCCCAGTGTTTTTGGGGAATGTAGCCTAGACCGTGTTTACACTATACATCCAAGTAACAATGACTGTTTTTACCTTCACTATACAGTGTGTGGTCCTACTTTATTTACAGATCTGAAGTGTTCAACGCCAGTTATTCGCTGTAATGTTAGTCTTTTTAATTTGTATGATAACAACCAATTGTAGAAAAGATGCCGTGACAGTCTTGTAGGAAATTTAATATATGAACTGAGGAGAAGAATGCCCAAAGGAGAAATTGATGCCCATCACCCGGAAATCGAAAACGACTGTCTCTTAAAAGTATAAGAGAGCGTGTATATGTATAATAAAGGCAAAATGTTTTTTTTAGACAACAGCAGAATGATGGATGCCATCACATTTCTCTTTTTAGAGACTATCGCCAAATCGTTCGTTCCAAAAGAACTTGCGCCGATGAAATGTATGCTTTCCTCAAACGGTCATTTTTATGATTCAGCGTGCAGAGATATTCGTTGTGATGAAATATATTTGCCATAATGGAAGGCAATTAACCCAAGAATTTTTCAACTTTATGTTTTTGTTGGCGAAATCACAATGACTGAAATGAACTATGAAATAGGCCTCAATCTCATAGCCGTTTCGACAATAAATGCATTTATCTTTAATGTTTACTCTGGTTTTATAGATACACATGAAAATTAAAATTCTTGGTTTTACGAGTATGCCATTGTCATAACTAATAATAATGAAATGCTGTATATCAACAACTCTCTTCTGGATATGTTTAACAAATAAAACTACTTACGTTTGACAATTTGTAAAATGACATACTTTGCTTTCAAATCATGCAAACATGCTACCTAAGATGCTACTATTACACTGAGTTCTTAAATTTTTTGAAATTGACCACCCTGGCATATAGTTGAACTTGAAATTTGGCACTCCGATAAAGCTGATGCTTAATTTAAGCCACCAAATCTGTGCACCATGACTAGACTTTATTTCAAATAAACACCATTGTGACCACTTATTAATAGTCATTACAAATACTCATTAGGAAGCAAATGAGGACAGGGAACTACAAGCGCTTGAACTTAAATGGGAAGTTGAACGGGATCAGCAATATTCAGTGGTTTAGTGGCCTCAATGACGTTTATTTGTTAACTTTTAACGTGAAGTCAGGTAGACATGGGAGGAGGATGGGGTAAAATGGGAAATTGTAAGGTATGAGGAGGCAGAAGAGAATAAGAAAGCGAGAGATGGGAAAACTGGGACAGAGGGATATGACAAGTAGTTTGGACAAGAGGAGAGAAAGAGGAATAAAAAAGTAGGAGAGAAAAAGAGGAAAAGAAACTATAATATGGCCTTTTTTCTTATTATTTTGCTTATAAATTGTATTCAAAACATAAAATTACCAATAAATTAGAAACAACGGATGAAGCATGTATTGAGGAATATAACCTGATAAACATCATGGTGAGATAAGAAATTAATTGATTTTTCGTTTTTCACCTTTTGAAACTACAACTTTGAACTTTCATTTAATTTTTTCATTTACGTCCGATAATCCCTTTCCCACAACCTTCCCTCTTTCTCACTCCTTCTTTACCCCTCTCCTTTCGTATTCAACTTGCCCTTCCCCTCCATCATTTACTCCTTCCCTTCCTCTTTCAATTTTTAATAATTTAATTTCCAAAAGAATGTTTATTGAAACAGCATAATTTCATTTTGTTAAGACTGAGAGATTAATTCTGAAGTACTAATGGGGATATAGAAGTATTACCTGAGGAGGTTTAGGGGCAGAGGTGTTAAAACTTTCTTATTTTTGCTGACAAAAAGAAAGAGGGAGGCACAAAAAATATTACATTGGGTAGAATATAGAAAAATTAATCAATTCTACAGTTATTTCAAATTCCTTTTAATTATTAACACCCATAGTTATTGCCATACCTTCATCACCATAAAATTTTATTGTGATAATCATCTTCCGCTGATGAGTTATACTATAGCTATACAATATATGCTGTGAATCTCTTGGGTTTACAAAGACACAATTCACATCCAAAATGCAGTTTCTTGTATAATATTTTAATGACTCCAGTAAAGCATTTCGTTATTTTCTATTATGGTTGTAATAAGCATAAAATTCTAGAGAATAATTTTGTACTAAAACGGCCCACACTTATTTACGAATTTATTTTATACAGCTTGCCCACTCTAGTTGACTTAAAATGAAAGAGTATAATTTAAATATCCAAAGTAAATAAAAAAAACCTTCATCTAAATTTTCCAAATCTTCATTTTTGATCTTCAGATCAATATTTATAATTTACTTTCATACATAATTTTAGCAACATTCATAAATTATATAAAATGAAATTTTCTTATTTGATAAAATTCTACTCAAATATATTCATATCCTCTGATTTTGGAAACTATAAATTAAAAGAACTAAGTAAACTATTTATACTACATAACATTTTAGTTTACGTTTTCTGGACTCAGTATTGCCTAAGAACAAAAAAGAAAATTAAAATACTTGTATGAGTATATTTACATTTTATTTTATGTAATCTTTATTTATATTAAGCAATAAATAATATTTAAAAAAGTTTACAGAAATATTAAACCTTAAATGGTAGCTGACTATTTGTCTACCTTAACTCTAAAAAGATAACCTACTTTGATTCAATGTGTGTTTATTCTAAATCACAGTAATTGTGTGTAATACCATGCCCCCTCTCCTGGCCATCTCATCCGTCGAACAATGTTTGTAGGCCCTTTTCATGGAACTAATTACACTATAGACCCATCACACATTAAAGTAATGAATACTCATCTTTTGTGTGACTTCTACACGATGTACAAATGTGTCACGTTTTTGTTTCAGCTAATAGGTATTAATTAATTGTTTAACTTATTTTTATCGTTTGACTTCTTTACCCATTAATGTACATTTTAATTGAACAAATTTTTAAAAAATCTACAGTCAACTTCATAAATTGATTTTTATTAAAAGTAAAAGCTTATTTTAATAATTGTTACATTACATTTGGTACACTTTTATAATTAAAATGTCTTAAATGGCCATTACTTTTCTTTATTTATAAAATAATGTGGTAAAACTTGGTTTTAAGTATACTACTTCAAATTGTCATATATTTTATTTACAAGCCCAAATATTATGTATGCGTTGAAAGAACATATAATTATTTTTCTAACATTAAATATGAAATACATATACACTTATGTATGTGTATATATTTTGTGTGTGTATGTGTATAAATATGTGTATACATTTGTGTGTGTGTATGTATGTATTTATCTATATTCACATAATATTTAGTAATATTTATTAACTGTCCCACTTAACAACATCATCTCCCCGTGGTAGATAAAGAATAAAAATGGTCGGTTTGCATAGAAGCACTTGCTCTCGGGTTGGACGCCAACACTTGTCACAGAATCGCAAATAAAATCTATAAAATAAATGTTTTCAATTAATTTATTTAAGATGTCATTAATTTATTTCAAAACAACATTTATAGTGTTATCTTATTGTTGTGTCACAAATACGATGAGAATTTTTCTAATTTCTATGTACGTGACAAAAGTGAAATTGTATTTGAAATAATTGTAAATCATTTCTCCTTGAGTTTTCATGCTTAATAAAAATCCATAAGTGAAATTTATTTCTTTATTAAAGTTTCTGCAATTCAAAATATTGTGATTTTACACTTATTGGACGAATAAGGTCCAAAGTTACTGTGAACAAAAAATATCATTAAGTACATACTGCATTACATAAACAAATAAAGTTGTTGATAGTTAATACTAGAGCTACATCTTGGCAAAACACCCCGAAAATGTGTGAATAATCCACACAAGATTTCTCTTCGTGGTGAAGTAATTTTTAGTACAATAAATGGTTCAATAACACTTTTAACTGAAGAAGCCAAGAGAGTAGCCAAGGGGGGAACAACGAGAGTTTGATCCCCCTGAAACCCACCTACGAATACGTCCATTAACAAAATTAATTTATAAACTAAGCCTGAGCTCAGTTCCAAAACGTAATAAGACAATTCACAAATCCCACAAAATATTTTTTAGCCACAGGTCGGTAATAACTGTGTAGTTTCCATATTAGGATTAAAATTGGACACCGATACAAAAGCTGTCTACACTACTGTTGCAATTTCATATGCTGCAGCTTTTAGAAATTGTCCAAGTGGCGTAAAGCAATATTTTCATTTTGCAGTACCAATACAGCGAAAAGTACTTACTAGTAGCGACTGTTATTTTTGTATTAACCCTCTTTGTAAAAGTGTATCTAAAAAAATAAATTTACAATATTCCATCCAATTGCTCCGTGAACTATTTGTATACCATATAAAATATTATGTAGCCATATTTTATATAGCGATACTATATCCATATAGTATTGCTATCAGCTATTTAAAATACGAACGGCACCAATGGCAATTATATGGTAATTTAAAAATTGTTTTTCTTGTTAAATTGTTGGTCTACAATTGGAAGTGAATTTCTCCTAATTGTGACACAACACAACCTCTTTCCAAACAGCTACAGTGCAACAAATAAAGAGTTTGGAATGCTTCCATCAGAATGTTTTTTTTTGATCCGAAATTATTAACATTTAAAAAGGAAATACAAAATATATTAATTATAAATTAAAACCGTACGATAGAATTACTGTTTTTTCAGTATATCCATATAGTATTGCTATCAGCAAACTTTAATAAATGATCAATACATTTTATAATATATTTAATAACATGAGTAGCCCTTGAAAATATATTCATAAATACTCTAACCATTTTGTGCACACATAATTAGAGTTATAGTCTAGTTTTATACTCTGTTCTTTTTATTGTACATCTACGTGACTTGTTTTGTAAGCCTTTCAATAAATAAATAAAATGTGACCAACTCAGAAATATGATACCAGGGAAAATGGTGTGATTTAATAATGCTGATTGATTATTGCCAGACTAGAGGAATGTTAAAACACACACAATTTGAAACCAATTGTAAAATGTTAAAATTATTTTTAAATTTAGCATTTTAAACTTTGTAAGAATTTATTGCAAAGTTTAAAATCCAGCCTAATTAAACATAAGTTACATTACTCAATGAAAGTATCTATTCACTGGTCTCATTGCTTTACATTCAGATGGGAATGATGAGAAAAATTTTTAGCTTTCAAAGTGTATTAAAAAATATCAAAATTGTATTAAAAAATAGGTGAAGGAAGAGTTAATAATTATTTGCAGAAGCTTGTACTTCATTAAGATAGGTTAAGTTTATAAACAGAGGGAAACAAAAGAATGCTAAATTATTAAAGTATATAGTAAGTAGATATTAAAGTATTAGTATAACAGTACGCACCTGTAGCGGCTGTAGCTTCGGCACCTTCCTCGTCCACTTCGATAATAATCTTTTGAATAGCCTTAGACACATGAACAGGCTTCAACTTTTCTAGCTGACTTTCCACATTATTGAATATACGATTGATACCAACCTAAATTAATTATACAAATTATAGAAGATTTCTACTACTATGTATTTCATCCAAAGAAGGAAAAAATAATTAATTTAAACTAAAAAGCAAGAAATAGGCAAATGGCTGAGATAATCTTTACAGACTAATAATAATTTGTTTTACTACGGTAAAAATATTTGTCATAACATTCGCTTTTTCCAATTTCAATATAAAAATATACTTTCCACTTGGTGTACTTTTAAAGACTTTGTTAAAGAAGATTGTTAATATGGGAAAACTTTTTAAAATGTCACCAGTACCAATGCACATCTTCCAATTTGTATACATATGAATTTCAAGTTCTTTAAAGAACTATTATGCTCATGCTGACTGACAGTATTGAGGTATCTTGTAAATGAAAAAATTACAAATTTACAGAATAATGGCTCCAGCGAATAAACATTTAAGGTCTAGGCTGAATTTGACCTAACGTTTAGACATTTGTGAATGGTTTTATATATATTTTATTACGATTGTATGTATCCACATATAGCCTAAAATTATTTAAGTATCAAATATAGTAAAAATAATGTATAGTTTTAATGTTATACATTTTTTATATAAAAAAGGCAAAATCACCAGTGAATAAAGAGGAAATTTCAGTGAATGAACCAATTTTATCCAGTGATTGATCACACAATTTGTAGATATTAATTAATCCTTTATTAGGATTAATTAATATCTACAAATTGTGTATTAATAAGAAGTTAGTAGGTTACTCAACAGTGATTATTTATAAACCACATTTTTGTACTTGTTGCTTTCGACAACTTCAGTCTTAACACAGTTTTTAAGTAAATTGGTCTTTGACTTAATATACCTACCTAATATTTAAAATCTGCTACTGATTCAAAAAAAGATTTATTAAAAAATTAATTTTCAAGACGTACATAAACAAAATTAGTATGCATACCTGCCATAGACATAAGTGTCCATATAACAAAACAATATTATCATAATTGTATTATGAAATGTACCTTCACTAATTAAAGAATATTAACCAATATTTCCAAAGAAACATTTGTATCAAAATTGAAACACTCATAGGTAAAAAAAAACAATATCTGGTTTTCGTAATGGTAGGGGTGCCCAAAGGGATTTAAAATGTGAACATGATATTTAAAGCGAAAAAACTCATCAAAAAAGGACAAAACAATTTCCACAGACAATTTTCATATCACCATAATCATGCAGGTTTATGCATAAACACATTTGACTAAACCTCCTTGGTTTAGTCAAATGTATGTAGTTTTACTACCCCAATCACGTAGAAATAAAAAACATAACAAAAAAAAAATTCTCCAAAGGAAAAATAAACTATTCAAAGTTTAAAACATCTGTTTCTTGAAATGAGATCAGTCCTCGTCGGATGTGCTCAGTATTAAATAAATGTTTACAACTTTATAATTGTATTATATAACTTTATATATATAACTTTATAATATATTTTTAAATTTTATAATTAAAATGTTTACAAATGTTTACAACAATATCTATAATGAAAACAAAATAAACATCTGAAATAACAGATTTAGCAAAAACATTGTTTTCATCAAGTTTAAACTTTCTTCTGTAGAAATCAATCATAATTTTTTTGTTATCTTAGTCTATAAATATAACTTTTCCCAAGAAAAGTCTCATAGTTTTTCCAGTTTTAAATTTTACCACTACATATCTGTTAAGCTGCATCAAATCGTCGTTCTCATTTTGTAATAGTGGTGGGTTCTCATCTTCTACCATTTTGTTACAGCCGATATTTATTAATCCGATTTTCTTCATTTGTTTAGTGCTTTTATCTTCTCTTTTCTCCATATAACTCTCTGTTAAATCTTCTACTGAATTGTCTTTTTTTATTTCATCTCAGTCTATATTTTATGGTTGGCAGTATTTGCCTCTTTTAATGAGTTCAGTTCCTTTTTTTTCTATTATTTCATCGTCATATAGTTGTCGCAAAAAGTTCCCATCATCATTTTCTTTGTTACAGTCTTTATTTTCTTTCTCTTCTGTATCTTTATTCTGATCCTGTTTTTGCAGTAAATTTCTCTCTTCAGTTACTTTGTCACCTTCATGTTTTGATTGAGTTTTCTTAGATTTTTTTATTTGTTTTTCCAACAGTTACCTTTTTATAGGTTACTCAGCTTTTTCTTTCTTTGTGGCCTTTTCTTCAATTAATCTCTGCTGCTCTTCTTCTTTCAGCTGAAAATATTCCTTAAATTTTCTACTTGTTAGGCCAAAAGGTTATTTGTTTTCCTGTTTCGTGATTTTTTGTTTCCTTTTTTGATTCAAGTTTAGGTAAAGTCAAATATTTATCAATGTCTGTCAGTATCAGATGAGTCCAAATTAATCACTTTCTATAACTTTTTAAAGTGTAAAGGTGGATTACAAGTTGATGCCATTATTGTTGAACGATAAATATTTGGATTATATATTTAGATCTGTCAACATATGGGTTAAGATCAGCGCTTCTTTCTTGTGCTTCTCGTTATAGAACATTGCTTGTTTCATTGTGATTTATATTTGAAATGACAGAGCAATTGTCATTTGCATTGTATTCTTCAAACAGGTTATTTTTAATCAATAGCACTTCAAATATTAGATTTTCAGTTGGATTAATTTCTTGTAATTTCAATGACTTAGATGACGATTCAGATAACTGATGACTGGGTTCTGACAGTGCTAACTGTTTCTGTCTGGTCCACGATAGTATCTATATCTAAGGTGAGTGTGCATGTTTTAGGGACAAAACTTTCAATATTCTCAAAAACATCTGTTAAGTTACTGACAGTTGAAATATTCATCAATTCTTCACTTGTAGCTAATAAATCATTTTCAATTTCAAATGATAGACAAGACAAATTTTCAGGGGCGGGTAGAATTAAATTGAGCTGATATTTGGCTATTTATGACAATTACTGGACAGTCGGCTGTATCATACAATGGGTTAGTTGTAATATGAGAAACGTCATTACTAGTTCTGCAGTCCCCCAAATTCACAGATAGAGTAGCTGAAGCATTAAGGTTTTGAGTTTTAGGATTCTTTGATAAAGTATTAAGATTTGGAGTAGCAGTAGTCTTTTGAATGTCAGTATTCTCTGGTGAAGGTAAGGTATTAATGCTTTGAATGGCATTTTTACATTTACTCCAAAGTGGAAAATAACCATGTAGGTGACAAGTTCCATCTATACGAGCTCAAAGCGAAATTCGAGAAGCTTATATAGATGTAACTTGTCGAATGTCAAGTTTTCGCCAATTTCAATTTCCATCATGCTTATTGTGACACATTTGTCTTCGTTTCGTAAAATTTTGTTTTGAGATGGCCTTTGCTATGGTTTATTTGTGTTTCCAGACAACAGACTTCCAAACATATTTAAAAGTTCAAAATATGGATACATCACGTGACTGTAGCATGTAGGTAGAATTTAGATATAATGCATATAGCAGAATTCCTTTCTCTTCACAGAATTCTGATATGTCTTTGTTTATATGCGAATTGTGTTTTCTATAAGCCAATAATCGGATTCCAGGTGGATAATAATATTATCCACCTGGAATCCGATCAACCAATGATCCCTCATTTAGCAATGACTCAGCTACGTCTCGTGGAATTCTTTTGTATGGATAGATATATATGGTGGTATGGCTGTTCTGTCAGCTGAAAGTTGCATAGAACTGTAATAGATTCTTTTTCTTTACCACATGCCACGTTGTGTCTTTATAATTTTTGAGTCCAATATTAGGCCTGTTTTTGGACATGTCTCGTCTCCCGTCTCATCCATATTGAAAACTCGAGATTCTAAGTAATTTTGTTCTAAGTGATTCCCCAGCCCTTGAAATTATCACTGCATTTCATTTGGTTACCTCTGGGTGCCTTTTTAAAAATAAAGCCAGCCATTTTTTCCCTGGTCTATTATCTCTGAATTTTGTTTCCCAAACTGTTTCATTGAGGAATATCTGAATAGTATCAAAAACATCCTCTGGGTGCATCGGAAATCCAAAGTTGGACTCTTTAATGATCCTATCCACTAATTTGGCTTCTTCATCTTTGGTAAGTTTCGGAGGGGGCCCATTCGTCCAGCAACTTTGAAATTTATTTCATTATGAAATCTCAATTTAGGAATCTGATATTTTAAACTCGCAGCAAAAAGAGATAATCTTTTTTCTAATATTTCATTTATAGCTGATTCCAAATTTTCCTGAGTGGAAGTAAATTGAATGTATTTGCGTGTTGTTCCGTCGATTTCCATCTGAAATTGTAAATTATATCTTAATCTTTTATTTAGTTCTTAATCCAAGTTTAGTATTTAATTATAAAAACAACCCTTCTCTCTTTGTTCGGATATAATAAACCAATCAACATACCAAAAAATTTCATACATTCACCCAGTAAGAACTAAAATCTAATAAATAAACCAACTTTTTTATCAATGACGTTCATTCACTAGCCACTGTGTTTCTTTAAATGAACCAACATTTCCTTACAATGTTCATATAACAGCGATTGTGCTCCTTTAAATGAACTAAGAAAAATAATTTGATTTAGCATTACTTTTTTAATTACTTACAAGCACAAAAATTGTGTTCGAGTACTGGACATACATAATATTGTGAACAAAATGATCTAATAATGTGTATTAATAGAAATTGTTATTTTAACAAAAAGACAAAACAAATCTTTTCACAAAATCTCATAAATAGCCAATGATTGAACGCCCGTTCATTCACTGAGTTATAGAACTATTTCATTTTGAACACCTCGATAAAGTCATATGGGTTATGATTTTTTTAAAAAAGAAACGTCATTTTAATCCTTTTCGTTTTATTCCTTAGTAAACAAAGTAAAAATTAAAAACAACCATTAAGCCATATTTCCAATAAAAGTGACATAGTTTTATAAGTGGTACTTACCTCGGGTGTTACTATTTATGCTCAGTTTTGCAAAGACAAAAACAACAACCGGCCTTCTTCAATCAGTCGCCACATTTTTACTAGAGGTGAGGCGTATTTATTGTCACCAGTAAAAATACTCAATATCTCAGGTCAAAATACGTACTTGGTACGCAAAATACATGGTATTGTAAATACTTGTTAGTACGGCTGACCCGACGTTCATACAATATGGTCGAATCGTACTTTATCGTTAGGCTCCAGCATAACCCTACCCCTCATTGTCTGGCTAGCTATAGCTATTTCACTCATGCATGTCATATTCTGGTTTTCTCACTCTTTCATATTTAAAACACATATAAAATAAAAGTCAAACTGAATATCTAAATACTCATAAGTCGCAATACTTTTAATGTAAGTAATATGAGTATGTTAAACATACTCGTAGACTTGTTTTACTCATTACATTAAGTATTGCTTCACACTTCGCTGTCCGCGGACACGTATTTACTCAATATAACAAGTATGAGTATTTTAAAATAAGAATTTTAAGTATGGTTCACTTGTCATCTAATGATTCTCCTTTTTTCCATTGGAGCAGTTAAGTGTTATTACTATATAGTGTAAATATTGTAAATAAATAGCGTATATAAAAAAATTAACTGGTAATTAGGTTAAATTCTAACTTCGCCATTTTATCCACAAGAAAGTCCAGTGTTGTATGAAAATATTTTATTAATATTTACAAAACTATATTGTCATTCAAAATAGCCACATCTAATTTAAGGAAAGATTTAAATAGAAAGCATCCAACTGTAACAATAATTAACACAGAACAAGTTGTTTGGGCCGAACATCTTGCTACATTATTTAAAAAACAATTAGGTTAAAATAACGATAGCAAAAATAAAAGAAATAAATTTTTTAATAACATAATTTTAAATTAAAGGGTAATTATTGCAAATAATGTGATTCATATTTTTGAAAAATGAAAACATGAAACAATATTTTATTAAAAATATCTCATTTAGAATAGAAAGGAATTCTCGCTAATTTTAGCTATAAAAAAAAGGATATGAGTAGCAATTAAGATTTATTGCAGGTCTCCAATGATCGTAAGCATATAGCGGTTTGTATTATTTACCTCTCACATCCGTGTTACGCCGCCCATACTCGTTGAGTATTTTGTCACTGATATCTATCACCGATATTTTATAATACTCATACTTGTCGTACTCAATATCTCAAAATACTCATATTGCCCAAGTCTAATTTTTACTGACAGCAAATCATAGACAGTTCAGTGTCGCTAGTGACGAAATTTTGCAAACAAACATTAAAAAATACATATATCAGCTGGTTTTCTAGTACAGCTCTTTTTATTTGCAAAAAACATGTGAGTTATTCATTCACTGGCGGGCATTCATTCACTGAAGCCATTACCTTAATCACTATTATTTCTTCGTTCGTCAAGTTTTAACAGGTTGTACCTACTTCGTCAACAATTGATTTTCTGAATCCATGATAGAAATTAAAGAAAATTTAGTATTGTGCAAGGTTGCTGTCGGTATCCATGACACAGCCACACCCCATTTTTTTATATTATTTAATTGCTACAATCTAAGAACATTTTACCTTCTGCAAAGGAGCAATAAGATCTATGGTAGTTTCAATCTTGAACTTCGGTATTATAACATCGACTCTCATGTTGTTCATTTCACTCAGCAATTCATGAATATTGTATTTTGTAGCCAGCTTGGTCTGCACAGTTGGGAGACTGTTATCCTCATCAGGTAACACAAGAACCATTGACATTTCTCCGCCTTCCTGTGGTAATTCTATAAACTACAATAATTGATGGAAAATCAATATAATTTACTCTCCTTTCATTTACTGAAATCACTATATCTGTTATATATATCTGAATACATTTTGTGAACTTTTGCAAAATATGCATCACATTACGAGTATTAAATGATTAAAAAATTAACATGGAATATTGCTCTTTATTGTTAAAACCTCATGATTGTACATGAAAGTACAATAAAGTACAATATACAATATACATGAAAGTACAATATACAAATTGTACATGAAAGTACAATATACAGTATACACTTGATATATGTGATATTCAAAAGCCCCATGTTGACAATAACAAATTGCAAGAAAATTTCAGTTATCCGTTTTCAATGTTAAGGAAACAAATAATGTAGAACACGGAAGTTTTTCAGTTTTATTAAGTGTCAAATTTTACATTTAATATAATATACATACAATTAAAAATACTATACATTTGTTATCATAATTTATTTTTGTCCTTTTAAAGAAAACCATAATTGAAAATGTAAAATTATCATTAGTAGTATAACTCTTCTCTGTTTAATGACAAAATGTAGAATATAAGCAAAATGTTTATATACACACCTTTGCTCCTAGAACATCACAATAAGAATATTTGAATTCACTTTCGATGGACATCATTGGAACCTTCACTTCATTACCGATACTTGTCATAAAACTGCAGGATTTTGTTAGTTTACTATCAAATTGCTTTTTCCATTTAGTCTGTAATAGCGTTATAATAAATTACCAGTTTCTGTAAATTTACCAAAGAAATAGTTACAAGTAAAGAATGTGTACATTGAATGTGTTGATTTTTTATTATATTTAAAAAAATATAATGATACTAATTGTCAAAAAGATGATTATATTATAAAAATTACCAACTTTTTTTATTTCTATGGTAATATTTGTTGTTGCCTAGTTATTCAGGTACTGAAGCTAAAATGACAATAATAAAAAATGGCAGTACTTTTTTCATACCAGGTATTCTATCCAAAAAAGTGGGTTATTGTATCCTATGATTTAGTAAAGATATTAACAAATATAACAATTAAAAACTTAACATTAGGCAGGCAGGTTTAACGTTTATTATGATTAATGTAAAATCTGTAAAAAATAAACAATATTGACTTTGGACTATCTAGTTGTAAAGAACTAAAATAATAGTTAACACGGTACCATCACACTTAGAGCAAATAAAACTTCACATAGTTATATAGGCATACTATTATAACTTTTGTTTATGCTAGGAATCATAATGCCTTTGAGAAACAGACTAAGCTACTAGTCAATTTCAGTCACGGGGTAATTAAGATATATAAGTGAGATAACATCTCCTGTCACATATTTACACATAAATGTTTGCATGTTATACAGTGTATCCATTCTTCTTTTTCAAAATTGCTATAAGCACAACAGCAAATTTAACAATACAATTTTTCCATATTAGGAAGTCATTTTCTGAATCAGAAACAAAATTTTCTTCCTAGCTTTGCTTACTACTTTTCCACCTTTTTTATAAACATTTCTTCTCTTTTTCCTTCCCCTTTCATTTCCCTTTTATTTCCCTTTACTCTGATTTCCCATTCTAAAATAAAAACATAAGATGAGGATACAGCAAATATAACAAATTGTTTTCGGTCGATTTGAATCAAAGCACAAAAAAATTATTAAAGCTTTCAAAATTCACGTAACAATATTTTTACTATTATCTGGCCAAAACTGAGTGCATACACATCACTTCTTGCTTCACAATTTGGTGGAACACTGCTGCTTATGCAATGCTGTGCATTATGATATTAAATTTGAGTGGAAATTTAATGGTAAAGAAGAAATTTGTGGCAAAAATTCACTGTTTCTACTCACTCTGTTACAACGAGGCTCTAGCTTCTCTACTCATTACATTTAGATTTACTAAAATTTGATTCTAAAATTCTGTCAAAAATGAATGGGAGATATAATGTTCTTTTCTTACTGACCTATGACAAAAGTAAAAATTTTCTCGGTTAACTAATAGCTCTTTAAATAATATATCTTGTTACTCTGGTTTCATAAAAGTTATTTAGTTATTCTTTAAAGAATTAATGTAAAATTTGAATTTATTGTGATTCCGAATTGAAACTAAGAATTCTGAAACTGGAAAAAATAATTTTTTAGTCAGATTATCTGAAGAAGAATGATATTTAAGTATTTGCCTCATCTTTGTTATTAAGCTATCAGTCAATTGAGTCAATTGAGCTTTGGATACAATATGTTTCATAAATATAAGAGTACTGAATTTTTCATATATTTAGAAAAAAACAAACTGTAGCTTCTTTCATAGATCTACATATCATTAGTACACACTAATAATTCCTTTATTATCTTAGATGTGACGAGTCTCTATCAAGCTTACTGGCAGTTTATGAAACCTGAATAGTAACGAAAACAAATACCAAAGAATAAAAAACCATAACCAACCCTAATGCATTCAAAGAGTCCATTTTAAGTCCCAGAATATATTATATATTTCAAAAGTTTAAAATGCATATGCATTCTTAAACTATCTAGCAGAGTATATGCATAACACAAAAATGGCTCAAACATTAAAAGTTTATTTTTCTCAATTAATCTAAATATAAAAATAAGTTAAAATATATTCAACCGTTGAATAAGTTTTTTCTTCCTTTCTTTGCGTCTATCTTACAGAGGTATTGAGGCACTCAAATCAAATAATGAAAGTTTTTTATATATACATATCTTTATAATCTTTGATATACGAAAATTTAAAATATATTGTTCCACAGAAATACTCTATTAATGATTTACAATACTTGTGTACAATAAAAACATTGTGTCGATAAAAAAATATTCGACTGAAAGAAATTTTATAACATTTTGGTAGTACAAAGGTGCCAGTATACTGAATGAGTTTGCCGTT
The DNA here is from genome assembly GCA_039881145.1 of Druceiella hillmani. Taxonomy (NCBI): domain Eukaryota; kingdom Metazoa; phylum Arthropoda; class Insecta; order Lepidoptera; family Hepialidae; genus Druceiella; species Druceiella hillmani. The sequence continues at coordinate 20,010,776 of JAYKKI010000035.1, forward strand.
ATAATGAATGAGGATGTATACTTTTTTAGGAATGCTTGAAAATTCAACATTAATTGCTTTCAATATTACCTTGAAATAAAGTGCATTAAGAAGTATTATTCTAGTATTTCCATCAAAGTCACTAGGTGATAAAAAGTCTCTGATGCAGTTCTTTGTTCTAGATTTCACCTGGATGAAAAAATAGATTTAATTATTCAACATAATTTTAGCTTTAGAAATACATTAAAATTTATATTTTGAACCTATTATTATTCATTGCTCTTTAAGGGCAAACTTATTTTTTGGAAAGAGCTCTTTGAAAATCTAAAATCAAAAAAAATACAAATTTCAATCTTAAACTTTTAGATAGAAATATTTTTATAAATTCATTAGAAATTCAAAAATCACCTTAAACTAAATAATAATATTAATAAACAGTATAAACAGACCCACTGATTGATTACTTCAGCAGATTGTGCTCGGTCTAGAAAATTAAGTGTCTCAATTCCAGCGTTGAATACTTCTGCGCTGTCATCCTTCAACTCAGGGGGCAATGGGAAGAATCCCTCTTTCACATACACTTTGTTTCCAATATATAAAGTAACTCCTTTTACACTTTTCAATTCATTGGATAAAGCCTTAAACGCTGAACGAATCTGTGAGGCAACATTAGTTAAATACCAAATAAATTTGAAACTCAGGTACTCATATAGAAAAAGACAATAGTAAAAACCTTCACAAAACACCAACTTAAAACAAATGACAGTCTTGATGAAATTTTTACATGAAATGAACTTTTATAAATAATTTTCAAAATTTTTAAATTTATTCACAAAAAAATGATTATCGAAAAACTCCACATCTAATACTTTAGTATCAACCACTTTTTTTAAAGGCATGAGAGCAAATCCTCAGGCGACTTTAGCTCAGTTGAGTGAAATGGGGGTTTTCTATCTAGCATATTTTAGAAAATATATTAAAACTTACAAACGCACAACTCGGCAGTTGTAAAATATTTAAAATCTCAGTTTGCGTTTCTCCTTCAGCTCCCAATGACAGCAAGGCGAGAAGCACCTCTGCTGAATAAGCCGACATGACAATATTTTCATCATTCCTTTGTGAGACCACTGCCTATGAGAAACAGTAGGGAAACTTATTATAATTGCAATTTGAAAGTTAACATCTAGAATATCCTAAAAAATAAAATCTAATTGCAGATGATAGTCCTGTATTGCAGATCCAATGAAGTGACTTTAGATCACCGTCATTCTAAAACAAGGCAATCAATTTGGTTCAACTCAGCAAAGGTATATGAATTCCATACAATTTTATTTATGTATTATGATAAGTCTGTTTGCGAAATCTACGTAAAATTTCTTTACTCATTCTGGAATGAAATTACTATATAATAAAGATAAATACACAAATAAATAATTTAAACAAAAATTCATGTTTCATTTCTGTTTTCAGTTTCTTAACTTTAACATTTAAAACCCCTTAATCATCAAAAGTTAAGGTTTGGAGTAAAGAGTTTTTAAACTGATACTTAACTTATACCAACTTCTTAACTGCCTGTAACCATGTGGAAGTAATTGTTTATGTCAAGTCATTTGAAGGTGCTATAGAAAATATTTATAATTGAAATTGTAAATTGATTTCATAACAGCCCAACAGAGTTTGCACATTTTATTGGCTTGTTATGAAATCTCCAGTTATGGTAATGACGACAATAAATAAAACCATGTATATATATTTTAAGAAATTAATAATAGTTATTACATTATGTATAGTTATTGAGAACTGAGCAATTTTCCAACACAATTGCTTTACTTCTAGGTCAGCCACGATCTGTCTGCAAAGGCCAGGTGATATTAAATCAACTAATGGATTCCTGAAACAATGGTAAATTACAAAGTGATAAATTACACATAACATTGACATATTGCTACAAGAATAATCTCTTAACCACAACCCTTAAGAAATAGAATTGTTTATAGTAATCATTTGAAAGTAGCATTCACACACTAGATCGTAAGCTATTTTTATATAAAACAATTTAAGACTCAGCCAGAAACTTAGTAAGAAAAGTTTGTTAAGTAACTCCCGCATATTCCAAAGGTCTAATTCATCCAAATACTTTTATTCAAACTAAATTTACGTGAAAAACTTTTCATTAAAAAAACATTATAAATTAATTTGGTTGCCCAGTTCATCCTAACCTCAAAAGACATCCAAAATCAGAAAAACAACAGCTGTCAAAACTATGCCTATCAAGAAAGTGACCCTGCATACAGACCCACTTCCACGCTATCATGACAGACGACTGCCACAAATAATTGTACCTTAAATCTATTTTTATTATCATCTCCTGTTAATAAATATGTGATGAATGTATAAATATATACATATATATAAATAAGTAACGAAATTGTTTTGTTATTTGCAAAGAAGGACTCTCTCCTTTTTACTTTGCCGGATGCTAGTGACTAATAATAGCAAAAACAACAATATATAGTTAAGTTGCAAACCATCATATATTATTAAAAACCTTCTCATACAAATTTGCTACTTTGAGATGAGCCATGCTTGATTTTTATGTTTCGTAATATAATTTATTGAGTAGTGATTGTGTACAAATTGAGCTTATACAACAAATGTTCCATATCATAACTCATTTACAGTAATCCTTCATTAAAATTGGATTTGCTATTTACAGTTTTAAGGGTGAATTCAAATTTTTAGAAATTCTGTTTTCAAAGGTCAGATAATGTAACCAATAATACTACCCAAATACACACTTATATATATATATATATATATATATATATATATATATATATATATATATATATATATATAGTGTGTGTGTGTGTGTGTGTGTGTGTATATGTACACACAAGCACCCACATACACTTAATCTGTTGAATGAACTACGTAAAGAGGATGACCTAACATTGAGTGAATATTGGAAACATTACAATATATCACCATACCTTGTCAATATAAAGAATCTACTGAAGAATTACAACTGTCAACATTTCAAGGATAATCAGCAAAATGATGAGCAGAAAAAGTTAGCGATGACTGTCTTTCACATTCGGTTTAACTATTTACACTCCTTCAAGACTCGAACAAGACTTTTTTTGGTTCATCAACTGATGTTGAAAAGTTTCAACATTAATGCTCTGATAAAAAATATCTAGAGCGTAATATAGAGCTGTGACAATTAATATTATTTTATAAAAAAATTTGTAGGAAGTTTTTGAAAATTTCAAAATTCTTTTCAGTTCAAAAAAAGTAAAAATCTTAACTTGTGACCCTAGAACTCGTCAATAAAGGAATAACAAGTTTTTTTAACAAGAGGCCCATAAATATAAACTTAAAATGAGCATACTCAATTTATAAATAGGGTCTTGGGTGCAGAAAAAGAAATTAATTTTGCACAAATGAAAGTTATTTTAAAGCTTCAATTTTGCAGTAAGATATTTACTAAAGATTTTGTTTTTATTACAATTCGTGTTTTAAATATTTAAAAATAAATCATAATTCAATATTCAAACGTTATCTATTATGGAATGAATGCCATAAAATAAAACAGGATATAAGATCATAGTTATGAAAATCTAGCGCCTAGGTGGCACTAGATTTTCATGACCATATATTTCATCTTTTAATATTTCATCTTTCTAATGGCCTATTGCGAGTGCCCTGGCGCGAATATTTCATCTTCCCAATGCCCTACTTTACATTGTATTTGTTAGTTCAACATTTTACATCATTCGAACATATTGTTATTTGAATGTTTATTAATCATAATTAAAAATTATGTTTAATAAACATTTGTTACTAATTTACATAATTTTTAAATAATTACAAAAATTTAGCGCCACCTAACATAATTTAATGTCATTTTTCAAGTAATCTAGTTCTCCATTCTATTCAAGTTTCAAGAGATAATATGCTTTTCCATTCTATTTTTGTTATTTTTACGCTGTTAGATGTCATTAAACATTAAACTTTTATTTCGTCTCTTTCAGTCATCGTCCATATCATTATCATCCTTCACACACTCATACGCAAGAATGACACTACGAGTCTCTATGAAGAGACAATCAATTGAAAACTCAATTCTTGTAATTAATATATTTAAGTATATTAAAATATATTTAAGTTTTAACATTTTGATACTTTAGTATAATATTACTGTTTTATAATAATTACTTATATTATCTACTAAACACTAAATACTACACTGAAAGCGTAACAATTTATTGATCTCGTGCTCAAGCGTGCTAACAAATAAAATGCCTGTATAAACAGCCGATAGTCCTTTTCCACCTTTTTGGTATATTTTTCAGCCATTTTGATCTATTGTAACAATCTCACATGAAGAGTAGGTCAAAATAATATGATTTTTTTATGTGTTTTTTTTTCAATATATTAATTTTGCACATTTTTTTCCATGGTGACCCACTTATGGGTGGGTATATTCCCTTACACACTCAACATATTAAAAAAAAGCGGTGAGCGGTTTTTATATGAAGCTACCCACCCACAAGTTACCAGTAAGCCCTTTGAAAACCCAGCAGGGTTTTCAAGGGGCTTACTGGTAATACTGTAATGTGTTTGCTCTCACTGAAAGTCGGGTTACTAAACCATTCTCCAATTTCAAGTTATTGAGTTATAAATTTATTTTATAAATTAATTGGGACCTACGAATCACACTGACACTCAATGAGCCAGCTGAAGATTTGTTTTTATATACTTCTGAAAAAATTTTTATATACTTCTGTTATTTTCTTATGGTCTTCAACAAATGGGTAAGCTCTCACATTTGTCTCCATCCAAGAATAACTCCACCTATATCTAGTTCCTATAACTCTGCCTCAATCCATTGACTTCCAAATAACAAATTCCTAGGTATGTTCTTTGGCTTAAGATTATCCTGGATTCTCATATTAAACATACAAATTTCCAATGTCAGGCTAATTTGAATAATCTCCACACAGTGGTAGGAGGTGTGATGAGGCTCATATCTTACCATAATAAAATGAATCTAAAATGCTCTGGTACACACACCATGTGCCATTCTTCATTGATCTCATATCCAAAACCAATTCCACTAAATTAGCCTGTGTTCAGTCTGAAGCAATGAGTCACAGTAAAAAAAATATAAAAATTATAAATTATCTTTATTTGATAAGTTATCTCATATCTCAGAAATAATATTTAAAAATGGAGTAGCTATTGCTAATGTAGGATAAATTGTCCACTGTTTAGATAAATGTAGTGTTAATATGTATTTATGCTAATCTATACCTAGATACAGATAGAGAGGATGGAATGTCCATATTTTGTTAACTACAGGAAATTTCAATCTGCAGAGAAGGTCAACAAAACAATATAACTAGAAGTCATAAAAATTTTAATAAGAAACTCATTAAAAATTGGGATTATTTTCCATGGGTTAATAAAATATCTTTTTAATAAATAATCCAAAAATTTGTGTTTGAATACTAAGAAATGAAATAATAATGGATGAGTTAATTTTTAAAAAACAACACAAAATTAAGTTTGAAAAATTAATTTGAAGAATAACTAATGATTCTTATTTAACTTTTATTTAACTTTAGGACCGTAGTTATTCTCTTGAGTCGTTCCTCGTCACTAAACTTTGCAATGGTATATTTAAAGCACAGTTTTACATTTATATCTTAGATGTTATTATCTTCTTAGGTGTATTGTAAATTATAGGTACAAAACATTGGGAATGACCATAGAGAGTCAATATGTAATAAAAAAAAATCCAATCAAAAAATAAAAAGTAACCCTACTTTTAAAAAGCTACGTAACAAACATTTTAAGCAGTTAATTCTTCTTTGAGAACTTAATCCATTTTAAACATTTCAATTAATATTTTCGAATTATGCTCGATAAAATTTCATTACAGAGCCTTTTAAGCTAAAAATCATGTTACTCGACCAACTAACCAAAGAACCTCTATACTCTATTAAGTTATATTTAGAATTGCATAACTCAGTTATCTTATTTGATAACTGAGTAACATAATTCTCTAAATCAATACCAAGTATATAAAAAGTAAGTACAACAAAACGTCCATTATTCGGTCTTTGGTTGTCCGACAATAAGTCATCCGGTGTTGTCAACTGGCAAACCGATTATAAGCTTTGGCTCTCTGAATTTTTATTAAAAATTTGTATAATATAGCTATACCAAAATTCTATTATATACTTTCATTGATTTAGCAACTCACTCACAACAACTGAGTGAGAAGAGCATGACCAAAATAAAAGCAAATTAGTTGACCATCCTTTGCATAGAAAACAAGAATTAAATAGATATCTACATGATGGAGAAATTGCTACCTAGTTTGACAACGAGTATGGTGTGAAAAAATTGATTATGGGTGACCTAAAAAACAACCACCTAAAAAATCAACAGATTTCCATCCTGAAAAACAACAGATATCAATAAACTAAGCTAGTAAAATAATGAAAGTGGCTAAAAGTTAGAGATAGACTCATTATACGATGCATTAAACAATGCTTAGATTTCTTGAAACTGTTCAAATTACACCACTTTCCATGAAAACCCCAGGTTTGAGGGAAAAAAGCTCCTAGTTATGTGTGGCGGCTGATACATTCAGATATAAACTGAAAAATATATTGCAAAAGGAAGTTATTCCCTTGAAAATGTCTAAAATAGAAACGAAGCAGATCTGAATTTATCTTTACCAAATAAGATGCTTGTTTATTGCCCTGAGTAAGCAGCTCCTGGTCAAAAAACCATAGCTTGCATTATTATTCTTGCTTGCACTAATACTACTGTAACATGTGAACTTGTCTTGCTAATCATTCGAAGAAGCATGAAAAAAGTTTGCTTCTAACTTGTAAACATGTTTGCAATGCCCATAATTTACATGTTCCAAATAATGCTTTCATGAATTGTGCTATAATCATAGAATAGTTCACAAATCAATTCTACCAATTGGAAAACAACAAACTTGAGGTAACTTTGCTGCTGCTGGATAAGACTCCATCTCATCCATTCTATAAAACATTAAATGAGGAAGGTGAATTAATAACGATGATGTTTTTGCCATATAATATGGTACAACCAATAGATCAAGATATTGAAACTTAAACTTACAAACATTATAGAAAGTAATTACTGCAAAACATTGCAAGAGATGCTGTTGAAAAGAAATGAAGAAGAAAGGAAGAAGAGATCATGGAAAGAGCCTTGAATCCAGGTACAAATAAAGATTACGAAATCAGTAAAATCTCAGAAATTCGAAGACTTGTTGAAAACTTCAAATCCTATGAGAAGGCAGGAAAAGAATGAAGAACGTGATATGGGGCATAAAATGATGAAAGGTAAAGAAATGTTTTTGGATCTAGTGACAGATACACATGAGTTCTGAGAAAGAAGACAAGCCAGACAGGGACATAACCAAAGCCTCTGAAACTTTTACATTCTTATATGTTGATGTATGTTGGTACGACATACAAGTTGAAAGTAGCGAATGGTTTGTTGTTATGTTTATGTTCCAATATACAAATAAAAACATTTACCAAAGATACATAATCAATATACTTTGTGGATTTTAAAAGAGAATTATTTTATTTCAATGGTCATATGCTTGTATTATAATCCATTCCTATTCATGTACAAACTGAATACAAGGTTTATTCAATTATAAGGCTTACCGTGTCCCCCAATTAGAATAAATAATCGAAACTATACCGTAATTATATTTTGCTTATGTATTTGTTATTTAATATTAGTCCAGCTGATTAATGTGTATTTGGTGATTTAATTGGTTAGTTTTAAATAAAAACTATGCATACATCGAAATCAAAATTAGAGATATCATTTTTAATTCATACAAAGTGCATAAACTATTTCTGACCACAGTCTCTGGTCTAAATAAAATGCTAAAATTGATGGTTACTAACCAAATGCAAGAAATAAATGATGCAATTCTATAAGTGTTTCAAGTTAATATAACAAAGTTGTTAGAAAAGAATCTTTTTTATAGAATACTTTAAAATTGTGTCATGGGCAGGCAATAAACGCCTTTTGACAAACTTTATTAAACATATTTTTTAAAAATATCGAAATAAGCAACAAATAATAAAAACTGTGCGGTGGGGGGACCCCCATCAGGAACAAAGTTCCTTACATTATTTTTTTAACTCTAAACGTGATTTAATATGTAGATTTCTATTGATTATATTAGTGTATTTTTGTCACGCCAAAAAGCGCAACCCTCTTTCATTCAATTCCCTCTCTCTCACTCTAATTTGTATATTTTAAGTTATTTTTTTATAACTTTTTCATATCAAAAATGTAAAGTAAGGATTTAAATCAATAAATTTCATTTAATATTTTAGGAAAAGTGGTCATTTATTTAAAAAAATTAAATATAAAATAGTGAATTATAAAGTACATCCAAAAAAATTAATTAAATTTAAAATTAATTTTTATACTAAATTTATTATTCTAAAAATTTAATGTTTTCTCATTTATTATTTTAAAATTTATTTCTTAAATCAATCAAATTTAAAGTTAATTTTAATTTTAAATTTAATTATCTTAAAAATTAAAATTCATTATTTATATTTTTTTAAGATTAGTTATTCTAATTTGTTTAATAAATTAATCAAATTTGAAATTACTTTAGAATTAAATTTAGTCATATTAAAAATTAAAACTTCTTTATTTTTATTTAAATAATTTTATTTTAAATTTAAATGTTTCCAAAATTTAAATGCGTATAATGGATTATTAAATTTATTGAAACAATCTAAATAAGGTTTAATTAATATATAATGAAAATAAATTAATTTGCCGAAAATTGTTTGTAATTCATAAATTTTTAACATTTAGTAAATGATCTAGGAATAATTTATAATTTATAATGCAAATAACCACATACCAAATTACTTACAATAAAAAGCGAGTAGAATAAAAAAAATATGTATAAATAATATTTTGGAATTGAGGTTATACAGCTGACTGCGCGCAATGCCTGCTGCTCAAATGTCGATACTTGCACGATCACACACACATACAACAATATATAATAGAAAGGGACAGGGAGAAAAAGAGGGAATAACAATAAACACAAATATTAATATTATATTCCACTATATGAATATTTTATGTCTAAAAAGTGTAAAATTATGGTGAATTTTTCAAAAACGAAATTTGGGACTGTTACAATAGTTTACCAATTTTGAAAAATAACAGCAATGGTATCTTCTTAACAAACGTATATTAAATTCTGGGAAAATGGTTTTCGAATCCTTATAACTCACCCTGTCAATTGATATGCCATGGAAAAGAAAACAAAAGTTATTTTTTTATACATATCCATTCCTTCCAAAAATCTAAAACTAGGTTTTACCTACTACTGAATATTTGGTATGGTAAAAAGACGATGACTACACCAGTGTAACAAAGAGACGCATATGTGAACACAAGCAGTTCAGGTATAAAGAGCGAAAATTTTCCAAGAAATTAAGAAACAAAAGTTTTCCATTTAACAATTTGAAAACAATTTTCACCAAAGAATTTTCATTTCTGTGCTGCAAGAAATGGCATACCCAAGAGAGAATCGGTAAGAAGTAAAAAAAGGAAGTAAAGATATCATCTCATATACCATATTAAAAGTACATTTTTGCACATCAATCAAGTTGTATTGAGTGTCATATGGATTCTAAATAATAATAGAGCAGGTTTCTAATTTGTTTCGTACTAAACTCACATATAATAAATTAACTGAAGAGACAGATCAGAAACCCCTGGCATTACGGAATACAAGTTCGCACCTTCTTAACGAATTTTTCAGTACATTCCCCAAAAGACAACGAAAAGTTAGGCATGAATTGGATTTAACTAGAATACGAAGTAGATAATAATATATGAGTAAAGTTTGAAGATACAATTTTTTTGTATGTATTAATAGACAACTGAGTTCTTGAAGATGTTTTAGAGTGCATTCTATCACAGAATTGACAACTGATATGTTTACCTGGACCTACAAATTGAGATTTTCATTGCTCGATAAGACCAGATCCAAAAGAAAAGAAAAATAATATAGTAAAAGAAGTTTAATGAACTAACCAAGAAATCTGGGTATCAATTACATCCTAAATTTGATTAAATTTTTTTAAAAGTCCATCTTCTGAGGTCATCACTCTACCGTATAAATATTAATGGTATCGGAATTAGATTTTATCCATTTATGTTATAATAACAATAGAGGTTACACTCGCATTTCAAATTATCATTTTTATGCTACAAAATAAATATACACAGATAAAACATAGAAATCGAAAAAAATTAAACAAAATGAAAAACTTTCAAACAATAGGAGCTTAAAAGGATAAAACATTTCCATTTAAATATTATTAAACAAATGCACTGATAAAAATAAAGATAAGAAAATTAAGTGAAAAACAACTTACATTTGAAATTTACAGTTGTGAATTTTTAATGACAAAATTATTTCCTTTCGTAACCACTCGACACTTATCTCCAATGCAACAATGCTACTGTTAAAATTGTAATAAATTATCTTTATTTGACTATATCGTTGATTGATAATTGATAAATATATGGCTACAAATTATCAGTTATGTAAATTACGGAACTGTAAGAATATTTAAGATTCATTAACCTGTATTTCACGAGTTCTGATAAGTATTTATAGAAACAATAAAATAATTTATTAATCATATGTTTAACATAGAAAAAACATCAAAAGGTCAAACATTCGTTTTTTAGTAATTTAGTGCGATTCGTACTTTAAAATGATTGCGTCAGTAAGTTTTTGAATAAGATTATTAAATGTTAATGGAAAGATAGTAATCCTAAAGATACTGCATATCAATGAAAGAATTAAGAAAAAAATAAAGGATTTATTTCTTGAAAACCCCATGCTCACCTTACTGATTAATCTAGTATTGGATATATGAAAGTACCCAGTGCCTACTTTAGGGAGGTGACCCGGGTGGCTGACTGGGGTGCCGAGGTCTAGAGAGCACCGCATGCACCAGCGTGTGGCCTTCACTGAACCACTTAATTTGAATACTATTCCTATTGATCTGAAGAAAAGTCTAACACGACCTGTCACTTTGTTGCTTGTCATATCCCTCACTAACTAATGTAGGACGAAAGAGACGCATTGAGCGAAAGTTGAGAAATGCAACTCGTACTAGGCATTCCTCTTCGCTTTCTATACAAGTTCTTAAGCAAATTAAAAAACCTTTTTAGAAAAACTTGTACTTTGTCTATAATTTACCTACATTATTGCCGTGGTAGCTAGTAAGTTAGTACCCTTATTTAGTCTCATCTAAATACCCCTTATGGCACTGATTGGCAATAGGGAACATGCAATATTATTATTGCTTTGATCTTTGTGGATTCCATGCAGAATAGACCAAAAGTATATTAAAAATTTAAACGCAAAAAAAAGTAGCTTCAAACTTACAGTTTTTGTGCCAAAACAGATCTACAATTCGGATAATGTCGCTCCAGTATTATTAACGAACTATTGTTCTTTTATGCAAACGAAACATTAGTTGGCTATCTACTAAACTTTATTTAAAACATTAAATAGAATGCAATATAGAATGCAAAACTAAACATGCAATGAAATGTAATTTACGTAACAAAACTTTGTTTACTTTCACAACTATAAACTCAAATAAGCTGAAGTGACATCACTAGGCGTTTCAAAATATGTTCTATTTCACTTTACCACTTTATTGAACATAATCATTGTTATCTAGAATGCAAATATTGCAATAATTATATAATGTTCATAAATATTATTTTTCTGTCATCTTCCCTATACTAAAATTTTTTGTAGTTAAGGAAGTCCCTAGATAATAAATAAATGAGCTTCGATTAACAGTAACCCTTGCGGAGCGATTGAGCCGTTTAGTTTGCGGGGAAGTCCCAATATCTTTCTTGACATGAATAGATCGTAATTTATTAACAAATGAATGAAATGATAAAAATAGTTTATTTCATTACACCTCTATCTAAGTATTGGCTAGCAGTTAGCAGTAGTTTGAATCAATATGTATTAGAGTGGTGAAAAATATTTTCATTGATAAGAATTTAGACTGAACTAATAATGACTGAAACGAGTGCCACGATCATGATATAATTATTTTGTTTTTGGTAAGTCCGAAGAATGTTTTTATCTTCAAGTTATTTTAATGTTTTTCTAGTTACATTCACTTAAAGATATTTTTTATTTGTATTATTATAGATATAAAGTAATATTATAATCATGAAATAGAGCTATATATTCAATATACAATTATGGCAGAAAATAAAGAAATAATTAAAAAAACCTTTCAGGTTCAGAAAATCGTAGCAGAAAAACTGAAAACATATGAATACTAATATATACTTTATAGGAATCTCTTAAGCGAGTACTTCAGATATTGAATCAGCAATCACCAGTTCTACATAAGAATCTGAAAGCCAAGTAACAGTCAATATTTCTTTAGATCAAATAATTGGGCATTAAAAATACCCGCTCGTCTATTCAAGGTGACCAAATTGACCATGCCAGTAAATCCTTAAATGAATACTCTGAGTTGTCTCCAAGTTAAACTCAACATATGATTTCTCTGGCTGATGAAAGTAACGATATACATGGGATAAAACAATACAATGTTTCTGATATAGTTACATGGCCAAAAGTACTTAATTCGAGCAATATAGATCACATTATATTATGTGAACCCGCACAAGTTCATATAAGTAATTTTCCAAAAGATGAAAATAGGCATCATTTCTCTACAACTCTTTACTCAAAAAAGCTTTGAAACGAAGCAACTATCAGATGTCGGTGGTTAGTTTATTCAAAAGCAAACGATAGTGTCTTTTGCTTTTGTTGTCGACTGTTTAATTTAAAGTCATCTACAAATTTGGCCACAACTGAAGGCTTCAAAACTGGGAAACATTTAGGTAAAGTTTTAAAAATGCATGAAAATTGTCCTGCACATAAAAAAACATTTATCCAATGGACTGAAGCTGAAGTTAGGTTCAAAACTGAATCAACTATTGACAAGAAAGGACAGGAGGTAATTTCTAAAGAAAGATTACAATGGAGTAATGTACTTAAAAAAATTATGCACATAATTTTGTATTTGGCTGAAAATAATATGGCATTTAAAGAGTCATCCGATAAATTATTTACACCAAACAACAGAAAATTCTTAGCCCTTATACAATTATTGGCAAAGTTTGACTCCATCGTGGAAGAGCATGTTAGATTGGCAGTCAAAGGTGATATGGCTGACCATTATTGCGGCAAAAATATACAAAATGAATTAATAGAACGCATGGCATCAAAAGTTATGTCTACAATAGCATCCCGCATAAAGGATATAAAGTATTATGATATAAGTTATAAAGAGCAACTTTCAATTACATTAAGATGCACTGACATAACATTGGATGCCATAAGCGTAAAAGAATATTTTATTTCATTTTGGCAAATAGATGATACAACAGGTGCAGGTTCTTGCAGAAAGCATTTTGCAGACATTGAGTGACAAGCCTTAACATTAATGACTGTAGACAGGGTTATGATAATAGCGCGAACATGAAGGGTAAAAATAAAGGAGAACAAAAAAGAATTATGAACTTAAACCCCCTACCTCTTTTTTACCATGTGGATGCCATAGTTACAATTTAGTATTATGTGATGCGGCAAAATCATCAGTAAAATCCATGACCCTTTTCAGAATTTTAAATCCTGCAAAAATATTTGCACGATCGGTAAATAGATGGAAAATGTTGACCAATCATTTGAAAATATACACCCCTGAAAATTTAAATGTCGGGAAACATGTTGGGAAACCCGAAGTGAAAGCGACAAAACAAAGCAACCTCTCTGGGACGACGAATAAAAGATTTTAGGTCTATTGTTTTGCTTATAATATGATATGATGTTCTTTTTCAAATTAACGTTGTGAGCAATGTAAATCAGTCACCTAAACTTTGTCGACTTTATGGAAATGCTTGATAAATGTTGCTTGTATTTGGAGATATATGGACAAACAGGTTTTAAACAAATTATTGTAACAGCATTAAATTAGCACCAAAACTTAATACGCAGCCATTTTTTACACCACAAACACGACTAAGATGCATTGAACATAGACTGGGTGAAGAGCCTCCTAATGAACCAATAACTTACCTAAAAAAAAGTGTAAAACCGACTTTTTCAATGCACTTTTAGACACCGTGCTTACGAAGAAGGATTTCAACACATGCAAGATTTTTCTATCACATGGAATTTCTTATTTAACATTAAAAAAAATCAAAATGACGAACAACTAATGCGACATTGGTCTGTATTGCAAGAGAAGTTAACGGTCAACATTAAATCAGATATTGATGGAGATTTGTTGTGCAATGAAATTATAGGTTTGCAACACTATCTCGAAGACAGTCAGGCAATGTCTATCGAAGCATTAAACTTTATCAAAAAGTACAATCTTCAAGAGTTACATCCCAACACCTGGATATCGCTGCATATTCTGTAAACAATACCGTGACTATTGCAAGTGGCGAATGTAGTTTTTCCAAATTAAAATTGATGAAAACCTACTTACAGACCACAATGTCTCAAAAAAGACTAATTAATTTGGCCTCACTGTCCGAGGAAAATCAAGTTTCAGAAAACTTAGATATTGTAAGTCTTATAAGAGAGTTTACTAACAAAAAAGCTGGGAAATTAAGGTTTTAGTTGTTTGTTTAATTTTTATTTTTATTAAATGTTTCCTGACTAACTGACAGTCAATATAGGTACATTGTTTTGAGAATGAATGGTTAAAATATATTATTAATAATAATAAATACATGTTTATAGTTTTCTATTATACTAAATTCGATAAAAAATATCTCTATACGCGCAGTATTCTTAAAAAAGGGCACAAACTTTTCTCTTCATTTATTAATATACACATGATTAAAGTGAATGAAAAAGGAACATTATTTGGTTGTTCCCATTCAGTTCAATAATTAATGCTTTTAATGGCTAACATGGCAATGGATGATACCATAAAAATTAAAATTAATATCTAATTTCTTCTCAGAATGCCATTCAATGGAACTGTGCTATTTTCTAATAGACAAATATAGAAATTTTAGCATGCAATTACAGTAGTCACAAGAATTTTAATTGTTTTTTTTTGCATTAATACACAATTTAACTAATAGTGAGAAAATCATTGGGAACTATATGATTTTGTGGACAATTCTAAGTTTCTCAGTCAAATCATTTTTGGTTTAATATAATACACAGGTTAAAATTAAATCTAGAAAAGAAGCTTGATATATATATACATATATATATATATATATGTATATATATATCAAGCTTCTATATAAGATATATATATACATATATAATAAGATATATATATATATATATATATATATATATATATATGTATATAAAGCTAATAGTAAATAATGATAATCTTAGCGTAATAAAACTTCAATCTATTCCTGGTAAACAACATTACTTGTTTTTCTGCTACGTGTACATATTTTGTTTACACATAAATTTGAAAATGAAACGTACAAAAACTCCACTAAAGATGGATTTTAAATTATATAATATAAACTAAATATATTCAGTTTAAAAATATAGTATCTATTTACGCAAACATTCTGTTACAAAAAAGAACATTGATCTGACTAAAAATAGAAATTAATAATAGTTATTTATATCAATATTTAGAACTTATAATTCATAAATCGTATATTAAGTTAAACGCTTTCACATAATTTTTTTGTTCATTGTTAAATACACCTGCTAATCAAGATTAGACATTTGTAACAACCTTCAATTTGTAATAATCATTCACATTCATATGAATCCAAACTGTGTAACCTTACTATAAATATTTTAAGAATAGGCAACACAATGTCTCATCAGAATCTCTTCAAAATAACATTATCTAAATCAAAATATGATGCAATGTGTCGTTATCTCTAGACTTTATGACTTAGATTTTATTTCATTGTCTCTCATGATAACATTCCACAACAATGGAATAGTTACGTCATACATTTCTGCAACATATCTTGCACATTAAATATATAATATATAGAGTGATTCTTCAAGACAAAAATGGAGCTTATTAATAAATACCAAACAAACTTTTTTACTAATAAATTAAATCCTTTGGTTTCTTCTCTGAAATTAAAGACGTAATTCTAACACCATACGGTGATAGATTAAGATGATTAAGTTAGTAAAATAAATGCAGCGAATATGTTTATTGATTAAAATGAATATCATGATATAATTCAAGTAGGCAATCTAAATCGACCATTTCATATGGGAAGCTTTTTCGGTGATATAAACAATCTATGAATTTAAAAACAAAGAGAAGTGATTAACCAAGATCTGGGACTAAGCGATTTAAATCTTTATCTCTTAAGATCTCTTTATTTTGACAGATTCATTCATTTGGATTGATCTCAGGTGCAAGCTTCCCTGGGCAAAACACAAAATATAATTTTTAGCTTACAGAAATAGGTCTATGTCACTGAAATAATAATAATGTATGGTCGCTGAATGGTCTGATGATACCATTCAGCGACTCCTTCCGTAGGTAGCATATCCTTCATCTGTACATCATTTCTTCCATATTGCTTCCACCGCCACTGTTGATATGGCCAATTTAACATATGCTGCTACCAAACAATCAGTAGTTAGTTTTACATGACTTTGTTCATTCATGTACCAAAATGGATACTGAATTAATCAAATTATTTGTGAAAGAGTATCACCACATTTAGTAGAAAGATATCAGTTCAGAAAATTTGTTTTTACCCTGCATCTGATTTACCAACAACCTAGCACAAAGAATCTTTCTTATAATGATTACCAAAATTACAACTTACAAGATGGTACAATAATTAATTTCTTGTACACCTTATGTGATTTGTCTCACCACTTATGGACTTCATCCCAAAATAAAAGCTTTGCATCCATAATTACCCATTTTCTACCACCAATGTAATCTTTTACATAACATCTTTTCATGAAAGACACACATGGGTAATTTAATAAACTTTATGAAGTATCAAAATATCTGAGTGGTATCTTAGAGGTGATTAGTTTTAGTGACAGATATTGTTGCTGTATATCTACTATTGTATTGTTGCAACAGCTACTATTGTATTGTTGCAACACAATAGTAGCTGTTCGATCAGGAGCTGGCAAAAGGAATTTTTCAGTATTTGAAGGAAAGTAAAAGCTATGGTTGAGTTTTGTAATATAAGTTCACACTCCTTGATAAATTACGGTCTATAAAATATGAATGAGACTTCCAAAACTTAAACAGGATGTCAGCCAACTTGTATTCCCTGTGCTATCTGAAAGGGTGTTTTTATTTCATTTATAACCCCGTCATGTCACAGACTTAGTTTTTCCATTTTATATGAACATAGTCTCATTTAGTGTATTTGTAATTACCTTACAGAAACTTAGATATTTTTAAGCACCAGATCCAACTTATAGTATTATAGATTATTTAAAAAAAAATTGCTAAGATAAGTCAAAACAATCTAATGGCTACATATAGATCTCTGATCATACCACAAAAACAATTGTACCATGTACCATGTGTAGAAAATTTAAACAAATCCAAAATACATTTAATCAAAACGAAAATTTGTCAACCTACTCACATAAGACTTTTAATTTATAAATTATTACAGTTCACACTGCTAACGTAATTGGTTATGAGGGACAACATACACAATATCTATTTCCATTTAGTGTCTTACAACTGAACTAACGTTATGTTATAAAGGTTTATGTTTTGGTGAACTCTTGTTTTGACAATTTTTTCAAAAAAATATTAGTAAATGAAAAATTATGAAAACTATTGCCAAAATTATACAGGTATCAGTGGCAGATTTCAATGTTTGAAAAATTGTGAAAAAAAAACTACATCTCTAATACAAAGTAGGTTTATTTTAACTTTATAACAACAAATGCGGATTTCATTTTTTAAAAACCAAGTTTTCCAAATGGTGGCCATCGAGTCTGACACACTCTTCGAGTCTAGCACGCATGTTTTCAAAAACGCGTTTGCAAAGCGACTCGGGTATCCTACCGACTTCGGCTAGAATATTTTCTTTAAGTTGTGTCACAGTGCTCGGATTTGTTTTATAAACAACGGATTTTAAGTATGCGGGTGACCTAGGTGGCCACCGTACGGTACCGTTAAGGGATATGTTTTTTCTGCATTCATGGACACATTAGCAGTGTGAGCTGTGGCCCCGTCCTACTGGAACCATGTGTTTTGGTTGAAGGATGGACTATTTTGTAGTTCTACTCTGAAAAAGTCATTTAACATCTGGACATATCTCTCCGAATTCACAGTTACAGTTTGGCCACGTTGATTTTCAAAGAAATAAGGCCCTGTGATTGCAGATGCAGACTTGGCACACCAGACTATTACTTTAGGCTTATGTAAAGGCTCTTGATGCATTTGTCTTGAGTTGTGGACATCCCAGTAACGAAAGTTCTGCTTATTCACATATCCTCCAATGTGAAAGTGAGCTTCGTCACTAAAGAATATGTTGCCCATCTGGGTAGCAGTACGAAATCTCAACAACATCACCTCCGCCTAAGTTTTTCTTAATTCAAAGTCAGAATCGTGTAAATCTTGAACAATTTGAATTTTATATGGATGGAACTTGAGCTTTTTTCGCATTATTACCTGTAAAGTTGATTTCGGAATTCCCAGTATCGATGAACGTGTATGCAGTGATAAGCGGGGATTTTCAACAACAGAAACCATAACACGATCAACATTTTCATCCGTGGCTACCAATGGTGTAGGTCCTGGCTTGTTTAATGTTGATCCTGTAGTTCTGAACCTTGCTACCCATGACTGAATGAGGTTGATCGATGGTCCATCACATAATCGACGAATACTGTAACGATTATTAAATCGACGGCGTGCTACAGACAGCGAAAATCCACTCGAAATGTACGCCTCGACGGCAAAAGCGCGGTGCTCTCCACTCCACTGTTCCATGGCTACTAAAACATCCGCACTGCTTGCGCTTCTAACGACGCCCCCCGCGCCCCTCTTATGTGTTGCGTTCAGAAACTATGTTTGTTCAAACTTTGAAATCTGCCACTGGACATCCTGTACATTATGAACTGTCAACTGACAATTACAGTTATCAATTTTGGGATATGTAAGAACTTGTATTAGATTGTTTTACTAACACTTTGATGTTGGAGAAATATTCTATTATTATATAGTCAATAATAGAAAGGAATAAGTGGAAACAACAAATCAAAACTACATGAAACTCCATTCTGTCTCCATATTGCATACTTGTCATATTTGTTTATTTTCTCTTTTAGGCTTTACCATAATAATGAGTTAAATAATAATCTTTAATAAAAGAACATTATTTAATATAGCAAGCTTCTATGAAATATACAAGTCACTAAAAAAATTATTGCTACAGGAGCAATCTTTTTCAGTGAACCAGCATTACAACGCAAAATTTGTAAATTTGTAGACCTGATACACACTAAAAGTTATATAACTTATTATTACTTATGATAAAGAAATCTTTGAGAAGAAAAAATGAAAAAGACAAAAATAATATAATTTTGTTTTGTTGGACGGATATTAAAGCAAAATTAAAGGGTGGGAAAAAAAGTATAAGAATGTTTAGGAGAGGAAGATATGATTTTTTCTAACTACTTTTGAATACTGGAATAAATGGTGAAAGTCTAGTATCGGAATTGAGTGTTTTGCATAACTTAGCAGCATGGACAATAAACAAATACTTATTGAAAGAAGTGGTATGTCTGGGGATAAGGAACGCGAGATGTTTCTTAAAATGTAAACCCAGGCTCTCGATAGCTTGTTAAAAATGTTTTAAAGCAGCTGCGAAAGAATGTAGGAATGGGGTTTCCTACTATCAATAGTAGTAGGGTTTTCTACTATTATTAGCAATAGACTATCACTTTCTGATATGCTAATAAAAGGTAAAGCCAACAGAATTAAATATGAAGTCGACAAGTATGACAATGGAGAATTATTATTATTTATGGCAAAGCGTACATCATTACTAGTAGTAGCCAACTCAGTGAGTTACAAAATTTCTATGCAAGCTGCATACTCGATGCCCATATAATATTTTTATTTGTATGACATGATTAAAATACGGTTTTCAGCAAATTATCAATGAAATATTCAAAAATATGAGTGAAAAAAACAATTTAAAGGTAATCACATCATTAATGTGACAGTAATTATTTCTCAAACAGAAAATAAAATTTCTGGTTAAGTACATAGTTGCAAATATCAACGATAAACATATTTTTGAAATCAAGGCAACAACGCAACAAAGCCATTATTATCAGAATTATAAAAAAAAATTTCATTTAATTAAATTTTCATAAAAATTTACTCTGGAAAACAGCATCAACGCTTACATTGAAATATTGATACTATTATAGTATTTCTCAAGCAAAACTTCAAGTACTTGAGAAAATAGCTGGTATTAATGACTTGTTTAAATACTTTTTACTTGTCATGAGGATGATGCTTAAACGAATTATTTAATTTGAAATGGCACTGATTCATAATTTTATGAAACGTCACTTTTATAGGTGTTTATTTAATCTATGACCTTTGGTTATTTCGTCACCATTCATACAACACCATTTATATAACGCAGATAAAAAGCGCATTGATGCTTTCAAGATGTAGGTCTGATGATGTATACTGTTGTGTCTTTGTGTTGCCTATCGGACCAACAATACTATCATCAAAGAAATCGGCATCCACAATAGGTTATCCTCCACATTTACCCATCAGATCCTCTGATACTTCATCCATACTAACAGAAAAAATAATCTGGACCAAGGCATCTTGTTGTGAATAACCATCCATGAGGTTGTAATATAAATGCAAACTTTACCGCCAAGCAATTTATTTCAAAATGGCACCTATTTTTGTTGATCACGATCTTCAGTAATCATTGAGATAGAATGGTTAAAGAATGGGACGCCATGTGTGCAATATGTACATTATGGGGACTAAACACGAAACATGACATTACATTCTAGTAGTAAGAAATTGTTTATTTATTTATCACTAGACGGCGCTAATGTAGGAATGTCAAAAAAAGACATATTTATATCAATATTTTTTATTTCATATGTCAATTTTAAATTTCAAGTAAAATAGGAAAAGTATTATTTTTCCGGAAACAGGCCAAAATTTAAAATTTTCAGAAAAAATATTTTAAAAATAAAAGAAAACAAATGCAAATGTATGCCACTGTACTACCGTCCGCATATCGTTTGACGAACGTTAGAATAATAACCTTCACTTTTCAGTTATTTAATGACTTAGTTTTGTTTTGTTGCTATATGGTTTTAAAATAATTATGCCTAGTGTAATAAAAATCAATAAGTGTTTCGTGTAACTGCTGAAATAAAAATGACAAAACAAATTGTAACGTCATTACCTGAGCACTGCATTTGAAAAAATTAACATTACCATAAAACATATTAAAACCATAAAGTTCCTTCAGTCTCTGCTGGATAAATATTTGTACTTATAGGTTGAAATAAATGAGCAGTGAATTAATTTTTTCCTATAATATAAATGTTATCGTACTTAAATTGTCTAGACATGTAGAACAGTTATCATCAAATATATTCTAAATAATGGTTTTTATTTATTGACATCAAGGGATTTATTGAATTAATCTCAAAATCGGCTGGTATTTCAAAAGAACCATTTGAAATTAAAAAAAATCTGAATTACGTAATGATGTATAAAAGTTATCAGAGCGGAAATGCGAATTTTCTGTTTGTTTTTGCTTTAAATGAAAAATATAGGTAAAAAACGACGTATCTACAAAAATTAGTGCTCAGTCGCGATTATTTAATTAAGAAAAGTGATTTGAAAAAGTTCCCATACAAAAGTGCACTTTGTCAAGAAAGTATAAGTTATAAGTTTTCCCACTCAATTGCCATTCTTAGTAACTCTGAACAATTAATTTGGAAACACAAAGAGAAATTGATATAAAAAAAAAACAAAAAAACAAGATACAAGTCCGAGTCGTAATTTTTGTAATGACTTTGTTGTGATTTTTGAATGAAAACATATGCTTTCATTTAAATAAAAGAAGCGGGAAATTCGCATTTTTGCTAAACCAGGCTTATACCAAGTTGTCCATAAAACAAGAGATAAATCTTTAAAAAATAAATATATAACTTGTTTTTAACAGTATTTTTCACTTTTCTATAAACTCACATAAACAAAACAATGACAATTTCAAAGCATTGAATTTGTCACACTTACATTTTTTAAAATTTTATAGCTCAATTTTAAATAAAATGGCGCTATTTTTTTAACTGAATATCCTAAGTAAAGCGTATATTGAGACTGGCAATAAATATTTTTATTAATTTTTATATCTTTACTTATTTATAATTGTAATACCACCATAAAATTGCGAAATATAATTTAAAGATAAGAGCAATTACAGTTATGATATAATCAAACGAAACAAATATTTATCAGCACGTATCTCACACGGGTATACGGAGGTAAATTATATTATCTATGTTTAAAATAGATTAAGTCAAACGCGTAATTAACAAGGATAATAACTTAAATTTATTTTTCAATCTTAGAAAATGGTTAATTAAAATAAATGTTTACAAAGCGAAAGATAATGTTCATTCGAGACTAACAATTTACGTACAAGTATGTCTGTCTCATTCTTGATATCAAATGTCAAATAAAGTCAATATAATTTACCGCAAATCATGTACTAAATACTTAGAACGTAGAGTAATCCAGAAGGCGCATACGCACACATCTCTCGGCAGCCGCCTGAAGTCAAAAATCATCTCCCCTCCACCGTGTTCCTTCCACTAACGCCCCACCCTTCGCGCATAATGTTACCAGCAGAATAAATTTATCCATCAACTCTGGGAAATCGACGATACAAATTTACATCGATTTATATGGTGCATTGATTTGCTTATATTAAGTATTATTATGGCCCTCATGTTAAATTTCTAAAAGTTCCGACCACAACCAATAGCCGAAGAATTTAGGTTAAAATTATTAAACACTCTCATATTTTACCATTTTATTAATTCAAATATATTTGTCATTAAATATGTGTATGTGTACGAGCGCCCGGGTATGTGTGAGCGTGCGTGCGCGTGTACGTGTGTATGTGTACGTGTGTGTGCATGTGCGTGCGTACTAATGTGTATACACATTAATCTACAAAATTTTGTTTGTACTTTTGCCAATATTTCTTTGTTTTTCTTTTTTTGATAACATAAAAAGAAAACTAAAGGTAAAAAGAGAGATTAAAAAGCCCCCTATAAAAACTTGAAAATAATCGGTCCCGTACTAAAGAAATTCAAAACGGGAGGAAAAATTGTTTTACATTAATTAGCATTCAAAGTCGTGATGAAATTTCTACTTATTTTAAACAATATCCGTTCGCATTTTCAGGAAATTAAAGACGGCAAAAATGAATGAATGTTTGTTCCTTTCACGAATCTCCATAATCCTAAATACAATGATTATATAAGCAATAGATAAAATATTCTAAAATTAAATATGATAACGGAAATTTCAAATATATACCAGTTTCCCCAACGACATCTCCCAAATCCTTACTTTTTAACAAATTAAATTTTACATTTTTCAGTATCAAGTAATTAAGATGTTTTAAATTGGGTAAACAATTTTTTAAGAGGTGACAATTCCAACGTAAATGGCGCGCTTCTGTTAATAATAATCTACTTCGATACTTTAAAATTGCATAGTTAATTGAAAATGAAATTAGGCAATAGTATTTACGTATGAAAAGTAATTCCCATTTGTTTCTTTTGCAGTCCAGTGATAGTTTTGTAGGCGAGAATAGCATAAGCCGGCATTTTAAGCTATATTGTCATATATAAACTACACGACCCTTCAGAGCTGTGGTTTAAATTGCACTGACTGCCGCGTTTTGATACTTTGCATTTTATGCGTAGTTTTTTTGGACACATTGTTGCGCGGATTCTAGCCTTCTGGAATACTCATTATTCTAAAACTAAATACATGGCCACTTCAAGTAATTGTGTGAGCGAGATAGCACTTTAACGTTTCCAATACGAATATCGGTATGAAGTAACAAGTCCCTATATATAGCATATAGGGGAACGACAGGGTAGACGACAGGGTCAACCAGGGGACAGGGACTACCAATACCTACATACAAGTAGCTACGCGCCCTAGACGTGTTTTGTTTACGCTAATAGGCGGCCATTTTGCATCAGTCTTGTACCCCGTAACTGCTGTCCTCATTATGTGATATCACAGGGGCATAATGGGGACAACAGTTACGAAGCAGTAGTCTGAAAATATGGTTTGTTCATTTGGTAATAGAATTTATTTTGTTTCAGGTATTAAAAATGATAAGAACGTAAAAAAAGAAAAGTTCGAGAGGCATTTGTTCTGTAGAAAGTATGAAACAGGCAATTGACGCAGTCTTAAGCGAAACAGCAGGCTATAGGAAAACAGCTCAACTATATCAAAGATTTTATACTCGTACTGCTATTGTACGCATGACAACGAAATTAATTCAATTAGCGCCGGGTGCTTAGAGAGTATGGATGTTCCGTGTCTATCCAGCTCGCAAAAAATGTCTGTCCGACCGCAATCATTTATAAGTAAATTTGGCAAGCTTAAATTTTGTGATGAAATACTGAACTACGCAAAATCTTAGAAACAATCAAAATTTTAAAAACGTTTACAAAATCTTAGAAAGACGTGCAAGTTTCAGTGGTGTATTGAATGAAATGAACGAACAAGATTTAAAATGTATAATCAGAAGTTAATTGAGTACAAAAGTTTCCAATTATCGTAAAAAGTTGAATTCCAATTTGTTAAACGCGCCTTATTGAAGTTACTAATTTAAAAAAAATACATTCGTCATCACGGTGCTAAGCCTATAAGAAGAAGAATTGGAATCTTATTTCACAAAGTAAAGACAGAAAATTGTATTAATATAATGAAATTTGTGTAAAATAAAAATATTTTTGAAAGGCATTGTAAATAATAATGATTAATAAATAATTTAAACATTTTAAACTTGTCGCAAATTCTTCAATACGAGTGAGAAACATCTAAGTTCAACTGTCATGCGTGCACAAGCGCCGAAAATTTGACCTTAAGCGCCGGCGCACGAACTGTAATCGAATAAGATTGTAATCAAATATAACAGTTAGGGTGACCAGTCATTCCAATTTTTTTAAATCAAACGGATGCTTGTTTGTGTAAAGTCTGTGTGAAAGGAAGGCAAATGTATTTGTTTAAATTTTACCTCTAAAAATTACTCTTCAATTTTGGTCACTGATTGAGAAATATTCCTGTATACACAAGCGAGTCATTCCTACACCCATGATGAAATAACATAATATAAATAGGTATTGTTATGTGACGCCACTTGCGATGGATACAAGGCCGCAATGAAGTTACTAAAACATTCTCGTTAAACCGCTCTCGAATATTCGAGTGTGGCCATGCGTGCGCATATAACAAGGTTGTCTCGATCAATGGTCTCAGTATGGTACGAAGACTTATTGAGAAAACAATGCTGAATAGGGCTTATGAAATTTATTGTTACGTGTAAGTGTAAGTTCTAAGTCAAGCATTTGTTCATTTTGTCATGGTGTGCAGTAGGCAGTAAATAAGTTTAAGTTGTTTTAAGTGATATATATCTTCGCAGGAAAGAAAAATAACGGGCTACATAGAATTTATAATGAACGTTGGGAAGTAGACTATTTAATAACAAAAAAATATAACTAAAAAAGCACTTTTTTTAACCAGGCAATATCAATTCCTAAAGAATAGGTTATACTATGAAACAACATTACACTACTTTACACGAGTAAAATTTTCAGCAGTGTACAAAGGAGTCTAGAAATGCTATTATTATGGAATATAAGAAAAAAATGAAATAGCGAACACATTTTTTCAAAAAGTCAGCCGTTGATAACAACCAGTATTGCCGCTTTTTACGAAGCAGCGTTGGAAATTGTCAAAGCGAAAAAACCGTTTAGTGATGGAGTATTTATTAAGAATTTTGCAATAAAAATGGCAAAACAATTCAGTGAAACAAAAATTGTCAAAGAAATCGAAACACCCTCCGTATTACATCAAACGATTGCAAGACGTGTAGATTAATCAATATTTATTCAAAAAAATTGTATCAGAAGAAGGCACTGACCTATCCGACATCAACCAACTTGTAATTTTTGTTCGAACTATTCAAGAGGACTTCAGTACAGTAGAGTAGATGCTTGATCTAATTAATCTTCATTATACAACCAAGGGTACGGATATTTTTGAAGCTGTAAATAAGGTGGTATCAGGCTATGGAGAATTCGATAAATGTTCCTGTATTATCATTGATGGAACCAGATCTGCTATAGGAACTGAAATTGGATTTGTAGGACCATTAAAACAATATTAATTGTCCTGTGATACATAGTGTTTACCAATCTTTAGTCCTTACGTCCTGTAAATGTACGCCATGAAAGTGGTTGTTAAAATAAATAATATTGTAAGAGGGGGAATTCGTGTTTTGACTCAAAGAAAGTATCATGATTTTTTGACCGAAGTATGGGAGGGGGGGGCGGGGTTCGTAACGTGGTCGTTTAGATAAATTAACAATAAAAGTATAAACAAATTATATTTATTAATTAAAACTAATCACAACATTTTGTATATTAAATTATCACATTATATATTAAATTATCATTTGACATAGAATTTTATGAAGTAACTAATCAAATAATGTTTTAATTTTAATTTTACGAAATCCTCACGAAAATCCCCTCATGAACAAGGGTAGGGGCAGTATAGAGTACTCAATTCGGGGTAGTACGGGGTACATGGTTAGTTTGCTTCGCAGTATAAACAGTGGTGGATTCTTTTTGTATTTTTGTCGTCCACACCAGCACAGGCTGTATCATACCAACGTCCATATAGCTGACAGGCCACCCAACGCTCCGAAGACTTGTGTTAATAACGTAAAAATACGTGTGTTTCTCGACAACGGAATACAGCCATAAGGTATCTTCGTCTATATTTTTTACATCAGCGTGAGATTTTTGAGTCTTCTGTTGTTTTGCCTTTTTCTTCAATCGGGATCATTTGGATTTGAGCACTTCTTTGTCCGTTTAAGCTGTTGTCGTTCTTCTAACTCGTTTTTGTAAGGGATTGAAGTGAGAACAACAGTTTTGTCTCTGTGAATGTTTTTTTGTTGAACTTCTTTGTTCGACAGTTGGGATCGCGAAAATGTCCTCGGGAGAAGCATTTTCGAAGGAAGTAGTTAAATCACGACATACTTTTCGAGTCGGGGATCGGATTACGCTATCTTCGTTTTGTATAAATGGTCCAGGCTGAGGTTCTGAGATAGGAGTTCTCTGATGAGAGAGTCCCCTTAAAGAGGAGGCAATTGTTGTCGGATTTCGGCAGTTAGAGAAGCTGTTTTAGGCTCTTTATTTATTAGCGAACGTCCGTTGCTGGTGAATGTTAAATCACGACGTACTTTACAAGTCGGAGACCGGATTACGCTATCTTCGTTTTGTATAGATGGTCCATGCTGAGGTTTTGAGATAGGAGTTCTCTGATTTGAGGGTGACTTAGTTGTAGGCAAAAATGGTTCAAGAGAGTCCTCTTCAAGGGGAGGCAATTGTTACTGGATTTCCGCAGTTAAAGAAGCTATTTCATGCTCATCATTTATCAGCGGTATGTCCGTTGTTGATGCAGGTAAAAAATCTGACTCTGTAAAGTTTTTTTTCCACATTTTTTGGATGCATTGATTGCTATAGACATTGTTGCAGCTTGAATATATGCACGAGCAAAGATTTCGGTTATTTGAAAAGTTATAATTATTCGCCCCAGGTGCGGCCTTAACCAGTTAGAGTTTAACCAAGCTTGGTCATAATATACACTCAAAGGTTTCATAAAACCAACATCCAGGGGTTAAAGCCTGTGGGCGCAGTGCGGGGGCAAGCAAAGCATTATAACACTATTATTGGGTGCAATATCAATAACCTACACGTTTCGAGTATGCGCTACATGACCATCTAGAAGAAGCTAGACCGAGTTAATTATTGAGGCACCAGAAAACTTGATAGAACCATTGGACTCAGGTCATAAACGTCTCAGTAGTCATCCAGCCTCCAGCGTTGCATTGCTTATGTCGCTCCTGGAGGAGTTCGATTCAATAACTCTTGCTTCATTCTCTGTCAAGTTAATATTAGCATGGGAGGCGTATAAGTTCCGGCTGCATTAAAACATACCTTAACCGTAACCGTCTGCCCTCGTTCTGTTGAAGAAAGCGAACCTATCTGCTTTCTTCCCTTTTCTGCAGTAATTTTGCTCTTTGTTTTGGAGACGCATGATATGCAAGCCTTATCGCTATTATATGTTCTATCTGGCGTCGGATTATATTTGTCATATATTTCTCCGAGAAAAGAATAGAATTTATTCACAACCACTTTGTTAAAGGCCATTGCTCGAGCTGCCGATGTAGCTTTTGGTTTTCGGATGAATACATCCGGGTGATGCTTCGTGAACTCTTTTAACCAATCTACGCCAGCTATCTCTTTATTATGATTAAAATTATGAGTCTTAGCATTTCTTTTCGCCAGCTGATACGTTAGCTTTCATAGGACGACAGTGGTCAATCCAAACAAACGTTTCTCCCTTTCTTTAATATAGCTCATAAGCATACATATGCACTTCTTTTTGTTTGGAAAACACCGGTTTGAAGTTACCCGGAGTTGAGTCAAGAGACAGCTCGCCCTTTCTTATTTTGGCTATGTGCCGCTCCAATGTGGTCTGTGGAATACCGTATAGTTGAGCTGTTTTCCTGTAGCCTGCTGTTTCGCTTAAGACTGCGTCAATTGCCTGTTTCATACTTTCTACAGAACAAATGCCAAATGCTAGTATTATATAAATGAAAATTTCAAAACTTAAAAGTCTAAAAGTGCGTCCATTCAAGAATTACGTTCTATTAACATACACGATTACGATATATAATTTTTGCTTATGGCGCATGAGGTCCCGAGTTCAAATCCCGGACGAACCCAATTACCTACATTTAAAGTTACACAGTTAAAAACACTGGTATATACGAGTGGTAGAATTAAATTGGAAAGAGCCGACAAGACGGGAAGCTAGCGGAATGAACTGAGACAGAGCCGGCAACACAATGAAGCTGACCGAATAGGGAACTAGGCGAAAAAATACTTGCGTGTATTTTGAAAATTAAATGATATTCAAATAAAATATTATTCAAGAATAGAACGTAATTTTTGAAAAGATGCACTCCGTGTTAGGCAGTGAACTAACTGGGCCGATGCAGAAGGGAGCCGAGTTTACCTATTTCAGCGTCACTGCCCCCAGCGTTGGACGCAACGTAACCGACTCGAACTTGACGGGCTCAGCGTCATCGACCTGAGCAAACGCCTCTGCTTCGTACACTCCTCAGAAAAGTTTTCACGTCGAAGTGAAGTACGCAGGTGCGCCTAAAGAAGTTTTAACTTCAAATAGTAATTCACTTGATATTTTAAAAGTGCGTGTGGTGCGCCTAAAAAAGTAGCTGACACCGAAGGAAGCTGAGTTTACGCGATTCATCCGAATTGGCTTGTTAAACTGTCAATTTATAACTTGTATATTTTTTATAGTACAATTTTATATTTGATTATAATATATGTTATACATTTTAAATTTAATTTAAAATTTGTAAAAATATTTCTCTAAAAGTATTAAAGATATAAAAAAAAATTATGGCATTGTTTGGTATACAATCTATGATACAAAGTTATAAAATTGTATTATTTACTTCATTTATTTCTTCCATACCGAGTAAAAATAGCAGTACGAGTATAAAATCTTTGATATACCAAAGCAATGTTAGCTAAAAAAATGTTTTTGTTGTTATTTAATTTAGTTGCCAATTCTTAGCCGCTCCCTAAAATTTGGTTACGGATCAATATCTAACTTTGTTTATTATATTTCATTTTAGGCATATTTCTATGAAATGTCCTCGCAAAAAACGTCCTCGCGGGCCGCATGCGCCCCTGGTCTGTTAGACAGCCTTGGTTTAAATAATCAATAATTTTTACAATGAAAAATATTAACATTCTATACCTTAGTAAAATAAAGTTATTACCCATCCTACTTATAGTTCTGAAGTTAGTCATTAATCTAGTGAAATTGAATAAAATATACTTACAGTGAAAATTATACTTCACGAAGAGAATAAAGGAAAAAATTTCGGTTATTTTGCAAATTACATTTCAGTTTTGTACTACTAGACATAAGAAAATGTTATATCAGGAGATTATTTCTATTTTTAACCTGTTTCAAAGAAATTTAAACTACTTACTAGATATAATAAAATAAAAATCATACGGTTCTGGGCATATTTTTTTATTTTGAAGACTCACTATATACTAATTTTTGTATACTACTTATAACCTATCATATGCTTTGTGTATAATATCGCCAATGTAATTTATCGACACTACTTAACATGGAATCAAATACAAAATTAGAATATAAAAATAAAACTAACCTAGTAAATAAACAACCAAATTATAATTTACTTCTAAGTAACATTTTATTTATTGGCTGCGTGTACTAAATCACCAGATGAACAAATTACTTCGACGTAATCAATATAACTATATTGTTTATAATAGCATTATAATTAACTATTTTATTTTACAAGCCTTTGTTTTCATCAGAAGCTTACGTGCAATCGAGACTACTTAGATACAGTATTTGGAATTTATCACATATATGGAAGTTGATAATAATATTTGTGCTTTGCTGATTTGTGTTAAACTTGTACTTGAAAAGTTGAATTTTGTGATGTGAATAACGTGAATTATTCGGTATGGAAGAAATAAATGAAGTAAATAATACAATTTTATAACTTTGTATCATAGATTGTATACCAAACAATGCCATAATTTTTTTTTAAATCTTTAAAACTTTTAGAGAAATATTTTTACAAAATTTTAAATTAAATTTAAAATGTATAACATATATTATAATCAAATATAAAATTGTACTATAAAAAAATATACAAGTTATAAATTGACAGTTTAACAAGCCAATTCGAATGAATCGCGTAAACTCAGCTTCCTTCGGTGTCAACTACTTTTTTAGGCGCACCACACGCACTTTTAAAATATCAAGTGAATTACTATTTGAAGTGAAAACTTCTTTAGGCGCACCTGCGTACTTCACTTCGACGTGAAAACTTTTCTGAGGAGTGTACGAAGCAGAGGCGTTTGCTCAGGTCGATGACGCTGAGCCCGTCAAGTTCGAGTCGGTTACGTTGCGTCCAACGCTGGGGGCAGTGACGCTGAAATAGGTAAACTCGGCTCCCTTCTGCATCGGCCCAGTTAGTTCACAGCCAAACACGGAATGCTCTTTTCAAAAATTACGTTCTATTCTTGAATAATATTTTATTTGAATATCATTTATAATATCATTTATAATAACATTTTATTTGAGTATCTTTTCGCCTAGTTCCCTATTCGGTCAGCTTCATTGTGTTGCCGGCTCTGTCTCAGTTCATTCCGTTAGCTTCCCGTCTTGTCGGCTCTTTCCAATTTAATTGTACCACTCGTATATACCAGTGTTTTTAACTGTGTAACTTTAAATGTAGGTAATTGGGTTCGTCCGTGATTTGAACTCGGGACCTCATGCGCCATAAGCAAAAATTATATATCGTAATCGTGTATGTTAATAGAACGTAATTCTTGAATGGACGCACTTTTAGACTTTTAAGTTTTGAAATTTTCATTTATATAATACTAGGTATCACCTTTTATGCAAAAATACTAGGTCCATATACCTGTTCCAGTAAATACGCACAACTCTAATGCTAAGGCAGACTGTTGACAGATTCACGATGAAAAGTGTTTTCTTATCAGTCAATGTCAATAAAGTAGCAAGAAATTGAACACGAAAATTAAGACTCACGACAGTTTGTAATTGTGCAGTCATGGAGGAACTTGGCAAAATCGATGTTAACCAAACGCTCAAGTGTGTATTAAATGATATTGATCAAGCAGTTGCCAGAAGAAGTAAAGTAAGTTAAAATATGTCGTTAAAATTGGTGTAATTATTTTTTTTATCCATTCTATAACTTTTACTGGGGAACAAGCTCAGTTAAGCAAAAATGTGAATCAGTGAATTTACTAAAATGAAAGAATGTAGATAGAAAAAATGAAATAAAGTAGAATTTTGTCAGTATTATTTTTTAAAAATGGGATTTCCCATATAAAGTACGAGTTTTTAAAGAAATTTAAATTATAAAGTTTTCGACTTAATTGCTATTCTTATCAACAGTAAACGCTTAATTTACAAATACGAGTTGTAATTTATTAAAAAAAAAACAAAACGAAAAATCAAAATATCGAAATAAGCAAAAGGATCAAGTACAGTGGTTATAAAATTTATATTTTACGACCAATTTAGAACCTTTTCTACATAAAAAGAGTATTTTTCAAATAAATTTTTGTAATAAAATAATCGCGACCGAGCTCTAATTTGGCGAATACGTAGTTTTTTAAATTTTTCGTTTTAATGTGAATTTTCTGGTTTTTAAACCAAAATTCACATTTTCGCTAAACTGAACTAATATAAAAAAAAATATCTGAAATAAATGCCACACAAAATTATTTTAATTAATAAAAACATTTATATCAAAGTGTTGTTACTACTGTCAAACATCAAATTTAAAATGTCTATGCAATTTTTACTCGGGTATTTCGTTTAATTTTTTTTTTATGTTTTATAAATTTTTTATGTTTAATATTTACAATTTTTATTTGCATTCGAAAATTAAGTATTCAGTGGCAAAAAAATTTAAATCAAATAAATTATAACGAGTGATTAAATTTATCAAAACAATTTATGTGTGAAATATATTATATATTATTTTTATTATAAAATAAACAGTGAGCGCCATTTGAAACTAATGAAAACTATGTTCAGTACAAGTTTTCTTTCAATTAAACAAAGAAAAAAAGAGAAAAATTCATTTTAATTAAAGGAGGCTCTTTCCTAATTTTAATTGAACGTTTAATTAATTTTTGCAAACAATTTTGGAATTTGCATAAAAAAGTTTTCGAAAATATATAAAAACATTATTTAAAAACGTAATTATCAACATGTTTTGCAAGGTGGTCTTAACACAAAGTATAACAGAATCTGATAATTTAACGAAATTATTAGCAATAAGTCATTGCATGTCTAATAATATTATACATTTCTATAACATTATTATTAGTAGATTATAAGAAAGTATGTGATATATGGATAGATGGAAGACATTTAACCAAGTACCAAAAAACAAAACCTATCAACTGTGCGCTTATATGTTATTTCTCTCTTTATAAAATTATTTTTCTTATCTTATTTCTAAAGCTAATTAATAGGGAAACCAATCTTTTTATTAAATTGTATTTTTAATCGTTAGTGTATTATTTACTTTTTAAAGATTTTTGGTCTAATTCCATCGCTCAAATCTCTCTAAATAATTTTTTTTACATTTGTGAATTAATTTATGAACTGATGTAAACAAAAATGAAAATATGTAACTAAAATTTAATTTGCAAAGTTCAAAACAATGCGTATAAAAAATATGACAAAATTATGATGTAATATAAGAAAAATGATGATGTAATGTATGAAAAGAGATATAATATATGACAAAAGTGATGATGTAATATTTGATAAAATGATGATGTATAATTTGTTATATGATGATGTATAAACATTAAAGTGGTGCTATCCACCAACCATGGAAATATACAAATTTATGTTCATGCCGTTTTTTTTATTTAACCAGCTGATTTTTTTTATTTAACAAAAAAATTATTTATTTAACAAAAAAATAATTTTCTATATTCACCTCTAAGACATAGGCTACAGTTATGCACAATGTTATGGAAATAATTTGAGTAGTTGGAGAGTGAAAGTAAAACAAAGGAATGTACAAACAAACTGTTGCACTTATAATATTACTGGTTAAGTTTTTGCGGAACTCGCAACTATCTATGACATATAAAATTATTTATGTTATTTAGATTATTTTAAGAAATCATGTGTAGGTATGGAAATAACTGAATAAGCTTTAAAGTATAATCTTTTGAAATTTATGAGAAGTAAAAATATTTTATTTTTAATTTTTTTATCTCTGTGGTATGTCTCACAAATTTGGCAGCAATTTAAAAATTATGCACTATCGATAAAATTAATTTAACATAAAAAAATTACCATGCTTTAATTTTTTATGATTCACCATGTCAGTCTGGAAAAAAGGAAAAAAAGTTAGAATAAAATTAATCCAGAAGTACGTTGCAATAAATGTCAAATAGTGTCTGGCGTCACTTCTTAGAACTGTATCTATATTAGTGAAAATAAGACGAGAGTAACCGACGATATCAGTCATGAGAGTAGCCGTTGATAACATCTATGCTTTGTGAATCATGTCAGTTACATAGATCGCTATGCTACTTTTTCTTTAAGAAGATAGCAGATCGTTTACAACAGTACAGATCATTTACAACATTGTTTTGGAAAAAATCTAAAGCCATGCAATATAAACATTCTTCACCATGACAAAATTCGAACGGACTCCGTTAGATAAACAAATAACTTTTTTTAAATACCTCGAACATAGAATTAATGTCATCCGCCATGCAAACCCAAAGTTTTATTTAATCCTGAAAATTATATGTAAACTTGAACGCATTCATTTTAATAATGCAAATGACCTACGGTTGCTTTCCAAACAGCTTTTGAAGTGATACCTAAAGAAAAATCGAGTGATTCTCACAGTAGCAAAAGGGTATCGATCATAGCAGAAACTACTGCAAAGCATTATTTTTCGATAAAAGTAATATTTATTAAATAGTGAAGAACTGATTAACAGCGAATGTAACATTTTTACTTTAACTTACATACGAGTCATACTTAAAAGTTTAAACCAATTTCCTAAAAAACTACTTTTACCCAAAAATTAACAAAAATTCTTATACTAAGAAAAATTTTCTTTTGCTGTACAAAGTAAAAAAATGACCAAAAATCAGATTTCTTTTAGATATTACTATTTTGTTTTACATAGTAATTTAATTAAAAATCCTAGTTCAAACGATAATGACAAACTTTCTTATAACATTATACAAAAGAAGATATTATGTGAGTTTTAAAACACCAACATTTTGTAAGCACCTCATTTTTTCAAAGTTTATTGATATTTTTTAAAGAAAGTTTTGCTAATTTTTGTTTGCATGAAAATAAAGGCAGGTCAAGAATATAAACCTTTTGGATTATTTGTATTTTTTTAAATGAATTCCTGGAAAAGTACATATGACGTACGAAAAGGACTGTTATATACAGTCATCCCTGCTTACCATACCACAGCAGTAAATAGATAAATAAATATTATCGCATTTCTTTTCATTGTAGGATCTACCCCAGGTATATCCTAGATTAGTAGTTGCAGCAAAGACTAAACCAGCAGAATTATTGATCGAAGCGTATGAAGCTGGGCAAAGACATTTTGGAGAAAATTATGCCTATGAAATGAACAGCAAAGCGACAAATCCAGACTTATTGGAGAAATGTCCAGACATAAAGTGGCATTTCATTGGACATTTGCAGTCGAATAAAATAAATAAAGTATTGAGCACACCTGGCATTTATATGATAGAGACAGTTGATTCAGTAAAACTCGCTGACAATTTAGACAAACAGTGGCCAAAGTTTGTAAAGGATGACCAGCCTTTAAATGTTATGGTTCAAGTTAATACCAGTGGGGAAGAAGGTTTGTTGGTTAATTTTTAAATAAATATTCATAAAGGTACCAATTGCCGTGACTCTCAAGTGTCTCTAAGGGTAAATACTAAGTGGTGCAAAACAAATAACTACAACCAATCCAGCTTCTCAACCTAACAGCGGTTGCATTATTTCTGTGTCATGTTGTTTGTATTAATCCAAGCGACTGCTATGTAAATATGAATTTTAAAAGACTTTCTTACTTCTTCTTAAAACTATGGGATTCTAAAAATTCACTGACAATTATAATAATTCCAAAGAATATGACTATTGTCCTGGGATGAGTAATATTGTTTATAAGTTATAGTTTTAACAACCATCATGAACACATTCAGTAACAGCTTGAAACTGAAAATTTAATCTTGAAAGTGAACATATATTTCTTGTATTGTATTGGACCCTAGAATATCATATCTTCTCTAAATGGTTATGTTAATGAACAGGTTTAACGTAGCTGTGGTTATACCACAAGTTTAAATGGTAATTATGAAATGAAATAATGTTTATGTATTCTTCAAATGACTAAAATAGACAAATAAATCTCTTAGACTTAAATTAAAAACTATAATTATCCTGTTTGAACATGGTAAACTACAAACATTTATGAAGAAATGAAATGACACATCGTCCATTTAAAACAAAACACATCTACCATTTTTAAACTTTAAAAATTACGTAGTAACATTTTTTATTCGTACCAAAAATCCTCTATATTGGCTATGAAAGGATTGGTGAAATATATGTTTCGATTGAAGATGTTTATTACCTAATAAACCTGTGTGCGAAATTTTGCACTGAAAGTTTTCCCAGATATATTATTCTATCAAAAAATATACAAAAACAATGCATGTTACGTACGTCTATTTGTCAAGACTTCTAAGATTACTATTTTCTAAACTGATTATTTGGCTAAGTCAATATGAGGTGTTGCACACTTTCTCTTGCTTACAGTGTATATATGTATTTCTCATTAAGTTTTTGTCTGTTTTATTTATTCTAGATGATTAGAAAATGTTCTAAGACCTCACTTAAATTATACGATTGTCATATGTTTCAGTCGTTAAATGATACAGTAAAAATAATGATATCTTAACACTTAAACCAACGAAACTTGCTAACTCCTTTGAACCGCCATAAGAACAATTTTGTTTCGCCTTAATATTTGACAATTTTAAATATGTTGATATAATTTTACATAATAAACTATAATTCAAGTAACTACAAGACAACATCTTGTATAGAAACATAACTTGCTGAAAAACACAAATTCACGTTACACTTTGTATGAACTAAAAGTCCGTGAGATGGTTGAAAATATTGAGATACTTAGTCTGTTTGTTAAAGGCTGAAAAAATTAAGAGAGTATTTAAATATCAGCTTCAAGTCAGATTGGACTACTTCTGAGGTAGTTTTTTATTATTCAGCAGATACGCAAAGCTAATCATGATGGCGCCGCTGAAGTGAGACATAAACAAAACAAGCTGTCAAAAAAGCGGTAGATTTTCGTGGCGTGCAAAACTGAAAATTTTTATGTGAAAAGAAATTATTGTGAAAAATTTCAGATACTTATCAACATTAAAATTTAAAAATTAGCATAAAATGAATGCTCTGAACAAAGCTGAGGCTTTTTTGCTACGAACAGCTATTTCCAACAGCTTTCAACATTGTTTGTCCTTAGGAAATAAATGGACAACTATATTTTCAACTGCTCCCATTGCAACAGCATCCAGCTGCATAACATTGATACATGTTTACTATAAATCGAGATTTAATCTTCGAAAAACCAATCAAAACTCAATTACTTCTCAAGACAGATGGATATAAATTACAAAATGTCACGACGTCACATCATGTTTATCTATGATGTTTACGTTATAGTACAAGTAACCCCCTGCAGGAGAAATTAGGAGTAAGGTTCCCTATTACAAACTCACTCCATAACTAATTAGTTCTAGATATAAAGTAAACAAAACTTGCATAATAGGAATCATTGCTTTGCATTATTTCTTTGAATGACACAAATTATAGGGTCTGATTAGGTAACTATATCTTGTTCGTTGTAACTATATAAGGTAAATAAATTTTTATCTTAGACTTATTATAAATTGATATAATCTATAGAACAACTTAATATTATAATAGGACAAATTTGGCCTGGCGGTGGTCCTAGGTAAATTTAATTTTTTTTTAAACCTGTGAGTCAATTAAGGTTGAAAGCGCTTTTGTTTATACTTAAAAAAATCATAAAAAATCAAACAATTGCTTCAGGCTATGGGTAAAAACACATTTATGGCAGAGTAATAAATGATTGGCAACCTTTTGTTGTGGAAACACACACTTAAAACAGAGTAATAGATTATTGAAACTACCACTGAAGCAAAATTGACTCAACAGCTGTTCTAGTGTTAAGATCGGATATTCTATAAAGTTCCATTAATTTGATCCTGCTATAGGATGAACTGTGGTGAATATATGTATATATATATATATATATATATATATATATATATATATATATATATATATATATATATATATGTATATACATGCATATACATATATACACATATATATTCACTACTGTTCATTTAGAAAGGGTTGTACTCATAAACCCGTGATAATCTTGTAACAATCTCAACGTCACAACCGTTACATTATCTACATACCTTAGATGATAGTGGTTTGGTAACGCATATGTTTTTGGGAATTTTTCATTCATATTTATTCGTGAGATCTCGTTTTTATTTCGCATATTATTAGTAGGTCAAAAGTAAATGAAACTAACCCACAATTTCGCATGTAGAAAAGTTACATATATGCCTGACATTTAATTTTACGACCATTTTCATGTTGTTTTTTTCACTTTAATAGCAAGACAGAGTGGTATCAAATACATTACAGTTATTCTAAGTTAAATTCCCCAGAAAGTGCAAGAGATTAACGCTCTTGACTAATTAAAAGACGAATAATATTTTGCCAATTCATGAAAAATGGTTTGCTTCACAGTTAAGAGTGGCATCGATCCAAATGAAGCGCTAGCTCTCGTGGAACACATCAGAAATAACTGCAAGAACTTGAAATGGGTGGGACTTATGATGATTGGTGAATATAGGTTTGACGTCTCTAAAGGACCCAATCCAGATTTCGCACGGCTGGTAAAATGTAGAGACAATATTTGTAAGACACTGCAGTTGGAACTTAAAGATGTTGAATTGTCAATGGGAATGTCGACTGATTACGAACAGGCTGTAAGTATTCTTTGGTGTCAAAGCTTTAATATGTATCTATTGTAGTGCCCCAAGAACACAATTGTTTTGCATTTCCCTTTTAAAGAATGAAATAATTGTTTTATTGTATTATAATCTCGGCTATAATTACTGTTTTTGTTTTCTTAGCATCAGAAATTACTAGTTCCTCTATATGGTGTTAAATAAATCTGTTAAGTACGAGTGAAACTCACATTATGAGAGTTCTGTTCGAACATAGTCGTAGATAAACAATTAAGGGTGTTTAGTATTTCTATTAAACAAATATTAATATTATTTTTCCCCATGTAAATATATTTCCTGTTACATTTTTTCTAGACAGTTTTACATGATGAATATTTCAAAAACTGAAGTTTAGAATCATCGGTATAATTTTCTGGTAAATTTTAAGTGAACTTTTAGTAATGCAGTTTTTTGCCATTTTAACTTAAGCAGTTTGGTTTTTTTGGTAGGTAAACTTCTGAAAGAAGTATTATGCTTATGTAAAAAACTGAAAAAATAGTTTTGAAATCCTTATAAGTTACTCTTATAATTGATATCCCTCACTAGTAAAGAAATTTAAGAAAAATCGCCAGGTACCTTATGGGGATAATTGGGCTACATTTTAACAATCTTATTAGTAAAAGAAAATTTCTGTTGAGAAATTTCTGTAAAATTTCGATAAGATTGTTTTTAATTTTTCAAGATACATCGTGTCAACGCAAGAAATTATTTTTTGTTTACGCTTATATTTAATCGTGCATTCTTAGGCAATATGATCCTTCTCCTGTAACATTGATCTTAAATTTTCTTGTTGTTATTATGGCTTCTTTGGTAAAACCCTCTTTTGCCCGCTTAACTAAACTCACCAATTATCCTTGGACGAACCCTACATGAATGTGCTTTAACCTTTTGGATGTACATGCTTTGACTCCAGTCTAATTTTGCACCATCACTAATATTAATTAATCTTACACTCTCGTAATATTTGCGGTAATTTTAACAGTAGTTGAACCATTATAAACGTTTTTTGATATTATTTTGTTTAAGAGTTATTCTCTTCTTGCTGCTCTCCTTTTGATACTCTCCAGAATTTATAAAATCTCTTCATTTTAATTTTGCAACAAAAACCTCTACATTATTTTTAAAGTTCTCAGATACTTGAATAAGAATAATAAACGCCTATTACTTATTCCCATTAGAATCAATCTATTATTCCCGTTAGAATCAAAACAACTATTGATTCTAACGGGAATAGCTGCAATGAATACTTTGATTCATACACTAACTGTTCTCATTACAGATCAAGTATTTTTATAACAAGAACAATGAGTGCTTAGGATGTGGCATCAATTGTTCTCATTCTAAAAGGATCAACTAATAATTTTATACAGAGAAAAATGAATATCTGGAATGTAGTATAAATTGTTTTCATCATGAAAAAATTTTCTGGAGTATGAAAAGGTTAATGTTGAATGTGTAACTGTTTACTCACAGTTAAATGTATGTCAAAATTTGATAATATCTTAAACTACCTTGATTGTTAAACATATTTTGCTCATAATTTTAATACATTTCAGGTTGAAACTGGTTCAACAAATGTTCGTGTGGGAGCTAAGGTACTTGGAGATCGTCATTCAAGTTTACCAAGTCATCCCGGTGACATGACCAAATTGTAAAATGTTATTTAATCAGGATAATATACATGAAAACAAATTTGAATCTAGCAATGTGTATCTAAGCACTTTGTGTTTTATGCTTGTAGTTTATTTGAATTGAAAACACAGAGTCAGGGTTGCATATCATGAGATTGATGAAGATGATCAAAATCATAATAGTTTTATAGATTTAAAACAAAAACAATTATACCTACATCCCTATTCTTATGCAAATATGTTTTATATACTGTATTATTACAAATTGAAAACAATTTTTTAGCATTTTATTGTTTATATTATAACAATGTATTCATGTTAATAACAATGTGTTCATGTAATAACAATGTATTCATCTTACCTGCATAAAATTAATTAATCTACACATTTTAATTCCTCACAGATCACAAAATTGTTTTCTGAACTTGTTTTTAATAATAACAATCCAAAAAATAAAAATAAAGAATGGAAATAAATAGGTACATATGCACTGAGTAGCTACATCCGTTATAGTTAAAACAATTGAAATCTTTGTATCAGTTTTGAAGAAAGAAGCAACGACAATTTCACATCTATCGCAACTTCATGTTAAAGCCAGACTTTGCTTGGAGTTTCAATTTTAATAGGTTTTAACAATTGTCTTCACATACTTATGCATGGAAATATATATTTTGCAACCCTAGGTACAAAAGAGCTCAAGATACGCAGCGACAAAGCCCCATAGACTGTAGTCCAAGAGACAACTAATGTGAAATACGTGCCTCATATCTGCTTCAATAAAATGCAATAGTACATGCATTGTTTATGTTGATATTGATTATATTTGTGTAAATTGTATGTTTATTGGTACCTACAACTATTTTGTCGCATTTATATTGAGTACGTATCACAAGAGCACAGGTGATTTTTTGTTAAATTGAATAATATAGAATGAGTGGTATATTACACTTAAATTTTTTTTAGAAATATATTTGGTGTTTGTATAGGCAAACCCAGCTTTTTGGCATCATCTTTGTTCCAGCCACTAATATATGTGTATGTATTTACATATAAATAAATACATAAACATTTTAGAAATCTAGTGTATTTCCCCCTCTGTGTATTTGTTATCTTCTGTCAATTGATAAATGAATATGGTATAGAAGTTACTGACGATGTAAATAATTAATTAACAGCAACGTCTCTTAGTGTTATAAACAACAATATGAATACATAAAAGTCTCACTTGTGATCTCAGTACATTAAAACATAATTAATGGAGAATTTTATTTATTTTATTTTTATTAAATGGTTTTAATATTATAAACATATATATATATATATATATATATATATATATATATATATATATATTTTGGTGATGATGAGAGCTAAGCCTAGCAATAATGGACAATTTACTTATTTAGGCAATGAGAAAAAATTATTTTTCTATACTGAATATTGCTGAAATCTATCCACTGTTATGGACCTTATCATCTTATTTATCATACATGATAATTGCTTTAACTCATGATGATGATATATAAATGTTAGTAACTGCCGTGTCATCACTGCCTACCAATTTCTTGTGCACCCACATGGATGCAAGATTAGAGAATAGTATATAAATCTAGAAATGTACAATATATCACTTTTCCCACATGCAGAATGGACAAAATTATCAGTCTATGTAAAATTTAAAATATCTTGAACATTGTCTAGGGATACTTTACTAACAAAGGATCGAAAACGTTAGACTTTATGTCTACAGAATTAAAAAAA
This sequence comes from Druceiella hillmani, assembly GCA_039881145.1. Taxonomy (NCBI): domain Eukaryota; kingdom Metazoa; phylum Arthropoda; class Insecta; order Lepidoptera; family Hepialidae; genus Druceiella; species Druceiella hillmani. The sequence goes on from JAYKKI010000035.1 coordinate 20,053,439, forward strand.
CAATGTTCCAGCTTTTTTACAAATGTTTAAATTGCAAACACTTTTTGTTTTGAGTGGCTCAAAAGTAACAAAATGGACAATAAAAGCTTTTTTACATTCCTGCTATAGTACTTATAACTGTAAGTTGGACGTGGATAAATTGTAACTTCAGTTATACAATTTTAGGTAATGTGTAATTTTTTAGCGCAGAAAAATGATTTGAATATTTGAGTGGAGGAAGGAGATAATGAGAAAGAAGATGATGATTCTTTCCTGATTCTGAAGTATTTAGAACTTTGTAAAAATTGTTAAATAGAGCAATATTTTAGGGTGTTTAACGTAGTTTGTTAGATGGTTGTATATGCAAATATAATAACCTTTATACATGTACTTAAATGACATTGTTGTGAAGTATTTTGTTACAAATTAAATCTGATGTCTTCCAAAAATTCTCACTTTGTTATGTTACTGTAATTGTTTTATAATTATATTAAAAGTAAGATATACAAAAAGTTGGTTATTTGGTGTAGTAAAAATGTTTATTGAAAATAACAAAATATTTTTTTTATTTTCGTCATTCTCCCAATTATAATTACATTTAAACCTTTTTCATTACCACAAACAGGAACCATTAGAAAAAAAAATTTAGGAAAAACGTATTACCAGTTACCAGATATATATATATATATATATATATATATATATATATATATATATATATAATATATATATATATACATATTACCTTTATGACCCACTAAAATAAGTGTAGCAAATTTTGGTAAGTTGCAATCTCTTCTCAGGAAAAAACATTTTGACGTTGAAAGTATGGCAATTTGAATGATGCCTGAAATATCTTATTTGGTTTTTGATGTTTTTTACTTGAATTATACAGATGAGTAACAATCTATCAGTAATATATTACTTACTTGTTTGAACTGGTAGGTAAATAGTTTACTGTTCAAATGTATTGCACATTTTAATTGTAATGTATTGCACATTTTGTGATTGTGTGAGAAAGTTTAACTTAGTATCTAGTCATTTGTAATATGTGTCATTAACTGAGACCAATATTAGTGTACGTATAGTCTGCATTACCAAATTTTATTAAAACAATTTAAATTGATATGAAGTCAAAATCATACAACTTGTCCCAAATAACACTGCCAATCAACTTAAAAATAGTGTTATTGTACAAATGTATTTCATTATAAACTTGTATGGATTTATAGTATTTTATTCTTTCAAATATTAGCCAAAATGTCTTCCAAAGCACATTTATTGTCAAAAGGTGGAAACCATAAAGCTTTCAAGTGTAAATCTTTCATAACCATAAAACTTTCAAATGTAAATCTGTCAACAATAAACATAAATTTCAATATAATATAAACATAAATCATAATATTTTAAGAGATAATTTTATAACAAAATCTTTTCATTTGTATAAACAAAATTTAAAAAAAATAATTTCTTACCAGTCAGTTTACTGCAGTTTATAGTTAAATACGGTAAATGTTTCTAAGCATTGTTGCAAACACTAGAACCCAGCTAACAAAAGAAAACATTTCTTCATCCTACCAAAATGACGCATCCATATATCTCAAAGGCAGCATTAAAAATAAATCAGCCATTTAACTTTCCTTAAAAAATTACAGCCTTGCAGAAAAGATCAATATTCCTAGAACAGTGGTTGAAGGGTATTCCCGATAAATTAAAAATACTGGTATAGCAACTATGTTAGGTAAATGACTGACTTATATATTTTATTATAGCAAGGCATGTCAATAAAGTAGAATTTATTTTTTCTGTAGTAGGCCATACCTTCATTCCACTTGATCATATGTCTAAAAGAATTAAAAAAGACCTAAAAAATCTGAAATAATTGCAATGCCCAACAAATATGTAGATGTTTCAAAAAAATATTGCACATCTACTAAACTAGATAAACTCTAAATTTAATTTTATCTACTTTAATGTATCTAATGATTCATATAGACATATTGCTATGAGAGCAATCTCTTACAGTCAACCATAACACCAGTCCAGCCGCGCTTGTTGAATGGCCTGGAATCGTATCCAGGTCCCCGCGGTGCACCACGTCGTCAAGGGCTGTATGGCTTGTGATCAACTCAACGCACCATGGCGATGACAACTCTAATGTATCCTAACAGAGGCGATGACAACTCTAATGTATGCTAACAGAGGCGATGACAACTCTAATGTATGCTAACATTGCCATATTTTTGTACTGTGAATTAGAATTACATTGAATGACCATTTTTATGAAAACATACACTAGACTACATGTGGCTATATTACCTTAATAAAAAATTTGCCTTCTTGTCCAATTTTACTGAAAATAACGTCACTTATTAATATTCTATTACTTTCGAGGTTATATTACCTGCAAGTAATTTACTTTAAATTAAAACACTACAACTTGATTGCTATGAATTCCAAATAAATCTAGAATTGGTTCAAACTTGTGAATTAAAAAATACTTACTTTGTAAACAAACTTGTTTTTATCAACAAAAACGTTTACAGCAACTGGTATTCACTAGTAGCCATCGTTTCCTGGTATTGACACGTATTGAAAGAACACTGAAATAATTCACTTGACCATCTTATCGGTCTGGCCATATCATATTGTTTTTGTTTTAATTACCTCAGTAAAGTACCTTGAGTTACAAATAAAATAATTAAAATAAAAACATGTTACGTTTTCTGCAAAATATATTTATGTACAATTGAAAGTAACAAAATATTGAAAATTTAAAAGAAAACATATCGGGACTTCGGTGGAAATGGATGGCGGTAAAACCTGTAAATAAAAAAGTTAATAAAAAAGTCACAAAAAATAACAGAAGGAAAATTAAATCTAAATTTTAAATTATTTCAAGTACAGTAATAATCAATTGTAATCCCGTTAATAAAACTTTCATGAATTTTAAGTTAATCATTACAGATTTATATAATTTAGGTACAAAAATAAAAAACTTTAGTATTTACAATTTTAAAATAAAGCAATTTGTATTGCCATACTAATTAATGAGAATTAGTATTCGAATAAAAAATAAAAAATATTGCATAATTCCTCAATATTATCTTATAATTCTGCCACTCGACTTTATCAGGCAAATGTCCTACAACCTTTAAACTATATTCAATATAAATGGAGAAATCTGAGAGAAACGAGTATTTCCATTTCTATAAATATATATTTAAATAAGTCCAGCATCATCAAAATTTTACCAGTCAGACTTAATAACCTCCGAGCATAATATATTATACTATTTCTCTGTAAAGACAAGGAAATTGCAAAAGCAAAGAATGAAGTGTATGTGAAGTGTACGGTGTTGATTGCTTAACAGAAAGTACATATTAGAATTAAATTAAAAAATTCCATGCTGGAAATTTTACACTCAAAATTGACCAACATTCGGGTCAACTCACTGTAGTTAGTGATGACGAAATCAAAGCCATCTTTTAATTTAATTGTTATACAACTGTGCAAAGATTGCAGAGAGGTTAAACTTATCCACACACAACCATTGACAATCACTTAAAATACATTGAATTTTGTTAAAGACACATTGAACAAATCAATAATTAGGATATGCAATTCAAATGCAATAAAATTCACCCTTTCTTGAAAGAATCATCAAATGGATCATAGAGAATGAAAAACAACGATCGAAGCGTGATAAACTACCATAAACCACATAGGAAGCTGAACTGCATCAAAAAAATTAAGCTGACAATTTGGTAGGATACAAAGGTGTTGTGTATTTTGGACTGTTCCCAAGGGACCAAATGATCATTTCAGATCGTTTGGTCTGAAGATAGCAACAAAAAGACTCTTACAATTTGATAATTGCAAAATAATCATGTTCAAACATGACATTGCAAAAGTCTGACACATCTATGGTACCTCTTACGGAATTATTGGAGCTTGGTTGGGAAATAATATTGTATCCTCTATACATTCTTAAACAAAGTATCATTGATGTTGAAATATGCAAAGTTCTATGAAAGGCTAAAATTTCACTAATAATGACTTGAAATGACAAATACTTCACTTTTATCCCAATGATAATCAAAAGTTGTATGAGCACAGAATCTAGAATCATCCTGCTAGAAATACGGCCAAAGGTCGTCAAGCAAAGTAAAAAAAATGTAATTTATTAAAGTTTCCATATTAAATAGGGTTTTATTTCTTACTGCAAAATTGAAATTACTTTCTTGGCAGCCAATACAAATGCATACCTCTCATACAGAACAATATTATGATGCAATATTACCATGCAATGAAAGTTATACTAAATTCCATCATGAAATAATCCAATCAACACCATCCAATATGTATAGAAAATATTTCAGAAATATTTCTACTTAAAACATTTATACTAAAATTATATTGGACGGTATATTAAATAACTTCATATATTCTATCGAGAAATGAATATTTTATTATACTCATAACAATAGATCCACAATATTGTTACAAGTGTAAATTCTAAGTGTTATGGAGTTTTGCTTGTATTTCGATGTGTCTAAATTTATAACTTAAAATATACTATATATTATAGCTTATTTTTAACTTATAAATTAATATGTTCCAACATTTTTCTTTCACCATGAAGATATGGAGTTGGCTAAGCAAATGAAAATAAATGAGCTCAGATATAGACACCAGAATTTCCAAAAAATGATTCTGAAATTTATAACTCAATTTTACCTATCCATTCTTTGGTGGTGCAGAAAAAAACTATAAAAAATTTCTCTTCACATTTAATATTATAGCAATTGTATATAATGTGAAAAACTGCTACAAATGAGCTTTTCAAGGAACACAGATAGATAGCTAAAGATTGATCAATCGCCAAACCAAAAAAAATTATAATGTACCGAAAAAACCAGTAAACAAAACTTAATAAACATAGTAGCATTAAGAAAGGGAAAGAATGCAAATGTACAACCACATTTACGAAAAGACCTTCTCTATCCAAGCTGTAAAAATTTTATATCAACTGGAAGTCGTCTGAAAAAATCGGTCCACTCATAACCCCTTAACAAAATGGAATTAAGGAAGCGTGCCCCCTTCCTTAATTCCACTTTCCTTAATATGTTGAGATTTGCACTTAAAGATTTTATTTTTTATTTATATTTTTTTTTCTTTTTCTTTTAACAATCTGCAATCAGTAGTCATACTATAAGCAGATGTTTTGAGTGAATCCATTGACAGGTCGAGCGTGACTGCAGCGAGTCATCTACTCCGTAGTCTTTACTGATCCCCACAGGGCTATAAGATGTCATTCCTTTTTAACCTCTTTATATAATTTCTAGTTTTTAGCTCTGTAGTCAGCTTGTTAGGATGGTTTTCCAGTCTCTCATGGTACTTTTTGGTAAATTTTTGGATTTCCTCCATGACGGTATCCATTTTCAGTTCTTTATGTATTTCAGTGTTCGTGACAAACCAAGGAACACCACTAATTGAGCGTAAGATAGCATTCTGCATCCTCCGTATTATGCTTATGTTTGATTTACAAGTGCTACCCCAGAGTTGAATTCCATAAAGCCACACTGGCTTTAGGATAGCTTCATATATTAAAAGTTTGTTGTCAATACTCAGGTTGCTGTTTCTTCCCATGATCCAGTGAGATTCTTATAGCGGATATTAAATTCATTTCTCTTTGTCTTAATATGTTGTTTCCACGTCAGATGGTGATCAAGATGTAGCCCCAGGTATCTTACATTATCTTGGTGAGGTAGTGTGGTATTCTCAAGATGAACTTCAGGACAGTTACTTTTACGTAGTGTGAACATAACATGAACAGATTTCCTTGCACTCGCCTGTATCCGCCATCTCCGTAGCCATGTGGTTATTACATCAAGACCCTCTTGTAGCATGGCAAGGTCAGCATGGCCTGCTAGTATCGCTGTGTCATCAGCAAATATTGCTGTAGTAATACTTTCAAGCTGAGGTAAGTCTGCACTAAATATTGTATACAAAATAGGTCCCAGGACTGATCTCTGCGGGACTCCGGCAGTTGCTTCGAAAAACCCAGACCTTTACTTGGAAGATTCTTCCCGACAGATAGGATTGAATTAGAGAGTAGTACTGATGAGGTAAGTTGATTTTAATCTTATCGATAGGGTCTGGCACAAGGGGTTACCCCTTGTGCCAGACCCTATCGAACACCTGTTGAATGTCCAGGAACGCAGAGGTGCAGTACAGTTTTTCTTCCAAGCATTTTCTTATTTTACCACAGACTATGTGAACTTGTTCAGTGGTAGAGTGATCTTGCCTAAAGCCGAATTGATGGTCCGGGATAACTTTTGCACTATCCAAGATTGGTAGCATTCTGCACATCAGGAGTTTTTCAAAGACCTTTCAAAGGATTGGCAAAAGACGATACTCTATACGAGGATACTTCATTGGGTGGTTTACCCATCTTGTATATCATAATCACACGGGATACTTTCCATAATGTCGGGAAGTACTGAGTTCTCATGGCATTAAATAGTGAAGTCAGAAACACTATAACTTTTCTAGGTACCTGCTTTAGTATTTCTTTGGTAATTAGGTTATATCTGGGAGCTTTTTTGTCATGTAGATTAGAAATAACTCTCCAGACTTCTCGTACTGTAATAGGGTGTGGAGGTGGTGACATTTGGAAATCTTGTTGTTAACACATTATTAATCAATGTCTCACTTTGTAGGTCTATGCCTGGATTTGGTAAAACAACTTTTTCTAAGTGCTGAGCAAAAGCAAGTTGATCTTCCAAGGTTTTATTGTTCCATTTGTATAAAATGTCTTTCAGGTCTCTGGATGCTGTGTTAAATACAGTTTTGTCTGCAGAAAGCCTACTCTGATGCCAAATTCGACGGAGTCTTCGTTTGTTGAGTAGGGCTTTTTTGATATTCAGCAGATAATTGATATGCTTTTCTTTTGTTTTTTGCACCGGAGTATGGATCCAATAAGCTTCCTGAACAAGTGTTGTAATATACTTAGTAGCCTCTTCTATGTTGTCCTGAGTTTTTAACGGGACATTAAGCTGTATACAGCTATCAATGTACTCTCTAAGTAATGTATGGAAATCACCCTTCAGTACAAAAAAGTCGAGGAGATCTGAGATTTTATTCTCGTCTGTTGGCCAATATGTAGGTTCACAGGTGGATGAAACCAGTAAGTTGTTTTTGTCTACAGTCATTTTCAGCTACCTGCCTCGTGTTGTAGTAAGTCTGGAGCCCCAGCACATATGCTTAGTGTTCCAATCGCCGCCGGCAACAGAACAATTTCCAAGCTGATTGAAATATCGGGTGAACATATGTTCTTTTATTTTATGTTTTGGGGGGCAATATATTGCCGAGATATTAACATAGCCTGTTCTATCGTTCACAGCAATCGTTGTTGCTTCTAAATACTCAGTTTTATAACACGGCATTATGTGATGTTTGATTTTCTTGTTAATTATGACTGCCGTTCCAGCATGTCCAGTGCCATCTGGATGATTAGTCATGTAACATAAATGTTCCTTGAATTTGATGCTTGAATTATAGGTATAATGTGTCTCAGAGACCAGGAGAATATCAATTTTCTCTTCTGTCATAAAGGGCTCAACTTCTTGTTTGTTGGGGGCTAGTCCGTTAATGTTCCAAGTGGCTATTCTGTAGGCATTTATTTTGTAAGTCGGTCAACTAGCTTGGTTATGAGTCCCATCAGGGAACTCATTTGTTGAAGGATCATGTCGAACTTGTTGACTTGTTATATTAGTAGTTCTTCTAAACTGATGGTTTCATGTAGTTTTCTTTGCTTATTAACTGAAGGACAAACAACCGGAGTTGTTTGTCGTTTTCTTTACTAGTGCTGGGATATGTTTTTGATTGGTTGATGGTATTTTTCATACCAAGTTCCTTTCTGTGCACCTCTTCATTTGTATCATCTGTTACCGTTTCGGATGGTTTAATTTCTCTAGAGGCCTTGCCTTTGTTTCTTCTGGCGAGTATTTCTTTATACACTCCAGCAAACTACAGAGAATGTGCCTCTATAGTTTGCTGGATGTGGTCCTTTGCAGAGTACACAGGTTGCGGGTGTGTTACGGTCTGTTTTTGGACAATCAGATGTCTTATAAGACTGCCTACATTTGACACATCTATACGGGCGCATGCAGTAGTTTTTTGAATGGCCGTACTGCTGGCATCATTGACATTGGACCACGGTTTTACGTCGCTTGGAGTCTTCTATAATTACAGCTTGATGGTTAATATATTTCAGCTCCTTAACAGCCTTATTTTGAGGTCCAGGTAGCAAGTTGACAAAAAAGGCGAATGTTGGTTTTTTATCAGGGCCATATTTCACAGTAATTATCTCCCCTGATACTATGTTACCTGTTTGTTCAATGTCAGCTCTTATTTCCTGCATGGGTGTGGAGTGATGTAGGTTTCTTATTACTACTCGATAACATCTTTCCTCCTTTCTATTAAAAGTGTGTCCTATCAGGCTTTCCTCTCGGACGATTTACAGAATGGTCTTATAAGTCTTGATCTCAACGCAATGTATTCTCAGAAGATTCTTATTGACTATCTTATATGTGTACTGGTTTCCTTTAGTAGCAGTTTCCAAAAAATCTGTCAGCTTGTTGACATCATTAATGCCATATAATATGATAGGTGGAGTTTTGTTTGTCTTCTGTTCATTTGGTTCTGATCTTTCCCTCTGGTCTAAGGGAAGTGTGCTAAACCTGTTGCTAGTTTCTACCTTATCAGGTGAGGGTGATTCTGCAAATTGTTTGCGTTTATTTCTTGTAGTTGGCACCTTTGCCATTCGGGTGGTTGGATTTCAGAATTTTGAGGGCTGGACATTTTAACGACTTCTTGGGTATTAGAGATTTTGGGCAAGACTTCTAAATCAGTTTTACTACCTAGCGATGCACTTCCAGGTCTGTTTGTAAACAAAGACGGATGAAACGCCTGTTGTACAAATCTACGTTTTTCAGTAGCATTTACAGGTATGGGAGTGTGGTCATCTACTTCTGCAGTATCTTCGACTAAATAATTGACTCCATTGTTGTTCCCACGAGTAGGGTCGATAAGACAGGTCACACATGAGGTGACCTGTCTTATGATTCTCATGTGAAGGCACTATACAACAATGTTAGCCAGGTCCATCGAGGTTGGCGCTTAGAACTGATATCTCATCAGCCATTCATCCTTTTAGCACATTTCCCACTGTAGGATTGGGGTTATATGTTTATAGAGGTTAACTCCCTCTTGGCCCGGCGGCAAAGTCAAGGCCCCCATTCTTGCAGATTGCAAGTTTACGGGGTAGGGGATCATTTCCTATCTCCTTAGTTGAAGCGTTAGCTTAGTCAGGTTAGTTAACCGCCGCCTGAGACTCAGCGCTGTTACTTGTTTGGCACCATCCAGGGGACACGTGTAGGGTGGGTCTCGGAATAGATGGTAAATCCTATGGACGCAAGAAACTCCATCCCTCAATTTACATTTAGCTTGTTTTTTTTACTTGTTTTTTATTGTTTATTTTTATATTTTGTTTTTGCTTCTTATCAATATTTTGATTTGTAAATCTTGTAAGAGAATACAAATATCCCTTACAGTCTTCCATATTACTGAATACTCATAATTAAGCATTGTGGTTGACTGGAATAGATTGCTCTTGTAGCAATAAGTTAAGTATCTGTATATGTAATTACATATGTTTATTAAAATTCGAAATAAATTAATTAATATACTAACAGAATTATGATCAATAAAATTGTCATATATTTCATCCCATTCTCGCGATCCACTATTCCAATTTTAACTAAAGGTTATATGTGATGCAGTGTACATATAACAGGCACCATACAACATTATCACACTGTTACAGAGCAATGTAGTGTTTAACAAATATTTTGATTTCCATATTAATTAAGTGATATGAGCATTATTTCACAAAATATAAACTATGTTAATTATTCAGTGTTTTTCTTATTTTTCCATAGAAATTCTATTTATGATAGTGAATCTTTTAAACCTAATTATAATTAAGAAAATATTAAAAATGAAAAGTATCTTCTTATTGAAAAATTAATTATTTTTTCGTAATAAAGACTTCAAAAAAAACTGGTATAAATTTTTTTCAGCCTTGTATTATTTAAAGGAATCCGAACAAAAGTCTTACTATACCGATTAACCGACACTCAGTATAGTGAATATCTTGCTTTGTATTGAATATATTCAATGAAACTTCAAGTTTATAGTCTTTGGAGCACTAACAAGTGCTGTGTCTTCAGTCTTTAGTCTGCAAAGCATTTCTGAGAAGTTTATGCTTGTGGATCTCTTAAAGCTATCGAAAACTTCAGTTTATCTAGATAAAGTGATATATTTATTATCAAGAACTAGTAAGTTTTTTACTTGAGAAATAGAATACTCTTTAATAAAATAGATCTTCATTACATTCATAGTCTTAAATGTACAAGTTATCTTTGACTCCCCAATTAGAAGAAGTTAAAGTCTCCCAGTTTCGTTATAACAAAGAGCAATAGTTATAATCTCTTTATGAACTTATAAAAACTGTAGACTTAATAAACATATCATAACAACATGTGCCTTACAAATCATTTCCCGAGTTGAGTAGCCAAGTAAACCAAGAGGTTGGTAAAATCCAGGTTATTTAAGAAGGTAATTATTGTGATTTAGGGTAAGACAAAACATATTCATGGAATATTCTAATTAACCCCAAACTGTCATAATACAGAATGACATGTAATCAACAAATGCCATAAAAAAAAGAGAACAGCATACGTACATAATGAACAACCACACATAATGAAACAATCACATGTACCTTTACGTTGCAGTAATTGAACGAACATAAACCAGATTGCACAAACCTGGACATTAGCCAAGCTCGTTCACAGAGCCAGTGAAGACAATAGTATCCTGATACAAAATGTAGTACAAGAAAGGGCGATTAATGTGAAATTCTTCAACAGGATTGAAATCAATGACGTCTGATGTGGGCACAGCAATAAGGGCTAGAAAAAAGAATTTGATACATAAAAAAATGCTGAAATGGGTAAGTTCAACATTCAATTACTAATAAAAGTAGCCAAAGGCTCACAGGAATGATATAACTGTGTAAGTTTTGAAGAAACAGCATACATTTCGTAAATATCCAATGAATTAAAATAAGTTTCAAAATAGTGGATATTCAAAAAATGTATTATCAATGCTATTCATGCAGTTTACACTCATGAATATCACACATCATTTCTTTTGAAGTTAACTTACAATTGTCTTCAACGTCTTTACCGACAAGGTATCTTCATAATTTTTATTCAATTTGAAAACACTCAAACTTTATTTTGAAATATCTATCATCTATGATAATATGAGCGCAACGGATAAATGACACCATAAAAATAACAAAATTGAGAAAAACATTTAAAAATTTACAATAACATAGAACTGATAAGAAAACACAAGTACTATATTACTTAAAGTTCCTAATAACTAATAAAATAATATAAATATTTCCTTACTTACAACCCCAAGTACCCTTATTAAATTTCCCAGATGACAATGAACGTCTTTGAAAAAAAAATTTAATATAGAAAAAATAAGATTTTTTACTTATATAAAAAATAATGTAGTCACAAAAAGCAACATCTTGTTAATTAATTTGATGTTTCTTTTCACAAATTGAGTCTGTTTTAGGAGCAATTTTGGTCAATTTCAGTCTTATTTCTGATTGAGCATTAAGTAGATTTCTGTATTTTATTTTTATCACGACCAGGTATGAAAACCCACTCTCACATAAGTAGGCTGTTGTGAAGGGCAAAAGAAAATTTACCACTTTGCGTGTTAGTTCAGGATATTCTTGCTGCTCAAAAATCAATAAAAGACATCTTCTAAAAAAATGTGCACTACCCGTGTCTCAGCAAAATATTGAACGGACATGCTTTTATTTAATTTATTATTTTAATAACATTTTCTTACATACCAGTGCTTCTGTGTGCAACACACAATGCGTTCTTTTGACCTCAAGATCAACATTTTTAATACTGGTAATGATTCCAAATACCATTCCTCTCAAAACTTTGGCATCATCAGTCGATATACAAGCACATTTTATCCGATCTATACTATGTCCTTCAAAAATAGCATTGATGATGTAGAGAATATCTTCTCCTCGCGTTATCGATTTCAAGGTCTTGCAAAACAGAAAATCTTGTCCAGAAATATTTTTATACACATATCTAACAAAACCAACTAAATAAGAAAGTTCACTAACATCTGTTTATTCATTAATTTGAATTGCATAATAATTGTTTTATGATTATTGTGCTATATGATTCTCAATATTGTGTACAGTGTTGTGAATTCACCGCGTGATTGTATCATTCAAAAGAGGTATTTTATCCAACAATTTTGAGGTTTTGTCTCCCAGTAAGTCCCAGGACCACATCTTCTACAATTAATTCTGGTAAAATTAATTCTTTAGCAATATGCTTTTCTGGTCTTTGTGATTTTATATTCAATAAGGAAAGACATAAAATATTCAGAGATGAAAGTTATGGTGTTTTCATAGTTTTTTTAAGAGTAAGAAAAGGGAAGCCCTTTCCTTATAACAAAATAATCTAAAGGCTTGTCTACGTACTGCTGATATTTTACCTCCGAATGTCTTTGTAGCAGTAATGTGTCAAGTCAAGATCATCAAGATATTGAGGCTCTCATCTTCAGATTTTTCTTTGCACGTAAATTCAATTTTCAGATAGTCATCACATTTCCTTTTTTTTGCCAATGGAATTATGTTCTTTTTCTGGTTCACTCATCTCTGCAGAAGTTTTGTTTTAAATGGAACTTTCAGTAGAAGTATGTGCAATTTCGGTCCACATACTTTTCACAGTTTGCAATCTGGATGACAGAGTTTGAGTGTCTGGACATTTTCTGCATAAGTATCCTGTATTTAACCACTGATTCAAATTTTACTACTAGTATTTGAATGAAATTACCTAATTATGTTATTGCCAGCCGCACAAAAAGAATATAAATGAGTCTTATATTAGGATAATATATTTTCTTAATTATATCAAACAAACAATGAGCATGTAAGTACATAACACGCTTAATGCCCAGTGGTGGGCCAAACAAGCAATTCGCAGGTATATAAGTAATGCAATTCACACTCGGGCGGGCCAAATCTCCACAATCCGCGCACCCTGCATCACACGAACCTTGTTGCAGCCCAAGCGAGCAGGCATGAGTACTAATTAGTAATGAAACCCAAGAGTCGCACACAACAAAAACATGACTAATGGCTACATTAATTTTGTGCTTGACAGTCCAATCAGTAATAGAAAAAATGTCCTACAATCACTAGTGAACCTGGGGATTTGCATACCCCACTTTGAGAAACCCTGCTTTAACCCTTTTTAATAGGATAAATCAGAATTATAGGCTTAAAATTATTCGAAGCAATATTTCATTGTGCCATCGTTTGGAGTGTATATAATATATGGGCGAATATTAAATGTGTTGGTGGAAACAACATCAAAAGACACTTAATTTTCATATACATAATTAAAAAAAAACAAATAGAAGATTTTATGACCAAAAGTACTGTTATCTAAGTAATAGTATTCATTGACTTCTTAGTAAATTTGAAATAGACTTGCGTATTTTAGAAAACTTGTATATTCTAAAAATCTACATATTGCTTTCCACTTTCTGGATGAGTTTTTTCAGCTGATGCAAAATTCCTGACTTTTGCTTTGAGGTAATTCACCAGAAAATAATAATTTCAAGTGAGATCAGAGCTTTTTGTGGGGCCATTCAATGTCTTGTCTTTGTAAGATGAGCCTTCTGAAAAATGATTCTTTCACCGTGTCTTTGGACTCAATTACAGTATAAAAGTTGATTCCACTCTGTTTGAAAGGAAGTACTTGAGTTATATCTTTCTAATTCTTGTAAAACTGAGATCAAGAACTTTGTCAGCATCTGGCATCTCCAATCTCATTGTCATCGCACAGTCTCTTTCCCCTCAAAAAATTCACCTAACAATGTCTATTACTAATATTTCCTAATACCTCATAAATTACGCTCACATTTTTATAATCACAGTATAACAGTCATCGATTTATTGTTTATTGTAACAGGTATGAACAGAGAAAACACCATCCACTCTCATAAATAGCTTCATGGTGAATAAAATTTCATTAAATCTTATTCTAAAAATATACCCCATCCACCCCACATACCTCCATGCACCCACGCATATTCAAAATTTTTAATGAACGAACTATTAAAACAATTAATGTCCACTGGCATAAATTTTGCTCAAATCAACTGATATTGATAAAGTCACAATCATATTTTGACAAGTGAAAGTTTCTATAACTTTAGTTCAGGAATACCATTAGTTTTAACTCATCACTCATCATCTCAGGTCTATGTAAATAATAGGATTACATTTGAAAATAAATCTGTCAGTATATGTATCAATACATTGATACTTCCAGTGAACAAGATGATGTCACCACGCATTAGACAGGGGAATGCACAGTCGACAACAAATTGCACAACCAGTCCAGTGAGGCTGGCAGTTTTAGTTATTTCGACTATTGCAATTTGGTGAAAAAAACAATAAAAAACAAGGACTACAACATGTGGGTAATTCTATTTATTTGGATCTGCTAGAAAATAAAAGTAACAATCAAAAAATCATCATGAAACATCAAAGGAATAGGTACTTAGAATACACATCAATGAAAAATGGTAAAATCGCTTTTTGCTTCTTATATGAAACAAGCAGTCATAAAAGAAAGAAATATGAAAGATTAATCAAAAACTATCAAAATAAACACATTCTCTTCTCACAATATAGAATAAATTTTCCCATATAGACATGACTTACTATTGATTTGGCAATGGTGTAATATGGCCTATAATTCAAAGTGTTATACAGGAACAATCAGTCATAAGCTAATATATTCCTAGAGGTGTTTACTGTGACTTCATCAAAAACAGAAATACCATTGTTAAGGCAAAAGTGTTTTTTTTTATGTCTGACGAAAATATCTGGCTTCATTATACTCTTACTCCTATTTAACCTTCCATATACCTGGTCAAATCTATCAAGTTCCGAGGAACTTGTATGCATTAAAATATTCAAAACCATAAATGAAAACGAATTGCAGCTGTATATAGCGAAAAGACACATTTTAAACTATTACCTGCTTCACATTAATCAACGCCAGATACTCTTATGGGGAGTATGTGTCAAAATTTACCAGGATCTCTCCGATGGATGGGACCAGGACCAGATGAACCACATAGTAAGTTTGTTGCCATATTAATTATTTAAAATTGATTATATTTGCTTTATTTTTATTTTATTGACATTTCTATGCTTTGTTTTAATTTTATTTTAATAAATAAGAAACCATGAAAAGAACTTATAAGCATGGAATCAATTTAAAAAAAATTAAGATTATTCAATCCAGAACAAAATTTAAAATGGAGAAGATAAAGCTTGAAAGGACTAATTTTAGGGAAAAGATAAAAAATACCTCTGGAATAAGGGGTTTATCCATAATACATCAAGACCAAAAAATCAGACTTCCAGTCATATCAAGGGACTGAAAAAGTTCATGATAGTAGAAATAAAGAAAAACATTCAGTTATCGCCTTTATAACAGAGCAGAATCTGTTATATGTGTCATGAATAAATTGCATGGGACCTACAACATGTTATGAAATTCAAACTAATGCATTGACTTTATTTTATTCAATTATCTGTGCCTTGAACTAGCAAATGATGTATGTAGAGAATGTTTAATTTGGTAAGCAACTGAAAAAGAATCATACCTCTGATTTGAGTTAGACTAAAAATAGGCATCATAATGGCAAGGAGAAATTTATTTAGCTAGTACCCGGTTTTGACTCAGCAATATTGGTATCCCGTCAAAGATAATAATTACTTCAAAAGCTGTCTATATGAAACTTTCTTAAAAGATTTATATGCACGCAGGTGTCAACAAAGCTGTCTTCTTTCACTGTATTTTGATCAGTAATTTTTGGAGGCATAGAATAAATAATAGAAAACTGGGATAGAATGGGTATTGTCAGAGATCTAGAGAATATAGACTGTATCGCCAATGTCTGTCTGCTTAACCATAAGTATGTGGATTTAAAACCCAATGGATTTAAAACCGACGTCACATGTGAAAAACTTCAGAAAAGTTAACACTAAAACTATTAAGCATACAATTAGTGCTAGACAATTCTCGCCAAGATATAGATTTTGTGCTAGAGAAAAAACAACTGAAGAAAACATTGTTACACAAATCACCAGAGCCCAGGAAATCTTCGCACAATGCTACTCTGTGTAGAAGTCATAGCAACTGACGTGAAGGGTGCAGGTCAGAATATAAAATCAATTATTAAAAATATCCTACATCACAAGTATATAATCTGAAAAGCTACACGCGACTCCGAGTCTTTGTCAATCCTGCTTTAGATATATTCTTCAAACATTTTAATCCAAGTACTGACAGAAGCAAAGAGTATCAACAAAGCTTGGTGCTAAGGATAGATTAAGATAAAAAAATAAAAAAGGCAAGCGGAACCAGCTTTTTTTCGTAGAACAGTGTCTTTTATATTCAAAAATACTACATGTATATAAAATAAATTGAAAAATTTGATGTAAAAGAATAGAAAACATTTATAAGCATAAGTGAAAAAAATTGCTAGATGGAATTTAAGAAGAATCAGTGGCGAAGGTGACGCACCGAAATAATATGTAGTTTTAATTTTGAAAACTGAATATAAAAATTACAATTAATTTCTAAATCTATTCACAGGTAAAAGTAGTAAAATTATTATTCAAACAGAATAAAATTGTTTGTAATATCAGATCACACACCATGTCGATAAAACTATGTTTAACTGCGAAAGTACTGATTTGATTGTAATGAAATTTTTTACATAAATAAGAAATGTAGTTATAACCTAGTCAAGGCATTTTTTACCTTAAATATGTAGTGTAAAAAATAATGAAGAAGACAAAAAGAAAAATCCACATTTCTATAAGAAAAAAGACTTATAAAGAAATTTTTTTTATAAAATGCAATTTTAGTTATTTCCGTAAATATATATAAACAATAATAATACATAACCGTAAATAAAAAATCACACATTTTAATAAAATTTATGTTATCGCTAACTTTTTGGTGAGCCAAAAACTTAAAGATAGCCACCCCACGGGAACAAAAATCACAGCAATAAAAATAACTGTACGCCATAGACGAATTTATGACCACCCAATTCAATATTTTGTTCTGTTTTTTTATGATATTAAATGTCCATATATTAATTTCATTTCAACCGAAATATATACGTTTGAATGGTACAAACATAAATGTTGCTTATAAACAATGTTTCTTAAAAACATCATTTTAAAAGCAAGTAAATTGTTTGAATTGTAGGAAACCGTAACACCTGAAGAGAGATTTTCAGCTTGGAAGTACAAGTTGTTTTTGTGTATTGTGAAACTATCACGGCTGTAATAGTGGATCACACAATTCTAAAAATTTTCGAGGAATTTGTGGGAAGCACTAAACAAACAAAATTATATATGGTGAAGGGCAGAATGAGAGACAAAGCAAAGAAAGGTTAAATAATTTGAATACTAGATAGTGGATGTGCAAACAATATTTTAAATACTGATGACTATTTTTATTGAAATATTATGTTGAAAAAGCCATTAAAGCATGATAACATTTCAACTTCCTCACATATTTAAAGTAGCAGATCAAAAGTGATCACAGCCAGCCAAGAGAGAAGATCTATGCCAATCATTTTACCATTTCAAAAGGAAGTTTAGCAAAAATTTACAATTCTGATAGAAGGCTAGTACCTATAACTAAAAAAGATGATGGATTATGCAATATAACAATTTTTATTGCAAGGACGAACAACGTAAAAAATATATTAAGAACAAAAAAACTATCTCCTACATCAGATTAGATTAAATTACATTACAGGAAATGTGCAGAAAATAAAAACATAACCAATATTTTAAAAATACTAGATGAAAAGGAGATTTAAAATTGAACACACATCTGAAGGAGACCCATAGAACTGTAGGATATAATTACAAAAAATAATTTTTGAATTACACCAATGACCACAGCAAATTAGCAAAAGTTTATTGTAACCAGTCAAAAGACAGAGTATTTTAATGTTTTGTGGAATATGTGATTGAACGGCAGAATTTAACAGTGAAAATGATTAAGGAATTGATGTGTGATAATAGAATAGAGCACATGAATACTAAAAACTATTCATTCGCTAGAGAAAGGAGTATCATGCCAAAATCATGTCTCGTGACAGATACAATAAAGCAATAACGGACATAGTAAGATGTCTTTGGACACAAGCAAAAGTTGATAGATATGTATGGACAGAAATAATAAAAACAATTATTAAAAGAATAGAACATTGCCAAGTAGTGTTGAGAGACAGACACTATATGAGATATTCTTCAGAAAAGGAACCTTCTGTAAATAATTTACGAACGTATGGCAGTAGAATATAAATGAAAATACCAAAAAAAAAGGCGGAGACCGTGGAACAATAAAGATGAATCAGAGTTTTTGTTTGACCAACATCCAAAAGGCAAATTAAACATCCAGTCCAATTTGATAAAGATGTTGATCACTACTGTATATATATTTATTATTGTGATGCTATGATTCCAAATACGCTTCAAGAAGCAACAATCTATGACAAGATCGAACAATGGAGAGATGCAATGAATTATGAAAGAAAAGAAAAACTGTAATTGTTGAAAATATACTTGAATGCTAGTTAAGTAGATTGAAGCATAAAAAGGTTCTAGATGTCTAGATGGTGTGCAAAAAAAATCTGATGGTGTTAATTAGTTTAGTCAAAGTTACAGGTTAGAGGTTTTTTCTTGCTAAAATTCAGACTTTAAAATGATTGTAATCGTCAAACCAGTTTAGATATGGAAGTTAAAACATTTTTTTTTAAATGGCAAAATATAAACGAAAGTTTATATAAAGCATAAACTTGCCTATGAAGAAGGTGCTAATAGAGTTTATATATTAATCAAATTATTGTACGATTTAAAAGAAAATGTTCGGTCTTGGTATGAATGTTTTAAAAATAATAAGTCTTGGCTTTCATAAACGTAAATATGGTTATTATCTCCATGGAAAGGTAGAAAATAACTTAACCATATATTTTATTATTTGTTGATGATCTCTTGATTTTTTCAAGAAGCAATTGTTGAAATTAAAATTAAACTACCTAATAAAATTATAATATATGGGTTAGGTCAAAGAGTTTAATCGAAATTTATATTGAATAAGATTGTGTCAGAAAATATAATCCTATTAATATTTATTATTTAACATTCTCATTTACATCAAGGTATATTATTTTATTTGGTGCCCTTTTGGCATATTAGCTCTGATATAAAACCAGACTTAACTTTCAGTGTCAATTTTGTAAGTAAATTTCAAAATTCAGACACATTTTAAATATGCATCATGAATTCTATATTAGTTGTATTTAAGTAAATATCTTAAGTATCATATTACCTAAATCATAAAGCTAACATTATGGATTTTTAGTGGAAGCCAACAGAGTACGGCATTTTGTAAATAGGATTTGTTTTTAAATTGTTGTGTTACGTATCAAAAATTAAATAAACGAAAGAGTGTAATTAAATTGTCCACATTTCCTGAAGATATACTATTATCGGAAGCTGTAACAGATAAATTTTCTACGTAGTACCCTAATGATGAGTCATGAATTCTATATTACTTGTATTTTACTAAATATCTTAAGTTATCATATTATCTAAATCATAAAGCTAACATTATGGATTTTTAGTGGAAGCCAACAGAGCACGGCATTTTGTAAATAGGATTTGTTTTTAAATTGTGTTATGTATCAAAAATAAAAAAAACGATAGAGTGTAACTAAATTGTCCACATTTGCTGAAAATATACCATTATCGGAAGCTGTTACATAGATAAATTTTCTACGTAGTACCCTAATGATGCGTCATGAATTCTATATTATTTATATTTTATATATTACTTGTATTTTTAAAAAGTGCTAAAATCTGCTAAATTCTATATTACTTGTATTTAAAAAAGTGCTAAAATCTTAAGTTATCATATTATCTAAATCATAAAGCTAACGTTATGGATTTATAGTGGAAGCCAAAAGAGTACGGCATTTTGTAAACAGGATTTGTTTTTCAATTCTGTTATGTATCAAAAATTAAATAAACAAAAGAGTGTAACTAAATTGTCCACATTTGCTGAAGATATGCCATTATCGGAAGCTGTAACATAGGTAAATTTTCTAAGTAGTACTTTAATGATGCATCATGATGCACTTTAAAGATACTTTCATAAGAATTAGTAATATTAATATTGAATAAGATGTATGATGATAATTCAAAAGTTTTAGCAATTGAAAAGTATGTTAATTTTACAATAAATTCAAAACAAATTGAGTTGCATTACAATCATATTCATGAAACTATAAGAATGGAATTATTGAAATTGTTTTATTATATAATTCATATAATAATATTGCTGATATTTTTACCAAATCTTCAAATATGTTTAATTCATAGAAATAAAAAGTTTCAAGAAATCAGGCTTTCATAATTTTTTTTTTATTATTAGTAATGCATGTTTAGTTGATAAATATAAATAAAAATTCTTAATTTATTATAGCACATTTATATTCATGGTAGAATTAAATATGCTTAATTTAGTGACAATAGCGCTTCCTTTTGATACGTACATAACTTGCCTCGGTAGCAATATAGTCTAAATAAGAGGGACTGGTTGAAAAATGTTTCAATTAAACAATAGTCTAAATAAAAGAAACTAAAGTTTATTTTATTTAGATTAACTCAAATAATTACTTTTTTCTAATTGTGTACAAAAATTTTATAATAGACTCCACAGAACTTAATAGTTATCCATAATTGTAATCTTTATCATTAATAGCAGAGAATTTCATGCTACAGAGTTTATCATTTTGTCACATATTTAAAAGTAAACCTATGCAAATTATAATTTATGTAAACCAAAAACCAGAAAAAAAAAGGGAAAGTTAATTTGTGTTATGTTAATTTTAGTTAATTTAAGTTAATTTAAGTATGTCTCTTCTTACAGAAATCATTTAAGTGAATTTGTTAAGTCTGACTATACAAAGAGCCTTATGCAACTAAATATTATAAAAATGAAATGCCACATGCTTGCCAAATGTCAACAAATTACATATTAAATAAGCATTTTCAAATTGTGTAACAAATTACAATTGTAAACATGGACAAAAAAACTTGAAACGTCATCATGTCATTGCCACCAACAGATAACCATATTAAATAGCGAGCAGAGCTCATAAATCAATCAGAAAATCAACTGATCAGTCTTCAGGTTTCCAGTGCAGCGACATTCCAAGTTCCTTTTGGTATGGGTCAATTAAAATGTGTTATATGTAAGAAGAACCCAACTTACCGGTGGAAGCTGCTGCCTCAGTTCCATCCTCAGTTACCTCTATGAAGGTTTTCTGCAGAGCCTTCGAAACAGAGAGATTTTCTGGGGGAGTCAGCTTAGTCAGTTCAGCTTCTCCTTTGGTAAATGTACGGTTGATGCCGACCTACAAATTTACAAGAAAATGTAAGTTAATAAAATGGAAAAATTATTTTTTGATGCCAATTTAAACATTATTCTTCTTGCGTCAGAGCACCACTCCACTATGCCTTAATTCCATTTTCCTTATTCCATTTATATAAAGAACAAATAAAACATGTACATTTGAAAGATAATGCAAACCCCAGTAATATAAATTTGACATTATGTTTTTTCATATTTAAATATGCCAATTTCAACTGTCACCTACGATCCTGATGACAATTGAACATCTGAATAAAAAAATAAGGAAATAAAATACTTAACACCACCACATAGCCATCAACTACCTTTGGTCTCTTTTAACTGCCATGAAATTCCATCAAGTAAGTGCCTGAAACCTTTTATAACTCAAGACAAAATCCTGAATGCGGTACAGTAAGGTAGATATATAGTTACGCATCATCTTTTACTTCTATATTCTATAGCTACATAACCAGAGTCGGAATTAAAATTATGCTATAATTTCAAAAGCTAAACACCAAAAAAAATTGTTCAGCAATCAGAATGTGCAGAGTTAAAATACAACACACGTCATAAAATTAAAATAAATGGCCAACTTCAAGTAATTGTATGTTCAAGACAGTGTAGTGTAATCGCATAAATTGAATTCCATAAACAATATTTATGTAGTGTGTATATTAAGTGTATGAAAGAGATAGAACCTCCTCTTTATAATTTAATTGTTTGTAATATATAATGTATCGTGTTGTCATGGAATTTGCATATCATGTGACAAATTTATTGGCATGCATAGCTTTGCATAACTGCAATAAGTTTAATTTTTCTGCTTAAGTCAATAATATACCCTTCATTTACTATAATAACCTTTGTGTTAATATATTTTATGTCTTAATATACTTAGCAACTTAAAAAAGTGCTAAAATACACGAAGGTAAATAAAATTTTAGACAATGCAACTCCTCAATAATTGTACTTTTTTGTAGAAGATTATTCAAACTTGCCTTTGGCAGGAAATTCTTCAAATTGATAGTAGTCTCGATCCTGAATTTGGGAATTTTGACATTAACCTTCTCATTCTGCATCTGGGTAAGAACAGCCTGCATGTTGACATCAGAAACTAGCTTAGCCTGAAGAGCAGGGAGACCCTCATCTTTGTCAGGTAACACAAACAACATTGACATTTCATATCCCTCATATGGCAATTCTAGAAACTAGGCAGAGAAAAATATTAAGACAAATATTTTTAAGATTATTTAAATTACTTAAGATTTTATAACTAAAATAGTTACGATAATTTTTAGTATTCTGTTATTCATAAAATAAACTGCATGCCAAAATTGCATTTCCAAAAATGAAAAGTCCCTGCAGGGTCTAGCAAGATAAGCTTCTAGAAATAGTCCCAATGGCTAATTTTGGAAATCATATATATTGTGACATTGGCTCATAATGAGAATAAAAAATATATAGTCTTTAACCCTTAATTTTGTGTCTTGAGCTGTCTTTAGTGAATACTCCACAGAGATTACACCATAAAAATTGGTATTTTTCAAATTCAATTCCCTCAAAAACTATAAAAGCTAAAAAGATAAAACAAACATCATTTTTAGAAGGTATTTAAAAAATGTATAACTTTTCAATTTTTCCATAAAAATTATATGTAAATATTTTATTTTATATTTTTACTTTAGATACTTAAGTACTTACAACAACAAAAAGTACGTAATATTCATATTGTTTACTTAGACCACTTAAAGTTGCAGCACGATCAAAAGTGTATATTTTGAGTAATATATAAAGTACTTAAACCAGATATTGCTTAAAATTGTTTTTTAGACTGTTGATTATATTATTAATACACAATAGTGCACTTCCTGTGTAATCCTAATAGTTTATGATAGAGTGTTTAAAAGCCATAAATCTATCACGGTACTTTCTCTTTTCCTTTTCTACTCAGAGACGTAAATGGTTGACTGTGGCCAATTACCCAGAATCCACATCAAGAAAAATCAAGAATCGCCCACGTGTTGGAAAACTGTCAAATAAATATAAACTCCAATATGTATTTTACAAACTACCAACAATGGCAAACAAACAAAAGGTAAGATAAATTCAAAAATTTTTTGACATTAATTGAAAAAGTAACTGGCCACGAAATTATTCTAAGTAGAGATTCACCATTAACGCTTATCTCCAACAGAAATAACTATGACATTGTATTAAAAATTGTGACACTATAGGTTTGAAGGATGATCTAAAGACGGGGACAAAAATAATTTTATTGATTGATCCAGCAATTTATGTTCTTGATGAGGAAGCTCAGACCGCAAAAGAGATCTGGAATAATTTGGTATGTGCGTTCTACGATTCAGGATTAACACTTCGAGTGGGTTCACTTATGGAACTCTATATGACAATTGTCAAAATATAGAAGATTACGTCAGCAGAATAATGACCAAAGTAACTATAGAACGGGGCTGGACTGGTGTTACGGTTGGCTGTAAGAGATTGCTGTTGTAGCAATAAATCTGCCATATGTATCAATTAGATACATTAAGGTAGATAAATAAACTATCATCAGAAGTTTAGAAACATAGTGGCTGTCTGCTTTATTTGCTGTTACTTATCAATCTTGGCAAATCTTAATATTCGTCAGCATCTTAATATTCGTTGTGTAAACAAGTTCACGCTTCTGTATGCATTTCTTATTATAAAACTTACTTTCACTTTATTGTGATTGTAATAAGTGATTTAAAAAGTGTTTATCTTATTGACTATTAGTTGTTCACTTACAAACTGCCACCAAGAAATAAGGAACATAACAAAGTAAGAGCCTCCAAATAAAATAACCAATATATAATAACTTTGTAATACAATAAGTTTGTGGATAACTTTAATGAAAATTAAAAATAATAAGGTCATTTAAGCTATATAATGGAGTGAGTGCTTTATATAGTATTGTAGCAAGTATGGACCTTCCAGTCCGTATGTTTATTGTCCGTATGTTATATATAAGGATTTGAAATGAATTTTTCTGCAAAGAACAAAATGAACATTCAATTCAATAGAAACAAAAGGTATTGTTCCTATAGAATTGAATCAGTTCTCGAGTAAGGCAGGTAACTATGTAAATTTGGCTTATAATCTTGCTGTTAATACCAATCATACTTTAGATGAAAATCTTGAAATGATTAATGAATAAATTAAATTATTTCAAGCCAATAGAAAAACATACAGTGTGGTATAGATAGTTTTTGAATATGTGATATATTCATATGATATATATAGTCACCTAGCGCATGTGTTTTGTTAAAAACATTTTTAAAATTATCCCATAAGGGGTGGATACAAAATATCACTGCAACATTAAATATATCGCTTGACAAAATTCATAATATTTATCATTATCTAATTCATAGAATAAGTTTTTTGCCTAAGCAAGGTGAACTTGTATCTTTAAAATGGGGGTAAAACTCTGGTTGCAAAAACAGTTGTAAGTCTCAGGATTTCAACTAATTTTGGTAATTTTAAAGAGGTCATAGGGTTAGTACCTGCCAAATCTATATCTGGACTACAATTAAAGAAACTCACCATTGACATTGTTAATTTCATTAAGAAACTAGGTTTAAATATTACTAGTTTTGATTCTATGTAAAATATTTCTTTGTTATGTGACACAATATACATTTTTAAAAACGTTAGAATCGCAATTAAACATAATTAAAAATGTTAGATTTAATAATAAAAACTCACACAAAAAGATTTGTTTATCCTGATTTTGAGACGGGGCAAAAGTAAATAGCAAAATAGAGAGATTTGTGTGATTGCTATAAAAATTAAGAAAAAACTCGGTCAAACAAGCTTATAATAATTCTTGAGAACAAGAGAAAGACAACGGGGTCACAGTAAACAAATATAATTGTAGACTATGAATTTGAAATGGAAGACACACTTCAGAATGGGCCCTCGCCTAGTCAAAGTACATATTCCTCAAAGATAAATATAGTTATTCCCATACCTCCTAACATAACACGGAGATCAAGGAACAAAAAAAAGAAGTTTCGAAACAATCAATTTGGCTAAATCTGAGAAAATGTCCATAGAAAGGAAACTAGAATCGCTTTTTCCATATAAATAACAAGGTATATATGTAAAGATAGGACAATATTAATATTGTCAAGTTAATCATAAGGGAATTTCAAGAAAGTAAAATAATAATAAATACAAGAATACCACATTCTTGTATTAAACAGCTGTACAAGAGAGTAAATTGTAAATCATACTGAGTAAGATGCATAAAGTGCAATAAAACCTATGCAAATGTCATCATTATGTTTGAAAGGATGCTGAGAGAGATAAAATAATTTTTTTTGTATCATCACTAAAATAGTATACATTATAATGTCCAAGGGATTGGAATGCAAACACTATATGATATGTAAATTGAAAAAATCACTTTATGGATTACAAAAAGTTATCCATAAATTGATTTTCATCTGATTTACTTTATATACACAGTTTGACACAGTTTTAAACAAATTCAGCTTTACTAAAAATAAAGCTGATCCGCATGTAAGACTGCAGTAAAATGACAGCCTACCTAAAAATACAGAAAAGCAGTACTTTATACTGCAGCCGTGAGTAAACCTGGCTCTCAAGTTGTGAATTAAATAAACAAATATTTATATTGTTACAACAAAACTCATTGAAAATCAGCGAAGAAGATGCTACAAAATTTTAAATAATCTAAAATATCTAAAAAAAACCAAGAAACTCAGATTCTGCTATTTGCATGAGGCATATTATGCAAACGACTTTGAAAACGGACACTCGATAAAGGGATACCCATTCCTCAAAAAAGGAGTCGTTGTCACGTGATCCAATCAGGGTCAACAAAATGTGACCCTATCTACAATTGAAGCAGGGTTCATAAAGGCCTGCATCAAATAGGCGGTAATTTAAACATTGATGACTAAAAGCTTGTGTTTAAACATTGATAAATAAAGTGTTATAAGTGCAATTAAAATGACTGAGTTAAACATATGGATATTAGATATAAATTTGAACAGAAAAATTTCACGTGAATCATATATGTATTTAATAATCAATGTTTTAGTATATTCACAAAGGCCGTGCACAAAACTAAATTTGGGCTGATGTAGGAAACATTGCAACGCTAGATACAATTAGTTAAACTCAATGAGCTTTGTCCATTATATTAATTGGTCAGGTACCAATTAACAATCTGCTGATATTGTACTTCTTGAGGTAATGTGCTCCTTAAGATAATCCAATCTTAACAACCTGTTATCACTATGCTATCTATAAATTTATTAATCGTTAAGAATCTGTCATTGTTGAACTTCATTCAACATTCAACCAATATTTTACAACGTATTATCAATTCTTAATCCATCAATTCTATATTGATTACTTGCAAATTGTAATTTGCACTATTCATTCTTAAAATATGCATTGTTTCATGTTAAAGAAAATTGTTTTCTGTGTCAACAACCCAATATCTGATCTGCTAATACCGTGTCAACATATGTTAAATTTAATATTTAATTTTAAAGTCTGTACTGCTATTGTTTAATGTCAAGAAAAGTATTTTCTTCCACCAACTTGTTGATACATTTCTTATAATTTATAAATTTAGTTAAAACCAGATATATATATACATATATATATATATATATATATATATATATATATATGTGTGTGTGTATAGGTATATATATATATATATATATATATATATATATATACCTATATCATTGTTGTATGTGGGGGACCCGTTTTCTATTCGTGGTCGCTCGTCAAGTGGGTCCAGACTAATATCTGGTTAGCTGTAAGAGATTGCTCTCGTGGCAATATGTCTACCATTATATATCAAATGTGTATATTAAAATACGTAAATAAATAAAATATATAAATTCGAAGTCAAGGTTATTATGTCAGTTTAATTCGTACAGGTATACATCTACGTAAGTTTAACTTGTTTCGGAGAACCTACATCTGTCAAGAAAGTTCTAGTTAAGAGGGAGTTTTGACATATTATACTATGGCAATGTCAGCCCTTGCTGTGTATTCCTAATAGTCTATGTCAGATTTTATGAAAATTGTGATTCAGGCGATGTACTTCCTCTTTTCCTTATCTATTTGGGAACATCAAGATTTAGCAGTGATTATTTGTCCAGAATCCTCATCAAGGAATATCTCAAGAATCACCCACGTATTTCTTCCAATTCGTTATTAATCCAACAATTACTTATAGTGATATTTTACAGGTAAGTTCCATTGTCCACAATATTATTCACATTATGTTACATCCACACACATCATGTGACCAAAAGTTGTAATCAAATTTGTCAAATTAGTTGAAGCTGTGCATAGGTGGGTTTCTCAGAAATATTATTTACTTTATCATAATCTTGATTAGAAAATTCTTTCCCTACTAACATTGTTATGAAAATAAAATAATTATGGTAAGCAATTAGATTTCCATAGTCACTTAAATAATATAACCGTGAAATACATAGGAAAGAAGTTTTTAAATAAATGGATAAAAGATTAGCATCAAAATCAGAAAAAAGAATTCTATATATCAGAATAGTAAATAAATCAGCAGGACCAAAGAAAAATACTTTTCATTCATTATTTGTTTCCAATCTGGCTAAAAAAAAGAAAATATATATATATATATATATATATATATGTATATATATATATTTCTAATAATAATATTATCAAAAGAAGTCAACAGAATTGTTATAATGGTCCAAATGGATGTTGTGACCAGGTGACAATTGTAACATACTGGAAGATACTTGTCTCGAATTGACATACTACTGAAGTTTTGCTTAAAATTTTTTTAACCCTTAATATTAATATTTTGAAAAATGTTAACGAGGCTGATTATTGAAGCCATCTGTGGAATTTTATTGTACATATTCTATTATTGCAAATACATAAGCAACCCCATATACACTGATGACACCACACTCTTTGCATCATCAGAACAGGAACTCACAGAACTGTTCAGAGGAGTAGAGCATGAGAGTGACATGTCTGGGTTCTTGATTAATAGATTGAAAAATAAAATCATGGTCATAAACAGAGATCAGCAACTCTCGCAGACCAGGGAACTCTCAGATCTAGAGATTGTAAGGAAATTCCTATACCTCATATCTACGACAAGCGACCAAGCAGGATGCGAAGGAGAGATCAGGTGGCGCATTCAGATGGTAAGAGCCACAGAGAGCAATCTCATTAGAATATGGCAGGAGAGGAAGATCACCAAGAAGAGATTGGTGTGAACACTTATTTTTTCCATCATTCCAAATGCATCTGAGTCAAGAACAATCCATGTGGCAGACAGGAAGAATATAGATGCTTTTGAGATGTGGCGATAGAAAAGAATGCTGTGTATAGGATGGGCTGCTAAAAGAACCTATAAATCCATATTTTTCTACTCCAAATTAGACCAAATTAACAATCATCTATCACCAAGAATTTCTCAGTACTTTGGTCATTTATACATAGACAGCCAAATAACCTTAATAAACTGGTTATTGTATGAATTTATGGGCAAAAGACCTCACGGTGAGTATCGACCGTGAGGTCTTTTACCCTTGCTTATACGCTATCTGATCGGAAGAAAATGATCACGGGCACTCCCTGACCTGAGACGAGCTGAAGACAAAACAGTATAAATGCAGCTAATCAGCTCCCCTAGCAATGCTCTTCAAGACGCCAGTCTTATAATGCAACAACCTTCAGTAATGAAGATGCAACGAAGAAGGAGAATAAACACTTGTTGGTAAAAAAAAGTATCTTTCTCTATCTTTAGTACATACTTTCTATTTACTTATTACTCAAAAAATAAATCTTGGTCGAATTGAAGGGTCAAGGAATACATTTTATATTCTTATGGTGTGCCAATATTCCAATATACTTTATTTTATTGGTATTGAGAGCCATTTCAACAAGATTTATTCTAAAGTTATGGTAATTCTTTTTTATTGTAACAATCAAAACAATTTCCTAAAAAGACTAGCTATTTTAAAATTTCATTTTTCATATGCTTAAGTTTTTTATAAAAGTTGTATTTATAAATATTTCTTAATTATTTCACTCAATATTTTTCTTATAACTCTTAATCATAACAACTACACTCGGTCAATTTTAGAAATATTGAAGAAATACACAGAATATATTTACTGCACATTACAGCAAAGGTGGAAATCAAAAATTTCAAAGTTCATTACAACAATCTCATTATAGACCTTTGTAGTAAATATATTCTATCTAAAAAGTAATATGCAAATACAATATTCAACAATTTATGTGTCACTTACCTAAATGCGTTTCTCAAACTTGTAATTTTATACAAAACATACCTGGGCTTTAAGATCTGGGCACTGCAAGTAGTAAAAATACTTCTGAATGGACATAGTTGGAACCTGTACCTTGTCACCGGTACTAGTTTGAAATTCACTAGGTTTTGTACATGCCCTATTAAACTTGTTTTTCCATACACCCTGCAAAATTGAATATTAATAATAAGAATATTTTTTGGTTTAACTTATTACAAACTTTAACCATACAAACAATGCCTACGTGTTACCTGTATGTTGAGATATTAGTTACACATTTTGCCGTAGCTATCAAAAGTAATTATTATCAAGATGCAAATAAGCATGTTTTACAGAAGTGAAACTAACAATATTGTTTTCACTTGCCCCTATGCAACAAAAGAAACAAATTTATAGCATTGGATGTTTAATGATATTCACAAAGTTTGCTTCATACACAATAACTTCGTGTGCATATTTGCTTTGCTTAGTACACATAGTACTGAGCGCAGTACATAATTTTTATGCTCTAATGTACATTTTCTGTACATATTTATTTTCCAAATTATTTTTACATTTAAAATTGAGCAAAAATTCTGAAAATTGCTATATATTCAGAAATTAACTAGCTCCAGAATTTGCTTCTAATTTGTATCTCAATACTTATTTAGGCGTACAAACATTGCCTTTTAGGAAATACTAATTTTTTATTGCATTGTCATTACTATAATAAAAAGAAATCATGCCAACATGTGCAGAAAAAAATTAATCTTGTCACTAAATAATACAAATGACATAAACTACTTAAAATAGATACAAGAGAATGCTACATATACCATGGACTGCCAAAAGTACCAATAAATCCAAATTGTTTACTTCCGAATTAAAAATAATTAATTGTTTAAAAATAATAAAAAATTATTTTTCTAAATTCCATTTCTTTTAAATTTTATAACTTTTTACCCCAATTGATCTCACTCGTTTTTCATGTGCTAAAATTGTTTTTTTTTTCTTAAATGTCATATCATATTTTCTTTCATTCATGTCCTATATTATCCCTTCTGTTTAAAAACCTACAATATAGAACAGAACAAACCTTGAAGTAGAGAGCATTTACAAGAACAAGGCGTGTGGACGATTCAAAGTCATCAGGCGACAGCAGATCTTTGATGCAGTTATTTGTTTGTGATTCGACCTGCACAATAGAAGAAATGCGGTATCTATAATTTTTTTTTTCATAACATAAAGGGAACAGCTTATTAGTCAAATTTGACTTTAACAAAATTGTTAGATTTAAATAAAACTTGCTAGCATTATAAAAATTCATAGTATTCATTTTCATTTTTTATAAGCTGGAAATAAGACATGGTTCAATCTAATCAGGTAGTGTTATTTTGCGAAGAAATATAAATTTGCAATTGACCTGCTTAATTTATCGACCAATGTTACCTGAGTGAAATATATTTTGGTTAAAATAAGTAAATAAAAATTTATTTACTGACCCATCCATTAATAGTTCTAGCAGACGCAACTTTGTCCTCAAAATTGAGAGCTTCAATCCCAGCATTGAAAACTTCTACACTGTCACGCTCAAATTCAGCATTAAGAGGACTGCCACCTTTCTTGACGTACACCTTGTTTGCCATAGCTAATGTCGCACCTTTGACCTTTTTCAACTTATCAGACAGTTCTTTGAATGAAGTGCGAGTCTGGGAGAAAATATTAACTTAATTATTTTATTAACCTTAATTTCATTCAAATCACAAGAACAGTTTATAATTGCAGTTTCATTGTGCTTACTGTAAGAATTGCATTTTCATTGTGCTTTCTGTAAAGTTTGATAAATCTTTAAAATTTACTGAGTTGTAAAGGTTTAAACTTAATGTTTAGACAAGAATGGCAATATTGAATTGCGATATTATTTTTAGTAATGCTCATTGTATATTATAAGAGCAAATGTGACAGGCAGATGTATTCACACTAACCCTGCCATTAAATTTAGGAATTCATAATTCTCTTATTTTGTCAATCAATTTTATAATTTTTTCAATATCAATTTTTAATTACCTTACATTTTTTTCAGTTGCAAATTCAACAATTTCTTCAAAGTTCTGGAAAAGAACGGCTCTAATTAATTTGTGATGAATGTGGAAAGACCATTTACTATCAATGGAAATAACTGGAGACAAGTAAAATAGTGAAGGTTATATTATTCAGAATAACTGACTTGACAAATTAAAAATTGTTATAGATGACTCGGAAGAAAAGTTTTCTGCAAGGAATGTCGACTTTTGTGTAATTATATTTTCAGACTTAATTTTTAGACAAATATATATTTGTATATACGTAACTTAAAACATGCTTTTACTTACAAATGAATCATTAGGAAGACTCAATGCAGACATGAGCTCCTCGTGAGTTTTCCCTTCAGACCCTAGTGAAAGTAAAGCAAGGAGAACCTCCACGGACAACGGAGACATCACAATATTCTCACCTGCCTTCTCTTTAGCCACCTCCTGTAAAATACAAGAAGTGTAATTTTAATAAAATGATAGTAAACGTAAAAACTAAATCTGTTTAAAGGTTTTTTATAGATGTTTTGAAGGATATAAAATGTTTTATTTCATATTTTTACTAAAAATTTGCTTATCAACGAAAACTTCTTCAAAACAGTCTTCCACCACCGGTAAGGTTACACCATCCCTTTCAAACCATAAAACATTTTTTTTCTTTTTATGCAAGATTAGCATAAGAAGAATGTAATTAAATTAAAAAATATAATTTGTGCAAAAATAGCACATAATTGATATAAATTTTGTATTTTTGATAAAACATTGTTTAGATCATAAAGAAAATTTACAATGTTCTATAACATCTCTACATACTTATATAGAAATGTTGTTTTAAACAGATTTGGTAAAGATCCATTCCAGCCAGTTTAACATGTCCCCGTAGATTCTATTACCCTAAAATATATCTAATAAGAAACCTGTGAATTACCTATATTTATAGTAAAAAAAAAATTTCAGTATACATCCAAGAAAAGTTCACAAAAAATACACAAAAAATGCAGATTGCATAATTAGTTGTTTTAATATCATACCAACAAGCAAGTAAGAGGATGTCGTCATGTGATGACATCAACAAAAAAAATATTGAAAATACATTTCTTAAATTAGCTAGCACCTTTTAAATTTCACACAATCATTTCAGATTTTTATAGTCCTGTTCTCTTTCTCCTCTTTTTTTCTTCTTTTGCTATACCAAATAAGGATCGTTCCGAATATTTGATGTGTCACATGTCAGCCTCCACAAAAATGTATGTAATGTATGTAATCATGTATGTAATGTACAAAATACTGGGCAAACCAATATTATGGATATACATAATACTAATGCTAGTTAGTTTTTATAGTATCTGATATTGACAAACGATGTTACATTTTTAAATTTTATAGATAATTTACGCCCTTAATACATTAAAATTTCCAAGTCAGTGGTCCATATACTATCCCCGAAGATACAGTAGGGATAGTATATGGATCACTAAGTTGGAAATTCTAATGTATTAAGGGCATAAATAATATAAAACATTATACGAAAGCTTGACGAGACCCCTAAGGTATAACCTGAGCCAAAAAAATTTTATTTTTTGTATCTTCCAGAGGGCATTACACCTTAATCTAATTTTCTCAATGTGGGACTCTAAGGGTAACAAACATACATTACATTATAAATTGTTACATTTGAGTTATGAATAGTATCGAACCTGCAACTACAATCTTAAAAACACAAATTCTACAAATTAAAAATAGTTACACGAAGTAGTGTAATGTATTAACTGTCATTCAGTTTACATTAAGCCTGAAAAAAAATTCATTTTTGTTTTTTCCCCTTACTTAATCATCATTATTTGGGTTTCAGTTCATTTACTTTACAAAATTATTTATTTTAAATTAATGTTTAAAGTGACAATCAGTAATTGAACTACTGACCCACCTGCCCAATTTTTAAGCACTACTCAATAGTTTTGAGCACGGAACGCTGTACAACATCTTAACTAGTCTGCAATTATTTATTTCAGCTACTACCAGCATGGTTTCCATTACAAGACAGAACTTTATTTGTAATAATTCTTATTTTAATTCCATTGAAATATTAAAAAAACCACTTCATTGTTCATGAAATCAGTTCACATAAACCCTGAACCTATGTCCATACAAACAAAAATATTTGAAAATTTCTTATTAACATGAAATATTTCTCTTATAACTTGTGTTACTTTTGAAATAATCAGGATAATTCCATTTATTTGCAGCATTGATTACATAATTATTTAATTACAGTAAAAATCACAAAAGAGTGATACATTTCACTAGCCAATAATTATGTTACTTCACGTACATGTGTTATTTACTTGCGAGTAGCAAATATGAAGAGCATGTATGAAAACTTACATTGAACAGTAAGGTGGAGAAATTGGCAATCTTCTGACTCAGTTCAACAATTTGTGTTTCTTCTATTGTTGAATTGAAAACGCCTGCAGAAATTATACTCGGCGCTAACAGGAATCCTGAAACAAGCCGATATGCTATAGTTATATCTTACAATATCGTCCTATAAACAGAAACACGGCAAAGGTCCTGAACGAGTTCTAATTAATTTAAGCAATCCTCAATAAGATCCACACAGCATACACGCCAATAACACTGAGCAAAGGCCTCACGCTGCCTTTGCTCGAAAATAGTGAATTTTAAATTCGAAATAAGTGAATTTTAGTTATGTTTTGGGATAAAATGTTAAAGATCCTTTAGAAAATATACTCTACTGATCATTTTACGACTAAAGTCATTTGTTTGAGGATGTCGACTGATGTTTTGATAGATCAGTA
This sequence comes from Druceiella hillmani, assembly GCA_039881145.1. Classification (NCBI taxonomy): domain Eukaryota; kingdom Metazoa; phylum Arthropoda; class Insecta; order Lepidoptera; family Hepialidae; genus Druceiella; species Druceiella hillmani. Next base: position 20,088,382 of record JAYKKI010000035.1, read on the forward strand.
GACACAGACAGCTTAGTAACGACTATGACAAATCAGATACTGAAATTTTCAGAAGAAGTCTTTGATTACTAATAACAATAGCTTAAGACTTATGGCGGTTGATTAATAAACTCATTTTGCAAACTCACTGACCGATAAATCAACATTCACCTATGTGTATATATATATATATATATATATATATATGTACATACTTTGTACATACTTTTACGTACCTACATGTCCCTTTTAATATTTCAAACATAAAATAAACTGACTCCATCACTAAAATGGACGTATGGAATGCATTAACAATAGATGCCAGCACCACAGTGGGAGTCATGGGAATTATCCCACAATCGTTATTTACACTGATTATGTGTTTCATTATCACGATAATAATAATACCATTAAAGATCACATTTTGAGTAATTTGTCAAGTCAGTACATTACTTTATAACAAACTGGCTAAGTACTGTACTTTGATTTTTTTGTCAACAATACACCAGAATAGCAATTAACTGAATGTCAACATTAATGTTAGGTTAGGATAAATATGATAAAAGAATTATAAATATATGCGGGTTCGGTGATGAGCATGTTGTTGATTAGTAGTATCGGGTATGCGCCCAGCCAATGAGTCATATAATTTAGTCATCGTGTTGCTCTAATTTACTTTCATCGTCAACTCTAATTTACTTTCATCACTCCTATTGTCATTTGAAATTAAAAGTACGAAAGAAGTTTAATTTACTAGCTGACCGATGCGAATATTTCACACAATATTGTGATCAAACACCAAATAGTAAATGCTAATGAAAATACGCTTTCTTAAAAAATGTTTAATTTTTTTTTCAACTGATGCTTTGATTGATCAGTAGACACAGACAAAGTCTGTTCAGAAAGAAAAGTTGTTTCAGAAGAATTTGTTTCAAAGGAAGTCTTTGATTACTAATAACAATAGCTTGAGACTATTTTTAGTCTATTTACTTTTTTTAGTCTATTTTTCATCAATACCAGGGAACATAAGCTTTAAAATGATGTTTAAGTCATTAATTTTGATGAAGAACTAAGGGAGATATGGCGTTGCCGTAAAAAAAACCTTTGAGAAATAATACATATGACAATAAACATAATTTTATAACTTTTTACCTGAAGAATTTACAATAATGACTGTTGCAATAATGGTGCAACTTAACTGTTTAGATATTTACTGCCAACATAATCTGCACATCCTCTGCTTCTCTTTAATGTTACAAAGTATTGTCATAGCCCAAATCAGAGTTATCTTAGATCTAATTATCAGCCTTAGGTGTGCGTAGGCTTGGACTTCTCTCTAAAAAATTTACTTTATTTCTCCCCAAACATGATATCTGCTTCTATCTTAATATAAATAACATGTACCTCTATCTATTTTACTTTCAAGTTAATATTCCTTCACTTTCATGCTGACAAACTGTGGAGTAAATGAGACCCTTATATATGGAATACGTTTTCCGTTCACATATTCAAGTCATTTAAAACAATTTCTTTCATTACTCCTGTCTGTAACTTCTGTCGCCCCCTCCCTGGTTTCCCCTCCTTAACCCTGTCCATCTCCTTTGTTCTTTTCAATGTATATTTAATAATTATTTTTTGTTATTTATTATTTTTTTGTTATTTATTATTTTTTTGTCAGCTTGTTATTGTTTTAGCTGTTTTTTGCAATTATATATACAATGTGTTGCAATCTTCCACAACAAAACATATTTTTACATGGTGCTTTAGTTGACTGGAAGGGATTGCTACTATAGCAATAAGCTTAATAAATGATTTCATAATCTGGAAAATTAATAATGGGATTATAAACTATGTCAAGAAATAAATTTTGTTTGCACTATTTACTTGAAATAATTTTGTATTAAAAAGGAATATTAATTCAGATCGTAAGTCAAATAAATTAGTCAAAGATTGTAAAAAATGTGTATTAAAAAGTACTAGCAAAAAACTATTATAAGTGCATAATAAGTAGTACGAAGGACCTCATTTCTAAAATAAATTATTCTACAGTTATTATGTAGTTTGATACAAATTTTTATTATAAAATTTATGCAAAAATAGTTATTAGCATAACTTGAGGTTTAACTGCTGAAAGGAAATAGTTCCACTGTATTCTCTGTGCTTAACAAATAGTTTTCCTTATGGCGAGTCATTCATTGCCTTGTTATTGTTGTAGGAAACCCCGTCATTATATTTCAAAAAGTGGTTGTGACGTATTAATAATTTGTTTTTGCTATTGTACAATTAGTTTAAAATTCATGCCCTTGGTAAGTTATGAAACAGTGGGCACATTGTACATGTATGTACTTAAAGAAGATTGGGACAAACATAAAATGATTTAAAACTTTGTGTAATGTTTAATTGATCAATAATCTTATGCAGTGTTGCTGCATCGCAAGCAACACTGCATTAAGTTCAAGATCTAGATTAGAAGTGAAGTGAGTAAGAACCAGTTCGGCGCATGTCCAATGGTTCTCCTTCTTTTGTTGCATCTGCGGCATATGCTTAATATAATCCAAAGAGGAATGCATTTAATCAACATTATTAATAACTAGCTGCCATTTGTGTGTATGAAACAGGATCCATGAATGAACTTTTTTTTATTATTTTTTTAATAATTAATGTGTGTTAAGAATTGGATTCTCTAAAATATTTCAAAATAAAGAAATGAAACCCTACTGCGCCTAATATCCATATAGACCAAAAGGCCACCATACACATGTATTGTCTTACATTATGTATTGTCTTCACTAGTTGTACTGTCCATTAGGTACAATAAAAGGCATTACAAAGGACTAAGCATCCCGAAAGCGAGTCAAGTAGCCGCCAATAAGATTATTTTACTTTAAGCACTGATGTTTTTTGTAAATCTAACAAAATTTGTAAACAACACTTTGATCTTGGTAGTGAAACAGTTGACATCATTTTAATAACAATCACATATTCAAAATCTATGTCAGATATGTCATTTGTTTTTAGTGAGCGTGTTAATAAAATAAGTCGCTATGTTGTAATAGTCTAATAATAATTAGATATTGTAATTTCACCTATACGCCCCATAACATGGTCCTTTGACCCAGATAGCTACACCGGATTACTGGACAATAGATCGCAATCACATTTCATCACAAAAAAACTGGTGGACCAATTAAAATTACCATTCAAAAATATATATCTCCTGGTAGAAGACTTAAATCAACTAAAAACTCTTATCAAACATACAGCCAAAACAGAAATGCAGTCAAAATTCAGCAATTACCCTAATTGCTGAAGTATTAGAATTGTTAGTCCTTCTGCGAATTTGTAACCATTTATCAAATGAATATATAGATAAACGCATTCTCAAAATATCTCGCAATATAAACCTCGCACATCCAAAATTTTATAAACTGAGCAAAATTTATGCGTTACTCGGCGCCGAAATATTTTACGAGCTCATATGCGCTGCAATTCCAGGACATAAGGATTTTATGAAACAAAATTAGACTGAAGAATTTCTGGAAAAGGAGGCAATGATGAAAATATATAAAAAAATAATAACTGCATGCTAATGTTTAACTCACTACACAGAAGCATATAAAATTTTGGGAAAAAGAGGAAGTGAAAAAAAGGATATTTTTGTCTAAGAAAGAATATCAAGTAGAAAAATATTCTAAACTCACCACTCAATGAGACAATAGGTTAGGGCGATACATTGTACGTCTACCATTTGATGAAAAAATGGGAAATCTAAGTGAATCATACAAAAATACCAAGAGACAATTCTATGCACTAGAAAAAAAACTCAATAAAAACCAGAGTTAAAAGCACAATATATTGAAGGTATGCATGTAGCTATCACACTAAGACACATGAAATGTATCAATTCACATGAAATTAAAGAATAGCATTGTTTCCTACCACATCATCTCATAATTAAAGAGTCGAGCTCAACCACGAAAGTAAGAATTGTGTATAACGCCTCATCGAAAACTAACACAGGAATTTCTTGACCGATCGCTTAAAAATCGGAGCCATCATTCAAAGTACAAGCTTTGACATCATCCGCAGATTTCGGATACATCAAATTGTTTTAACAGTCAACATCCAAAAGAAATTCTCCTTGATGAAACGGGACATACATTATCAATTAATTTTATGGCGAGAGAATAAAAACGATAAGTTACAAATGTTCACAATCCCGGTAGTCTTATTTGCCTGTGCATCGGCACCACATTCGGATACATGCATACTCAACCAATTAGCTGAGGATGAACATTCAAGATTTCCAACAGCCAGTAAAATTCTGAAACGCGACTACTACGTAAACGATGTAATGACAGGAACAGACACTATCAAAGACGCAAAACACTTACATAAGGAACTCATTGAACTGACGAATGTAGGGGGATTTACTCTTAGAAAATGGACATAGAACAACTCTGAAATTATAGAGACTGTAGATGAAGAACCTGCTAACATCCATCTACTTACGGAGGATATATCTCAAACAAAAACGTTAGGCTTTCAATGGAACTGAATAAACAACGAAATCACATACAAGGAAATGAATTAGGCAATTCTAAAATTCCCTAAACGTCAGATCTTATCCAACATTGTGCAGATTTATGATCCAATCGGTCTGATAGGCCCGGTAATAGTTTGTGCCAAAATGATTATGCAAAAATTGTGACAATGCAACGCTGGATGGGATGATTAGTTAAAATGCATATGGAGCATGCATTCATGTGAGATCTATAGACAAAACTGGAGAAATGTTTACAAACCTATTATGTTCCAAAAATTGAATTACCCCACTAAAAACAATATTATGTCCTAAGTTGGAACTATGTGCGGCATTGTTACTCTCACAACTCGTAAAACCTGCTCACTGTCAAACAATTGGTGAAGTCTTCTTGTGGTCTGATTATAATCGATCTAATACGCAGCCATATTCACTCACAAAGTTTGTAGCCAACCGAGTTTCACAAATTAGAAACTCAACAAAAACAATGCATTGGAGACATATGGCACATGTCTCAATGCATTGTTTTGCTCAGGAGAATATAGCAAACGTTCTTTCCGTGGACAACTACCATTAGAATTTCAAAATAATAATCACTGGAAAACAGGTCCACAATGGCTACAAGATCAAGGTGAATGGCCAAACAGTATCGTAAAAGTGCCAGTACCATTAACGGACTTAAAACCGATAATTATGCCTACCATTACAGACTCAGATTAATTTTTAATTAAATACTCATAAGTTAAGAAGCTCAATCGCGTTTTAACTTATATATTGCAATTTAAAAACAATACCATAAGACACCAGCCTAAATCTGTTGGATACCTCACAACGAAAGAGTTAGACTCAACTAGTATGTTTTGAGAAAAAATTAAACAATTATCCACTACAGGGCTGCTTAACTCTAACAGTAAAATGCGGGCATTAAATCCATTTTTAGACAAAGATGGACTTATTCGTGTAGGCGGCAGATTGAAGAATTCAACATTTTCATACTCTTGTAAATTCCCAAATATCTTAGCTAAGACACATCACGTTACTGACTTACTTATATGCAAACAACATCTTATAAATTTACATAGAGGAGTACAAGAGAATGCAGTGAGAATGAAATACTGGTCCATTAGCTGTAAAAATGCAACAAAATAATTTATCAGAAAAAGTAAAATTTTTTTTAAAGCAAAACCAACTGACTACCATACTTTATGAACGCAATCTTCCTAGCAGTAGAGTCGCTCAAACTGGACCATTTTAAAATGATGGAAACGACTATAGTGAGCCATTTCGTATTAAAAAAAAAAATTTGGTGGTTTTGCAACTAAAACGGTCCACATTGAATTAGTATCTGACTTGAGCACCGATGCATTTATTGGTAGTTTGCATAAATTTTTTGCTAGATGTGAAAATTGAAAATTGTTGCAAAAAATGAAATAGACAGCTTAAAAAACTTAAAACAATTAGACATTCATAATGACAGCATAATACAATTTTTAAATAATGAAAGGACATATTGGTACTTCATACCTCCAAGATCACCATATTTCGATAGACTGTGGGGAGGCTGCGGTAAAATCATACAAGGTTCATTTTGTACGAAGAATAGGTGGTAAACTGTTCACCTATGAAGAGTTAGAGACACACGTGATAGAAATCTTCAGGCAATCCTTGAGACCCATAACTCCTTTATCTGAAGACCCCAATGAACTTCAAGCCCATACTCCCGCACACTTCCTCATAGGGGATACGTTCATAAGCATTCCCAATCCAAATTTGACAGTTCATGCACTGTCAAGCTAACAACATATTCATCGACTGCCAAGCTGGCAACATATTCAGTACATCAAACAACACTTTTGGAAAAGATGGTACAAGGAGTACTTGAATCAACTGATAGTCAGAAACAAATGGCAGGGTAAAACACATAATCAATAAAGAACTAGTATGTTAGTTTTGCTGAAAGAAGACAGGGTACCACCTTTACACTTGCCACTTGAACCCATCATAGACATTCATCCAGAAGACGATGGCGAAGTTCGCGTTGTCACCGTTACGACACATTCAGGAACTTATAAACAACCTAACCCCGAATCACTCCTTTACTGATAAATTATTATTGATAAATGTAATTAATCATTTTACGAATATGTATAACTTACGTAAGAAAATTCAACTTTATATTTTGTAATTCATTTATTGAACATGGCTCGTTCGAGGCGGGCGGTATGTTAAGAATTGAATTCTCTAAAACATTTCAAATTTACAACACGTACCTGCCACCTATTGTAAAACTCTCTTTGTAAAGAAGTGGGAAAACCCTACTGTGCCTAATATCCCTACCCACAACAGAAATTTAAGAGATTTTGTAAATCTAAAAAAATTTGTAAACGACACTTCGATCATAGATCAGATCGTATTTTCACAGTCCGGTACATCCTCCATATTAGCAAAATAACTGTTATGGACACTATTATCACTATCACACAAAATTTGCATTACGTCAAATTGTGAGCGCACCACAATGTCACTCCCACTGTCACTTTCTTTACAACTTGAAAAACGATCATTTTCACTCGAATTACTTTCGTATTCCGACATTATGGGTTAACAATTTTCTTTTCCTGGATCCTTTTTATCTTGTAATTACTAATAATATTATAATTTGAACTTTATGTAACACGTAGAAAGATAAAAAATTAGCGTTGCGTGCAAGCGACCTCCCCTACCACGCGCTAAACAGCAACTGATTTCGCGAGCGCCATCACGCTCGTGGCATATTTAGTTAGTACACGAACAAGCGCGATAGCGCTCATCGGCATTCAAACAGTTAATGTTATTGGAAATTAGTTATTTGTTCTGCACTTTAGTCGACTATAGAATTGTGTGACTCAATTTTGAGACATGAGTATGCTTACAAGAATAAGTCTACATTAATTAGCTATATATATTCAAAACTTTTAATGATTAAATTTTTCCATTGTCCACAAGGTCCCTATAAATAATTTCGATATAGTTATTATGGTATGTATATTATATTTCAAATATTCAATCGGCACAATGCAATATAGTAAATTATAGCACCATGACTAAAAGTTTAATTTCAATCCCATGAGCCATTTTTAGGTAAAAATTTAAAAATAAACTGACAAACTACAATGTCAATTTGATTTGATCTATAACAAAAAATTATCTACTTCCCACTTACTTCAAATACTTTCCTTCGCTTATTTTTTTTATTATTTTTATATCAATGCGCATTGACCATAGTAAAACATATGATTGTATAATCGTATCAAGCACTTTTTATTTGAACTTTGTTGAACTTTGATAAGAGTTAAAAAATTCTATATGTAATACGGTTTTTTTTTTATAAATGACTATTCTACTAGCTTTTGACAATACTATAGACCCTCCTTTTAAAACTTCTGTGTGTAATGCGGAATCAGTTATAGGAATGCAGCAGGAGTCACACATCATGCGTGGGAACCAGAACTAAAAACAGACATATCTTTTACAGTATGGAATTATGTTAATGCAATATTGTCACAGATTAGGGCTAACATTGATTTGTATTTTTTGTTATACTTGATACATAAGACCTTCATTGAAGATTATCATAGGAAAAGTAAGACGTTCTTTAAATAATAACAGAAGGGTATTGAAAGGTCTTCTTATGTACCTATATGTTTTATTATAATTATAAACAGAATACACAAAAAAAAACTGATCCAGTAAAATAAATTTTCCTTTCTATGAAATAATACCCATGTGACTTAATATCAATGCCAAATAAGTTATTCGTCACTTTGGTGATGCACTGCGTTGCATGGTGTGCATGCTCTGCAGAACTCTTTACCCTCACATTAACACTGAATTGGTATAACTGGATAATGGGATAAGGTATAAATAATTATTGATTTTGATCATCCAATTTTGTATTCAGAAACCTATAGAAATCAGCTTACTCCGTCCGTAACATCTTGTATATAGTCATTTAATTATTAGTGAATGGATGTGAAAGACACTATATAAATAAATAACAATAACCTTGCCCATTTATCAACGCAAATGGACTAATACAATGTTTTCATTTCAATTTTTTTATTATAATAAGAGATAGTAAAACGTTTATCACAACGTGGACTTATTTTACTGAACCTGTCACAGCATACAATCACTAAATAAATACAAAATAAATTCAGAGAACATTTATATATATACATATATGTGTGTGTGTGTGTGTATTTTTATATTTAAAAATATATATTTATATACGTATGTATTTGAATAAACATATGTATTAGATTGGAAACTAATATACCTGCAATGTCAGACACGCTTTTAATTTTTCTAAATTTAACATAGTCACCCTGGATGAGGATTATCAGAGAGCTTAAAATTTTGCTTCTTAGAATTTTTAGAACCAATACTTGATTGTGCCATAAGAGAGTACACATGGTTATCTTTTATTGCATGTTGTTTCGTTTACTTTTAGTCCTAAACAGAATTCATGAAGCAAGAGTACTTCAAGTTCACTTAGTTTCTATATTTTGTATGTGTTTTTTAGAGAGTTTGTCAGAGACTTTATTTGTTTTCACAACTTGAAATGCAACATTACAAGCAACTACAAATATTATGTTGAATATCTTATTTACGAAAATCGAAGCATTCTTTCAAAACTTATCCATATTTTTATAACTAGTTTGTAACATTACTCAACTTTTATAAGAATTTTACAAAATATATATATATATATATATATATATATATATATATATATATATATATGTATGTATATGTATATATGTATCTATTTATTATAGAAATAAACTTTCTGTGTCCTTTCTTTTCTCTGAAACATTAATAGATTGTGGTTGTTTTTTCTTTAATGAATTGAAATAAAAATAATATTTTAAGCGATAATTGCACATAATCATTCATAATATGCTTAATCTTTCTAATATTGATTAAATCTTTTCATTTGATTTTACGTTGAGAAACACCATTCAACTTATCTCGATCCCTTTAATCTGTTAAATGTTTAAATATAATCAACAACAAATTAATTTCATTACGTTATTGTTAATGAGTGTTAATATATATAATCATATAATATTTCCTCATAAGACAATGAATACAAAACTTACCTATAACATAATGGAGCATCATTTTGGTGGCTGAATATTTGCTAGCCTGCTGCTCTAGCAAACGTCCCAACCAGACTGGCTCTGTCATTATATTCTCAACATGTGATCTGTAGAGCGTCACTTACGGCCTTTGTGACCTGAAATGTCATTGTTGGAGTGTGGTTATAAGTTTTCTTGGTAGAGATTTTATTTATTTAGAGCCATAATCAGAAAGTTGCAACTTGAAACACAACATTACAAGTAATTAGAGATATAACCTCATATATCTACTGATATGATGTCTTTAACCCATTAAGTGTCAATAATATCTAAAGATCAAATTTTTACTTAGAAATAGTATCTGCAGTCTATAGGAATTGCTGTTTAATAGTTTATATCCAGATTTAAAAAATATAAATGAAAATAGAAATTAAATTCTGCTTTGCATTTGTATTTGCTGAAAACATAAATTAAATTTGTTTCAATTTTCAGTTACTTTCTTATTTATAAATATCTATATATGAATAAGAACATTATATATACATGTATATATGTGTATATATATATATATATATATATATATATATAAACACATATAAACATATGTGTATGTGAGTGTGTGTGATATGTAAAATTTATTCTTAATAATGAAAACATTTGTTTAGATCTTATGTAGAAAGAGAAACACCTAATTTAGAAAAATAGGTAAAAAGGTTTTCATCCTGTGGAGTTTAACACATCTTTATTACAATTAAAAGATCCACATTTTTTTAGAACCACAGACAGAGAGATGAGGAGCGACCTCTTCTTTTCATAAAATTACTTTTGATTTTTGTTATTATCAGAAAGATCTTAATTTCTTGATATTTTTCACCACTTTTATTTCATGAAGCAGTTTATCTGACTAATTTAAGTCAAAACACATACCACAATACTTTAAATCTAATACCATTATTTGAAACCATTAAAGAGTCGATGCAAGTAGAACTTCCGCCAATTTGGAAGAAGTATCTTTGAGATATCTCGAAGTAGTGAGTCCTAGACTATGAGAAAATCCATTTTTCTTTCAATAAGTCATTATCATTAGTGAATAGTTTTTCTGGCAACAATCTGATGGAGCTTCGTTGGAAGCTTCCATAGCACATTTGTCTGCATCTCATAGTCGTTTATTATATTATGCATGCATAGCGATTACTACTTCTGCAGCTTTTTATACGAAACACAGCATAACTTGCATATTTTCTAGTCATACAGTCATTAACCAACTTTACTCTAAATTTTTATATATTATTCATATATTACAAATTTCTCGAACCACTTATTGCTAACAATGACTTTCAAGAATAATATTATTCATTCTAAATGATAAACAGTGACTAACAGATACGTGACTTCAGAGCCAACACTCTGCCTAGTTAATCTAAGTAACCATTTACGACTTCATCAATTTTATGACTTTCTACATATAATTTTCATCACATATTTTTAAATGTGTAAATATAGCCTTTTTTGATATAACATTATCTCAGAAAAAGCTTACAAAAAATACCAAGAAGTAGTACCCATAAGAAGTACTTCTTATGGATGTACTATTTTCATTGGTAGATATTCAGTCCATAAGGTAAAAAGCAATTTATTGTATAATTATATTGCTTTTTACCTTATGGACTGAATTTAAAAACTAATTGTATTGCTTTTTATAAACCTTTAAACATCTTATTTCCATATTCATTTCTTTCCACAATTCACGTCCAGTTTCCAAAAAATTTATTTATTATTGTATTTTTACAATCTTCTGTGCACACATTCTTTCTCCTCCCTAATATAGCAGTTATTGCTCTGGAATACGAGGCTCCAAAATACATGTATGTTGTTGCTCTTCTCCGCAATATATATATAGGTCGTTACATTGAATATTATGCCACAATATTTGAAGTACCTCCCCGAGATGTTCTGCAGATATCGTACATACTCTTTTTACTTTTCGATTCAATGCAATCTATAATAGCTCAATAGAATTAAGATAGCAAATTGAGGGTCATCAGACCTTTCAATCCTGGTGATCTTTAACTGTAGTTAATGAGTCGAACATAAACTTGAATTTAATAAACCACGGTGATTTAGTTACTGTTGAAAAAATGGCAAGGTTATTGTTTACCTTCAAGTACAATATAAACACACTGAAATACTAGTAGCGAACCCATATTTATGTATAGTTTAATAAACCTATAAACAAAGAGAGAGTGTTCACAATACAAAGTAAACATGTCTGAACTTTTTGAGTGTGAGAAAATGAAAAAGCGTAACTACTTTTTTACACTTACTAAAAATTTTATATAAAAAATAAGAACATAACAGTTTGAAATTGAACAGGAACACATAACAATTATAAATAAACATGCCAGCACAAAGACAATAAGTATATTTAGCAACAATAGATATAACTGGCATTTTAAGCATTAGTTCAAGCAAATCTTAAAGACTTTTATATCACTAGCAACATAGGCTCGATTGTCTTTTTGGTTGATCGTTAAAAATGACTTTTTTAACCCATGACAAACAATTAGTTATTGTACTGAAACTACAAAGTTTATGAAAAATTCTAAATTCTTAAGTTTAGTGTACTAAATGGAAGGGCCATCAGTAACTCCATTAATCCAGCCTCAGTAACCCATGAAAATGCATATTATAATTATTACATCCCATTTTCTTTTAACTTATTTACGGTAGCTGCTACTGAATTGAGCACAAAGCTGGTACTTCCAAATATAACGAGATGATACTCTGTCTTGTTTGACACTGACTTTGTTCTCAATGCAATTTTAGAAACAAAAAGACTTCTCTTCATTAGATCATGACTTGGTTGAATGTTCACTTTTTCAACGATCTAGATATGCCCATAATGAATGAGTAAGTGAAGGTAATGAATGAATTTATAGAATGAAAACTTATATTCAGTATTACATTAATATTAAATCAATAAACATTTAATGGCATGATTTTATTTTCTTGCATGTCATGTCACCGGCCTGTCAGCACTAGATTCAAGGACAAATTCAAACATATCTCGGTAATCTTCTGCTGAGAGACATCTTTAAATTGATGAATTTTAAGTCTAGCAGACTTAAGTACTGCAACACTTTATCCAATTTCTTATTGACAGACTTGAGAAAAGGTTTGAAAATCTTATGGAGAATGAAGAACATCAACTTGCTGCGGTCTTACACTCCACGTTTTAGCATATATGACTTGAAAAATATGACAGTGTCAAGGAAGTAAAAGTCATGAAGTGTGTGGACTAATAAGGAAAAAGTAAGAAGTTATAACAAGGGGATTTTTTTCATAGAAGATTTCTTTTGTACTAGCACTCAATTGATAAAAGACTCTAAAAGCTACAGGTCTCTCAAAATTAAATCTAAAAATTTTGTGAAGACCTAGCTCGATACAAAATCAAAAGACTTACAAATGTTGCCTGCCTAGATGAACCAGTTTTGGATGTGATATGAAAGTTGTACTGAGTGTTAAAATAAACTATATTTTTAACAAACTATTCTTCTATAATCTTATGTTATACAGCTATTGCCTCTAGTGCTCCTATAAAACATCTCTTTTCCATGGAGAAAGATATTTTACAGACTATCCAAAGAAAACTAACAATCACCCCTCTCTGATGAAAACTTCAACATGAAGATGAATATAAACGAAGATAAACGTACACCTTGACCATCTCCTATATGTCCGAGATGATTTTATGATACATGAGTTATTTTCTATATTAAATAAATACTTCAATTTTATATCCACTTTATGTATATTAAAATATTTCATAGTCACCATTTAACTTTAATGTACCTATGTACATTAATAACCTTCTGATCCATCGGAGTTCTAATTGGTTTACAATCATGTATATTAAAATATTTTAATACGTTTTCCAGATACTTTTTTGACTTATTTCTGTGGCATGATTCTCTAAGTCTTGTTTTACATTTATTCCCACAAAATCAGTTATCACTCTTCTGTTCAGATATGTGTTTTTCATTTGTACCAAACAGTAAAACGTCATCTATATAGATTAGAATATACATTTTGTCATTACCATTACATTTAGAATATAAGCATGGATCACATTTAGACCTTTTGAAGCCTTACTCAACTATTATAGAATTGAATTTATCATTCCAGTATTTTGGGGACTTCTTAAGTCCATACAAAGCTTTATTAAGTTTTACAATATTTTTGCCATTCTCATTGACACTATATGGCAAATGAATGTACATATTTTCCTTAATTTCATCATATAGAAACTCTCCTGTGACATCCATCTGATAAATAGGTAAATTAAGTTTGGTTGCTAAAAACAATCTGAAAGTTGCTAACTTTGCCACTAGTGCATTTTCATTCTGACTTAAAAAATAATTTTGTTCCAAGCCCCTAGCAACCAACTTTACCTTATATTGAATAAAGCCATTAGTCTGTTTTACTTTAAATACCCATTTGCTACTAATTATATTTTCATTGCCTGGGGGATCAGAAACACTCCTTGTATTGTTGTCCGTCAGTGTCTGTAGTTCCCTTTGTGTAGCCTTAATACACTTACAAGCATCTGGACTCCTCATGGCTTCATCATATGTTTTAGGTTCACAATTCTCTACCAAAACATTATTACAGTTATAGAACACTGTCTGCATTCTTACGCGCTTGCTTTGCTTGTCTTCGATTTGACATAGTTCACTGTCATTGGGTTCATATAGACTGCCTTCGGACTCTTTCCACAGTCCAGCTAGTCGTAGTCAGGATCATTTTGTTCATGATTGGCTTGTAAAGGAGCACTTGAACCATCCTTGGTACTCTGATCTTGTACTTGGATTCCACCATCATTCTCAAGATTCACCTCACTTGGTTCAGTTGCTTCACTTGTATGAAATACGTTCTCCTTCAGAAAAGCCACGTCTCTTTTTGTCTCTACTTCATTTTTACGTGGGAAAGATACTCTATATCCTTTTGTTGTCTCACCATAGACCACCATGATACCCTTTTCACCCTTCGCTTCACTTATTAATTCTGTTGCTTTTCTTTTGGGTATCTGGACATACACAGCTGCACCAAATACTCTGAGATTATTAATATCATAACATTTATTCCACCACAATTCATATGGCTTTCTATCATGACTATGACTTTCTATCAACAGAATTCTTCCCTGTCCTATTTAGTATATACACAGCTGTATTAAATGCTTCTGCCCACAATCGAATTGGCAAATCTTTGGCATACAACATTGTTCTGGCCGCTTCTTCTAAAATTCTCATTTCTAGTTGGGCCCTACCGTTTTGTTCTGGTCTAAACTCACTGACGTTTGATGAACCTTTAGATTCAAATAACTCTCTAATTTCATTATTAATAAATTCCATGCCATTATCACTTCAAAAGATTTTAATTTTCCTATCAGTTTCATTTTTACCACTTGAGCAATAAAATTTCTGATTCACTCCTTTATTTCGTCCTTTGTTTTAACAAAGAACACTTTCTGTATTTTGAAAAATCATCCTTAAACATGACGAAGTACTTCAATCCCCCTACAGATCTCTGTTCAATCGACCCACACGTATCCGCGTGAATTGTATCACTGATGTTTGAACTGACATTATCACTGATATGATAAGGCAGCCGATGGATTTTTCCTTTCAGGCAGCCTTCACACGTCGGCAAACTAGCCAACTGAGTTTTGTCGACCTCAAACCTACAAATATTTTCACCGGTCACAAAAATATAACCTTTTTTGTAGCACAATTTACAGAAAACAAATTTATTTTCAACTCGGGAACATAGAGTACATCGTCTATAGTTGTGTCAATCCATTCACTACTGTTCCCAACTTCGTCTCCCGCCTGGCCACAGCTTTTGACCCTAATCTGCGTTTCATTTCTTACTATTACCAACCTATTTTTAACTTCGGAATATGAAATAAATAGTTCATACTCACAATACATGTACTCACTAGTACCCAAGTCCACCGACCATTTTGTTTTATGAAAAGGTTCCTCCACCGTACTGTTAACCACGAAAGCATTATTTTCTTTGCTTTTCTTATAACGACACCGACTTTCTATATGTCCCAGCTTATTACAATAACAACATTTTAAATCTGGCCAATTGTCCTTGTCCTTGTAATTATGAAAGATGTTGTGTTGTTATATCTACACTCGCTTAGATAATGTCCAAGTTTGTTACACTTAAAGCACTTCACCATTTCCTTGTTTACCTTTTTAGCTACAAATGTGGCATAAGATTGTGAACTCGCACCCTTTTCTTTAATCCTTTCTTCCTCTATTAACAATCTAGCAACTAAATTGTCATAAGTTTATTTTTCGTCGGGAGTAGACTCCCATGCTGAGAGGAAATGTTTATACTCTTCCGGCAAAGATATCAGAATTTTAGTAATTATCAGATATATTTTCTCCCAGCTGTTTTAAATTATTTTGCATATCTTGTATTTTTGATGGAAACGAACATGTCGGAACTTTCTTCAAACTTGAACTGAAAAAATCTATGTTGGACAATATGAATGCTTGTTTTATTCGTAAACACTTAGCAATTTATTCTACATAGGGGCTGCCGTCTCACATGTGATAAGGTATATCATTACTTCTTCTGTGATTCTGGTCACCAGCAAGGTTTGCGCTTTCGCATCCTGCACTTCCCAATGAGCATGTTGTGTGTCATCCTCGGGTTTCACTGTAGTCCGGTCAACTATTTTGAAGAGACCTTGACCCCGTAACAAGACAGATGATTGGAATTTTCAGATATTCCAATTCCGGTTTCAAAACAGCTGTAACATTCCTGACGCAATGTAACTTCCAAAATGACTGCCAGCACGCGTTCGGTATTTTTCAACAAACTTTCACAGTACAGTTTTTGCATTATTTACTATTCTTTAAGTTTATATTTATTTATTCATGCTAGTTAGTGAACTGGGCCCATAACCAAATGAATAACAAGCATACATCAATGAAAACTATTTACTTATCACATACAACACTTACAAAACTTTTCGCCATGAAACCCAAGAGAGAGGGAGGTATATAAGTAAGACGAGTTAAAACATATATTACCTACCCCTCTTACACCCTGCACTTATTACATTGTCTATTTCTCAACAAGTACACCTTCCCTATTTTTACTCTGCCTAATTTAAAAAATAATTTATTGATAAAATTCCACTTTCAGGAGAACTAAACGATTGACATCAATTAATTGAATAAAAAATACTATATTACCCTTAAGAAGAAAGTAGATACTTGTTAATTTAGAGCTAACATTTTTGTTTTTTCTTCATTCAAGCGTGTATCTGAATTTTTCAAGCCATTTCTGTTTGATAGTAATTTTTCACCTACAAGCAACCAGCCTCAACTTTCCCCAATGATAACTGTTTTTGATAAAAATTAATTTTTACGTGTCATAACTTCACAAAAAGATATTTAGATCACATAACAGTAATTTTCTTAATTCGCCTGCTTGACTAACTGAGGTAAATAAACTTTTTTAAATGCAGTAGAATCCTATTTCACAATGTTACCACATTGTTAAATATGTCTGTGAAAATATACAATTTCAATCCTATTTTATTTTATGTATAAATGGGATTTTTTTTAATTTCCGAAAAGCTTCATAACTTTTTAACATCATAATATCTATTCAAAGTTCTATGAGGAGATTTTCTGAATTTTTTTTCCTTCGAGTGTCCTATGCACAATCCTTCATTATTAATTGTTTTTCACAAACTAAAAGCACAACTATATTCGATTCACATTTATTGATAATAGCTCGGATGGACTGTGAAATTATGCTCTATTATCATGCTTTTTTCACCTTGTGTGGGGGATGTAAACATTTCTATCTGGTCTTCAGGTAATGCCATCAAAAGAGGACTATCCTTCCCTTACAAGTTTCTTTCATGTCACTAAAATTTAAAACTTGTTCTGTATGTTATAAATATTATTACTAATCGTCTGACAGCAATGGTAAATACACATGCTGATGCTACGAGATCAGTCGTTTTGTAATATAAATTCCACCTCCTCGCTTATAAAATGCAGATAAGTTAGACCCTCCTGCTATACCTCAACATGAACCAAACCAGGAAGTTGAAATTCAAAAGCGGCATAAGAAAATCAAGTAGGACATGATATGAAAGGACTTTGTTTACTTATTTAAAAACAATTTTTGTAATCTCTAGCTTCATTAATTTCTAAGTTATGACCAAAAATGTACAAAAAATACCATACCCTCCTTAGTTTTTTTTAAGTTTGCAAGCAGAGAATCTGAAATTATTCAAACTAAGGTTTTTCCTTAAACAATGTCAGTAAAAATAAACAACTGCTCTTTGCTAATTGAAGGAAGGATTACAGTTTTATCTTTTTTAGGTAAATCTTTTGTTTCAAACCATCAGACAATTATTTATCCATCAGACATTCTAAAATAAACAAATATCTCAAATAATAATTAAAAGTTGGTTTTAATTTTTATTATTATTTGAAATATTTGTTTATTCCAGAATGTCTGATGGACAAACAATTTTCTGATTTACAATATAACAGACATAGGCTGGAAAAGGAAGCTCAAGGGTGAAACAAGCTAACGCTTTAAAGAATTAGTTACAGGATACGTCTAGTAGAACCAAAGCAAATGACAATCTCAAGGAACTCAACATCAAATCTGGTAATAAAAGAAAATACGGACTTATCAGAGAGTGATGATGACCAACAGATCGATAATATTTGAAAACCAAGTGGAACCACTCTGCTATAAAATGAAATCACTATAAAAATTGTCACCTACAGAAAGCGCTCTATATATATCTTGAAGTATTATACATATCCTGCATTTTGACTAGAATTTTGATATGGCAAGATCCTTTAGATGACATGAAAATTTAGCAAAAATTTACTCTACTCACAAATTTCAGGTCCGGAAAACAAGTTGCAAGAAACTGACTACTGGTTAAATTATTTTAAAAATGGCATTTGCAGCTTTTGCTGCAATATTTTTAGCTGTGTTATCAGTTTCCTTACAGAAAAAATTTCCAAAAGTTAGAAGTACCTTATTGAAAAGACAATAAAATTTCTAAAAATTATATTTTGGACCAAAAAGCTCATGGCTAAAAATGAATCAAAGGTTAAAGCATCGTCCAACTATAAATACTGCTGTTGAATGAATAATCAATGCTCCACAGAAACGTAGCAATCACTAAAATTCTTGGTAAAATTTGTCTAACTTTTCAAGATATGAGCGACATTAATAAGGTGGGAAAAATTAATCTCATCGTAGCCAAATAGCCAAAATTTCAATCAGTAATTTTGATTCCAATGAGGTTAAGGCAAAAATAATGGAAGCTCATTAGGCTTCACCTCAATTAAAAGGTCCAGAGTCTAATATGGCTTCACCTCAATTAAAAGGTCCAGAGTCTAATGTGAATGCGGTCTAATATTTAAAACTTTAATTCACAAGCATTGTACAAACCGTGCAGTAGCCGCTCTCCCAAACTAATAGTTAATGATATGGCAAAAGCATCCTTAGAAGCCAATAATTTCTTCAACATGATACATGGTGACAGACTATCATCACCACATTATCAAGTTTGGCTAAATAGTGGGTTCAATTGTCGCAACATAGTGCACCCTTAACAAAAAGAGGAATTGACATTGGCACTTTCCACACCACGTTGTGACTTTGTTTTGTCCTCTTACAGGCAAAAGGTTATTTACTTTGAATTGCGGAAGCTCCCAAGCTGTCCTCCCTTCACCCATTCCACTCGTCCATGTTGTCCTGAGCTTCCTTTTATGTTATTTAGCATTTTCACCACCTCTCCAACAACTTCTGTCGCAGCTTAAAAGTTTAAATTAAAAGAAAATAAAAGTTAATTTGGTTAAACCAAATTACTTTGTTTCACTTACTTCAAAAATTAAAAAATTGAGCAAATTAAATTCAATTTTAACTATTTCAACTTAGCAGCTGCCAAGACGGCCATTGTCGTAGGAATTGTTACCATATAAATATACTTTTATACTGGCCAAGCTCTGCTGAATCAAATTTTATCAAATTTACCCCCATTGTAACCCCACCACGAACTATACTCCTAAATAAAGTCCATCGGTGAGTAGACTTATGTTCAATATTACCTTAATTTTACAACATTCGATAAAAAATTGTGCTTCACCTAGAACTAATCTGGCAGATAATTTCCCTGCTCTTTGTTTAGTTCTTCTACACACTAGTCTACAGCCACTACTTAATATGAAAACATATTAAATGATCTTGGATACAAATAAACCAAAAAAATAAAACACAATTGACTGCAAAATACATTTATTTCCAATTGAAGGTAACAAAGTAATAAAAATTTAAGAGAAAACCACTCAGTGCATCGGTGGAATTGGACAGTAGTGACACCTGTGGACAGAAATAATAATTAAAAAATCACCGTAAAAAATAAAGTAAAAAATATGAAATGCACAGTCAAATTATTTTTAGTGTGATTATAAATTATCTCTGAATTATAAATAATAATAAATTATCTCTGAATTATAAAACAATCATTACACATCTCAATTTATATAAAAAGTACAAAAATAAAATATTTTAATCTTTATGGTTTCACAATATGGCAATCTGTATGCAGTATTAATTAATAAGAATTGATATTTAAATCAAAAAGAAAAGAATATCATTGCATAATCAAATAAAAGAATGCAAAAGAATGCAGCT
Organism: Druceiella hillmani; assembly: GCA_039881145.1. Taxonomy (NCBI): domain Eukaryota; kingdom Metazoa; phylum Arthropoda; class Insecta; order Lepidoptera; family Hepialidae; genus Druceiella; species Druceiella hillmani. The sequence continues at coordinate 20,108,794 of JAYKKI010000035.1, forward strand.
TTCAATATTATATATAAAAAATGTTAAATTTTATATTATAAATACACCCTTTACGAATTTATTTAGTATTGCGAGTGCATTATAATTCAAGGTTTGAAATTTACATCATAAATTAAATTATAAGTTTGTTTAAGTTGGTCGACAGTGCTGACACCGACCTCAAAAATAAGTAACTTAGTTATTTATTGCGAATAAATGAGTATTTATTTTGAGTTAATTATTTTTTACTTTTTAGTACCTACTCTTTTGGAAGTCGTTTTGTAAAAGATATTTTATATTAAATTTATTTTCATTGTATCTTTTTTTTATTTAAATAACAAAATATATCATAAAATAGCCTGCATTGTCAACCAAATTTATTTTCTTACCTTTCAAATAAATATTATAAACTGTGTCAGTGTGCAACATCACAAACAGAGCAAACATATTATTTTCCAGGTCAATATTTGAATAAACCAATACCAGTATTTGAATTTACTTTATTAATTATATTTTTATATAGGTATTATGTCAAATTTATAATGTTGCACTCTGAATGAAAAAAAATTTAACAAAATACGAATGTTGTGGAAAGGTCACTTTACGTAAAGCAATTCAAAAACATTACAAAAGTTTGAAGTATATTTTTTTAATTTTATATTACATCCACATTTGTGTTTAGATACAATATTGTATTTAACTGAGAGTGGCATTTCCACAATATACTATTCCCACACCAACAAACCTGAAACATAAATATTGAGGGCACATCAACAGCCCCTAGAAGGTAACAAATACATGCTACAGATCTGACAATAATGAACAATGATAAATAAACTAAATGTAACATGCAACACCCCTTCACCAAATATTTATGGAATATATTTTAGTAACTTTGCTTTTCCAAATATTGCATAAACCTAAAGTGAGTCTTTATTAAAATCATTTTTATATCAGCATTTATATTAATCAGCACAACAAAAAACAACACAATAGAAAGGTAGATAAGTGTTAAGTAGAAAGTACATTAAATAACTTAATCAATTCTAATTAATATTATTAATATAAAAATGTTATTAAAATTGGGAAAACAACAACACACCTACTAATATTACTTGAAGAATTAATTGTATGTGTTATGGATTTTTGTATTTTAAAACATGCATATAAATATATGTTATTAAATATCTATTACATTTACTTGGCTTATTTAAAAAATAATTCTGAAATGTATATTTCATTTCCTTAGTAGACATTGGAAAATAAAAAAAATTTCTCCTTGCATTTAATATCACGGCAATAGAAAAAAACGAAAAAAAAGACTGTGAATGAATGAAAAGATAATTCCGACAAAGAAAAAGAAAATAAGGTTTTGAAACTGATTAATGAACTTCTTAAGAGACAGATAATTCCCACAAAGAAAAAGAAAATAAGGTTTGGAAACTGACTAATACATCTTAAGGGATAATATTCTGCAAAATTGTTTGTTCGAAACCCACATTTCAAATCACTCAAATTTATCCACGGATGTTTCTTGCCATAATGCCTCAAAAAACTGATTTATAAATAAAATAAAATAAACATGCTAAAAATGATTATTACAATTTTATTATTAGCATTGCAAGGCAATAAATATTATAAGCTTTGTGACGGCTAGAGATTGATCAATTTTCAAACCTCGGAGATATTACAATGTGCTGACAGAACCAGTAAACAAGGCTTGATCACCATGTAGTAGGAAGAAAGTGAAAGGACGGTCAACATAGAAGCTATCGGTCGGCTCTTCGACAGCACTAAAATCTACAAGGACGCCAGCTGCCCCAAATATTTGCATATTTATTTATTTACATACATCTATCGATCACTACAGGTAACCAACCTATTCGTAACGATAAACAATTAATTAAACGTGAATACAAAATACACAAGAATTACAAAAGATAATGACGACACATTTCGACAAATTTACTTTCACTCATCATATAAACAAATCACACTCAGGTGCGACCGTGATCAGATGATTGAGCAGTTGAATACTGTGGGAAAAAGAGTTACGATGCTATTCGGTTCAAGATGGTGGTACAGCAGGCAGGCGATGACTGTATGAATGCAGGAAATTGTCAGGTACAAAGAATGAAAGTTTACTCAACAATACAGAGCATAGAATTATTTCTTTTAATAGCTGGAAGATAAATTTGGTAAGCGCAATGTCTCTTCCGAGTTGCAAGGAATGAAAACCTAACATACCCAATAAAAAAAATGTTTTGTTTTTCTGAACAGATTCTATCTACTCCAATAAATAAAAGTAATGTTTAAATAGGAAAAGATAACATTTTTCATTACTAGATTATAAAAACACAAATTTTAAACCCAATAGGGTACCTATATCACAATTTCCATAAAGATGATTTCAGTTATCTATAGTTGAAAAGGTAATCTGACCACCTTGGCTCTTTTTTAAAATAAATCACAACAGCACACCAACAGTATTGTAATCATGACATGCCATAATCACATTACTAATACATTTTTAATAAAAGTACATGATATCACATCTTTATATTGTATAAGCCATACGTAACAAAAAGCCCCAAATTCACATTTTAATCGTTCCTCAGTCCATTAGATCACATTGGTCTGCTGCTTTAAATACAAGGCTCCTACTACCGCATATAACAGTATGAATTTGAATGAGAACAATAACTTTAATAAAATGAAAATGAAGATTTTTTTCTTATTGGATCTCCTACATTATTATAAATATACACAGGTGTTGTTAAATTATTATAACAAACCAACTTTTGTGGCTTCCTGAGTAAAAAAATAAGACATTTACGATTAATAAAATTTTCTTGTATCTCATCCCATTCTCCAGTCAATATTTCAATACTGATTACAGGTTTAAATGCCTCGCATTGAATGCACTCGTATGGCACTGTGCAACATCATCCAAACAATAGGACACAACTATTTACATATAATCCTTTATAATATTAAGCAATACAAGTACTGTTTGGCTGGAAATAATATTGATTATGTTGATAACTTATTATTTCCCATTTCTTTTATTTTCTGTTAGGTTTTTATGGTAGAAGTTCCGTTTACGATAGTAAGTTTCAAACGTAATTATAATTGACAAATATTGAAAATGAGAAATATTTCTTCATTAAATATTAATTATTTCTTCATAATAATCAGGAAATTTTATAATTTTGTTAGTTTTATATTTTCAAGGGGAAAGTGAAAAAAAGTCTTGCTACACTAAATATTTAATTAAACACATTCAATGAAACGTTCATTTCAATATGCAAATAAAGGCTTTCCTTTTTACTCTATTGTAAAATTTATACTTTACCTCTGTGTTTTTAAATATAAACATGTTACTAATTTCTCACTCTATCTTATTGATATGATCTTCCAATAGAAATGTCCAGCCAAAACTATTCCAAAAGCAGTTATGATGTTATAAATAAATGTGAAAATATTTCTCTATAAGAAAACTTTCTTTTAATGTGAAAATTGGGGGAAATTTATGTTAAATTAAAATGAATTCGAAGTAAAATTTGATATAGTTCAAAGGATGTTGACAGTAAAGTTAATAAATGAGTCCATTTAACATTTTTTTTGTGTGTCTGCCAAATCTACAGTTTGATCATATCAAAAAGTTTGCATGCAGTTTGATAGTTTACATAACACAATAGCTTGCAAGGAGCTTCACTTGCTTTTCCTCACTTTTCAGACTCACTGACTATCTAGACTACATTGCTTTGACTATGAGTGGTATTTTGCATATATTCTAATAGACATTATTGCATTGCAATAAAAATGTACACAACATTACAACCAAACCCTAAATCATATAAACAAATTGCCAGTGAACAAAACTATAAAATACACTAAATATCACTTGCCAAGGCGGACATATAGTAAAAGAAACATTAACAGACACATACTAACTATGTCATTATGCTATAAACCAAACATTACTTGATATATTTAAAGTAGCAAAATATTATATGTGAGAAAATCTTTCTTAATGAATAAACAGTCGTATCATTTTTAATGGACTCTTTATGCTGCTCGATGAAGAATGTTGCTAATCTCAGTGCTTTGCTCCGGCATAGCTAATTCTGCCTGTCCTTTTTCCTTTCTGGATGAATCCTGTTTTTAAGTTCATTGTCTAGTACTAATATCAATTTTATTGAATTTTCAATTTTGTCAAGTATTTTTTTACTTGAAGGGGTTAATTTAATCGTAAACTACTCTTTAATCAAATAAACCTCAATGCCGTGGATTTCCCTGTACTGTACAAGAAGAAATACTGTACTGACTATGTTTCCTTTCCTAAAGGTACGAATTTTCACTGACTTCAAAATTACACAAAAAAGACAATTTATTTCTCACTGTGGCATTACAATAGGAAAAATTTCCTTTTATATGGTAAAAATTGAAAAAGATCCGAGTAATATATGCACTTAGAACTTTAGTTGGAGAAGGGAGGTGCTTATCACATATTTACACATTGCTTTCTGTGAATAGATACAATGCACTTGTGGCATGACGTCACATTGTGTACGCATTATGAAAAGACTATCTGTCTCTTTTGCACCCTTGCACACTTATAAGCATACCAGAGACTACTATTTCAGTTTATTGCTAGAGATTTTACTAGCATACTTTTCTTTATTTGAATCATTTTGTAAAAAAAACGAGATTTATATTGTTTGCTCTGTTTAAAGCTTATTTTTTATAAAATGTTTTGGCAATTAATAGGATCTGACAAACTCTTAGAGGGCGATCTTGTAAAATTTTGTATTATGTTTTTAACTTTTTCACGTATAAAAAGAAAGAAACAGAGAACTTTTATATAAAGGAATTGCATAATATAACTGTGCAAGTGACGAGTGTCTCTATGGCTTGTCATACAGGCCGTGTCATTTAAACTACTAATATCACATCAGAGCCAACAAAATCAGAACCAACAATATTAGAGCCAAAAGCATTGACATTATTTTTGACACTAACGACACGAATCGTTTTAAGAATACCAGGAAAGAAGTGATCAATATTATCAAAAAAATCTGCAATAGACAACTTTGATAAAGTTGTCATCAGATAAACTATCTTTCATTTCCATTTAAAAGACATTTTCCATCCTGAAAAAGTTATCAGAAGGGCCGATAAATTGTAAATTGTAAAGTTATTGTTAGGGAAAGAACAATAGTTTCGTAATAGTTTAGGGTAAAAAAGACGAGAAGAGAGTTTAATATATAGGCAAATGTGCATATAAAATTAAACTCGTTGCCAATAAAGGCATATATTTAAAAAAGTCACTAAAAATAGCCTACAGAACTACTTTGAAAAATTTACAAAACAAGAAATATACATTTTATTAATATATTTTCCAATGTCAGCAAAAATGGCCAGCGTCCTATATATGATCATGTTTTTATGAGCCAGCATCACGAGTATTTATAAATATATTTTTTTTTCCAACAGTATGTTTAAATGTAAGGCATCAAGTATATACATGAAATATAATTAAACATGCAAAACAAATACAATGAATACTACGCCACAACTTCCCAACTTTACAAAATACTAAATGTCGCAACACAGAATGGCAAGTAATTAAAAACGCCATAACAAGAAACAAAACAGCGTACTTCAAAGGTCTTCACAATCATTCGAATTTGCTAAGAGATCCGGTAAACAGGACTTTATCGCCATGCAGTAGGAAGTAAGCGAACGGTCGTTCTGCATGGAACATCTCTGTCCTCACATAGATGAAACTCGATGCCATAATTCCGAATGCTGCCCAAAATATTTTACAAGACTCAGTTGTCATTTTAACTTCAAAGTTAAAAAGTTTAGTCCTTATGCAAACTTGCTGGGTCTTTCTGGCAATACTATATTATATAAATTGTATTATTGATGACAGAACAGACCATTATACTTTCCTCTAATGTGTTAAGCTAATTATGATAAACACAAAATAAAAGGCAAGTTCGAAATATAACGTGCCAATGTTTATAGAATGTACGATTCCGTTGTGAAGTATTCTATCTTGGTCATATAGACTTCTCACAATCTTCTAAATAAATTCATATCAAATGCTCAAACCATATAAATTGTTTATTTACTTGTGCACATATAGTTTGAGACTACTTATAAAAATGTTATTCAACTGCATCTGTCCTTCTTCCATTACTTATATCTTACACTTCACTCATGTTTCACTGAAATGTTTAAAACTTGGGACAAACATGACATTTGATACCAAAAATATTAATCCATATTTATTTGTTCTTTTGAAATAATTTTTCAAAAGTAATTTATATATCAAAATATGATTGTATGATTACTTTAGTTACTTACATATTTGTAAGTAAATGAAGTAATGATGTTGTATGTGCAATTTGATGACGGGCACTAATAATATAAGAATGTTATTGCCCGTCTTTCAATTGAACACACAATGTGTGATAATACCAAAACATTACGCTGTTGAGCAATATAAATATAATAAAAATATAGTAAAAGTAAATTTGACGGCATACACTAGTTAGTGTATGCCGACAAATTTGTCAGTTTAGCAAAATTATGGATTAGCATACATTACTTGGATTAAAGCTCATTCATATATTATATTTAATAATCATTAAAATTAATTAAAACTAGAGGTGTGCAAAACGTATCTGTGAAAAGAAAAGAGTGATATATATCATTTCATTGGATATATATCACTCATTTATATCTTTAGTTCAGTAGATCAGTATCTCAGTACTCCAAGTTATTAACGAAAATTATTTATTACGCATATGTTAAACCATTGAACAATGGTATGACCATTGTTCAATATGGTGATAAATAGTAATGACTGAACATTACGCACTGTTATTTGAAAATTAAAATAAATTCTACAAGAGCAAAATGGATAACTTTGCTTAATACATTACAGGTTCAGGATTTAGGACTATGAACCTAGATTGAAATTATAAATAAAATTACTTTAATAATAATTAAATAAATTGGAATAGATTGGCGTATTTATACAATTATATATTAGAATTTTGAAATGAAACAAAAAGTGTTTGTTTACTCAAATATTTTGAGCAAACTAAAGTATAGTTTATCACAGCTTTCACATTCAATGGCGAGTAGCTACTTCATCTACAAAGATCCAATTCCATATTTGACTAAACAGTTCGATTGTTTTCTTTCTCTTTCATGTAACGTCAAAACATATACTTTTATATCTATCTTCACGACGCGACGACTGAGTGAAATGATTGATTTGGTGAAACGAAAAAGACGCCGATCACTCCCGAGCTAGTGATATACTGATACATTTTGATTTCAAGTGAGCGAGTGATAGATATAATAGTAACATGTGAGCTATATCTTTTGTATCTCTCACTCATGAGTTACTCATATTTAATTAAAACCAATAAAATATTTTGAAGCATAAAAACTTGATTAATGTTAAATAATTAAGACACTAATGCAGAATATACAAAGTCAAGCAACAACAACTGAAATTGCAATTACAATTTTATTGTGCAACTAAATTTTCTACATGCATAAATAGCCACAAACAAGTGTTTAAGCTGTGAAAAGTTAGTGAAGAAAAACTATACGTGTTATTATAACTTTTTAAATATAATATTGGCAATGAAAAGTACATACACTGAGTAGCTCGAAGATCTACTTGAATTGGTTGACACTACCGGTGAATAAGACCACATTGTGGTTTAAGAGGTAGAACACAAATGGACGGTCGATGTGGAAATCCAAAACTGGAGAGATGTTAGCACTCAACAAAGCAATTCCGAAACCTACGACAACAGCGAAATATAATATTTAAACATGTGAACAATATCCAACAGTTCATACGCTAATATTTTTTGTTGAATATTTGAGTTGGATGTTAGTAGGTTTCGTGACGTCTTGCTATGTAAAATGTGCCACAATATTTTCCTATTGAACTGATTGCATGTTTATTAAAACACTTTTAAATTATAAATGCTAATAAGCATTGGATCGCAGAAATAATTTTCCCATAAAATTTCACACACACACATCACTGTATGTGCAAAATCGACCCACGTGTATATCAGTAACATGTTCTCATACTTGCCTATAAAACAGAATTCATATTTTGTCTTCATATTTAACTATCAAATCAGTTGCTAATGTAAATGTTTGATTCATTTTCTAATTTGTGTAATAATATAATAAATACGTAAATAATAAAATAACACATTAAACACCAATATGTGAAGAATACCAAAATCAAATATATGTGACTGAATAACATTATCCCCAAAATAGTAGAGTGATTCAAAAGTGCAAATGAAAGAAATAGTAAATTTTAAAATCTAAAAAACTGGTAAAATCATCTACTTGAACTTTACGTAGTAATAATCAACTAATAAACAAAGAAAAAAGAAAAGATACAACTTAAAAACTAAGCCGAGCATACATTTTTTATATTACCGACAATAACAAGATGCACAAAGAACATAGAGAAAAAGGAAGCCTTGCAAAACCAAACATAATGAAACAGTCACGTGTAACTATTGTATGTGCAGTTGTTGAATGAACCTGAACCAGACTGCATGAACCTGAACCAGACTGCACGAACCTGAACCATTAGACTAGCTCGTTCACGGATCCAGTGAAGACAAATGTGTCCCGATATGTAATGTAGTACAAGAATGGACGATCAATGTGAAATGCCGGAACGGGATTAAAATCGATGAAGGCTGATAGTAACACACCAACAACAGCTAGAAAGAAGAATGTTGAATTTAGAAGAACAATAAATTACTAAAAAATGTATCCAAAAACATATAGGTCACGAGAGTAACACAAAATTTACAAATTTTCAAAAAAATATAGAACATTTTTTAAATATTCAACGAATTAAAATAAGTACTGATATTGGGTCTTGTGAAAATTTTCAGTTTTCTTCCAGGAATTCAAAATGAATAAATTATTCAAACAATCTATACTCATAAAGATCACATGTCATTTCTGCTGAAGTAAGCTTACAATTATTTTCCATGTATTTAGTGACAAAGATACCTTAAAATACCTTTCAATATTTAATAAAAATTCATTTTATTCAAAAATTAATTTCGCATCTCATTTTTCTATCTGTACAATAAGTTAACCAAAATTCCTCTCTTAGTGTACATTATTGTCACGTGTAACTTCATTATGACACATTGTCAGGTGAGACACTGTTTTTGGTTGAAAGTTATGATAAATGCATTTCCATAAATTCAATTTGGGTATTAAAGCTAACAGTAATACGACAACACAGTTTTATTAGTTAATATGAAATTTTGATAAAAAGTACAATAAGACCTAAAAATAAATAACCAAATGATATTATTTTCAGTGCAAAATATTTGCAATGATGCTAAACTCCATATGATTTAAAAATTACCCAAAGAACACTTATATGTCAAAACTTATGAAAATATGCAATGAAGGGGAACAAAAAAATTTGTGAAGTTCAAAAAAAGTGTGAAAGATATACATTGTGGTACACGATGAGATGACAATGAGGGCTACCATGTTTTATTTACCACCAGGGCGGCGCCACTTTGAAGCGAGATATATTGAAATGTCAAAAACGCATCATATACGTACGTAACAAGAAAAAACTTTCTAATTATATAAGTTATTGTTTATTTTTATGTTTCCTAATTATGTACTAGTCATTATTGTATCTAATTCGTATTCATTATTGGATGTAATTAATATTTCATTATTGTATCAGATAAAAATGAATAAAATATAATAAAGGAATCGAACTACGGAGTTATGAATGTTGGCGTATTAAAATGCGAACTGTGAAAAAAAGAAGCCAATGTAAATGGCACCAAAGCAAAAGTTATTGAAAACTAATCTGCATAACTAATGTCATCTTAGATTTATTATTTATTGATTACTCCATAATTACTATGTCATATTTATTCCTAATTTACTTATGCTTTTGACAGATAACATGTGCTTCACAGATATAGCTCGGTTCAAAGTAGTGACATCTGGTGAATACAAAAATATTAGCCATCATTGAAAATATTGTATAATAGCAGCTAAAAATAATGATAATGTCGATATACAAAAGAAATAAATATGAGTGTAAAATTTACAGCTGTTTTCGAAATACAGAAATCTTAATTCATACAATTTACACACACGAGGATCACAAGTCATTCCTTTATACATAAGCTCAGAATTGTGTTTACTAGGAAAGACATAGTCACCATTTGTTTTTCAATTTGAAAAGACAAACACTCAGAAAGTAAACTTTACATTAAAATATCTGCAGACAAGTAACAAAATAAAAATATTGAATAAATAAGACAGTTATTTTATATAAAAAAAATTATACAATCTCAACTTCAATGGCTACCAGTTCAGAGCGTACTATTTTTTCAGACACCTGTTAGGTTCCAAACAAAATTACTCTTACTACTTTTAAACTTTACCTGGTCTAGTGATGAATAGGTTTAAATCATGCATTTCCATCTTAATTCGAAATTAAAAATTTCCATTAAGCACAAAATATTATATTTTTCTCATCAAAATCACTTTTATCTCTATTTATCCCTATATTGTTCACACTTACATACCTAGACTATGACACCTACATGTGGCTTTTTACCATAGATGCCATCCTGCCTCAATAAGAGTTAACACAATGACAGAGCCACATAAAAAAATTGGGCAACCTTTGAACCACACTGGTGCACACGTATGTATGATAACATGTACTACGCATGCTTACATGTTACTACCAAATCATTTATTACAATTTGATTTGAAAAAATGATTGCTTAAAACATTCTCCCAAATATCCCACTTAACCTATTAAAAACATCTCAAGGTACTCGATAAAACATACATGTAAACAAAAATACATGTTAATGCAGGATGTTGATACTTCCAGTGAACAGGATGACGTCACCGTGCATGAGATAGTAGAGGAAAGGATGGTCGACAACAAATTGCACAACTGGTCCAATTATAAGGCTGTCTGTTTCAATTACAACCGCTTTGGCAATTTGAAAAAAAAAACACAATAAAAAGTAAGCACTGTGTAGCATGCAGGTATTTCCATTTATTTCGAAAATAAACGTAACAAATCAAAAATCATTCTAAAGTTGCTTGTGCAAACAAACCTTCAAGACAGTTTACCAACGCAACCAGTAAATAAAATTATGTTGTGGTACATCAGATAGTACAAAAACGGCCTATCAATTTGAAATTGTGTCACTGGTTCATAAAAAGCGAAAAATGATTAATTTACGACGTGTGCAGCTACAGAAAAAAAATATAAAAGACATGTTAAAAACAATATTCCATCAATATTTTCTACAAATTTTGTTTATTTCAACAAATAATATTATAATAAATACATTTAATTTACAGAATGATTGATGGCGCAATATAATCTATAAGAGTAAATTTTATAGGCTTATTAAATGATCTTTAATAAGTCTATAAAATTTATGTCTTCTGTGATTTCATCAAGAACAGAAATGCTATTGGTAATGCAAAGTATTTATTTTTCTTCAGTTTGCACTAATTTCCAAAAATGTCTGTACAAATTTCCAATGGTCATAACAAAAATCGCTAATTAGATTATATTTCAAAATAAAAACAATCCAAATTATCATGTGTTCTAAGTTTTCCAATAAATATTATATATTATACCAATAAGCTAATTTATTCTTTCCATTTATAGTAAAAAAATTACAAGTTAGTACGGTAAAAACGTAGTATTTTGTCCACAAATTATAGATAAAAGATAATACCATCATCCCTCTTTTTACAAAATATTGATTAAAAAATTCTAAAATATATATTAAACATTTACTTTTACCAAACTAAATCTGATAAAATAAATTGCTCTATTTTGGAAAAATATGGCTATTTCTCATTATTTTTTACTCTTACGTTCTATTGCAACGCTTAATTATCGAAAAGCGTTCTTGATCATAGACACAGAAGAACCCATAATCGGCCCACCGCAATTTCTATAGAACTACACCTAAACTTGAATTTCAAAGCAAAGCTTTAAAAGACAATGTGAACTAAAGAATTTCATGTAATCTAGCTGTAGGCAGATATCATTTATTATTTCTATGTTGTATTAAAATTTCAAATTACGTAAAATGAGATATTTTTTAATTGGGTCGGAATCAAGCCTTCTTACTCCCTAATACAACATGTGAACCCACTTCACCCATTCATACACATTAACCATATCGTAAAATGGTTAACCTTAGGTTGACCTATAAATTTCACGCTGTCAAATGAAATAGAATGTATTTCGATATGCACAATCGTACAAATGATGTCTACCAAACGTGCTAATGGGCATATTTTGAGATAAAGAAAAAAAAAAGAAATGATTACTGTTCATTGTAAGAATTAAATAATTCAGAATATTTTAATCGTTTAAACAAATAAAATATTAGTGAAATATTCATCAAAAAGCTAATCGACGCCAAAAATTACCCTATCAAATGCTTTCACAGAATTGGAAGGTGATACTTGAATGGGAAATTATATTGTTAATTTAAAAGTTTTTAATGATAACGTATACAAAGACCAGAAAATATGTACATGAAGGAAACAACAATGCCTACTATAATAAAATAGTTTTTGAGAATATTTTACAAAATAGAAGATCTTTATTACGTCATTTTTGAATTTTTTTTAATTATTAATTCTGGTTTCTTTTTAGTTAGTGATAATTTTATCTAAAGCAATATTGCTTGCGACAATTCATACTAAACATTTCCGTTGCATCTTTTCAACTTTCCTATTACTAAATAAAGATATGAGCTACAATTATAGTATAAATTATAATAGCAAGTTTAGTACAAATAAATTTGCTTATATTTTATTTATTTGATTAATTTCTACTTTAATATGGATTATAGATTGAGAAAATACACACTGGAACTATTTATTACATTAAACTTTATATCAATTTTAAAGGTATTTATTACATTAAACTTTATATGAATTTTAAAGGTATTTATTACATTAAACTTTATATGAATTTTTACCATTATTATTAGCATTTTTTCTTATTAAAGCATGTTTTAAATAAAAAACTTATTTAAAAGATAACCCAAGAAACTAATAGTGCAATTGTTCCATTTTCTACCAACGAACATTATTCATGATATATCATTTAACGATCCAGTGAACAGAACCGTACCGTAAAAGAATATTCTACCACTGTGGTACAACTCAACAACTGATTTACCTCTACATGATCGTGAAAGAATACTGAAAAACTATGAATTAAATATTACTACTTTTTAAAATGAAAAATCTGACTGTCCTATCATGTCACTGTTCAATCTAAAGAACTAGATGTCTTTTTCAATGAAATAGAGCCAGTTACAGCTGATAAACTGTAATCTTCAACGTATCGTAAAATGGGATAAGCGATCCCTATTATAATGTGTACAGCACCATAGGGAAACATTCATTGTGTTAGAATATTTTCATTTTGATAATACGACATTCATGCAATTCAGTACACTTCACTTTTAATAAAAAGTATTGATCAAACATTTATACAACATAGTGAAAATGAAATTCGGAGCATTTAATTTTCAGTAAAAAGAATTGATCATACATTTTATGTAACATAAGTAAAAATTTAATTCGGAGCATTTCACATATTTTATAAAAAAATTTACCAAACGTTTATATACCATTAGTGAAAATGTCGATTTACATGAAAGATCACAGTGCACGGACACAAGTCAATTAAAAACAAATTTGTACAATTCTCCTTTCGTATCCCTCTTTTTTTGCACGTCATATTAGAATGTAAATTTACTTTTAAAACATATTTATTGACGGTCAAGTTAAATCAAGAAACTGTATTTAAGTTAAAATAAGAAGCTGTATCCAGCAAAATGTGTATTATTGGGCTTTGTTTTTTCATGAGAATGAAAGAAATATTTCTATTTTCTACAATAATTAATTGATGTGATTGTTTCGGGTTGTAAATAGTGAAAAATCATACTGCAAGATATATGTCATCATCCATGATGACATATATCTTTATCGTATGTTGTGTTATTGTTTTCACTCACTATGTCAGTTACAATTTATTAGATTTGTACAGTCCGCACTGACCTCATCCACACACATCATTTTAAATCAATTTTTAACCTCTATGTTGGAATTTCCCATAACGTGAGAAATTATATTATTATGTTTCCATATTAATAGTACATTGCTCTTGTCTTTACTGTACAAAATTTCCTACATTAAGTGTTTTTCCAATATCATGTAATTTTAGTGGATCTGCTTACTTAATACCATATTAATTGGATACTCATTAAGGGATACATACCAAATGTCCACCATGTGTCATCATTAGTTAACGAGATATCACATCAGTTCACGAACAAATTAATGGAGCAAATCCACCATCATGCCATAGATAATTTCTCAAATCATTCAAGAAGAAACTTCTCAAATCATGCTGAGTATACAACATACCCATTTAAAAAAAAGTAGCTTTATGAATGAATAAGTAGGAAGGCAGTACTGGAAATTACTATTTCATCTTACAAAATAATTTTGACATAATGAAAATCAATACAAGGTATTGGGATTTCTTAAGTCGTCTCGGCAACAATACATCAAAATGCTATTAAAACTTGTCTGATGAAAACCACTTTTATAAATTGAGGCTGACCTCACTCAAAACAGAACTTAATATAATAACATAACAACCGCCCACCATCCCTTAAAAACTTTAAGGTGTCAGAAGCTTCTGTAAAATCAATAATTACAATTTATTGCAATTCTGAAAAAATTTTATTTATCGAAAGGGATGGAGAGCATTACGTAGTATTACTAAAGAAATGAAGAGGCTTTCAGGGAAAAAAATTATTGATGAGAGAATGCATTGCATAAATAATGGAAAACAAGATGGGTTAAAGTGGGTATTGCCAAGAGTTCACGAAGAGTGACATGAGCCATAAGCGTGCCGATATTCAAGCCAAATTGCAGGATTTAGAAAGAGGCCAAGAAATGAGATCTAATTTTAAAAACACAAAACCATTTCTGTTACAAGTGGAACGCTTCCACAAATTTCCAAAACAATTGATCCAACATTTTATATAACATAAGTAAAAACTAAATTCGGAACATTTCAAAAAATTTACCAAACATTTATATACTATAAGTGAA
Organism: Druceiella hillmani; assembly: GCA_039881145.1. Taxonomy (NCBI): domain Eukaryota; kingdom Metazoa; phylum Arthropoda; class Insecta; order Lepidoptera; family Hepialidae; genus Druceiella; species Druceiella hillmani. The sequence continues at coordinate 20,124,028 of JAYKKI010000035.1, forward strand.
AATCCTAGATAAAAATTATGAATGTTTGTTTAAAATTATATTATTATTTTCATTCATTAACAACAATACACAATGCAGAAATTCTCCTTAAACGTAATATAATTTTTTCAGAAAAGTCATTAAATGAACTTTAGACCAATTATTAATAAAATACAGAACAAATATTAAATGTAGGTTTGGCACTTAAGTCTACAGTTAAAACTAAAGAATGTGTTAACCCACCATTATTATCTTAATATGAATAGCAAGCTAAAATAGGCAAAGCAATAGCTAAAGCAGTTTATTATAAATATCCCTCGATCCGTACAAGCCACAAACATGCTTTGTGACAACTCGTACGCAGAATAGAATAGTTTTTCAAATAATAAGGAAATGAGACAATGATCTTTCTACGACGAATTTATCAAAAACAACTCTAAACCCTGATCTGTGTGATAATGTCAAAGCTCTAGAAAATATGGGAAAGGATTTAACATACAATGTAACACAATTTGGAAATGAACAAGGACACATTTTACTTACAGTGTTCAAAGTCAATGTGCAAAAAACAATTACAAAACATTTTCACAATGTAATTCAAGTGTAACTGTACCTTACTCATATTCACAATTATGCTTTTTGAAAATAAAATACATTCTTCGAAAACCATCCATTTCTGGTTTTGAAGATGATTTTAAGGAAACTCAGAAATTACTTTCTTTTTATTTTTTAACTGTTGCTGGGTACGTTATTTTCTGTATTGGACACAACTGTTAAGACTCTAAAGTGAGTTTTGATCTCTAATTTCCATATTAATTTGAAATTAAAAACTTTCCGAGTCGTAGTTTTGCTCTCTTGATCTAAGTTTAGTGCTCACATCCCCAGACTATGATACCTATGTGTGTTATTCCACTATCGAAGCCCGCCATGTCCCAATAAGAAGTAACTTCCAAAAGTATTTCAAAGTATTCAATTATACATACGTATAAACTAAAAATACACATCAATGCAGAACGTTGGTACTTCCAGTGAACAGGACGATGTCACCGTGCATGAGATAGTAGAGGAATGGACGGTCGGCAACAAATTTCACGACTGGTCCAATTATAAGGCTGTATTCTTGAAATAGTACCCCTATAGTAATTTGTAAAAAAAATAACAAAAAAACAAGTACTATGAAGCATGAAACTTCTTATTTGGATCTCCTAGAAAATAAATGTAATAAATCATAGATCATTCTGGAGCTGCCAGTGCAAACAAACCTTCTTCAAGAAAGTTCACTGACAGAAACAGTAAAGAGAACTGTGTTACAGTGCTTGAGGTAGGACAAGAATGTGGGACCAGTTCATTAGAAGTAGAAAGTGACTAAGATAATTACCTTCTCACGTCTACAGAAAAAAGAAATATAAAAGACATAAGTAAATTCCGTTAATAAGTCGATTTCACCAATATTTCCTACAATATTTCTTTATTTTAATAAATGCTATTAAAAAAATTTCCTTTTTTTTACGGAATTTTTTCTTTATTTTAATAAATGCTATTAAAATAAATACATTTTTTTACGGAATTTATTGATGACATGACATAAAGTATAAGAGTAAATTTTATAAGTTACACGTTATGGATATAAAAAAACTTGTAAAAAAATTGTTGAAAATGCAGGATGAATGTCTTTTATGAGCCTGTAGTACGAGAACTGTCAATTGCAAACTGATATATTCCAATTACAGATTCCCTAATTGTCTTTTCTGTGATATCATCACAAAGAGAAACTCTATTGATAAAGCACAAGTGCCTGCTCACCATTTGACTGAATGTTTCTCAAAAATTGCTGTACAAATTGCCAATGACCATGACTGAAAAGTCAGATTAATTCATAATTAATTTAGAAGAAAAAAACATTTCACATTCCATTACCGCGTATTCCAAGTTTTGCTAGAAGATATTGCTTACTGTTTCAAAGAGCTAATTTCATAAATGACTTACTCTTGCATTAAAAGTCAGTAAAGTACTAAAAAAAACTAAAAGTCAATAAATTATTGAAAAACTATTATAAAGTCATCCGTCTTCCTCTTAATTATTAGATAAAAAATTCGAAAATATATATTGGCCATATGCTCGTATCAAGTTAAGTTATTAAAAATTATTAAGATTTAATATAAAGATTTTAATTTGGGGGGAATTAAATTTATTGATAGCAACAATATATAAAGAGTAAATTTTGTATATCAACATGTGATAACCTACTATTTCTTGATATAACAAAGGATATAAAAAACTGCTATAGAGCAAAGTAAACCATCTTTTAAGAGCAAGTACTGCAATAAAAGAACCATCAAAAAAGCTGACGTGTTGTAAGGTTTGTAAATGGTATTTTCTGTGACAACATCACCAATAATTTATAATTTACTTCTATAATAAGAAATATATTTTAAAATGATGAAAAACAATTTTAATTTCTATAGTACATATGTCAGTACATAAAGAACATATGTATATAGTACATATGTACATTGTAGTACATATGTATATAGTGCATATAGTACATATGTATATAGTACATTATAGTACATATGTATATAGTGCATATAGTACATATGTATATAGTACATAGTACATTATAGTACATACGTATATAGTACATAGTACATTCAAGCAATCCTAATCGTAGACACTGAACAACCTCTCTAACCAACAAACGACAACTTCTACGGCTAACTGAACTTAAAGTTGAATTTCAGCCCAAAGTTTCAAAAATGGTGAAAAATAAAGTTGTATACTAAAGTTAACTTACAAATTTCATTGTCTCAAATGAAAGAGATCGCTTATCTATTTTATGTAGTCATATAAATGATGTCCACCAAAGTTATTAAGGCTTATTTAGAAATATCATTATTAAAGAAATGTGTTATTAAAGAAATGTCATCACAAGCATGTCGAAAGGAAAAAAATATTAATTTTCGTCACGAGAACTAAATAGTTAAATGTTTTATTTATTTAAACAAACAAAACATTAGTGAAACATTTATAAAAAAAAATTATTTAATATCAAACGTTTTCCTATCAATTTCTTTCATAGATGATGCATAAGTGGGAAATTACATTATTAATTTAAAAGTTTTCTATGATAAATTATACGTGGAGCAGAAAATAGATATATAATAGAAACAATAATGCCTGCTGATAATAGTAAAAAGATTTTATATTATTTTTTTAGATTATTTTAAGATTTGAGAATTTTTTACAATCAATATAAGAACTTCCTCATAAATCTGTGCTACATCATCGTTTGATTTTTTTGAATTACCTTTTAGTTTCATTTTAGTTAGTAAATGTCACAAATAATACCGCATGCAACATTCCCGCTAAACATTTCCATCCATCTATACTACATTTCTAATATTCCATAAAGAAATGGGCTACGATAACAAAACGACAGGTGTATGAATTAAAGACATGTTTAAGCTGTCTTACCATATATCAGAAACAAAACTTATTAAAAAAATTTTCAGTAATTATTCCGTTTTCTACAAACAAACCTGATTCAAGATATGTCATTTACAGATCCAGTGAACAGGATTGTGTTTCGATAATTCAAGATGTAAAGAAATGGTCTATCAATGTGGAACAACTCAATGACTAGCGGATGAACTACAATCGTAGCTGATTCTGCCATAACTAAAACTGAAAAAAAAATTAAATCATTATGATTACTTTTCAAGATCAAAAATGGTGAAAATCTGACTGTCCCATTACGTCACTGTCCAATCCGAAGAAGTAAAAAAAGAAAAAATCTCCACATATGGATATAAGCCTCATAACAAATTTGAACCATTCTTTTTTTATATCCATTCTTTATTGCATGTCATATTAAAAAAATACAATTCAGGAAATATATCACATTTTTTTTGTAAATCAAAATATATGTTTATACCATTTACTCCTACTAATATATTTTTTGATAATATTTAATTTCAAAGACTTTTGAAACCTGATCTTGAAGTTAAATTGAGAAAATGTAAATGTATTTGGTAAAATGTATTTTATTTAGTTTTGTATTTATGTTTGAGTAAAATAAACATTTCTATTTTCTATAATAATAAATTGTGTATTTGTTTAGGATTGTCATTATTGAAAATGAAGAATCATATTCCTCCGTGATATATATATATATGTTTATGCCATTTACTCCTACTAATATATTTTTTGATAATATTTAATTTTAAATCGAGAAAATGTAAATGTATTTGGTAAAATGTATATTATTTGGTTTTGTGTTTATGTTTGAGTAAAATAAACATTTCTATTTTCTATAATAATAAATTGTGTATTTGTTTCGGATTGTCATTATTGAAAATGAAGATTCATACTCCTCCGTGATATAAGAGTCGTACCTATCTTGTGTCATTTCATTGTTTTCACTCACTATATAACCGTCAATTGCAAGTTCTTGCTTATCATTACATTGTCTGCATTATTAACTAACAATGTAGTCGCCTTCCTCCACATACACATATTACTTTGAATCAACTTTTCAACATCTTTGTTGGTACCTCCCATACAATGGGAATTGCCTTATTAGGTTTCCATATGAACAACACATTGCTCTTGTTTTTACTGTAAAATTTCCTATATTAAGTGCTTTTCAAATATTATGTTACTTTAAGATATTAATTAAGGCTTAATATATGCTTATTTTTGCTTCAAAAGCTTGCAGAGAGCGGATGGTACAGTGAAGAGAAATAAGGGAATGGAGCTGCTTACTTAGTACCATACTAATTAGACACTCATTAAGGGTATACATATCAAATGTCAACCAGGTGACATCATTAGCGAACGAGATATTGCACTAGTTTATGAGGTTATAAGTAAGTCTGGAAGAATTGTGCACCAATGGAACAAGTCGACCATCATGTCTCAACCCCTTGCTGCAGGTAAGGCTTTGCCACTCTTGGTAATTTTTGATTGTATAATTAATTGGAAAAATAATGGAAACAAGGAATAATAGTATAGGGGTCAGGTCTTAGATGACTTGGACACAATGAAAAGCTTTGTCTGTTGAGCTAAAAGTGTGTGGATATCCACATGCAAACCAAATTGGAGGATTTACAAAGAGACAGCTCTTGTTATGTTCCCAATTAACGCACGGAAAATGCAAAAAATTAAATCAAAGAATAAAGATAGGTAAAAATGAATAAAATATTTTTATCTTTTTTAAGCCAGTTATGTAGATCGAGACCCAGTTATTTTCATTATGTTGCATAATGACATAAGCGATATCTCTTATAATCTGTATAGTACTGTAGAAACATTGTTTCATAGTTAGTCTCAATGATTCCTTAATTAAAGTCAGTTAGTCTCAAACATTCCTTAATTAAAGCTTAATTTTGGCTAAAGTCAATATTGAAAAAATATTGTTTTTTGATGCAAATTTTGAATTGATATTAAGGGAAAAGTATTTAAGAGCAAGTAACGAACATATATAAAATTTAAGTCTTGCTGAGTTATATTGCAGTAAATAAAATTTTGTCCTTCATATATACTCTAGTGATAGTATATTTAAGCTTCGAATATATCCTATTCGTGTAACATACTCATCATACATTACAAAATATTTTGTATATTATTACATAAGTGAATTTGCATCAACTCGGAGGGCATACAAACTCAGAAGGCATAAAATAACACAATACAATATATTAATGTTTGTTTATAATAATGGCAAATTTACATAGGCATAAGTATACACAATAAAACCTTTTCTTAAATATAATGTATGTTTTTAAATCTGTTGATTAATAAAACAAAATAAAGATTATATCTCGAAATGACGCCTACCTCTACAGTAAAAACTAAATGAAGTGTAAACCCATCATTATTTTAATATAATAAAGAAACTGATATAAACAAGGCAATACCTAAAGCAGTATATTATAAATATCAGTTGGTCCGTACAACACACAAACCTGCTTTAAGGCAGCTCGTTCACAAAACCGATAAACATGATGTTCTTTTTGTACATAAGGAAAAATTAAAACGGTCTATCCACAATGAATTTATCAGATATAACTCTAGGCCCCAATCTGCGTAACTGTGTCAATGCTATAAAAAATACAGAATAAAATTTAATATGCAATGACAATTTGGAACTAAACAAGGATAAAATTTTACTTTCAGCGTTCAAAGATGACATGGCAACACTTAAAACTACATTGAAATTAAATGATATATTAATTTAAATTAGTGACATACTAGAGAAAATTGGTTACAAAAACATTCTCACTCTATAATTTATATGCCAATACATGTTTTATTCATAACAATTTTAATTAAGTCTCCATATTTTTTGAAAGAGTGGGAATTGTCTGCTAAGAAAAAGTTCTTAAAAAAAGGTTTTTCTTTATTATGCCCTGAAAAACAGACAAAACTAACGGTTTTGGCAAACATGCAAAGAAAAATTCCTTATATTTTTAAGAGATAAGAAAAATTTAATAAAAATATGTAAGCATTTTATGAAGACGTCCATTTTGATGCATGGTGACAACCCTTCAATAGAACCACCCTACTTCTTCCTCTAAAAAATTCATCCCCTCAAAAATTTATGCATGCACAAACATAAAAAACATAGGTACATATTTGCCTCAAGAATAAACATTCTTTTTTTCTTAAAAACACACCTATTGATGGACAAGTAAAATATATATTGTCCTATAGATTGTCATCCAAATATAATAATAAAAACAATGATAGTGTTTTGTATTCCATTAGCGTGATAATGATAAGAACTACTGATGAGAGTATAATAGTCTTCTATCTGACCTATATTTCGTCTCAGTCAATTTTAATTTTCACATCTTATGACATTTATTAAATGAATGCTATCGCCAACTGTATGTGGTGAAAATATTTAATTTTACTACCGGTACTAAATTTTCCGACTTCTTGCATTTTTTCACCATATTCTTTTTAAACTTACAATGTTTTTTCTATTTCTGATTTTGAAATTGTTGCTTTAATTGAAAAAAATAATTGAACGGCGATTAAAAATTAGTTATGGTGTAATTTTCAACATGACAAAAATTGATGGTAGATTAATGAATGATGGAGCAGGTCACGCCTGCTCCATCATTTACTAATCTATTACCACACTTTGATATTTCCTCTAAAAATATACTGCAATACACTACGCTAAAGGCACACTAAGCTTTAATTAATACACTGATTTAATAAGTCACAGTATTAAATGTTTAGCTTAGTAAATTTGTTGAAACAGTTAGTTTTCAATACATAGCTTACAAATTAAAACAACATTGCGAAAACAAATATATCATAGTAGAAAAGTCTGTTCAAAGTTCAAAAATTTTAAATATCTATTATTTCGTTACATTAATGCAAAACAGAAATTTCTTTTTAAATAAATAATATAAAAGTACCGATAACTTTGCACCGTGAAACCTGGATTAATATTGTGAAACCTGGATTAATATTGCGAAGCGATGTTCTTTCATACATATTTTTCTTCTTACACATGTTGCATATGTTATGCTTGCCATCAAATTTTGGCCAGTGTTTATCTGCATGAACATATCACTTTAAGCAGTTCTAAAACCAAAACTTTGTACTTCTTTCTCATCTAATCCTTAATCTTCCTCTGATTCTTATTCAATATGGTTACTCCCAATGAAAAGTTCAACAAGTTCCCAACTATTTTATCTTTCTGACAACTACACCTCTGGCTAAAAAAAATATCAATTATGGTTAATGGACAAATCGATCAAGTGTGACATAAACCTTTGGGTTAACATCCATTTCTTGATTCGTTATCTGCCAAGTACACAACATCCATTTTTACATTATTAGAAAGTTCCAAAAGATTGAAAATAACTATTTTTATTTTTCAATACAGCCTTCATGTATTTAAATACACCTTTCATAATGCTTTATTAACTTTTGTATTCCTTTCATAGAATAGTCTGAAATTTTGCCATCAAAAAGCTCCAAAATACCAACTTGAATTTATTATTTGTGTTAAATATTTTACCTCCCAAATCAGATTTCGATTTGGAACACAAACAAAAGTTAATCGGGGCCAGGATAAGCCTATAAGGTAGGTGATCCAGTTTGGTATTTACATTGCTGAATAGCAGCTTGGGAAACGGAAGAGGTATGCGCATCTGTCACTCTAGTACTTCTTGTTCAACATCTCTTTTCTGGTACCTATTTTCCCATTAGATTGATGATTTCCCTTATGATCACATCCAATGACTGTCCTGGCTGGATTCATTTTTAATAAATTCAGTGCCTAAATAAGACTATTTCGTACTATGAACATAGACGACAAAGGGTCTCCATAAACAGTATCAAGGCATTTTTAGATCTCCATCGGATATTTCTCTTTTCTAGAAAACGTTTAGTCACTGCTCAGTACTCGATTTTAAGCATTTTATTTTGTTGCTACACTTGCTTGTATTCAGTGGACAATATCTAACAAAACAAACGAAGATAATTTCATAATGATTAAATAGATATTTAGTGAATAGTTTATTGATTGAATGGTAACAAAATTGTAAATTAACGATTATTTCAAAATTATGGGTATATTGAAAAATATGGATTTTACTATGTATATAACTGAACAACATTGAGCCTGATTGCTGTAACATACCTTTTTTCGTATAACAACAATGGCATTCATCTTCAGTTTACTGAAGATAATTATCATATCACTCTAAAAGAGCTATTCTAGTGTCTTTTCTGACCAGTGCTTGTAAATTACCTTTTCTTGCTATTTTTCAGTCGCTATGTATGTTCTAAGCTTCTAATTTTTTATTACAGCTATACATGCAATTCTCTGCCAAAAGTTTTTCTGCTGTAAAGCACAGTTACTGTAGAAACCAATTTCTTCATTAAAAGAGCATGTTTATACCATTAATAGATACATGTTTATTTTTATCTTCCTTATGACATCCATACTTTCTATCAGAGACCTAATTTTCTATAATTTTTTAAGGCCTTGACTATCAGGAACCACATTATCATCAAATCAGAGTTTTAGAGATTTTCTCAGTTATAAAAATTTTTTTGGAACATATATTTAGCAATAATATTCACCCTACCATTTGTTTTCTCATCACAATAGACTATTCTTGATATCACTAATACTACGCCAATATACGGTATATTCATAAAATTCTTTAAAATATAATCCAAAACTTCATCCAGTGTTTTTTACAACTGTTTGCTTTGTTTTAGTAACTATCAACTTGACAATATCTTCACCTTTGTATAATTTTAAGTAATCATTCATCTCATACTGACTCATACTTGACGGTAAATATGATGGTTCAAACAACTGATATTCCAAATCGTAGATAATTTTTTTATCTTGCCAAGCAGAGTTCTCACGAAGATGATATATGTCATTTATATTGCAATCCTGTTGGTCTACTTCTACTTCATCCATTAGATTGTTCACTAGATCTTCATCGCATCAATCCATAACCATGTCTGCTTGGAACATCACCACTGATGTTTCATATATATCGGAAGTATTGACACTTTGTAGCCATCATTCATTTAGAAATTGCTTCATATGAGCATTTACAAATTATTGAAAATAAAAAAAGAAAAATTAATGTTGACAAGTTATGAACAATTACTTAACATGTGTGTTTTCACTACTTTAACCGTTTTAGTGCCGCGGTTTTTTACTCATATATACTTAAAAATGCCAAAGAAATCTTTTGTTTTTGATGTCATTTACCCTTGTCTCGAAAAAAAACTGTATCTCTTCCAAAAATTATCCAATTTTAATAATTTTTTACGGTGTGTTCTTAATATAAACTTGTACAAGGAAAATACAACCCAAAGAAAATTATGGAAATATTTATTGTGAACAAAAATTATAACAAAAACTGAAATCAAGGTCACATCACCAATTTTGCAGTCTGGTACATCCTCCATATCAGCAAAATAATTGTTATCGTCATTATTATCACTATCACTCAAAATTTGCATTACGCCAAATTGTGAGCGCACCACAATGTCACTGCCACTATCACTTTCTTCACAACTTGAACAATGATCATTTTCACTTGAATTATTTTCGTATTCCGACAATATAGGTTAAACATTTTCTTTTCTTGGATCCTTTTTATATTGTAATTACTAATAATATTATAATTTTAACTTTATGTAATACAAGATAAAAAATTAGCGTGCGTGTGAGCGACTTCCCCTACAGCGTGCTAAACAGCAACTGACTTCGCGAGCACCATCGCGCTCGTGGCAAATTTAGTTAGTATGCGCACGAGCACGATGGCGCTCGTCGGCTCTCTGACGGTTAAACTATTTTTCAGAACAGAAAAACGCCTAATATTTAACCACTAATATTTCACAATAATATCATTAAGCTGGTTTTTTATTGAAACATGACTTTAACGCCAAATTTAGATATAATATATATATATATATACGTATATATATTAAATACAGCATCAAGTTTTTTATTAACAATCAATTCTATTTCTTCTTCTAATGTAATAATTATTATTAATTGATAAAAAAATTTATTTACCATCACAGTCTATTCACACGGAGATGTATGTTAAGTAACACCTTTCTGTAAGTATTATATATATTTTCAGAAAAGTTGTAAAATGAATTCATACCAACTGAGTTATTAATGGAACAAAGAACAAAGCTTAGACGTGAGATTAATACCTATGTCTGCAGTTAACACTAAATGAAATGATAACCCAGCATTATTATTTTAATTTGATGGACAAGCTAAAATAGCCAAGGCAGTTCCTAAAGCAGTCTGTTCTAAATATCCCATGAACTATACAACCAACAAACCTGTTTTAAGACAACTTGTTCACAGAACCAGTGAATAAAATGGTGTCTTTGTACATAAGGTAATATGAAAACGGTCTATCAACAATGAATTTGTTGAATACGACTCTATGTCCAGATCTGCGTGACAACACCAAAGCTATAAAAATATAGAAAGGGATATTTAATACACAATGAAACACAATTTAAAACTGAACAAGTATACATTTTCGCTGGAAATGAAATGACACGCTGAAATTAATAATACAATGACTAACGAAAAATTATTACAAAAACGTTTTCAATGTGACTGAATGAAATATGAAAAAGTTATACTGAGTGTTTTGAAAAGAGATTAACACAATCAATAGAATCAGTCATATGTATATATTTCTAACTATTCTTCGTGTTTGCAATAACTTATTCCTCCATTTATTTAGATAGTTTAACTTTTATTTTGTTTTTATAAGAAATTATTCACTCTTAATATGGCATCAAATTTTATATTAGTAATAAGAGTCCTATTTACCAAATCTACATAAGCCAAAGTCAGAGATGTACAAAAAATATTCATTAAAAAATATTCCAGATATGGTAAACATTATTAATAAAATAAGATCTAAGGTAAGACGTACAGGCCTTCAGTGAATTGCTTGGAGGTAGCTGAAACTGGCACTCTTAAACGAGATCCACTACAAGAGCCATTAAAGTGTTAATATATGTAGAAAATAGAAAAACACCAAAAATCATTAAACACCAAACTATTGCACACAAAAAGTGACAGTATGGTGTTCGTAATATGCTGATGGCCCCATCAGTCCTTATTTTTTCAAAATGAAGCTACAGAAGATGTTACCGTCAATGGTGCTCGCTATAGATCAATGATAAGTAGTTACTTGTTTCCAAATTTACTCAAAATTGATCTGAGTGAGATATGGTTGCCAGTCCACACAACCATTGTACTAATTGATTTATGGAATAAAAAATTGAATGAATAAATATTCAAAAATGGGCAGCACCGTGATACTTAGAGGTACAAATCTCTGCTAAAGACCAGGGTTTGAGCAGATGAAGAATATAATTTGCAGTATCAACAAAATAATACCAAATTTATTGAAAAAGTGGCTAAAAATTAAATGGAAAGGATACATACCGTAAGGCTTAGCCGCAGCAAAGATTTCCATAAAACAATTTTTTTTTATTAATGTCAATAAATACTCTTTCAAATCAGAACAGGGCACTTGGAAACAAACAACATCTGTTGTTTATTCACATTTCAATTCCTATCATACTTATTTAAAACAATTTATTAAGCTTGCTTTTCATAAAACTGGTTCAATTTACATACCAGGCCCCAATTTGTCTCGCAAACATTAAACTTAATATTGAAACAACATATTTCAATAAAACATGACGATGTAGATACAACATAAGAGAAAATAAATAAAGCTATAGAAGCGATTACATACAAGGAAAGTCTTTACATATATAAACTAATTTAAGCAAAGGGTATTCTACTTTCATGTATGTACATACACTTTTGATTATTTGATATTATCCAAGAAGTGATTTATATAGGTAAAACAATGATTCTCAACATGGTAGTATACGTGGTTCAAAATACATAACATTTTTTGTAATATATAATATAGTACTCACACCAATATTAATGTTTGATCTATTAAATTCTCTTTTAATATAATTGATGTTTCCTAATACAACTAAGAAAAAAAAGGACAAAAGGATAAAGTTTAAAGTTATATTTGAATGTAAATAATATTTGGCAAGAAACTTAAAATAGCCAAGACTTATATTAGTTTCACAAAACACGTATAAAATTAAATATATTAGACTATCCAAATAAAAAAACCTATTTAATTATATACATTAACAACCACAATATTAATACATTGCCGTATCATCTCTTACGCCACCAACGCTCATAGAAAATCCTCAAACTAAAACAAAATGGTATTAGAATAAATGTGCGTAACATATCAAAAACAAACCTCATCTAAGACAATACATTGACGCATCCAGTGAACTGTATTGTGCCACGATTCATAAGGTAATATAAGAATGGTCTATCGATGTGGAATTTTTCAATTTGAATAGGTAATGGGGTTAATATCTTTGTCTTTGTAAAAACAAAGGCTAAAAATGATATAAAAATATTACATTAACATAATGTTTAAGCATGTAGAAATGAATTTTCTTGTATTGTATTTTGAAGAACCATTGTATAAACTGCTATAAAATTGAGAACCAGTGTTATATATGCACATAACTGTATTAATATAAAATATTAATGCAATCAAGTAGTAAACATGATACAATTAAAAAAAATAATCAAAATAAAATACAAAAATATTAGCAAGTCAGAATTAATGGCTTCGGAACCAAACTATTAACGAACCAGTCGTTTTGCTTCGTTTCATTCTCACAGAATACCTATAGAGGGAAGTCAAAATTTTTTAGAGGACTGAGCTAGCTTATAATGAAGCTCTATAGCATTATTCACGAAATTCTAATGAAATTTTAAATAACGACAATGCTAAAAAAAACTGTATCTCTTCCAAAAATTATCCAATTTTAATATATTTTTTCGGTGTTTTCTTAATAAAAACTTGCACATGGATAATAAAATACAAAGAAAATTATGGAAATATATATTGTGAACAAAAATTATAACAAAAACTGAAATCAAGGTCACATCATCATTTTCGCAGTCCGGTACATCCTCCGTATCAGCAAAATAATTGTCATGGTCACTTTTATCACTATCACTCAAAATTTGCATTACTCCAAATTGTGAGCGCACCAGAATGTCACTCCCACTATCACTTTCTTCACAACTTGAAAAACGATCATTTTCACTTGAATTGTTTTCGTATTCTGACATTACGGGTTAAAAATTTTCTTTTCCTGGATCCTTTTTATATTGTAATTACTAATAATATTATAATTTGAACTTTATGTATCACGTAGAAAGATAAAAAATTAGCGATGCGGGAGAGTGACCTCCCCTACCGCACGCTAAACAGCAACTGACTTCGTGAGCGCCATCGCGCTCGTGGCAAATTTAGATAGTACGCGCACGAGCGCGATGGCGCTCGTCGGCACTCTAACGGTTTAAGTATTTTTCAGAACAGAAAAACGCCTAATATTTCACAACAATTTCATTCAGCTGGTTTTTTATTGAAACATGATTTTAACGCGAAACTTAGATATAATATATATATGTGTGTGTGTGTGTGGGTGTGTATGTATATGTGTATGTATGCGTGTATATATATATATATATATATATATATATATATATATATATATATATATACATACAAATACATATATGTATATATATTAAATACAGCATTAGGTTTTTTATTAATAATCAATTCTATTTCTTCTTGTAATTTTAAAAAGTTGTAAAATGAATTCCTACCAACTGAGTTATTAATAGAACAAAGAACAAAGGTTAGACGTAACATTAATACCTATGTCTGCAGTTAACACTAAATGAAATGATAACCCAGCATTATTATTTTAATTTGATGGACAAGCTAAAATAGCCAAGGCAGTACCTAAAGCAGTCTGTTCTAAATATCCCATGAACTATACAACCAACAAACCTGTTTTAAGACAACTTGTTCATAGAACCAGTGAATAAAATGGTGTCTTTGTACATAAGGTAATATGAAAACGGTCTATCAACAATGAATTTGTTGAATACGACTCTATGTCCAGATCTGAGTGTCAACACCAAAGCTATAAAAATATAGGAAGGGATATTTAATACACAATGAAACACAATTTAAAACTGAACAAGTATACATTTTCGCTGGAAATGAAATGACACGCTGAAATTAATAATACAATGACTAACGAAAAATTATTACAAAAACGTTTTCAATGTGACTGAATGAAATATGAAAAAGTTATACTGAGTGTTTTGAAAAGAGATTAACACAATCAATAGAATCAGTCATATGTATATATTTCTAACTATTCTTCGTGTTTGCAATAACTTATTCCTCCATTTATTTAGATAGTTTAACTTTTATTTTGTTTTTATAAGAAATTATTCACTCTTAATATGGCATCATATTTTATATTAGTAATAAGAGTCCTATTTACCAAAACTATACATGTACAAAAAACATTCATTAAAAAATATTCCAGATATGGTAAACATTATTAATAAAATAAGATCTAAGGTAAGACGTACAGGCCTTCAGTGAATTGCTTGGAGGAAGCTGAAACTGGCACTCGAGATCCACAACGAGATCCACTACAAGAGCCATTAAAGTGTTAATATATGTAGAAAATAGAAAAACACCAAAAACCATTAAACACCAAATTTACGATTAATAGGTCTCCAATATTTAGAAAACAAACCTTATTTAAGGTAAGATATTCACAGATCCAGTAAACAGTATAGTATCTCTGTACTGAAGGTAGTAAACGAATGGTCTGTCAACATGGAAATACTCTATCTGGTAAAATGAGCCGCTCGCATATGCAACGCCGACAAAACCTAAAAATTCATGAAGTTCTTTATCTCATGATTTTATGGTAAACTGAAAATGTACAAAATGTAAACAAGACCAAATCAATACTTGTTTGTTTGTCGGCTTTGAGGTTTAGCACAATCTACTACTAACGGGTTTTTCAATAAGAGCGATAGAATTTCAGGTATCATAATTTCAGGCCTTGCATCATGAAACACTACACTTTGGAATAATGTTTACAAGTTATCCAAATTTGTTCAAAACTTGAGTTACATCATTTAAAATTAGCATGCTCATTGTGATTATTATGATGGCCATAATCGTCTATCAGAATATAATATTCACCAAATTGTTAAGCATTTTGAAGCCACATATCTAAAAGATTTGGATTTACATCCTCATAAGATCTAGGTGGTGCAAGAACTCAAACCAAATGAATATTTACTGCGCATTAGATTTGCTAATTTTGCTCTTGCACAACTTGTAATAATTGTTTCTATCGCAAAAATTTTCTTCAGTGATGTAGCTCGCTTTTGGTTTAATGATCAAGTTAATAAGCAAAATTGTAATATTTAGAATGAAACAATTCTACCTACGATTCGCCAAACTTTATTGCACACAAAAAAGTGACAGTATGGTGTTCTTAATATGCTGGTGGCCTCATCGGTCCTTAGTTTTTCAAAATGAAGCTACTTGTTTCCAAATTTACTCAAAATTGATCTGAGTGGGATATGGTTGCCATTGTACTAATTACACAGCCATTGTACTAATTGATTTATAGAATAAAAAATTTAATGTATCAATAATATTAAAAAATGGGCAGAACCGAGATATTTAAAGGTACAAATCTCCGCTAAAAACCAGGATTTGAGCAGATGAAGAATATAGTTTGTAGTATCAACAAAATAATACCAAATTAATTGAAAAAGTGGCTAAAAATTGAATGGAAAGGATACTTTTAAATTGCTATCATACTTATTTTTAAAACACTTTATTAAGCTTGCTTTTCATAAAACGGGTTCAATTTACATACCAGGCCCAAGTTAGTCTTGCAAACATTAATATTGAAACAACATATTTCAATAAAACATGACGATGTAGATACAACATAAGAGAAAATAAATAAAGCTATACAAGGAAAATCTTTACATATATAAACTAATTTAAGCAAAGGGTATTCTACTTTCATGTATTATGTGTACATACATGAAAATAGATTTTTTATTTTAAATAACTTTTGATTTATTTGATATTATCAGTAAAACAATGATTCTCAACATGGTAGTATACGTGGTTCAAAATACATAACATTTTTTTGTAATATATAATATATTACTCACACCAATATTAATGTTTGATCTATTAAATTCTCTTCTAATATAATTCATGTTTCCGAATATAACTAAGAAAAAAAGGACAAAAGGATGAACTGTAAAATTATATTGGAATATAAATAATATTTGGCAAGAAAATTAAAATAGCCAAAACTTATATTAGTAAGTATCGCAAAACACGTATAAAATTAAATGAATTAGACTATCCAAATAAAAAAACCGATTTAATTACATACATTGACAACCACTATGTTAATACACTGCCGTATCATATCTTACTCCACCAACACCCATAGAAAATCCTCAAACTAAAACAAAATGGTATCAGAATAAATGTGCGTAACATATCAAAAACAAACCTCATCTAAGACAATACATTGACGCATCCAGTGAACTGTATTGTGCCACGACTCATAAGGTAATATAAGAATGGTCTATCGATGTGGAATTTTTCAATTTGAATAGGTAATAGGGTTAATATCTTCGTCTTTGTAAAAACAAAGGCTAAAAATGATATAAAAATATTACATTAACATAAGATTTACGCATGTAAAAATGAATTTTCTTGTACTGTATTTTGAAGAACCATTGTATAAACTGCTATAAAATTGAGAACCAGTGTTATATATGTTTCTATTTCAATTACATAACTGTATTAATATAAAATATTAATACAATCAAGTAGCAAACATGATGAAAAAAAATAATCAAAATAAAACACAAAAATATTGGTAAGTCTGCATTAATGGCTTCTGTTATCGAACCAGTTGTTTTGCTTCGTTCCACTCTCATAGAATACACATTCTATAGAGGGAAGTCAAAATTTTTTAGAGGACTGAACTATCTTTTAATGTAGCTCCATAGCATTATTCATGAAATTTTAATGAAGTTTTAAATAATGACAATGCTAAAATAGTACAATAAGTACTAATTAA
The DNA here is from genome assembly GCA_039881145.1 of Druceiella hillmani. Classification (NCBI taxonomy): domain Eukaryota; kingdom Metazoa; phylum Arthropoda; class Insecta; order Lepidoptera; family Hepialidae; genus Druceiella; species Druceiella hillmani. The sequence goes on from JAYKKI010000035.1 coordinate 20,141,620, forward strand.
AGATTGCTGAACAACTTGTAACAACCATCAAGTTTATTTCTGTCATACAGGCTAAAACATTTGACAAAGATCTAAATACCCGATAAGGGCACATCGTAATTAATTACTTTATCATATGAAATAGCTGGAATAAACAAATTAATACACAGTAAGTAAATAAATAAACTAAAGGAAATATAAACCAATTAAATATATAAAGTAAAAAAAAAATATAATAAACTTAAAGGTTTTAAAATAAGTTTGCTATACTGACATTAGGTGTACTTATTCTCATCTACAGATACAAGAGCAAATAACAGAATTTATAAATCAACTTCGAGTTATAATTATAAGTACAACACAACTGAACAAACAAATTATAATAAGACCAGAACACACAATGAAACAAAATACTTTGAAAAGACCATTAGGGATAAAGAACATTATAGGATCGTATTAAATCTGCTCGGTGAACTAGACAGACAATAATGATAAATAAATACAGTTACCGATATATATATACAGAATATAGGAGTGTATTTTAGAAGAGAAAGGCGGGTGATATTATTTATAATTAGCATGAACTACCAATATGTTTGTTCTAATAATTTATTAAATATAGCGAGTTACGAAATCATTTATGCGGAGTGCAGTTAATTGAAACTACATTTACTAAAAATTCTATATTTCTATCCAAATTAATTAAGTATGGCACCGTGGAAGAGAAGTACATTGTGATACAGGAGATAGTACGAAAAAGGTCTATCCACGCAGAATTCTACATCTCCTGATCAATTGGCAAGGAAGGCTAAGGAAATACAAAACATAATTGTTGAAAAGTACCATAATAAAAATATAATATGATGATAAGCAAAATGTCAATTTACGAACTCAATTACAGGGAAACGAAAGAAGCATCCCATGAGGTTAGCTTCAAAGGAACTTTTCTAGAGCACAAATGATATTGTAGTTATAGACGTATATCGATAAAAATTGAACATATCTACGATGAAAATCATTTTACAAATATTCAGAGTTAAACGCTGTATTCGATACTCAATTTTACAACTCAAATTTACGATACTAAATGGGCTGCTTATGAAAGTCCCGTTAAATAGTGAAATTGGAAAATAGGGGGGAGAATGGACACAATACTTATATTTGTAATTGTTCAATGTGTAATAATCTGATTAATTTGAATCATTAATAAGATTATTACACACAGAAGAAAATAAAGGTTTACAAATCTCCTTCATCAAATACATGTGGCTGTTGCATTTACAGCAATACCACCACTTTGCTCAATAAATACAACTTTGATTAAATGAATATTAAATAACTCTAAAGTGACAATTATGATATCAACGTAGAAATAAAATATTTATGATATCAACGCAGAAATAAAATTTTAGTCCTGGCTATCATCTCACAGATAATATTTCAATAGTTATTGCCACTTTTGAAAATACAACAATGTGATAATTTTCAATGGCATATGTATATATAATAATTAGGAAGAGGCATGTCTAACCGTGCGTTTTACTATTATCTTCTATGAGACACTTATTATTTAGGGACTTTATTTATATATTACATATATTCATGATTTCCTATATCAAAGTTCATTTTGTTGGCCTTTGCCTTTATTTTTAATTTCAGGAATATAATTATTATAAAGTTATCTTAGAAGCTAAATAAATAAATTTAAGTATGTTTAAAATTCATTCATACTTTGTTATTTTGTAATTAGACATTACGACTGATTTAACAATAAACACAAAATACCATTCCCAATGTTTTTTTTTACAGAATCTTAATTTAAAAAAATAAAAACTAATGTGTTCCACGCGACCACATTATAGTACGGAGCACTGTAGGAATAATTATGTAAAATTTTACACCAATGCAAAAGTGAATTATTTTGCAATGCAATAATTTGCAAAAAAATTCAATAAATTTAGAAAATCTATTTTTATTATTTTTATACCAAATTATACTATTTTTATTATTATTATACTATTTTTATTATTATTTACACTAATTTTTTCCAAATTGTTTGCACACACTTTATAACGCAGTCCACGCAAATTAATAGTTATTCAGAGTATAGTTATTCAGAATGAGACTAGTCCTTACTATTAAAAGTGAGAAATTCTTGCTAAATAGTTTCGCATTTTGTCATACTTTAAAGACAATTCCTTAAAAACATTGTTATTATAGTATAAGAAGTATGTGATATAGATGATAAATATGATTTCATTACCTAAGAGCTAAACCAAAAATCAAAAACCCTACATAAAATAGTCTTAGTTCTGTTAAAATTTAAATTAATTTATGGTGATAAATCCAATATTTAAGCAAGTTTCTTGAAGTTACTTGAATACCATAATCATCACCCAAACTTATACCAGATTTTATATATAAGAGCTGGTAAAAATCTTGAAATTTTAATGACACAAACTTGATAAATGTCATCAAATTAAATGTTTTAATGTTTCTTTAAAATTGTGCATTTAACAAATAACAATTATAGATATGCATAAACAGATTTCAAATGTCATTGCTACATAATAGAGAGTAGACTAATCAGACTTAAAGCAAGTTTTGAGAGAAATGGCATTCTAAGGTTATGCCTATATTGGTCAATCAAAACACGAGGCATATAAGATGAATACAACTTACCGGTAGCAGCTGCTGCCTCAGCTCCTTCTTCATTTACCTCAATGAAGGCTTTCTGCACAGCCTTGGAGACGTAAAGATTTTCTGGGGGAGTCAGCTTTGACAGTTGAGCTTCAGCTGGATTGAAAATACGGCTGATACCGACCTGCACATTTACACGATAAAGTAAGATGATTGCGAAAAATAATTTTCCTAATAGTAACTCAGAGCACTATTTTTCTTATGACAGAGCACCATTTTTCTTACAATTTAAAATTGCAATTTATGGAATTCCATTTTTTTTATCGTTTCTTTATGGTATACGCAATTTTTATTAGTACGTCGTAATACCACGGAATATTTATTACTTAAATTCATTCTATTTTTCAAATAAAAAGTCATGTTAAAACATTTACTGCCATTAAATTTAACATATTGTTCGAACTCCATTACACACAGAACAAAAAACATGCTAGACAACAGCTTTCATACAACATCAACACTACATTTTTTATGTAACCTTTTTTTAAGCTGAAATAAGCCGACTTCAACTACAAGCTGCGGGCCATGGTGGCAATAACAGATCAATAAATATAATAAAATTTATGACCACGGAACATATGGAAAAACCTCATTTCGATTAGTCTACCGCTTCTTTCATTATCATATATTAATCAATTAATATATGATAATAAGATAATATAAAAATAATAAAACTTAGCAACGAAATACTTTAAACAATGCATGAATATACAGGTCATTGGCCTATATTTATCAGTATTATGCATGAAAGCTATCCTAATTAAGATAAATTCCTGATATGAATCTTAAATTATAATGTTATATACCTCGAGTATGTAAGGTGGAAGTAAAGCAGTCTATCGTCATGCTCTACACACGACAACATGCAGCAAATAATTAAACAAAATCGAAAGTCACACACCTTGTGGACAATTAGAATCAATAATATTTGCTAAGTGCATAATTGAACAGATAAAGTATTTTGAAAGAAATATGTTCTTTCAATACCTTGTTCCTCAAGCGACTTGCTACCATTGAATATATTTCACGTTAATTTTGTAAAAATTCATTATTCACATATGTTTCAATATTTCTTTAAAATTGTATATTCATAATTGTGACTTGCTACTCTTAATGTGCAAAACTTATAGACTTCTTTCACTTCTAAACTTACACCAATACCATTAATATTTTGACATGTGAAGCCCAAAGCAATACTGAAAATCATAATATATACCTACAATACAAACTTGTTACATCTCATTGTGTAGTAAGTATGATATATAGTAGGTTTAAGTAAAGCTACTGTGATGTAACGTACAGTATAATAAATATTGGAAAGATAAACAGTAGTATGACAAATTCGAGTATTCATTTTAAAAAATTTTATAATTAATCTTAAAAATTATATTTTGCTGCTACTTAATATACTTAAAATATATGAAAGTCAGAAGATTTTTAATAATCACATAAATAACAACCTAGTTCACCTCAACAAGTATACTTTTGTTTAGAAAATTACACAAACTAACCTTTGGCAGGGACTTCATCAAATCGATAGTAGTCTCAATTTTGAATTTGGGAATTTTGACATCAACCTTCACATTCTGCATCTGGTTAAGAATATCCTGTATGTTGACATCGCTGGCTAGCTTAGCCTGAAGAGCTGGGAGACCATCAGCAGTCGCAGGTAAAACAAACACCATGGACATCTCGTCGCCCTCATATGGCAATTGCAGAAACTTAACAGAGTAAAGTAGTCAAATTTAGAAATAATAGACTAGATTAGGAGTAATAAACTACCTTATTCTCTGTGTATTAAAGTAAGCAAGGGTATTTGATATTTTAAAAGCAAACAAGTGACAAAAATATTTTAAAACTTACAAAACAATATAAACAAAATTAACAAACATGATTACTATATTTACATTAAAGTGAATCAAAAAAACCCAAGTAACGTTAACTTTACTGAGGCAGGATAATAATCAAATTAACATTACTACAGTAACTACAGTCTGTCTTCATTTTAAAGTGGAGATACAATATTGAATTAATTATGTGTTGATTGTCTAACTGTAGATATAACTCAAACATGCTGTTTAAAAGTGAATATACCTGGGCACCAAGGTCTGAGCTCTGCAAGTAGTTAAAATCGCTATGTATATACATAGTCGGAACCTGAACCTTGGCACCACTAATTGTCTGGAAATCACTAGGTCTCGTCAATGCCTTGTTGAACTTTTCTTTCCATGAACCCTGAAAAAACATAATAAAGAGAACATTTTTGTCAAATTTGTTTTAAGCATAACATATAAGCAAGACATTAGTTTAAAAACATAGTCCTACTAATCTAACACTAACATTTAAAATCTAACACTAACATCAAAAATAATTATCAACATATTAATCTTTATATCAACATATTAGACTTTGTCCTTAACTCATCTCTCATAAAAATCTACGATATAGAATAACAGCACAAACCTTGAAGTAGAGAGCATTTACAAGCACAAGGCGTGTTGACGAGTCAAAGTCACCAGACGACAGCAGATCTTTGATGCGGTTATTTGTTTTGGATTCAACCTGCAAAATAGAAGTAAAATTAATATTTGCAATAGCTTCTAAAACCTGTGCTTTATCTTCTTCATAACATTAAGAGGATAGCCTATGTGACAAACTTCGAGTTCTTATTTACTGAATCTGACTGCTGGTGGATTTTTTAAAATTTTAAATTTAACCGTTGAGTGCCGACAAGCGCAATTGCGCTCGTGCACATACTAACTAAATTTAACACGAGCGCGATGGCCCTCGCGAAATCAGTTGCTGTTTAGTGCGCGGTAAGGGAGGTTGCTCGCACGCATCGCTAATTTTTATCTTTCTACATGTTATATAAGTTCAAATTATAATATTATTAGTATTTACAATATAAAAAGGACCAGGAAAAGAAAATTTTTAACCCATAATGTCAGAATACGAAAATAATTCGAGTGAAAATGATCATTTTTCAAGTTGTGAAGAAAGTGATAGTGGGAGTGACATTGTGGTGCGCTCACAATTTGGCATAATGCAAATTTTGAGTGATAGTGATAATAGTGACGATAACAATTATTTTGCTGATACGGAGGATGTACTGGACTACAAAAATACGATGTGACCTTGATTTAAGTTTTTGTTATAACTTTTGTTCACAATATATATTTCCATAATTTCTTGGTATTTTATTACCTTGTACAAGTTTTTATTAAGAAAATACCTAAAAAATTATTAAAATTGGATAATTTTTGGAAAAGATACAGTTTTTTTTTCCAGACAAGGGTAAATGACTTCAAAAACAAAAGATTTCTTTGGAATTTTTAAGTATATTTGAGTAAAAAACCATGGCACTAAAACGGTTAAATGAAACTTGATAGTTTGTAAACTATGGCACTAAAACGTAAAAACGTACATCAATCTAATACGAATGTCACTTTGTAAACATAGAAAATTTACTTTCGACCTATCCAATAGCTCTCCAGCTAGATGGCTTTTTATTAAAATAAGTAAATAAAAATTAATATACTGACCCATCCATTGATAGTTTTAGCGGACAGATCACCGTCGTCAAAGTTGAGAGCTTCAATTCCCGCATTAAAAACTTCTACACTGTCACGCTCAAATCCAGCATCAAGAGAAACGCCACCTTTCTTGACATACACCTTGTTTGCCATATCTAATGTCACACCCTTAACATTTTTTAACTTATCAGCCAATCCTTTGAACGAATTGCGAGTCTGGAAAAAAATGTATAACTTATTGTTTTAAAATCTTCAACAATATTCCATTCAAATTAAAAGAATCATTCATAACTTCTATACTAAACTGTGTGACGATGCCCATCATATTTCGATGGGCATCGAATGAAAGTATCGAAAGTTTCAATCTTCTGAAGTTTTATATAAGAAAATTGTTTTCTATTGGCATCATGTTTTTTTTATTCGCATAAGAACTGTTTACTAATTGGCCAAAAATAAAACCATTTTTGTCAAGTGCAGTATAAGTATGTACTTTATTTACTTCTTTTTAGCAGCATGATTAAAGCGTGAAAGAACACATAATTCAATAAAACAAACATTGTTCATTCTCTTTATTTTTTATTGAAAATGCAGAATGTCTCAAGTTCCCTGAAGTTTAAAATTCTCTTATTAGTCCAAGTTTTATTAGCATAAATAACTGCCAGATACTATATATATTACAGTTAACCATGTTCCATTTGTTTTAATGTTTATTTGTCACGTAGAAAACAAATTAAGCAAATTAAGACAAATGACACAGGAATACTGCTGTGTAATTAAACAAATTAAGACAAATGACACAGGAATACTGCTGTGTAATTATATTTGTCTAACAACTAACTATAGTAAGAAATTAGTAGTGAAATAATTTTTTAAGACAAATTTGTAAACTTATATATATGGTGAATTTCTGAAGACGAGATACAACTTATTCCTTAACTTGTTGGTTTAAATAAAGAACATTCCATAAAAGAAAAAACAATGATTTGAGAAGAGAGCCGTGAGTATAAATAAACATATCCCAAGTAAAAGAATATCAGGGTTGTGCTGACCTTAAGTCAACAGCTAAATGGGCTGTAACTTAATCTATAAATTTGGTCATGATCTCAAAAGCCGAATACCACATTGTGAACACTAAAATTAGTCATAATGTCTTTTCTATTTCTGAGGTGTCCATTGAAATTGTTTAGTATAAAATTACGAATTATCAACGGGAAAATAAATTGTTATTGATAAATTATTTTTTGAACTTGAGCGTTAGGTTTTTATTTCTATTCTTCTTGGAACTGAACTGGCACGTTATCTTGCAAAATATGACATTTTTTATATTAAAGTTTCTTAATTTCATTGCAGTTCATTTGTTAATTTAAATATTTACACCATGTTAATTGAAATATTTACACCATGTTAATTGAAACATTTACAAAATATTTAAAAATAACATTTTTCATCTGTGCTCCCTCAACAATTTCATTAGTCTTAATTCATTTATTTATTTATTTACATTCTTTAATGTACACAAATAATGCATATGGTAGACTTATCAGAGCATATTACAAGAACAATTTCTTACAAGCCAAAACATTAGAAAACCCTGCTCAACGGGCGGCCACAAATCGACCTCATTTACCAACGGTGCTCCATGCCATCAGAGGCCGTATGCCTTGTGATCATCCCAACACACCACAGTGATTACCATTAAATCATAAGTGTAATATTCAAAATTTTCTAGTATACGAGGGGGAACCTACAAGTAACGGGAATTACGCTGTGGTGGGAAGGAAGAGTGGGGGAACCTATTGTTTGACCATATGTCCGTTAGTGTCACGCCTCCTGCGTCAGTGTGCAAAGTTCTGTTGCTGTGAGTCCATCGGTTCGCCTGTGAGATTTTTTTTAGTAAAACAAGTTTTTCCATTTCGGCGAAAACGTAATGGCAGATTGTCGAAAACAAGCGCAGCTGTGAAATTTTGTTTCCTGTCGGGGAAATCGCGGAAACTATTGTAATGTTTATGACTGCTTATGGGGATGCTGCCTTAAGTAAAACCAGAGTTTACGATTGGTTTTCACGTTTTAAAAATGGAGAAATGTCAATTGAAGACCAACTTCGTTCAGGACCCCCCTCAACGTCAAGAACTGATGAAAACGTCGACAAAATCAATGACCTCGTTCATGAATACCGTCGCCGAACCATTGATCAACTCTGCGAGATGTCGGGAACGTCATGGAGTTTAATTCAGAGGATTTTATCCGAAGATTTGCACATGAGAAGGGTTGCAGGCAAATTCGTCCCGCACCTTCTCACAGACGAGCAAAGGGAGCGTCGACTTCAGGCACGTTTTGAGCTTCAAAATCAGCTCGAAGAGGACCCTGAATTTTTTTCCAAGGTGATTACTTGTGATGAATCGTGGTGCTATGGATACGACCCCGAAACAAAGCAGCAATCAAGCCAGTGGAAGAGAGCTGGCTCTCCTCGTCCCAAAAAAGCTCCCCAAGTGAAGTCAAACATCAAGACAATGCTCATTTGTTTCTTCGATTGCAGAGGTGTTGTGCACGTGGAGTTCGTTCCCCCGGGTCAAACTGCCAACCAGAAGTTCTACTTGGAGGTTTTGAAAAGATTGAGGGAGAGTATCCGGAAGAAAAGGGCAGATCTTTGGCGCACAGGCGACTGGTTCTTCCATCATGACAATGCGCCGGCCCACACCACCCTTTCCGTGAAGCAATTTTTGACCAAAAACGGCATGATCGATTGTCCACCCCCCATACCGGATCTAGCCCCCTGGGACTTCTTTTTGTTCCCCAGACTCAAAAGGAATATGAAAGGAAAGCGTTTTGCCACTGTGGAGGAGATGAAACAAAAATCGCTGGAAGGGACATCCCGATGAGTGAATTTAAAAACTGTTTTGAACAATGGAAGAATCGTTTGGAGGAGTGCGTTGTGGTCAATGGCGAATACTTTAAAGGTGATCAAAATTTGGTGTAAAAATATAGAGAAATAAAGAAGTTATGACGAAATTCCCGTTTTTTTTGGGTCCCCCCCTCGTACTACAAAGTATGATACTATCTTGCTCACAATATGACTTGGCTTGGTCACCTACTTGGTATATGGTCTGTGATGATACTATTCAGTGTACTAACTTGACAATTGGTAAATTACTGTAAATAATTTAGAAGAAAAGTTCTCTTGAAATAAATGATAACTTTTAAAGAAACTACGTTTTCAAACTAACTGCTAAAAGTTCAACATGGATATATATTACAATTTTACATAAACATAACTTAAAACATGCTTTTACTTACGAATGCATCATCAGGAAGACTCAATGCAGACATGAGCTCCTTGTGAGTTTCCGCTTCAGACCCTAGTGAAAGTAAAGCAAGGAGAACCTCCACGGATAATGGAGACATGACAACATTCTCACCTGCCTTCTCTTTAGCCACCTCCTATGAAATAACAAGTTGCACACCGTTCAATATTCACAATAATTTTATGCAATATGAAGGACAAAATGTATTACTTGTTTATATCAGTAACAGGATGATCATAACTACAGTTTATCCAAGTCTTACGGAATAAAGTATTTTTACCATAAATAACAGCAACAGAAGTAACAACCGATTTGTGATTTATGTTAAAAAAATACCATTGTAATTAAATATGTGTACAATTAAACTAATAGCTCTCATCACTATATTTGAGGATAGTCCATACTTGAGGCAAATTACATATCATGATGTTTCGACTACTTTCCATTCTTTATCCTGCAAATGGCCAAAATCTTCAAGGCCCAATACATAATTTCACTTAACTACAGCGAAATCAAAAGGAAAGTTTATGAATTTAGTTTTATATATATATGTATATGAGCCAAACATTTCTATGTAACTCCTAATCTATCAGTCTACTTTTCGCAAAAATGGAGTTGTTAATTAGTGTTAACACTGTGCGTAACATTCGTCAAAAAAACTTGAACAAACCCAATATGATGGTGATAGAACGCCTAAGGTAACAAATTTTAATGTCATTACATTCAGATTAGCTGCTTATAAGTAAAGTCACAACCACAGCTAAGTAAAGTTGTGAAATTTAAGTTTAGTTATTAAACAAACTTCTAACACAAAGCAGTATCTCATCTCAGTTTACTCTAAAATTGATATTGAAAAAATTAAATATATGTTCTGGTTTTTGTCTTTTAGTTGCATATCAGTTTATTTTCCTCAATGGGTTTTAGTTTGAGACAAGTCTACTTATATATGCATCTTATCTTCTTTTCTTTAAATTACCAAAAAAGGTCATTCATGCTCATGGAATCACTTCATTTAAACAATATACATATGTTGATAGAAATGCTGAACAGATACTAATCATTAAGTACAATATCGCATTATCATATTTTCTAACTTATAGTACAAGAGCAACCAGCCAGTCACACTCGTCAACATATTAATTTGAGTTCAGAAATTTTATATTACTGCCATAACTTGACCAACCTTGTATTATTGTTAGAGCAGAGCAGCATTCATTGTATAAATACATAACAACTGTAAAGCTCACAATGGTATGATATGTTTCAATAGTCAATATTTGTCACTTCATTAACACATCGTTGTGAGTTGCAAATATGAGAAGCATGTGTAATACTCACATTGTACAGTGAGGTGGAGAACTTGGCGATCTTCTGACTCAGCTCTGCAACTTGTTTCTCTTCCATTGTTGGATTGCAAATACCCGCAGAAATTAAACTTGCCACTAGCAGGAATCCTGAAACAATAAATTTGCTATAGTAACATGTTACAATGTTGCCATATCATAGCATTGTCACTATTGTAGCATCTTCAGACAAAAAGTTAAATTATACCTTCTTTTTATTTTGACTTTCAATCTACAAGAGGAAAAAATGGAATTATAACTGTCAAAAAAATCAAAGTATTAAGAGAAAGTGATTCTGAAGCATTAATAAAATATAAAAAACACAAAACTAAGTGTTTGTGTGTTGTATCTCTTTTTTAAAATCTAACACCTAGATTGCTGAATTCATTCAATGAAATTTTATATGTAGATAATTGGATTTTGTCATAAATAATAACTTCAGACATTTTTTCCTTAATTTTTTCTTACTTTGTAATTGTGAGTACTTGTCAGCTATACATATATTATAAATAAACTGAAAAATTTAGTTTATTTGTTTATGCTAATCTCTACAACCACACGTACAATGTAAACAATTCTTTGTGTATTTAGAAAGTCCGTACTTTGAGGAAGATTATAAGTTATACATCAAAAGATAGAAAGATAATAAAAGACGTAATGAATTCGAGAGAATAGCTTTAGTCATGAATAATCATCAAGAGTATTCCCGACTCTGACAACCAACGTCGTTTGGTGAACAGACTGGAAGCTTGTAATGACTGGAGTGCGAGCAACGTAACTAAGATAATTCTACATACAAAAGCTCCAGACATTTAGGTACATAAAACTTTATGGTGCTTCTTTAAGTGGGTAGGTTTAAATTTTGCTATCTACTCATTTACACATTAACAATTAACACCTTATGACTTTATAAAGAGACGCGTCACAGTCATACTAAATACACCAAAAAAAGTATTAAACATACTACAATAGCTAACTAGTTTTGTATATTTATATGAAGATAAGATTTAAAGATCAGTGCACTATACGGAAACGCTATTGTTAGAAAGAGATAAACATATGTCTAAGTTATAGCGGCTGACCAGTGACTGAAGAGACTATATCGCCCACACTGGTTACCAGGTAATTTTTACAAAATATATTATTGAGATCTATAAAGTATTTATACAGTACTTTCAGAGACATTGTTTCTGTTTTGCATGGTTATTATATAAAGTGTGTACTTGTGACGCAGACAGGATGGCATTTTTAAATATTTTTGATAGACTTTTAACAATTCCTTGTGATATAAAAACTTCAGCTTACAATTAAAGAAACTCCAAGCAATTACCTTTCTTTTAAGTTCCCACTTTAGAGCATGGGTAACGCGTCTACCTCAGTTTAAATAGAACAATATTTTATGAATCACATAACACCATCCATGTAAATTAGTATGGAAATCAGACATGCGCAAATATTGCAATTAATATTATTATTAGTAAACTATTGATTTATCTATATGGAGTTAGACATGTAACATGCATTACATTTGCACCCTAGCATGTTTGAAATGGCACTATTCTTAAATATTGTAAGCAACTGTGCTACAAATAAACTGACAAATCGTATCAGAAATTTAGAGGATACCATTATTCCTGTACATAAACTGAATGTACTATTTAGTTTTACCATGTCCTCATGTAAATTTATACAATCAATTAGACATTAAACCCTCACTAGGTAACCTAGCAAATGACATCACCAGTTAACCAGTTACTAAATGATTAATGACGACAGGATGAGCTCACTTTGAGATAGCATCCACCAGTGTCGTAGAATAGTTTACACGAATTGTATCCACTAAACACACTCCACACATCCACTATATCCATTAATATAATCCATAATATAAATTAAAATTAAACTAAATATAAAATTAGTTTATTAAGATGAAAAAGGGGTCATACCATACAATTATTTAAGATTTGCAGTCATCCATACCACTAGTTATGCACATAATAGGTTTTACTAATACCTTTGTCTAAATATTTAATGAACTTGTCACTGAACAGAATTAGACTATGAAACAGTTTTGGCTTTATGAGATAGTTTATAATCCGATTATTCATTTTCAAAATCAAAAAATTTAGAAGATAGATTTATAAAGGAAAAAAGACAAGGAAAAATAATTCTATTTACCATTTACGATACAAAATAAGCATTTTACGAGATAGAGGCCTATTTAATAAACCCGGCATGCTCATTTACATAGCCGGAAATTGTATCTTTAAATGATAAATGTACTGAACCATAGACCTGCTATTGCTTATTACCTAGCCAACAACAATTTGTTTCCAATGTGATCATGTGAAATGTGAAAAAAAATTGTGAGCCACCATGGGGATGTCTGGCAGTTCACATCTGCCATCTAAATTTTTTTTATGTTAATATTGAAACATTTTTATTTGAATGAATTGAAAACAAAAGAACAAATATTCAGATAGTTAACAATAAATAAAATATTAATTTTATTTTATTATTTTTATGCAATAATTTCTGTGATACAGAAATATTTCTTAACAATTTACTGAAAACATATTTTTAATTTTATAATACTGCTAGATGCGAAATTGGCCGAATTAAGTCAGAAAGAGTCAACTACACGCGAAGCTGTCCGAATTAGATTGGAAAGAGTGGACAAGACAAAAAGCTAGCCGAATGACACGTCGCAACGTACCATCAAAACATCCAAACGCACAATTATATGTTTCAAATCAAAAGCATTATTAAACAGATTCTTTTTTGTTTAGAAGAACCTTTCTTATTCACCCTCAAATAGTTATTTGAGACATACAAAATAATTTAAGTATTTTTTAACATGTGATTAAGTTAAAATATTACATATCTTTAAAATTAGATAATTATTTAAATTCCTATGTACATTCATTCTGATTAAAATATCATCAATTTAAACGTTATCTTTTATCAACCACTAACACGTTTATAAAATCGTACCTGCTAAGGTTAGCGACATAATTATGTCAAATCAACCTAATTTTAAAAGTAAAAGCATTTATTAGATTTGCAACTTCTACTGGAGACTGCCAAAAGTGAAAACTGTAACAACACAATTCCATAAAATAATTGACCATTAAAACATTCAAGATGAAGCATAAAATGAGAAAAATGTGATTCAATATCTCAGTCATTTTAGGATCCATATAATATCATCATTTCTGAAATGAAAATGAAACTACATTAGATTGACACATTCACCATGTACGTTACGGCAACATTACCTCCTGTAGCACTTCACTCAGAACAACAGTCCCCAGAAACATTTGTATACTTTTCAATATTGCTGAAATATTTTTAATATCTCTTTCAATAAACTATCATCTTCTAAATAACTACTAAAATAAAAATGCTTTGCTGTTGCAAACATATAAAAATATAATTATCTCATTAAAATGTTTTGTCTAGTTCTCAATTGTTGTAACAGTAAAATGGCAAGTACAAACTTTAATAAACTGAATATCCTAAAAGAGATCAATACTTTAACAAATTAAACTATTGATCTCTTAATTAACCTACATTAGTCAAACGACTTTTTGACTACATTTGTCAAAAAAAACATATTTAAAACTAAAATTTCTTTAAGCTTTCATAAATGCTTAGGTGTGCAGTATTCACACACAACTCTACTCACAATAAGAATACAAAATAGGATATACCACTGAAATATAATTACGCTCTTTACTAACAACGCTTATTTCCTAATGGGTATTGACTTAACTAGTGAAAAGCCACACAATATCTAATTTACTTTGTAAATACAAACAATTAGACGGACATGTACAAATGCTCACCAACAGTTAATATCTTTGGTAAATATTGAATATATTTGGCGTTAATTTTGTAGAAATTCATTATTCACAATTAAATGAAACTACGCGATGTAGTATTATTTCTACATTCTTTAAGTTCTTTACCACGACCTAGGTTTCGTTGTATTACAACATCTTCAGGTGGGATATTAGATAATGCTAATCTTTGGTAAAATGATTTTTATTTTATTAATTAATTTTTTTTTTTATAATACAGATTAAATGAATGGAATACTTTTACAAAGCAAAGACATACAATATCAGAATAATAATACAATAATCAGAAATCACAATAACAATAATCTTATTTAGGAGATTTATGAATAATATAATCAGAGATTTTGAAGTAATTTAGCCATGCGGAATGTATGAATCCCAGAAAAGACGACAATATTTAAACATATATATGTTTACATACAAAACAGCCTGCGTTATGATTCAACTTATTTTTTTCTTTTATCGATGCACCACCATATTCATACCTCAAAATGTAGTGTGAGTTTTTTTACAATAAGACTCACATTTACCTTTTCAATAAATTATAATTAACATGAAAATCTCTAATTCAGTCCAACCACATGAAATGTGACACCATGACGTATGTCTTTATTTTCAAAGAATTTGTTGTAAAAAGACAAAATTTATTTTAATAAATTGTTAGCTATTCGTTGTTGTTTAACCTCATGATTATTTTACATTATGATAAATACAAAACAGAAACAATAAATGTAACATTTGTTATGCTTTCAATAAAGATTTAAATACGTTGACAAGAGATTGCCGAATTTGAGTTCCAAACAGATATTTTAGTGGCCCTTAGAAATAAGCCCACAGAATAAGGACATCAGAAATTTAGAAAAGAATCTTAATTTCATGAATTATATGAATGTTACTGAGAAAAATGTTTAGTTTCTTGTTGTGATGAAAAACTTCCTCAAAAATTACATGGAAGAAAATTATTCCCAATCTGTGGGAGATCCAACAGTTCCTCCATAATAATCAGAACAAAAGTTCCATCAATCTATTCTATGGATGCTATCAAGAACGTTGGAATGCACATTCGCATGTAACAGTACTTGACCATCATTGATCAAGGCTTTAGAGGAGTACTCAAGGGGCTACTCATACTCGAAGATCTTGCAAAAGAAAGATTTTTTTAGTTATAATACAATATATTGTTTGTATCGTAATTTTCAAAATCTGGTCATTTTAATGAAAAATGTCCTACAAAAACATCTCAAAAAATAGAGCTAATATAAAACAACTGTTTTTGGAATCAGCATGCAAAATTAAACCAAAACCATAAATAATAATGGACGCAACAGAAATGCCTACTGTTGTGAATTTTAATTAACAGTCAACAATATAACAAACAAAAGTATTCCAAGAGCTATGAAATCATAAAATTGCAAAAAAAAATTTTAAAATTAATTTAAGAAAAAGTTTTTCTATATTTACATAAAATCATTTGAAC
Organism: Druceiella hillmani; assembly: GCA_039881145.1. Lineage (NCBI taxonomy): Eukaryota > Metazoa > Arthropoda > Insecta > Lepidoptera > Hepialidae > Druceiella > Druceiella hillmani. Next base: position 20,157,817 of record JAYKKI010000035.1, read on the forward strand.
AGACAGACAGACTTCCATATTTATTATCCTTCATAAAAGTCACAACAAAAACATATTATGGATACCGTCGTGCATCCAAAAAAAACTTGTTCAATACATGAGCGCAGAAAAAATTCGATTGCTACATGCATAAAAACATTATATAATATAAAATATCAGTTTGACTCACGACATACACATCTGAAGGTCAAGGTTATTTATTTCGTACTGTGTTTTTTTAATATATTGTAAAAAATAAATACGTCTACAACAATAACCATTATGTATAAATACCCAATCATCCTTTGAATTGATAAAACAGGTTTTGAAAGATTTGTCTGCTACCTTAGTAACAAATATTCATAACGTAATTAAAGCATTCCAATTATAATATTAATAATTGAATATATTTGGCGTTAATTTTGTAGAAATTCATTATTCAAAATTAAATGAAACTACGTGATGTAGTATTATTTCTACTTTCTTTAAGTTCTTTACCACGACCTACTCTTTGCTAATAGCCCACCTGAAGATGTTGTAATGCAACGAAACCTAGGTCGTGGTAAAGAACTTAAAGAAAGTAGAAATAATACTACATCACGTAGTTTCATTTAATTGTGAATATTAATAATATTATAATTGGAATACTAAATTAATTTTAATTCTGGATAAAATGTTTATACACTTACTTCCTTGTCCATATTTTTTTGTATAATATATATATATGGCCTCAAAAATATTATAATTGAAACAATCCCAGTAAGAGTCAATTACTAAATGATTTAAAAAAAAATAAAATAAAGGGTAGGTTCAACAGATAAGTACTATTGAATAGTATGAAATGAGAAATAAAATTACAAAATTTGTAATTGTTAATTGCTATTTCCAATTACTATAACTTTATTTTGTGTAGACTTATTAAGAACAAGTAATTTTCAATATACACACTCTTATTCTGAATATAAAGTTATAAATAATTCAATATGTAAATACCAAATCCTCAGAAATTCTTCTCATGAAGAGTAAATTAAATATAAAATGTTATTTTTAACTAATAACAAATTTAAAGGAACAACTAAATAATGGATATTTCAAATGTAACTGTTTATTTACAATGAATACATGTTATACAAATAAAATGCAAAACCTTCTAACTGAGAACTGTTATTCTTACTGATACAAAAAAGATTATTAAATAAAATATTCAAATTAAAATGTAAATACCTAGTACCATCAACAGCCTTCGACTAGATCCAAATTGTAGGGTAGATTACTATTAAAATATTACATTTATATACCGACCTAATAAAAATAGGCGGCGTCCCAATTCTAATACAATTGTGACAATTATCTATACGCAGTGATTTCCACGAAAACCAGCAGCTGTCTATTTACAATACGCCCAAAAACATGATTGTAGAACAAAGTTATTGATGATCGTTAAACACTGCCTGTACATTCCATTAAAGTAACTATAATTAACGCGAATTCGTGCATTGCATATTATTTACTTTTTTTTACTTGTAAGTAGAAACTTTTACATTTAACACGTACATAGGTTTTATTATTATATCTACATTACAAATATAATCTTCCTATGAACTATATTAAAGCATTAACAAATGAGTAAAAAACTTACAGTACACACAAAATATCAGCGCGAACTATTTCAGACAAATTCGATTCCCCACTGGTGGCCTCGCTGGCCGGCTTTACGTTATCCATCGTCGCTAATAATGACTCACAGTTCACACGAACACGGCACCAGATTAGCTTTGATACTGTACTATTGTAGATAAGTACTTAGGCCGATATAAAAAATATAAATTAAACAAAATATATACGAGCAATTGACTAACTACACATAAGCCAACGCTGACATAATGACGTCTTACGTCAAATGCGTTTTATTACAGTATCTAATTGAATTACCATATGTAATTACATGTATTATAGTAAAAGTTATGGTAAAGTAACTATTGGGGTATATGGTTCCAAGCAGATATAGTTATGGTAAAGTAACTATATTAAAATATCAATCTTGTTGATAACAGATATTCATGGGTTTTATTAATATATGTATTTCTTATGTCTTAGTAATGTAAACTCATGTTATTTCCGAAAAAAATGTATTGACATAACTCTGATAAAATAAAAATGCTATTAAAAAAAGTATTTTTGAATAAACCTTTAGATAAATATTATATTACTTAAGAGTAACGTATTGAACTTATTAAAAAGATGTCGTTTCTGAATAAGTTCTCCAATTTTAATGCATTTTAAGGCGTAGTTGAAATAAAAATTGGCGCAATTTATTATAGATAGGTGGGTAATATTTACTATAATAATATCATCTATTATTTCTACATTCTCCGAGTTTCTGATAGTAATAAGACTGACAAATTAAAAAAAACTTATAAACACTTCGCAGTGATTATGTTAATTAGACGTAAACAATGTTTGAATAAACAAATTCAATCTAATTACCTAATGAAAGCTTTTTCCGTGCACTGTGTTCCAACTTTTTTCTCATGCACTGTGATTTCAATACCTAAAAATTATTTTTATAAAGGAACTTTTTCAGGTAGGACATAAATTTATTTTGGCAATCTCATAAAAATGTGTAACGCGAGTAACGTAGCGAGAGTATAAATTAAAATTCGACAGTAGATATTAATCTAGTACATATTTTAATTTGACTTTCAGTAAATCGATTCGATCATTTTCGAAAATTTTAAAAACGAAATTTTAGTAACGGATAAACACAATATTATAGTTAATCTTTAATTCACAAAATAATTAATAATGCCTAATTAGAGAATTGGCATAATTCATAATATAGAAATTTCAAACTCGTAGTTTTCCATGCACACGGCAGTTTTTATACAAAATATCGGAAGTATATTGTAATGCAATAAAAAAAATCGAATATAAAATGTCCAAAACACATTTTTACAAAGTTTAAATCGTTTCAAACACGTAGCTCAAACAACAAATCATGAAACGTCATATTAAATATCCTCTGTACTCAACAAATATTTGCCTTCTAGTGAGTCATTCATTTCCTTGTTGCTGTATGGGAAATCCCGTCATTAGATTTCAACATGTGGTAGTAATGTGCCTAGATATTGATTATTTCTATCAACGTACGATATGTTTAACACACATCAGATTACGTTACCAAAATAAGAACAAGGATTCGTCGAACCAACTACAGGTTATCACAGAAATTTAGAAAAAATATAGATTATCACGCCGATTTTTAACAGCAACATCTATTATACCGACAAAAAGCACATTTCGAAGTAAGCAAATAATCATATTTTTTTTACATAATATAGGTATAATACAAACGAATGTTTTGTGATTATTACTAACAATGCGAGCTGTAACAAAAAAATTATCTGCGTTAGTTACCCACCCGCCCGTGTGTTAATTACTTTATCATTTTTATATGATTTTATACCTATTCAAATTGACAATAACAAAATATATGATAATATAATCATTTCAAGAAATTGTTGTTTGAACTCAGATAACATTTGGCCAATTCAATAGCCAATAGCCCATCATTATTAATGAAGTTGAATCGTTTAATCGATTACTCCTTCAGCTCAGCATTCTTCCAGCCCCTTTCTAGGCGGAAAAAATTGTATTACATTACGCATTTCTTGGTTGATTGCACCCCTAAAAGGAGAATTATTGAAAACGTGGAAAGTAGGCGCCCTAGAATTATGATCAAAGTGCATGATGAAAATGTAAATATGCATGATTAAATTAAAAACATTATTAAAAATAAAATTAATACCTCACGGATTGGAGAATTAACACGTTTTAAAAGTCAAATCATTGTAGTTGCTTATAAAATGGACAGGTGTCGCTGTTACTTAATTGTTTTCAAAGAACATTAAAACCATTGTTATATTTAAGTAACTATACTGTGCACGATTCAATTATATCAGTAATCTTGATACATTTCATACATATCCTTCCTTCCTTTAAGGTGGAGATAACAAACACGTAGGTATACGTACATACACACAAAAAGTACAACACTACGATATCGAGAGTTCTTTCTTCATTAGATATTATTTACTTATGTTATTACTATTTAAAATATTTCACTAACAATATTTTTCCTATTTAGTTATAACTTCTCACCAGTGATTTAAAAAGAAAGTCATTTATTAATATTTCGTGCTCACATGTCCGACCAATTGCGGCGGCCATTTTTCTTAGAAATTGTTTCACTATAAACATAAAATTTGGTAAAATGATAAGGCATATTAACTAGCTTATATTTCATTAGTTAGCATTTCAAAATATTTATAAAAAAATTGTAATGAAAGATTGAAATTGAAATTATGAGAAAAATTGAAATTATGGCGATGTCACTAAATCTTATATTTTGTGTTAATACCGTGATACTTTACGCTTTTAATAAGTCTAATTACGAAATAATATTATTTGTAGACGTGAATATACGTATACCTAAATGTTAACACATGCTCAATATTTGTGTACGATACTCTTGTAGTGCGAGTTATGTTCGCGTTTAACGAGTTTATTTGCCTGACATACGCAGCAAAATAAAATGACGATGTGCAAAAACGCAGTATTGTTTGAATAGCATGTGCATTACTAACACTTCTAAACGCATTCAGCCACCATTTAATATATTTATTTCAATTAAGTATCTATTTAATAATAAATTAGGTGATATTACCCATAAAAAAATTAGTACAATCAAAAACGATTTATATGTCAGTTTTCTCGATATATTAAAATCTGTTTTTAAATAAGCCATAACATTCTATAATCTATGATGTTTAACAAAATATACCATGAAATATAAGGCATTATTTAATGGTTTTATTTCTTCCACCATAGTTACTCTTTTCTGATAAATTTATATCGCTTAAACTAATTTACAAAATATACTAGATATGTGAAGTAATCACACAACGATCAATTTATGATTCCTCAATCTGGAGTATTAGAGGTTACGTTACAAATGCCTTTTTTCTAGGGAACTGTGACAAATGCAAATAAACCTGTAATAGATTAACCTCGAATTGTCATAGATTAAACCTCAATAAGGAATAATGCCTAGAATACTCTACAAAAGGGGAGAACAACTATGTTATCGAAATTATTTGAGGATCATAGCAAGTAACAATATATTTAGGCTATCGTTGTAAAAAGGCAAAGCGGATGAATTTCTATTAAGATATTTCATAAAAACCATTCGTTAATACGCAGCAATCTGAATAATACTGACCACTTTCCTTATTCGAAATGTATTTCGAAACCTAATACAATCCAAGGCAAACATTTGACTTGACATTATAGCCGTGTAATTTTCCAAACTTACTGAAATTAGTGAAGTAAATAAGTAATTTCCAAAGATTCGAAATAAAATATAACTTTATTCCGATAGAAATAATTCAGGTGGAAAAATAAACGAAATTCAAAATGAAAAAAACGCCTTTAAATTATCATAATAATTTGTGTACTTTTTCTGAATCATTACGCCCGTATAAATAATTTAATGAGATTAACAAAATATAAACAGCTATTTTAACATTTGTTTGTCCTTACGATTTGCTTTAATGAGTATAAAAAAAGTTATACCTTTTTTCGCTGAAAGTAAAAATAGTTAAGAGCAATTATACAAAAACTTGAGATTGAAACAAATACATATAAAGCCACCTATTGGTATAATCAATATACAAACAACATTGTATAAACCAATAATAATAAACACGATCATTTATCAACACAAATGGACTAATACAACGTTTATATATTTTTTTCTTTTAATATAAGTGACAGATATTTTATAAAAACGTCAACTTATTTTTTAATAACATTTATAAAAATGTTCAAACCAATATTAACAACAGTAGATACGAAAAAGATCATTAGATCTATATAAAAACATAATATTAATTATAAAATATCGTTGTTTCATATCTTGATAAAATATCATTGTTTCTATATAAAAAACATAATATTAATTATAAAATATCATTATTTTCACATCTTCCATTTTTACTAAAGTCAAAAACTATATCCCGCCATTTTTAAAAAAAATCGAACACATATTTTCATTCGTCCGCAATTGTTTTGTTTGGTCGCGACTTCATTTTGTAGAATTTTTTTTTAAATTAAATATGATTTTCAAAAATTAATTACATAATTGAATTGAATTAGACATTATATTTTAATAAGAGTCAATCGTTGCTTAATCGTATTAGTAATTGATTAAAATATTTTGCATTCAATTTAACGGCGCTGAGTCATTATATTGACATCATTAATATTTTATTTGTTTAATCTTTTAAATAATCATCATCACCGTACAAATTTGACAATATTGTTCTTAATGAGTTTAAATAATCATATTATGTTTCGTCGTAAGAAAATTAATACGAAACTTACCTATAGCGTGAATGCGCGTCATATTGTCAGCTTAACGTGTGCTTCTCTCGCAATCGTCGACACCAGACTGGCTCATTTGCACATTCGTCTCAACAGGTCAACCTTGGAGCGTCGCCTACCGCCTCTCTGACCTGGAGTGTCCCGCTGATAAAGTGGATGGATGCATCCGTAAGTTTTGCCAAAATAAGGAAAAGAACCGCCTTCATTATATTTATGAATCGATGATTTTATGTTTTCTTGCTAGAGATTTTATTTCTTCGGCGGTACAATGACGACTTCACAACTCAAAACAAAACATTGCAGCCAATTTCAGATTTAACACGTTACGCTTATTGACGTAATCGCCCGTTGGGTATCGATAAAAGTTAGTTGCATACAGAAACAATATCCATGATCTTTAAAAGTTCCTCATTAACAATCTATAGACAATCAGATTATCAAAATTTTAACATTTTAAATTCACCTTGCTTTCGAAGATGGCATTGGTAACCTTCCTTTGTATTACGTATTATTTCTTTCATATTTTGTTTATCCGAAATTTGTTTATCCGTCATCCTTTTCACTTCAATATGGGGAAGTAAAGCAGATTAATCCAAAGAAATTCAACTTCATATTTTATGTAATAAAAATGAGCGAAATATTGAATTGTTTGCTTCATACGTTGTACAGTTAATCATAACCGCAAGAGCAATACAAAAAAAATTAACATTAGAAGATAAATAAATTATAATAATTTTGGTAAAAGATGAATTTTGTGTCATTGTATGGGGGCACTCTTGTTACAAAACATACATTGTATGAGAATGTTAATAATACTCAATTCTGTATAGAAAAAATCTATTTTTATTGCCAGATGTCATAATCAGTAATACAATTGTTATATAAAATCTCAATTATATTTCAAAACTAAAATAGATCTCTTTAATACTTATCCTTTCAAAGAGAAAGTTTGAAAAAAACAAAATATGAAAAGGTTTCGCATTCATTGTACTTTATATCCACTTACCTCCTTCTTACTTATCATATTTATGCTCTCAGGACTGATAAGATCAAAATTTAAATCCTTCTCAACTAGATGTACCCTCAAGATCTTCATTATATGACTGGTGTTTGAGCCAGATAACGAACGACAATATCGTTTTTTTATTAGTTTTTTTTGTAGTTTCATAATTTTGAATTGCTTTTTTCTTTCCTTCTCTTCATGCAATCTTCGTAATCTCTTGCGAGCGTATCAGTAAAGACGCTCTTTGTTTCTTCCTTTTTTCGATGAAGAATTATTTTGACCAAAGACTTGTTATCTTGTGTTGTTGGATATAGTTTAACCATTTTCGGGGCAATTCTGCACAGATGTTGGTGGAACGACTTTAGGAGATAATATTACATCCACTTTCAATCGTTTTTCAACAACTAGAATTCCGTCTTCTTCACAGTTTTCGGTCACTTCTTCATTTTGGCTAATATACATCTCTATAAACCTAGCTTTTGTGTATTTTCTTCATTTGTCACATCAGCGATATCTCTATGTACAATATTATTAAATTGCCGAATCTCTTTTTAAATCCTGCTGCCTAATCTCTCCCAGCACATATCATTTTTTCAGATTTTGGGATATCCATAAGCCAAATTCAAGATTTGCTGCAAAATTGGTTGATTGGGAAAACCTATGTAACCAATGTACTTGGTCTCATTTGTATTAAAAGGTAAAACTTCATATTTTCAAAAGTTTTCCGAATTTTTTCGATACGTCATCCCCAAAGTTGCAGCACTGGTACCATATTTGATGGCTGCTTTCTAAATAGAAGTCTTCGATATAACTTCTGCTATAGCTGTCTTTACGTTCTTGTCATTAATACTTGTTCTGTTTATAAGTTTTCACCATATTCTAGGAAAAATAATAACTGGTTAAAATTGACAGAGGTTTCATATATAATTACATATTGGAGCATTACTTTACACTAGCAGGACACTTGCACACTAACGGGGTACAATGATGTATTTCTATGTGCGCCGTTTCTTGGAGCACCAAATTGCGTCAACGGACTTTTAAAAAAAACTAACAATTATTTATAAAACCATTGAATTTAAATGAAGATCACGTTTAATACTGGCTAAAATGACTAACCTATGGTATTAATTGATCTTTAGTACCCGACCTAAACAGCACTAGAACAATTAACAACTGTATCAACGTACCTCTTACATCAAAGTTTCCCCGCTTATTTATAGGTAAATAGCCACCAGAGTAAGACGCAAATGCAGATACGTTCAGTGAAGAAACCCTTTAATCTTAGTAATTTATTAACTTATATACTTTAATGTACACAACTGATACATATGGCGGACGTATTGCTGCGAGAGCAATATCTTAGAGCTAACCAAAACACCAGTCCAACCCCGCTGGAGTAGAGGCCGAGAATTGAGCATGGAACCCAGCGGTGCGCTACGTCGGCAAAGGCTGTAAGTCTGTCATCAACCCAACACACCACGCTGAAGGAAGACGTTCATAAGTAATGCGTCATGGTATATATATAGTTAACATCACAGATTATCATATAGCACATCTTAGATATAGATTATAGAATGTTAAGACGGCCTGATCTTATCAGTTAATCTTCTGCCACATTACCATTTCATTTAACTGCTACCACACGTACCTAGATAATAACGTAATCTAAGCATAGCAATAATATAATCTAAACATATAATTAGAATTGTTCCATTAACTTAGACTTATCCGTAAAAATTTAGACATTCATCAATGGAGATACATTCAACTGAAACTTATTCATATACATATATATCGATACATACAATGTTAAATGGTAGGACCTAAATGTGCTACTATTTAAATAAAAATAACTGGAAGGAGGAAATTTATATCAGAATTATGTGGGATTCCCCGGCACTTTAGCATAGACCACAATATAAATTTATTTTTTGTTACCGAAATAAAAAAACTTAAAAATGGTATATCGTCTAACACAGAAACAACATAAACAAATGAATATACAGTACATGCTAAAGTTTTTTTTGTTATGGAATCAAGAAGCAAAGTAAATGAATCTAATATAGTTATAAATACAATATCAAAAGCGAAGTAGCAATAAAATGAATTAATACAGATATAAATACAGTTTAGAACCAATATTTTGTCAATTTTTTGACATCATGTGAAAGAATATACATTAAAAATTATGAATCCAAAAATATATATTGCGTCTTGCGATTTTAATATAAAAAATCGATTTAAAAAAATACTCACGAAGAATATCTTCAAATTTGTTTATTCCTGACTTTTTTCAGTTAATTTACAATCAATTTAGCATTCAAAAATACAGTCTTAACATGCACAAAAGCATAAACGTGAATTGATGTCATTTAATAAGATAAAAAAAGAAATTTACAAAGATATGAAATTACAGCATATTTAAAATTAACTGTCAAAAATAATCAATTATATCTACTTAAAGATAATTTACTATGGCGCTTTTTTATTTCTTAAAATTTATAACTGTCAACTCTTTATTATATAATTTGTTTGTACTATAATTTGTTTTTATAACACGAATTCATTATTTCTTTTATAATAAATGAAAGAATATACGTTAAATCATACGTATTTAACAAAAAAAATATTTCCCGTAGCACTCCCCGGATAACAAAGAGTACCTATTCCCTTTGGGGGCGAAAATATACCGAATAAAAGGTGACTGGGCCGTAAAACGACGAGCTGACATAGCCATTTTACAGAGTCTTTGAAGCATCTGTATATATTCTCGTCCAATCCATCCAAAACTTATTCAATATGAAACAAACAACGAATTGGAATTGTTTGACTCCTTACCAACTTCAAAACACAAATTTATATTTGGCCTATGAATTACCGAGTCAAGTGAGAAACTATAGGGAGGGAGAAAGGAATTTTGATAAACTAACTTAGAGAGGGATTGAAATCTTTGGAAGCTAACGATAAGACGAGGTCAGGTCTTGGAACGCCAAAAAAGGACATGCTCAATAAGCCTAGAGAGGAGGGTGAGTTTTGGGAAAATGGGGTTCATGGAAAACCTAGCCTTCAGTAGATAACGATCAGCTAGACATTGTCGCCGGAGGAGTAAAGAGGATCTAGTCCTAATGCATTTATGCGACTGGATTTCATTGCACTCGCTATAATCCTCAGTGCTTGAGATTGGATGCCGGTTAACTTAGTGTCATTGACTTTGAATATGAGATCAAGGTGGAATAAACTATAGTCTAGATGACTGTGTACCACATATATAGATTAACTTTAATGTGGTAGGGTGTGAGCTCCACCACACTCAATAAACAGCACGGAAAATATTCATATTAGCCTGGCATCAGGAAATGGCATGTTCAATGTGAGTGTCAATGTAAGTGTTCAAAGATAATTTGATCTAGGAATATACCTAAGATTTAGTATTGCACAGTGTAGGGGTTGAGTTTATTTAAAAATTGGTCTACACAATTCCCGCGGACGGGTTTGGATAGATCAAGCTAAAAACAGACCGAAAGCGGATCTTATATTAGATCATCATTTAAATGATGGCTCTTCAACACTAGTTCCCATCCCATCTCAGAACCCGAGTTTAGTAGATATCTTCCTTTGCTCCTCATTTTTGGCGTCCTTAGCTTTTTAGAATAATGTATCTGAATCTTTTGTAAGGGATCATTTCCTAATCGTTATTTCTTTCTCTCATTTAAGTTTAAATATTGCAAGAATTCCCTCATTTTTGAAGTGAGGGAATTCTTGCAATATTTAAATTTAAATGAGAGAAAGAAATAACGATTAGGAAATGATCCCTTCCAAAAGATTCAGATACATTATTCTAAAAAGCTAAGGACGCCAAAAATGAGGAGCAAAGGAAGATATCTACTAAACTCGGGTTCTGAGATGGGATGGGAACTAGTGTTGAAGAGCCATCATTTAATAAACATAGGCCAAAGTAGTCCTGAAGTTCCACCAAGTAGTGCCCAAGCGGAGTACTTCGGGTGAAACCCCAAGACGGATGATGAGCATTAAAATCCCCAAAAATAAAATATGGTCAGGAATTGAGGATAAAATATCCCGTAGTTCTAATGTTACCGGGAATATACAGAAATTATGGTGGTATCTTTGGTTCTTACATCAACAACATTGAAGTGAGAACCAAAGCAAAGAGAAGTCTGAGAAAAGAGAAGGGATTTGTCAAGTAGGTGGATCAATAAGGTGAATCCGCCTCTATCATCCCGTCGACATACAGAGCCCTGGATCTTAAAATGGTATCCTGACTTAAATCAATCGTTTCTGAGATGGCGGTCATAGATGAAGAAGGAAGATCTTCGCCACCTCCTTGCCTACTTGGCAAGATCTGCTTTATTGGAAATAACACTGCGACTATTACATTGCAAGAATCTTGCCACTATTGGCGGAGTTATTATATATAAGAGTTGGAAGGGAGGTAGTAGAGGAGCATGGGTGTGTCTTCCAAACATTCCAAATTTGGTCTTTTTTGTCTTTCGTAATCCGGAAAAATTCTATCATCAATCAATTGGAATCATAATTTCCACTACAAGAAACACATTTTGCCTTGTCAATACGAAGAGGGCAGTTTCGTCCTAGGTGACCTTCTCACATCGCAAACAACACTAGAAAGATCGGCATTTTTCAGCCATATGTCCAAACCTGCAACATTTGAAACATTGTATCGTAGGGAATTCATATTTTTATATTAAAAGAGAATATACGTCGTCGATGACCGAAAGATGACAACCATCTTCTCTGATGGAAAATATTTGGGTGGGCCATCAATTATTTTTTTAAACTTTAAACGAGGGACTTTAATAACTTTATTGAAAATTTCTGAGGCTTCAATTTTTTGTGGGACCTCCTCGTCAGACCAATCGACTGGAACATTGCGAACAATGCACATACAACTAACGTTAAAGGGGGGATGAACAATTTATTCTGTTCCCCAAAAGGAGAGTGGATTACAAAACAGCTGGCGGAGTCTGCAGATGAAAACTCCATCGAAATCCTTTTTCTGCCAATTGCTTAACTCCATCCCGGATTATACCATCGACTTGGCAATTTTTAAGACGTAATCAAATTTGATCGCATGTAGCAAGAATCCCGAATTGGGCTGGGGTTTTTTTCTTTGAACGTGGATAATAAATGATCCAATATCGCCAGAAACATACAAGCGACCCTCAAAAGAATACGGAGGGTAGGAGGGAGGAGAGGAAGACTGGAATGATGGGAGCAAATCATAATTTGCACGTGAAAGATGAATGCGAGGGGTCTTGCAAGGAATTGTAACCTCCATTTAAGTACAGAAGGAGTCAGAAGGATGGAAGGAAGATAATTTTTTTACTTATTTGTTTACAATTTGCTCTTTTACCATTTCTTGATTTGCGTTTTAGTTCCGGTGGAAAATCCATTAAGGTGACAAAACTAGTTAGGGAAGTAAAACAAGCAAATTCATTAGAAAATAGTGGATTTAGAGGGGTATGGTGCTTTAAAGGAAATAGCTAAATCCATCTTCATCAAATCGCAACAAGAACTATTTGGCAGAAGTAAATGAAAATATATAAGAAAAGAAAAAATAACTTACCGAACAGAAGATTATAACTACTGGTTGCATAAAGTTACTGATGGATCATGAAGTAAACAGAATATATATTTAAAATTTAACTAACATAATTAATAAATAAACGATTGCAATGAAATGTCAGAATACCATGAAAATAATAACAAAAAAACAATGACAGTCATTGCCCTAGAAACTATCAAACTAAGTAGACTGGTTCTTTGCTGCCGATCATTTCGTTTGATAATAGTTATTTGCGGCATATTTTATTAATTTAAAATATGCCACAATTTCAAAACTTTGCAAATTTCTTTTTTATCGTATTAAATTGCATTAATTCACGTTTATGCTTTTATATTTGTTAAGTGCATAGGAAGTGTCTAATGACATTGAAAATTTAGTGAAAAAAAGTTAAGGACAAACAAATTTGAAGACATTTTTCATAAGTCATTTCTCTTATGTAAGTAATTATCTATTTCTCGTAAGTAATAATCGCGAGATGCAATATATTTTTGAATAGGTGACTTTTAACGCATATTCTTCATGTCATATCAAAATATTTGTCAGTATATCATTGATGCTAAATTGCACTAGTTCTCTAATATCACAAATGGATACCTAGTTTCGCTCATACTTACCGATATTTAATATTTATAAGTTTACACTTACATTTTATCCTAATTTATTATTCTATTACAATAATTCCTTACCAAAAATAATACCATCCTTTTTACAAACGGGGAATATTTCACAAAATTTGCAAAAGTTTGTTTTTCAAAACGAATATTTCTTTCGAAACGATCCACTTATATCTAGAAACAGGTTGACTGCGATCTTTATCTTAGATTATATAGCGTATTATGACAAGTATGATTTAATGAAAGTGTCGAAATAAGAAACAATATCAATATCTGATTATACATTTTTCTGAGTGCTACACAGCAGAGACGAACTGCCACTAATATTTTAATCATATTGCAAAAATCCTATTTTAAAAGGACGAGCCTTCGGAGTTTGTCTACCTCGGCAATTTTTTGGACACATACGATTTCTTGCAAATGTGTCACATAGTATTTCTTATATTACTTTATTTTATGGGTCACTAAAACGATAATACTGAAAAAAAGTCTGCCCCAATCAAAATTTGAAACCGTCTCTCATTTTTGCTACAAGAATACAATGTATCGCATGCTTACATAGACAAATATAAGGAAATAACATTAGGTTTTCTGTAGCTGAAATTGTAAATTAATTTCATTCACTAAAATTATAATTCACAACATTACATAATTAAAACATTACGAAATATTGAAACATACGAAGGAAAGAGTGAAAACTATGAACGCAAAAAAATTACTTCGTTTAATCGCGATTGTAATTTTACATCTTTCCACGGATTTAAAGAACATAATCAAAGGAGGAACCAAGCGTTCAAGCTTTGCACTTATAACCACTTTAACACAGCAATTCATTTTTTTTCGATTCCAACCTATTTCGACATAATATAAAATGGAAAGTAATCGTGAATACGCAATTTGGAAAAAAATAGGACAGTTATACAATAAGTTAGTATACCTGGTTAACAAATGAGAACTGAATATGCCTACTTCCTCTTTTTAAAATTACATACAAAACAAAAACCCTATGGATCATATCTTTAACTCTAAACAAATCCCACCTTTGCTAAGCAACAGACGGCAATCAATTTTGCAAAGAATTAAATAATAAAAACCTTTTGTTTTATTTTTATTTAAATCACTTTTTAAATATAAAGAACAGGTCTTGTACTCCTGTGCAATAACTCAATAAACATGTTATCTGGGTTCACAAACCTCTCGGGACAAGTGTGTGTCGCAGTCAACCTGTTTCTTAAACACTGTATATTATACTTATTTAATACATAGTGCATTAACAACCACAAGTACTAAATATAATACCAAATGAGCAGTTAATATTGAATTTATGTTGATATAGAACGGGTGATTACATATTCATACATCTTCTTTCCACACTATATAGAACAGAACAAAATTAGTAAATAAATATTAAGTGACAGAAGAGAAGAGACAATTTAAAAAAAAAATCATTCCTTTTTGTTTATTGTATTCTAATTTTTTTTTCAAAATATGTGGTATATTTGAAAATTCATACCATTGAATACTTTTGTTGTAATATTTAAGAAAACGACTACAATTGTTGTAATATTTAAGAAAACGAGTAATTGTAAATTCAGTAAGACGCTGAATTTCAGATTTATAAATTTATGTTTGATCTTTAAAAATTATGATGTCAAGATAACAGACATTTCCGTGTTTGACGCAATAGACGGTGCAAGATACCGTCAGTCCAATAATGTGCTACATCAATCAACTTTTACGCATAAGTGACGAAAACAAATTTAATCAATTATTTTTGAAAAGTTCTTTCATTTTATTATTTATATTTGTATCACCGTTTATTTAACTATCTATTACATATTTAACAATATATAATTACAAACAAATAGGTAAGAATTAAATACTTGTCAATATTTTTTATTTGTTTAACGACTTGCATCTTACTTCCGTGGACAAATAAACCCTGTGCCGGCGAAAACGATAATACCCAAATTGTACTTAATCTACATATGTATTAACAGCTAATTCACACAAACTAATTATGAGAAAAACACATATAAAGTCATGAACTTTTCTTTAATTTCAAACGATATCTTCACACAATGAAATCTCAATGAAACGATTTTTTTTTCGAATGGTATATTTTCTTGTCGCAGCGCCAAATCATAGACTTACCTGTGCTCATAATTAGCGGAGTTCACAGCGGTGATGCTTGATCAATGTGTGAAGATATCGTTTGCGATATCGACGCTTGTGCCCTTGTCGGTGTCCACATAACGTCTTTGTGTTGCCTTTATGTTCACCTCTCGCATCTCGAGTCAATTACAATAAATATCTGACCTTCACACACTTTGTTTCTGTGTTTTTCCTATCGATCACTCCGTACATTTCGCAACCTCAGTTTGTTTGTTTGTTGACATGCTCTATTAACATTATCTTTGATTTATTTCAATATTTTCTGAATGACACAATCGATAATGGTAACACAAAACTTATAAAGTGTCATTAGTCGATTTGTATATGCATACATTTACACTTCGAATGGTTACGGTGGACGAAAAACTTTCAAATGGGCTAATTTCGACTAAAAATAAATCAAATGGGTTGTAGTTTCTAATGATTAACCACGATATGGGGATAACAAAAATCAAAACTATTTATCATTAAAAATAAAGATTATTATTATTTTTAGGAAATGAATTCGCCAAAATTAAGAATTCAGTCACGTGGCAGTGAGCACCAATCAGAAAACGTTACGTCACACCACTCAAAACACCATTATGTTGACATTTTCGTATACAAAACAGGTTATTTCGTTAAGTTTTCGTTCTTAACAATTGTTGTTAAGTTGATACAGTTGTCCTTAATTACACCTTAACAGACTAGTACAATTCCATTGCGAAATCAGGGTTTAACAAAGTAAACAATAATAATTTGCCCATAATTGACGTTTGGTAGATTTGTCACGTCAAATAGTGAGTTCTGTTCATTAGAATTTCAGAATGTTAAAACTTCAATGTAAGTGTAAAATATGTGTTATAAGCTGAAATAGTATTAGGTAATTCAGCTTCTAAGTCAGTATCCGTTTCTTTTTACACACATATTGTAAGGTAATTGATACTGGTTTTCAGGTTAGAGTTGCGAAGTAAAACATATAACCAAAACAAGTTAACCCCAACTCATACATTATTATTTTATAAACTTTTATAAATAGTGACTGCAAAATTCATCAGTATTGCTCTAGATTTAGAAATAGATTGTTTATGAGTCATATTAATTTGTTAGTTTGTAATCAAGTGTATTACCTCAGTACCTACTTCGACACTTTAATGTGTTTCTACCAAAAACACTAATCAAAGTCATTGTTGTAAAAGACAGGACCACAATTACAATGATTTTGTAGTGAAAACATAGTGAAATCATAAAATTGCAGGCCATATCAAAGACAAAACACATTGTTAAAGAGGTTTTTGATATTATCAGTGCATTGATCAGTTTTCCCCCAACAGTATTTTCGAACTTTAAATTAATGAAAAACAAAATGGCGATCCGAAATTTCATAACAAAATGGATACGTTAATATGTCGAACGGTAACTATTAATTTATTTTCTCACTCTCGCTTTAGAGCGATTTTTTAAAATTATCATTCATTTTGCTTCGTAAATATGGCATTGACTTTTTAGGTTTTACTACCCAAAGGATACGACCGTAACTCAATTGCTATTGCCGCCCATCTATCTGTAACCGCCATTTAACTTCAAAACTATAAGTTCTATACCCATAAAATCTGCACGCATTATGTGAAACGATATCCTAAAACTAAACCCGAATACAACGAAAATAAAAAAAGATCTGACGTATGTGTATACATACATATTTATATATATACATATAAATATATATATATATATATATATATATTATATATATATATATATATATATATATATATATATATATATATATATACTAGTTTACGCAGGCGCTACATCGTTAAAAAAATAATTTCAAAGAAAGCTGGAACAAGTTTATACAAATTTTTTAGTTATAATTTGAGCTTATGACTACCAAAAATGCACGAAATTTGGATATAATTTCCATTGACCCCCTAGCATCTAAAGTACACGAAATAGAAATATGAAAAATACATTATTTGGACAATTTTAGAAATAAATCTCGTTTTTATATCTCAGAAATCGTTAATTTTTCATATTTTCCTGATACCCTGATAGACATATTAAACAATATATTTGCTTAAATAACATTTATGAATATTTAAGGGCTTTGTAGACATGAAAATATAGAAAAATTTCCGAACACTTCAAAGAAATAATTAATAAAAATAAAATGACAAAATTTTGTATAAATTTTAATGTCTGAAGTTATATGTTGGTAGAAGTAAAACAAATAAACCACAATTTAGAACACAGGAGAGACGCAGCAAGTAAATAATGGAACCTGATCACATTCACGGATGGTGGAATTTTCAAAGCGTCAAAAAATGACATGAAATCAAAAAATTAACTAGTTTTATAATTTTACAATCTACAGCGGACTAGAATGATAAAGATGTGGACATCTTTAAGTAAGTTAGAACCAATAAAAAAAACGTTTTAAAGCTTTAGATAAAAACATTTAAAATATGGGATAATATGTGCCTCTAATCTATTTTTAGGACAACGTAAAATTTATTCATCTTCTTAAAATAACTCGTCAGCAAATAGTTTCTTCAATTTCGCGATTCCTTGGAAAATCCTGTGACACGTTTCTCCGCATCCTTTAGCAGTTTGTTGTCGGTGCATGCGCTCCAAGTATAATTTCCATGCTCTTCGTTTTGGAGAACTAAATGAAAACCTTTGCTTCTCTAGATCCTCTTCAGCATTGTTTTCTTCTTTTGCAGCTTTTCGTTACTCTAAATGAAACGTGGATTTAGTTGCAGTTAAGGAGATTATTTTCTGACAAGAATCAATTAAGTTGAATAAGCCACAATCACACATGTCATTGATGTTAAATGTCAGACTTAACGTAAAAATTAATATCATTGTGACATTGTTAAACTTCAAAATGTATCAGAACACGAATATTCACTTTGAGATCATCGCGGTTTCTTAATTTTTGGTCGTCATGCTGCCAATTAAAACTTCCTCGCATGTCGAGCTCTTTTAATGGCATGTCGAGTACCGTAAAATTGTGTTTTTTTTCAATATCCGGAACGGATATTACTTTCTTTATTTCCTTTTTTTATTACCAAACACGATACCAAGTATTTAATTAAAACTTACGAGCTTGGGAGCGCCATTCGCTGCTAACCTTCTGATTCGTACTAAGGTAGAAATAACAATTTCAAAAAACAAACCCAAAACTTTTATTCTTTTACAATGTATGAATAATTGCTTCAAAACATGACAAATTTCTTATTTTACAATGACATAAAATTTCGACAAATGTAAAGAAAATACACAAAATTTCGACAAGGGCTTCCAAGGATTGCTTGCAAATATTACAAAATTTTATAAATTTTTACTTCTTTACAACTGCTTTAAAAAATAAGAGAACATCACGTGGTCAAGTAATGAAAGGTAGATGACGTGCATTAATCCAGGGCGATACTTCAAAATTCCATCCAAGACATGTCAGCCTAATTATTATATCCATGAAAGAACAGTAAAAAAAATTATTACTTTAATCCGACAAAGTGGAAACCTTCCTTAATTGAGATACTAAGCACCCTTAACTGTACTAAATGTTGTATGTAATAAGTGCACCCAAATATTTTATAAGCAAATAACGTGGGGTCCAACATTTAAATAGAAAAGTCCAGAATAGAACCTGGTCCTTCGAGCTGGATTTATTTCAGCCCAGCTTTATTTAAATATTTAGAAAACATAGATTGAAACAAGTGAAACACTACAACTATTTTACTTACTAACATATAATATACCAAAAATATGAAATTTCACATTCGGCGCGAATAAGATAAGGTGGATTGAGCATTTGTGTTATACAAATGCTGATGGAAAATTCTGATACAGGTTTTGGGCCTTTGGTTTTTGCCTAGATATACATTTTTTAGGAATACCAAAACGATTTTCGATGTTGGTATTCCTAAAAAATGTGTATCTAGGCAAAAATAAACAATTATTATTTACGATGAACAAGAGTCTTTCCAAAACGATAGGTCAAAGAATATTTTCGTTTAACAATTCAACAATAAATTGAGTGGCATATTCCTCATCAGGTTCAAAGTATGGAAACCTAGCACGAAAATCGTTAAGGAAAAAAACAGGAAAGTAGTACCAACCGTCTCATGTACAGATATCGGAAGAACTGCTTTTGGATACATTCAATCATCAGATTTTACTTGAACGGGCTCCAAATAACTGAGATAGTTTCTTTTCAAATATTGAATATATTTGGCGTTAATTTTGTAGAAATCCATTATTTACAATTAAATGAAACTACCTGATGTAGTAGTATTTCTACTTTCTTTAATTTTTTTACCATAACCTAGGTTTCGTTGTATTACAACATCTTCGAGTGGGCTATCCAATCTTTGCTAATATCCCATCTGTAGATGTTGTAATACAACGAAACCTATAGGTCGTGGTAAAGAAATTAAAGAAAGTAGAAATAATACTACATCACGTAGTTTCATTTAATTGTGAAAAGTTTCTTTTCTTTCGCTTTCACTTTGACTAATTATATATACTTATATATTAAAAAACTCAGGTATATACAAAACTAATCATGTAGTTTCAATTTCGAGAACAAGGTCAATCGGAAAATCAAACTCTGCTGAGTCGATTTTCCGACTAACCTCGTTCATTTCTCATCCTAAATACGCCAATATTCGAAAACGAATGTCTTGAACTAATGTGGATTGACACTTGGAAATAAGATATGAACCCTTACTATAAACTCGTAAAAAGACTCCAAGTCCAATCTTATCGAAAAGATTATTCTCGGGGTTTCCCTGTGCGATATGATCCGTAATGAGGGGTAGAACGGATCTACCGTAGGAGAACTAAGATTACTTTTGAATTGGCATTTGATTGGCAGAATAAAGTGAAGGGCAGCGGAAGTCCAATTATGTAGAGATACACAACGATAAATACGTAATAAGAAAATTGCATATGGAAGTATATCTGACAAGAATAATTTAAGCTGACAGGAAACCCTCAGCGGCAACAATGAAGGGAAACACCGGACCGATGACGCCAACAATGATCGTAACGTAAACACTTACCTGGAATATTTAATAAAATCCAAATGATTATTTCCTGTTGAAATCAGTAAGGGTAAATTTTCTATTTACTCTATGTTTTATATTATTTTCTGTTTATTATCAATAAATGCACAGATATCAATACCAGATTGGATGGATAAACGGGAAAAGGGTGAAGAGGTACAAAGTGTGATAGCTCAATGAGCAATTTTCGTATTTTTAAATCACATTTTTTAAAGCAATACGAAATCGTCGATAGATGCAAAAGCCCATATTTGTTAAATAATCATATTATTTTCAATGAACTATGTTAATGTCTGCTCTATTATTCTTTTAATAAAGAATATTTGTACAGGTTAGAAGATTTTCAATATTACAGTGCTACCTTATTTTTTTACTCTACAAAATCTAAAATGGTAACGACACCAATTTTTTGCATTAACACATTCGATGACTTACCTTTTAACGATCATGGATTACGCTCCAAAAACGGAATTAATATATTTATTCCAAAATACACATTTGCGTTCCATGATAAGTCATTACTATTAAAAGGTATTCATTACTTTAGAATTAAATTTATACTGTCACCATTTATCCTCGACATAGGTTTACAAATGTCATTTCGAGAAATCCTACCTCTCCTAAACTCAAGCTTTCTTCCTTTTTCTTTCTTCTTTCAGTCTTTTCTTTATACCATCCCAATCGTTTGAGTTTTGTATTTCGTAATTTAGTTTATTTTATAATTATTTTTTAGTTTATTTTATTATCATTATTAGTTTATTTTATAATCCTTTTCTTTCTTTTTTCAGTCTTTTCTTTATTCCATCCCAATCGTTTCAGTTTTGTATTTCGTAATTTAGTTTATTTTATAATTTTTTTTTGGTTTATTTTATAATCCTTTTTCTTTCTTCTTTCAGTCTTTTCTTTATTCCATTCCAATCGTTTCAATTTTGTATTTCGTAATTTAGTTTATTTTTTAATATTACATAGTTCGTAATTTAGTTATATTTATTTTTCCTGTTTTAATTTTTACATTGAATTTTTCCAACGATACTGGATACTGACAATTACAACATGGATTGAAAGTTACATTCCGGAATACTATATGATGTATCGTAATAAAGTCTAAAGAGTAAAAATTGGTGTTCGAATTTCGATGAAACTATATATTATTTTGGGTCCATGAGAGTTGTCACAGTAAGTTAACGAAAGTCTGTAATGATTTTACCAAGCCAAGGAAGATAGCATTACTAAAGTGATTTTCCGCTCTGAATAATACCTACAAATTTAGCTGAATACGGAGCTCAGTTTAGTGATACAGCATTATAATGGACTTTTTTACTTTTATCGAACATAAAAATACAAAATTGTTATTTTGTTGAGTACCTACTTTATTGTCATCAATTTTTCTTTAACACTATTCTTTATAACAACAATAGTACAAGAGATAAAGAATTTAGTAATAGTCTTTTATATATACAATTTTCGTGGTAATGGCTGTTTCTTATAGAATTTAATTAAAAAAAATCACATTTTTTAACTTTAAACTTTTCACATAAGTGACAAATTTAGCCTAACCTCTCAGATCGCGCCAACTTACCAAAATTACTTAGGATTAGGACCCTTAACGATATGACATGGAATTAAAGATACTGTTAATTATGAACCTACATTTTTGAAACTATTTTATTGGAATATTAGGGTATTAATCCGGATAAAGAAATTGTAGTTTTAAAAACCTCGTTACTTTGAATAATAATTCCGATCCCGATTATGAAAACTTTTCGAAGCGGAAATCCCAGAGGAAAGGGTTTATTGCTGTAATATATCCTAACTGTTAATATATAAAGGCGAAGGTTTGTTGATTTGTCCTTTTTTCACGCGACTTTCGGATCGTCGTACTCTTTAATAAAGATATAAATACACAAAAAATTTTTGTATAATATATATATATGTGTGTACGTATATAGTAATATCCAAACACTGCTGTGATTTTCACACATAGATAGTTGGCGGATCGGGAAATGATATAGGTTACTTTTTATCACGAAAAATATCATTCTTTTGTGAAAATTCTTATTTAAAACTGAAAAGTACACAGACGGAATAAAGAAGCGACATCGCAAAGGAACAACTGAACGACGTGAATCTTTAAAACGCTTCACACGCAATATAAAGTAGCAACAGAATCATTCCCTTTGGTCCCTAATTTAGAGGGAAATAATTTTGCTTTCACTGTTATTTGTACTATAAAGTTACGCAAGAAAGTTAAATATTCTGGATAGCACTGCATGTTTTAATTTTTTCCTATAAGTTTGTAACTATAAACACGGGAGAAATATGCTGATTCTGATATAAACAGTGCACACCGTCAGAGTTGATAACAGTTGGCTAACAAAAGATTACCCTCGAGATGTTTAATGAAAAAATGAAACGAATTTCAATTTGTATGTGCAAGGTCTAGACGCCCTCATTCTGCAAGGTTTTGCAAATATTGACCGTTGTGCTGAGAATGACAAGTGAATGAATTATTCTGTTCACACAGAGTGATTATTGTGTGTTCTTCTACTGGCATTGTATTTGACCCAGTAACGGGCTTAAGGTTTGGTTCGGCGTAAGGTTTGTTTGATCCCATCAAAAACAGAGATTATGAGCGAAATGTTTTTGCTTGTTGCGATGTCTGCATTTTAACTGAAAAGTATGAAGCGAATGTTACGTATGTAAAATTAGTTTCCGGATTTGGGAAAAATGTGGGAAATGCAGTAAGCATTTTTCCTACCTAATTTTCTTCTTACTTCTTATTAATTTTATTTGTTTTATACTATAATTATGATTCCAAAACATTGTGTATGTATGACCTCGAGGAAAAGGCCAACAAATTTTTCGTAAATTTAAAAATGAAGTCTGAGAAGGAATTCCCAACATTGGAAAATCGGATAAGAGGAAACGTAATCCAGAAATAATTACTAAATTAAACTCGATATCAAGTTAAAGAGGATTCAATGTACTCTTCGCACCCGATACCAATTCTTTCGTCCACCAGTTTTTTCTTTCACCGATAGTAATATTTGTGTGCAACGCTTGACAAATTATGGAAACGGAATAAATTAAAAATTAAAATTAAGGAACACGATGCAAAAATTCAAAGGGAAAGCGGGCGTGGCACCAAAAATTAAGAAAGAAGTTGTGAAAAAACTATTTTCCTTTATAATATCAATGAATTAGAAGTACTTGTTAAAAATGATCATAAAAATTTCTGTTAAAAAAATTCATCAGAGGCTGTTCTGTAAATACTTAACAGGTTTTTCATAACAATTTGAACCACGCTTCTTCTCGTAGGCATTACTTTCTTATTTTTTCGAAGTTAATTTTCATCTCATTATTTATGAAATTCACAACTCACTTTCATACACAGTCGTTCTAAAAAATAACTTGACGAGACAAATAACAAAAACCGCAAAGCTGCCAGTTCCATTTACACACTTCGAGTAATAACGGAGCCTTGTCCATGGAGAAATCTCTTATTTTCTCTTTGGAAATGTTGTATTGTTGGAGTTGAAGCGCGAAATGTTGACGGCGAGGCGCATAGAGACGGGCATGTATTGTGTTTCTATTGCTAGGACGTGCGACTTGTTTGAAGCAATAGTCTGCGATGGAAATAATAGATGTCCATTTTAAGAATTCGCACTGAACGCGCGCGACGAATGTAAAGCACCATATCAAAAAAGAAAAAAAATGGTCATTGCGAAATGAATTTCCACAATTTATGCTCTATGTGTCTGATAGATGGGTAATATAATACAACCGTTAAGATTAATTTAAGAAGTAAAGGCTTGATATACCTGTAAGGCCATAGGCTCTCATTCTAATACAAATTAAAGAGCACCATCTATTTATAATTTTTTTATATTAAAAAGTTTTTCATCTTTTTAATATAAGATCATTTCATTTAATAACCAATTACTGTTTTCGTATATATATTCATATATTCATGTGAAACATCAATGGCGCATTTGGATGGGTTTTAAAACGTTCTGATGGCACATCGGGACGTGCCAATTCTCCAGCTTCGCGTTTTATCGGTTCTTTCCGATTTAATTCGGTCAGCTTCGCGTCTTATCAGTTCCTTCCACTTTAATTGGGCCAGCTTCGGGTCTTTTCGACTCTTTCCGACATAATTCGGCTAGCTTCGCATCTTGTCAACTTTTTCCGACTTAATTCGGTCAGCTTCGCGTCTTGTCCACTCTTTCCAATTTAATTTAGCCAGCTTCGCGTCCTGTCGACTCTTTCCAATTTAATTTGGCCAGCTTCGCATCTTGTCGGCTCTTTCCTACATAATTCGGTCAGCTTTTCGTCTTGCCAGCTCTTTCTGACTTAATTCGGTCAGCTTCGTCTCCATTCGACCAACAGCATTATAAAATCAAAAATATATTGCCAATAGATTATTAAGAAATATTTCTGGGAAGCATTATTTCGTAAAAATTAAAACTAATATTTTGTTATTAACAACTATCTGAATATTTGTTTTTTTCGTTTTCAATTCGTTCAAATGAAAATATTTCAATATAATAAATTCGGATGTTTCACATCTGCCAGAAATCCCATGACGGGTCACAATTTTTAAATGTTTTGCTGTGATTATCAAGAATTGAGACCTAAAACAATATATATTCAAAGTTAATAAGCACCGTCTATTTATAAGTTATACAGCTAAAAACATTTTTTAAAGTTTTCATACAATGTTTTAATCTTTTTAATTTAATATAATTTTTTTAATAATTAATATATGTTTTTGAATCGTAAATTTACTACTTATATATTATTGGATTTTTTTTGCTATAATTACCAACTCAAGTGTTTTTAAACTTTTCAGAATGTTACTTCAGTATCTAATGCCGAAATCTCGCGATTCAGAAAAGTTGGAACGCAATACTTTTTTTTAATGATTCAAAATTGAAATTAAATTCGTATATTTCCGAATTCGCACAGTCTGTGTGAAGACACATTTTTTTTACATTTGACACTAAAGTTTCTATCGAAAGAGTCAATAAATGACTAATTAATTTTAATCTAAATAAATATTAAAATATTACAAAATATGTCTGCTTTTTATTAAGTAAGTCCTTTTAAGCGAGTCTCAGTGTCCCAAAATGCCATCGACACCATCTTGACCACGATAAAAATCAATTGTATAGATTCCAATTTTTGAAAAAAGGACGACCTTCGAAACGACCGACTTTGAAAAAAGAACGGTCGTTCTTTCTCAACACCTCCACTTTGATAAACTAAAATCGAGAGACGAATATACGTATTTAATCCAGTATTATTACATTTGGTTTAATCCAGTATTATTACATTTGGTTTAATCCGATATTATTACATTTGGTTTAATCAAGTATCATTACATTTCAGTTTGGATTTGCGACACCTGCAGATAAATAAAATTATATCTACGGTTTTAATTGTTTCACAAATCTAGTAGCTGTTAGACCCTATTGGCGAAGTGTTCAAAGTCCTAACATTATAAATTGAGAAGTTTGTGTATACTTCTTTCACTTAACCATATCTGAACTGCACAGGGGATTTCTATGAAATTTATACATGTAAGAATAGCCTTTGACTTGGAGCAATGCGTTAGCCATTTTTCACACGTAGTGGTAATATAATTTTCTAAAGATGAGAATACGGCATTATTTTTTCAGTTCTTTTATGTTGTTAGAGGAGAGAGTTAGATGGACCGTGTCTAACTACCATATTTATATTTGTGCCCTTTTAATTTTTTTTAACTTCGTCATTCTTACAGGTACTCATTTGATATTTTCGCCCTTTGTTTCCTCTACCGGTACGGCAGTTTTAATCGCTTTACATTACAACGTCTACCAAGAAACGTCACTCGCTCTAGTTTCAATTATCCGATTGCCTGCTTACAAGTACGTGCATAATGGTGAATATTCATTTTTATCACGATGAGCATTGTGAGCCATGTTAAAGGTCATATACGTGAGTAAGAATGAAGTCATATTATCCATCGACACACGATCCTCTTCATTATAGTCACAACATCTTGCAGAGCAATTCAAGATACTTTGTGGCTTGTATTGTGTATGTATAGAATTTACTGCAAGACGTACAAAAGCGTTTGCAGGTTACGTTTTAGAAAAACGGAATATTTTAATTCAAGATTTTTTTTGTATTCGACGGAAATCGAGGGCGTCTAAGGGATATTCCCGGAGCCGTAGATAGACAGAAGGTAGGAATCGAAAAGATCACAGTAAAAGGAGATTATGAGGATCCTTGCAGACGTGGATATCTTGAAATCGGTCGGAAGTAATACTCCATTTCCTTTATGAATGCTGAGATTATTTTGGTTGTAATTATTGCTCCATCTATGTTATAACTGGGAAAATAATTGTTTCTACAATACTGTTAATATGCTTATTAAAATAGTTTCATTGTTAATCTGCAATCAGTTTTCGACATTTTTAAGCATATAGCTTCCGAACATATTTCCGCTTTTTATAGTGACATTTCAATAAATCCCAGAGTTCTAACGATTCACTGCTACTACAGAAGTTGGGACAAAAATAAGATTGATTTTTTCTTCAAAAATACTTCTGAGTGACGTTACTGAAATACGCAATGTTTTTCTACGTCCATACAGGTTTCTGGGATATCGTAAATAAACTATATCGTAATAAAAATCGTCTAACGTAAAAGCTTAAGTTGTTGGCAAATACAAAAAGTGTAAAACTGGATATGCACAATAAGTTTATGTTAAAATTCTTCGCATATTTCTAGTCCTAGAAAACATCAAATCCCAAAGAAAGAGAATTGGATTTTTTAAGATTTGAAAATGCCGTTAATTACATTTCTTGCTTTTAAAACCATATGTTCACAATTTAGTGGTAGATCAAAAAGACGCAAAAGGAAATGTCACAGATTCTGAACAGGCAATATCTTTATTACTATGCATCAACCGCTATGTAGCACCTAGCAACTGAATGATATATCTAAACACTGCTGAATTCTTAGCTGGTGTAATTGAGTGTAGCAGTTCTATTGAACATTACATTAAGCAATAAACCAATCAGTTACACATTTATCTGTTAGATAATTTGGTACCAATGAATGATGGAGTTCATCAAAATTTTGGGAGCATTACGTTACCATCTGGTGGGGGGGGGGGTCAAATAAATCAAGGTGAGAAAGGTGCTTTCAAAATAAATATTAGTGGATAAACACGAATCGTCTTGGAATCTGTGTTTACGTTCTATGTATTGCAGTCTGTGTGTGTCTATCTATATATTCGTACGTATGTACATACATATATGCGCTTTCAAAGGCTTATAAGATCTGATGAATATACGACTTTTTCTTTGATAATGGTGGTTCACGTTGACCTAGAATCATGAATTTTGACAAGAAGCAAGGTTTCGCATCACAAGTAATGGAAAAGTACTTAAAATTGTTAATTTATAGTTATACCACACAAAAAAAATTATCTTATTAAATATGCGCCTGTGGAAGATATAATAGGCAATGTATTTTCGTTCTAAAAAATTAACATTTTGTAAATCTAAATATATAATAAAACAGTAACCGAGCCGTGTCTGCACATTGAATATCTTTAGGAAAATCTTATTATCTAATTACTAGTCATTATTATCGATACAGAGACCAAATTTACCATTTTTTAAATTTTTGTCTGCCTGTCTGTCTTTCTATTACCGCATCACACAAAAACCACTGGACGGATCTTGATGAAATTTGATATGATGATAACTGACTACCCGTGTCAATATATAGGATACTTTATTTATTTTGGGAAAATGTCTCATTCCCAAGCGAAAATACAAAAATTGATTCGTGCAAAAATCACTCCGAATCTAGATATTTTTGCTAATCTATACACATTTGTGAATATAAAAAATTACAAAATAAGACAATAAATAAATATAATTACCCATAATTAAAAAAAATTTAGAAAAATAAAGTAAAACGGCAAAATAATTTTTAAATAAGTTCAGTTCAAAAAATCACCAATAGATGTCATCACAAGGTTTTTAAAATACATAATGTTCCTCTATCGCATCAAGTCAATTATCACTAAATGGATTTGGATCTTTTTTATATTGCACCGTGTCAAATTACATAATGCAATGTCATATAATTCCTACCATATCTATGCTCTCTAAATATTTTCCGGCTTAAATAAAAGAAAACTAAAGAAATAAACAACACAACATAAATACGACGTTTAATAACTCGCTTTAGTTGTTTTGATTAATTCATATATTATTTATTTCTACCCGACGATATAAAACGATAAATGCTTTCTATTATATAACGCGATATGTCTTTTTTATTGTTCGTTGCATGCTATTCAACGAAAGATGTCGCAAGTAAATTTCGTAAATCATGGTGTCATTGTGTTTTCAAAAACAAGACAAACCTTGTGCGTCGCTGGCGTGGACATAACCATCAGTTGCTTTTCGCACGGACAGCTACATATAGCACTCTCCTGCGCCAGCAACGCTAACAATTTATTTGTTTATGTCCATGGCGGTTCCACAGGAAACATTGTTTACAGAGAAGTTTTGTGAACAATGTTCTAAAGCTCAAGCGAACGAAGTCGTAAGCCCAGCTAATAGTTTAAGAATATTATTACCATTAAATGTTTATAAATGAAAGTTAATAGGAAAATTCTTATTAAAACAATAATAAATTCCATAAACAATTTGTTGCTGTTGAATCTTCAGAATTTCTATTTGTCACAAAATATACTAATCTATTTGTGACAAATATACTAATATATATATGATAAATATACTAATATACCTATGATAAATGTACTAATCTATTTGTGATAAATATACTAATATATTTGTGGTAAATATACTAATTTATTTGTGATAAATAATTTCTTTTAACTTTGAATGACTTGCATTCTATTATGTCTGAAATGATCCTCTAATTGAGGGTAATTAGAGGATATTTGGAACGCGTATCATCTGACATTACCATTTATTTTTGATGAAAATAGTGCTTAATGGTTTAATGAATCAAATAATTTAACCATTTTAAAAAAATACAGAAAATGTGCCAACTCCAAGGATGTTGAAGAGTATTAACCGCAATATTTATTTAAGCAAATCAGATACATTGGGCTCGATGATATAATGAAGATACGTCGTGTACCCTTTGAAATGCATGCTGACGCTGTATAAAAACAGGTTCCTTATATACAACAGATAACTGAATTAAGACGTAACGTAACACATGATATATTTAACATACATTTCGTTTTAACCAGTTGAATACAAGTTCTTCGTTGCCCAAACCTCGTTTTACAAGTTTTGTAACAGACATTGAAGGATAAAAATAGTTTGGAAATGTTAATCTCCCTACCAGGTCTGGCCTGTGTTTACGGATCACTTCTTATAGTTTTAGATGTAAATACTTGGCTGAGATTTTAAAGTTGAGTAATTGTGCCCCGCGGTTTAACTCGCGTGAGATTCGGAATGAGAAAATTTATTAGATTTTATTTCTCTTATATTTTGTTTTGTGGGTATAAACCATTACCATACCAATTTCATCAAAATCCTTCCAGTAGATTCACGTGTTTGACAAACTAATTAACATACAAACAAACAAACATTCGGAAACAGGTTTTCTGGCTACTATTATCATTCTTTACACTAAATCAATCACTTGTTTTAAAATATTTTCCACTTTGTTACAATTTTATTATGTATATATATATATATATATATATATATATATATATATATATATATATATATATATATATATATATATATATATATATATTTATATATATATATATAAATTACAATTATAGTTTGTCTTATAATTTCGGCAATAATATCGAAAAATATGTAGAGATTTTGTTAATTTCTAGGATTCGTATTTGAAGGGTTCAAATAAAAGCCTATTATTGTGGCCAGATCTTCTATCTGTCACAAACTTTTACCCTGTAAACGATGTAATACAGGGGCTTAAAATTGACACATAAAACGTACTTTGGTCCAAAAATAAAAATGATTTCAATTTTATTTCGTTGGGAGCTTACATTATTGTTAAGCTTATCTTAGAAATCGCATCTCCACCTAACATATAACGAAACTCCCCTCTGGGGGAGGGGGGGGATAAGGGGGCTGTAATTTTTTCTCCACGTGCGTTGCAAGAAGCTCTTTGACTGGGGTTCAAATTTTTATTTTTATTTTTCTAAAGAAAAACATTTTATGGAAAAAGAAATTTTATATTTTTTCCCTTTTTGTTACCAAGTTTATTTCATAAACGTCATTACGCAGGAACCTGTAATTCAGGTGTAATATTTCTTATATACTGAATGTAAACAACATAAAAAAGTACTCACTAGTGACGTAACAAAAGCACTGGTTAAAAGTAATAAAACCAAAATATGTTTCTGAAATTCACGACATATTTTATGCCTATGAAAGACCTATTAGGTAAATAGATTTACCTAGTGAAAAGTAATTTGATATAAGTGAATAGTTTAATTAAAACACTAGGTACCATCACGTGGTTAAATTTTTATATGTATGTACTTAAGTGTATAGGGAACAATCGTAAAGTTTCACTCGTATTTCACAGGTTTAGTTCTATCAAGTTAATACAATAAAAGTATTTAATAATAAATATTTAAAAAAATATCTATCAAGTACGAGTAGAACTCGCAGTACGAGGGTTCCGTACACATTTAGGCACTTTTTAAATGTTTAAGGGTGCGTAGTATTTCTATTAAACTATTTCTATTAATCAAATCGAAGATTTGAAATCTTTAAAAATGTCACGTAGTACCTAAGATAGGTATATACGAATAAAAAAAAGCAATGACCTGAATACGAGCCATTTTTGGCTTTACAATTTTAAAAACTCTGCTAAAGTAGTCACATTTATCACATCAGAAGCTTGAAAAAACTTCCACGTATATTTCAATTTTACAAATAACCTTTGATGACAAGGATACGAGCTATATTCGATGCGAGTGCTATTCTTAATCTGTTTTTAACCTTCCCGTGAACTGGGATAGAATGTGAGATGGCCAATAAGGTGGCCATATCACACTGACAGTCGCTACTCCCTGAACATCATAGACGATGGAGTGTTTGACAATTGTTCAAAAAGTGTTTAAAATTATTCGAAACATATCTCATAAACTACAGTTGTCATATTTTCGACGAGAAAAGTGTTTTAAGCTAAAAAATCGCATTTTATTATAATTATACAAAGCTTTGCGTCAAAACAATTAGCCGCATGATATTTAAATTCCATTACGTCACGATGCCCCTAACAATTTAATTGAAAAATGGAGATTATATCTCTTTCTTTAATTACTTGAAGTTGGCTCTATATTGGTACATGATAATCTGTGTGGTGCAATTAATGTCACGCGTTCTAATTTGTGAACGATTTACTTGCTGTAATGTACACAAATAATACATAGGGCGGATTTATTACGACGAGAGCAATCTCTTAGAGCCAACCAGAACACCAATCCAACCCCGCTCCACGGCCGGGATTCACACCAGGGTCCCCGCGGTTCGCCGCCCTGTCAAAGACAGCATACCTGTGACCACTATGAACCAGATCACACCAGACAGACGACGATTTGTTTCGACGTTTAGCTAAGAAGTTTAAAACATAATGTTACTTTTAATTTCAATCATTAAGTGTAAATATGTATGCCAAATTTATGGAGCTAATATTGCTAAGCATTGTGCTAAATACAAAAACTATACATGTATCCATCCTATTACGTGTGATGAGCACTAAGTATCTAGGTTAAGATTTCATTAGTAGTATATAGACAACATATATATTTGTGTATATAGATATTAAGGAATAATTCGATACTAAAATTGTATATATAATACAATATTGTTAGATTATAAAAACCTTTCATTCGCCCGAGGCTTAATCTTGTTAGAGTTAACAGCTACTCTTGAAAAATAATATAATGTAACCCAAAACTATTTTAGACTATATATTTTTTCATTGTGTCATACTGAAAATGAACATGTGTCTGTCCCTGTCTGTCAGAGCCCGTTTTTCTAAGACCGCACGAGGTAAAAAACTGAATTTTGATACATTTAAAAACGAATTATAAAATGTATGGGATTTTAAATGTATATTAATTAGCCAAACAGACGGATTTTGGGGTAATTTTGGGAATCTTACTAGTCACCAACTTTTTCGCTGTTAACCCCGTCTGGAGACTACATTAAAGAAAAACTGATAAAATGAAAAATTTAAATATATCTATAATATTATTTTTTATACCCAAAACTTTTGTGAAGAAACGACGATAAATACGAGTAGAGCTCACAATACATCATATATATAAACAAAAATTAATTGATAAAAGATTTATTACGGATACGTTAAAGGCTTAAGCGCTTAAAACAATGTATTTGTATGAAACTATTGCAAAAAATAATATTATTTTAACCAAGTAAATGTATGGCCCGACATATCTTTCATAGGTTTTAAAATATCGTGAATTTGTGAAAAATTATGAGATGTAAAATTATCGCTATAGTTTTCCAATAAACTTATACAAAAATTTATGATAAAAAAATTATTAACGATATATATACCCTTAAGCGCTTAAAGCAATGTATTTCTATTAAACTATTGCAAATATTAATGTTATTATTATCAAGTAAATGTATAGGTCAACATATCTTTCATATGCTTAAAAATATCGTGAATCTGTGAAAAATTATAAGATGTAAAATCATCCCTATAATTTTCCAATAAGCTTAGCGTAAACTTTATTCGTTATTCAAAATTTAACAATCTAGGAGGTGGAGGAAATAAACGTGTGTTATGAAAAAAACTTCAGCCATATCTCCAGAATCAAAAAATTAAATTTCTGAAAATATAGTTTTGCTTTTCTTAACGACCGAAAACAAAATCTTTTTTTAACAAACGTTTATTTCAAAAACTAAGTACTATTTTTTTACGAGCATTTTAATATTACTAGATTTTTTTGTATAAAAAATATAATTTTATGTGCTAATATTTGTAATATTAGCCATATCGATAAATAAAAACCTGGAGACATTAATATAGATAATATCAAATACACTGTAGGAAATCATTAATATCGATGAAGTTTTAAGGGGATAGAGACATTGCCGCTTTTTATATGAAAATTCGGCACTTAATTATGGTCTTAATCCTTTTTTATTTTAATTAATCTAACTTTATATTTTATCTACAATAAACCACGGCAAATCACTAGGAATACTTAAGCTCCATCCCCTATATTTTTATATTAGATAGCTTTAAAATAACAAGAAATAATTTATCTTTCCGGGGTAAAACCCCTTTAATTTAGAAGTGACGAAGATGACATGAAGGGAAAATGTTAACTTGTATTATATTCTATATAAATGTAAGAAAATGTTTCGCCACAAGGCAAATGGCTCAAAAATTTTAACTAACCTTACATCGTCACATATTTATTTTTGACGCTACATTCAAAACAAACGGGAAAAATTATTGTGTTTTTCTTCGTAATTCAGACAAATAGTTTATTCTAATAGTTTATTTATTAAAATTAGTCCTGTCTAGAAAAACTAACTTTAGGCTTACATACATAAATTACAGCGTCGGCCAATGGTGAACAGCCTAGGAACGGAAAGTTGGAAGATTGGTTTTGGAAAGTCAATTAATCAGAAAAAGTGTCCAACAATAGTCTAGTTCAGTAAATTTAGGAAAGTAGTTAATACTTTAGCTTAACCGTTAGAGTCCCAGTTAGAGCGCCATACCTCGTGCGCGTACCAACTAAATTGGCCACGAGCGCGATGGCGCTCGCAAAATCAGTTGCTGTTTAGCGCGCGGTAGGGGGGGTCGCTCGCACGCGTCGCTAATTTTTTATCGTTCTACGTGTTACATAAAGTTCAAATTATAATATTATTAGTAATTACAATATAAAAAGGATCCAGGAAAAGAAAATGTTTAACCCATAATGTCGGAATACGAAAATAATTCGAGTGAAAATGATCGTTTTTCAAGTTATGAAGAAAGTGATAGTGGGAGTGACATTGTGGTGCGCTCACAATTTGGCGCAATGCAAATTTTGAGTGATAGTGATAATCGTGACGATAACAATTACTTTGTTGATACGGAGGATGTACCGGACTGCGAAAATACGATGTGACCTTGATTTCAGTTTTTGTTATAATTTTTGTTCACAATATATATTTTCATAATTTTCTTTGTATTTTATTATCCTTGTACAAGTTTTTATTAAGAAAACACCGTAAAAATTATTAAAATTAGATAATTTTTGGAAGAGATACATTTTTTTTCAAGACAAGGGTAAATGACATCAAAAAGAAAAGATTTCTTTGGTATTTTTAGGTATATATGAGTAAAAAACCATGGCACTAAATCGGTTAATATCTATTTAAACCAAAAAAAATTTTTCCAAAAATCAAACATTTACATTATGTATTTTACGTTTTAAAAAAACAATTTAAGACCACAAAAACCCTCAAGACTATCATGGCGTCTTGAATGAGATTGCTACTTATAAAACAAATAAAAACAATCGTGTCTGTGTATGGCAGTTGCATCTTTTGTTTAATTAAAAACGAATTCGTCTAATTACAAGTACTGTATAGTGTCCCTGTGTAACAGCACAACTAATTAAACGCCAAGTAAATTATTTATAATGTTCCAAACAATAAACAAGTACGGAAAAAGTGGCTAAAACTTGCAATGAGCTCGTAATTTATTTACAAATTCAAGAATACATTTTTATGAAGATCATTTTGATAGAAATATTTATTTGCAGTCTAAGTATCTATACGATAAACTGTGTTTTCACTACAAAATCATTGTGATAGTGGCCCAAGTAGCCAATGACTTGCGATTGTGTTTTCTATAGAAAAAAACATTAAAATGTCGAAGATCTGAGCTAATACAATTGATTACAAATTGTATGACTCACACATAATCTATTTCTAAATCTAAAACAACAGTAATGAATTTTGCAGTAACTATCTTTACAAGTTTATTGATAAAATAATAATGTATTAGTTGAGGTTAAGTTGTTTGAACTTCGCAAATTTAACGTGAAAAACAATATAAATTACCTTACAATACGCGCGTAAAAACAAACGCTTACTGGTTACGAAACTGAAATAATACTATTTCAGCTTATAATACATATTTTACACTTGTGTATACTTACATTGAAGTTTACCATTCCGAAATTCTGATGAACAGGATTTACTTTTGACGCGAAAAATCTACTAAACGTCAATTTTGGGCAAATTATTATTGTTTACTGAAACCTGATTCCATTGCGCAGTGTACTTATCTTTTAAGGTGTAATTGAGAACAACTGTATCAACTTGATAAAAATTGTTAAAATCGAAAAAATTATCGAATAAGCTGTTCTGTATACGAAAATATTAACAACATTAATGTTTTGTGACGTGTGTGATGTAACGCTTTCCGATTGGTTTTCACTGTCACGTGACTGAATTCGTTATTTTGCCGAATTTATTTTCCAAAAATAAATATAATCTCTACTTTTAATAATAAATAATTTTGTCTTTTGGTGTGTCCATATAATGGTTATTTATTAGAAACTACAACCCATCTGATTTATTCTTAATGGAAACTACCTATTAGTTGGTTGTGTGCCACCCGACAGACGTGATCTCTGGCACTCCTTAGCATTATCACCAGTTAGCTCCTCAATTCTGGATTGGCCGAATAGACACAAATAGAGAAGGCTCAGACTGAGATTTGACATCTTTCAGCAAAGATACACGTTCCCTACGATTTTATTTTTCTGCAGTTTATAAATAAATATTTGTAATTGTACGATGTTATATTAAATTACAAAATTGTGCGATTAATTGTTACGTTGTACTGTATTATTTTACTTTGTATTTTTGATGGTTATTTTGTCAATTTTATTTGACCATATCATAATTTCATTTGTAGAACGATCAGTGCCATTAAAATTTTCGTAGCGGAGTATAGTAGTTCGTTTCGGGAAATCGTGATTTTCGATTCTATTTAATAATTAACCTGCTACTAAATAAGGCGGTTATTTACTCAACAATTAACCTTAAGTTTTCAGATAAATATTTTTTTAAAATAAACTACTGAGATACGTGCCAGTTATTATCATTTATTATTAAATATAATTTTAACTTCCGTCATCGAATAGTTTCTAGAAAAAACGGTTGCCACAGGCAGGACATGATCGTATAGAGGTTTTTTTTTGGTACAAAACCCTAAAAATACGAATATATCATATGTAGAACTATCTATTACATGAAAAGAGAGCACGTTACAAATATTAGTTCTTCTAGTATCTATTGAAACTCCTAGGAGATTAATTAAATTCGAGTGAAGCAAAGTTGTTAGATCTAAGTCATAGAGACTAGAGACTAAACCTTATCTGCTGAATTAGATTGAGATATTCGAATGGTCCTTTTAAAATTATTAATGGAAAACAAAGCAGGGTTTGATCGGTAAAGCTTGCTACATTGTCGTACTGACGATGTGATTCTACCCACTTGGCTGATGTAATATACGACGATGTGATTCCACCGACTTGGCTGATATAATATGTTGAATAATTGAGGGCAACGTACTTTTATGGACAGTTTAGAAATGTTTGATCATTTTGTACTTTTATGGACTGTTTAAAAATGTTTGATCATTATTACTGACGATGTGATTCTACCGACTTGGCTGATATAATATGTTGAATAATTGAGAGCAACGTACTTTTATGGACGGTTTAGAAATGTTTAACCATTTTGTACTTTTATGAACGGTTTAGAAATGTTTGATCATTATTACTGACGATGTGATTCTACCAACTTGGCTGACATAATATGTTGAATAATTGAGAGCAACGTACTTTTATGGACGGTTTAGAAATGTTTAACCATTTTGTACTTTTATGAACGGTTTAGAAATGTTTGATCATTATTACTGACGATGTGATTCTACCGACTTGGCTGATATAATATGTTGAATAATTGAGAGCAACGTACTTTTATGGACGGTTTAGAAATGTTTGATCATTTTGTACTTTTATGGACTGTTTAAAAATGTTTGATCATTATTACTGACGATGTGATTCTACCGACTTGGCTGATATAATATGTTGAATAATTGAGAGCAACGTACTTTTATGGACGGTTTAGAAATGTTTGATCATTTTGTACTTTTATGGACTGTTTAAAAATGTTTGATCATTATTACTGACGATGTGATTCTACCGACTTGGCTGATATAATATGTTGAATAATTGAGAGCAACGTACTTTTATGGACGGTTTAGAAATGTTTAACCATTTTGTACTTTTATGAACGGTTTAGAAATGTTTGATCATTATTACTGACGATGTGATTCTACCAACTTGGCTGACATAATATTTTGAATAATCGAGAGCAGCAATATTCTAACATATATAAATGTACTTTTATGGAACGTTTAGATATGTTTGATCATTATTATAATAAACCGTGGCCATTTTAAATGCGCCGTTGATAATTTTGCTCGCGAGAGGTTTGTGTTGACCTTCACGTATGAAATGCTATAATCTTTGTTTTCCATTATTTGAGTCAAATTGAATATTTCTAATATCTCTGTATAATTACGGACATATGTAGGTATAACAAATATGACGGGAAAACAAAGTATATTAACTTTACGCTCTTTGTTTATTAATTTGTACTTAAACAACTTTATAATTAAAAGCGCTTAATACAAAAGCAATCGTCGATCAAGGTAATTGAAGATACTTGTTACATGAAGAACAATAAAAGGTTGGTTTTAAGAATATGCTTTCATACAAATAAGCACAACTTTGCATAGGATTTTGAAAGTTAAAATGCGAATGATAAATTGAAAAATTGTAAAAACATTGAAATTTATAAAAGCGGCGGGAGAGACGCAGTTAAAATTAAAATGTATGATTGGTAAGAGCACTTAATGCATTCATAGTCCGTGGTCCATGATGCTGAAATTAAGCTCCAACGAAGTTAACAAGCGAAATCCCAGTCTGCAAACTGACAAAGTTGTAAATGTAGGGGCAAGATTTGATGAATTGTGTGGATTCATTGAACTTTAGCCAAGTAAGTTGTAACCTAAATTCAAAAATGGTGCTGCGAAAAGTTAAAAGCCAGAAACGTAATAAACAGTTGAATTTCACTCTCTGAGTCTTGGGCCATTTCTGTTGTATTATATTGGCGCATGAGCTAGAAACAGAGGCTTAGAAATACATCACCTTACATTCCTCAATAACTTGGAACTCTACTCTGAAGTGTCCACTTTCAAATTCTTTTTCCACTACGGTTTAATAATGGAAAACGAGCTGTCTAAAGCTTCACCTTCGTTTTGAGGTACAACTGTGTTTATCACTCCAGCGACTATAATTGTTATATCAATACTGACTTAGTGTGTGAAACTGCATACCGTGCGTGGGCTGAATACATCTAGCCATTCTTGATTACGGAATTGATTAATTTTCCAGTTCCTAAGAAACTAAGTTAATGTTATGTTAGGAAAAGTCAGAAAATTGTTTAGGGTGTTTAGGGTCTTATAACGAATTACTAAATGGAAATCGAGATAGCAATCATTTTCGTATAGATGAGTAAATATGGCAAGACTCAAAAAGGATGTTAAATGTGTTTATACAAATGTACATTCAACTGCTTAACCATTTTACCCCTTTGAGCCAATTAACAGCGGTTGGGTCGTAATGACCCGAGAATTTCGTTTAGTTTCTTAATAGTTATCAAATGTAGATAAAATTCCCAGCATTTGAGGATATGATTCTCATCCCCGGATCGCAAACATTTTTTTTCATTCCGCACCTTTTAAACAATTACCCGAAAAACAATTATTTTTAGCAATCATTGAGTTTACAAACAGCTTGATCGACTCCAACGTGAGATGGATTTGTTTTAAAAGTAATTTAAAAAAAACAATTTATTGTAATATATTACTTCCAATAAAACAATAAATTTCCTGTTAAAAATATCTATTTTCCCGATTCAGTAAATATTGGAAGGGCAAGTTTAGTCTATAAATTACATTTATATTAAAGTGGAAATAGCAAATATCCAAGTATTTGAAATCCCAAATATACCAAGGATTACTTAAAACTAATGGTCACTCGGTGGTCGAAATACGACCGTAATTCATTAAATTGTTTAAGTTTAAAAGTTATCGAGATTCTTTTGTCAAATAGTTATTTATACCTCTATAATTTATACCTCTATAATTAAAATTTAATATAAGTAATATCACACAAAATTCACAGCTCGGTACTCGTTCAGTTAATCTGACATTTTAAAATTCTTTGGCGACAATCTCTACTCTGTACGACTGATCACAGACTATTATATGTTTGACATTGATAATATGAAGGTAAATAATGAATCATTTAAAACATTTGTACTATATAATTTAATGTATTTGTAACACGTATTACATATAATTTTCAGCTTACTGCACTCCTCCATTTAAAAGTTAACTATGCCAAATCTCACACAACTCCGTGCGCGCAGTATGCTTAAAAAGGAATACAATGTTTTATCTTAAAATATAGGTTTCTAGAAAAATTAAAATATTACTTCATGCAATTAATTATTATATAAATTAAAATATACTTTACTTTTTTCCTCAATGATGCCGTGTTAAAAGCTATTGTTTAGAGCGTGGCGCAGGTCAGACGTAGCAAATGATAAGCAAACTTTCCCCTTTGCGTACGCGTCCCTATTACGCCTACAATATAAAGCGTCAATACTCTAGCTTGTTTACAGTTGCTCGCCTATGGTTTGCCCAGTCGTCAAGCAAAAGAAGTAAGCACACACTCGGTTACTATGGCGCGCTATCGCGTTTTACCCTTTCAGTCTCAATGATACAAATACCGTAGCGTATTTGTTATGTGAATACTTCGTAAGCCACATTTATAAGAAGTTTTAATTTTTTATATGTAAAACCTCGATAATATTCTTTTTTCAAAACAAGAAAAATTCTTATTTTGAGTAAATACGAAAAGATAGATGAAGTTAAACAAAACCTGTGGTAAAGCAATTTTTTCTTTTATATAGTCTCCAATGCGAAAAAAATTTAGAACTTGGGATCGCGATCACCGCTAAAAATACGAAAACTGAAATTCCCGTATATAAATACGTTTAATATTTGAGATCATTGATGTTAAATACTCAAAAAAAGTTTCAAAAAAACAATTTTGCAATGAACCGTAAGAGTTCAATTTTACGGAAATTAAGCGTCAAGAATAAATAAGTTAAAATATTAACAAAAATCAATGATCAATCTGACATTTTAAAATGCCAAAATGAAAGGCGAAATTAATAGTACAACACTATGGCTGGCAATTTTGCTTTAAACGCCTTGGTACTCGTAGATGCAGTTGTTCCATTAGAGTTCCCCGTTTATTTAAATTTTACTGCTAAATGAAACTACGTGATGTAGTATTATTTCTATTTTATTTAAATTCTTTACCACGACCTAGGTTTCGTTGTATTACAACATATAAATAGCCCGCCTGAAGATCTTGTAATACAACGAAACCTAGGTTGTGGTAAAGAATTTAAATAAAGTAGAAATAATACTACATCACGTAGTTTCACTTAATTGTGATTAATGAATTTCTACAAAATTAACGCCAAATATATTCAATAAATTTTACTAAACCATCTTATCGTCAAATATCTCATCTTAATTAACAATCTACATGTCGTAAGTACATTAACTTTTATACAGAAATTGCGATAGAAACAGAGTGCGATTTTGTTTATAATAAAGAGTGAAATAAATGTCAACTGTATATATTTTAAGTACGAATAAACAGTCTTTGATACTCTACTTTAAGAAAAGCAGGTGCTATTATATTAGTAGCTGGAAATAACTTTATTGCTAATTTGTGGAAACAAAAAAAAATAATTTCTATACATCTTTTATTCGGAATCAAGGTTAACACGACAAACAATTCAAAAGAAGATACCACATACATTTTCTGGGAACCGCTTGAATGAACCCGTACGAGGAAAACTTGGAGCGAACAAAGCGTCGTGGTCGATACTTCGTCATATTTGTTATCCTTATTGAGCAGAACTGGCGGCCACGTTTTGTTTATACTTTTAATGGCATTCAAACAAGAGACCAGACGTGAAAGAGCTTGTGAACAATCCCGACAAAATAACGGTAAAGCAACTAGCTGTCCATAATTGGTGATGTCACACAGTGCTGACCGCTAAATTAACAAAAGAAATAAGTGTTTGTAAAGATTCTATATATACATAAAACAATGTGCTACGGATTTTCGCATAACTAGAAACAATTGTGGTGTAGTTTCAACAATATCCGGGCTAAACATATTAACGGTCATGAAATAATTTCCGTTTTCCGACATCTTGGTTATTAATATTTGATAATGTAAGAGCATGTTTGTTTGTCGATTTGCTTATAAGCGAGTATGTAGCTCAGCGACTATCTAACGAATAGATATCGAAATTTTGTTACAGATAGATTAATAATTCTCAGAGTGAGTTATTGATTTCGGTCCACGTGGAGAACGTTGGGTCCACGTTTGATGGGGGTCCACGTCAGCAAAAAGGTATGGGGTTCATGTGAGCAAGCCATTGTCAACGTTCAAGCGTTCCATAAATGACGTAATACACTTAACTCATGTTATGAGTACCATAAAGTATAATTAAATTCCTTATTTTATAGTTCATAAAACTGTTTAAGTGCCTGGTTTGTGGTATTCTATGATTATGTGCAGGTCTTTAAAAGTTTTCCTGTCAGCAGTACACAATACAACTTAACTCATATTGTGAGTACCATAAAAGTATAAATAAATTACTTGTTTTATATTTCCTCAAATTGTTTAAGTATCTGCTTTCTATGTTTATGTGCAGGTTTTTACAAATTTTCATTTCAGCAACATAGCAGTTCTGGCTTCAGAAAGATATACCTTTTGCTTATCCTACGTTATAGATTATCACAAGCAATAATTTTAATAGCTTTTTCATCTTCATACCTCGCGGAAAAAGGTTTTAAGGTGATTGCCAATCTTCATACGAAAAAAAGAAATCAATTGCAAATCACCTGACGTGGAGAAATGAAGTTACACCTCACTAATTTGAAGCCAAACATTGAATAATTATTACCAGAGCATCAGGCTCATCTTCCCATTAACCTCATTATTTAGGCATTTATTTTTCCGATATTTTTCTCTCCAAATTCAAATATTTACTTGCATTTTATATACCATATTGCGAGCAAATATAGATAAACTATATTGCGAGCAAATATAGGTAGACCATATTACAAACAAATACAGATAAACCGTATGACAAAC
This sequence comes from Druceiella hillmani, assembly GCA_039881145.1. Taxonomy (NCBI): domain Eukaryota; kingdom Metazoa; phylum Arthropoda; class Insecta; order Lepidoptera; family Hepialidae; genus Druceiella; species Druceiella hillmani. The sequence continues at coordinate 20,201,099 of JAYKKI010000035.1, forward strand.
AAATACAGATAAACCATATAACGAACAAATACAGATAAACCATATTACAAACAAATACAGATAAACCGTATGACAAATAATTGTAGATAAACTATATTACGAACAAATACAGATAAACCATATTACAAACAAATACAGACAAAATATAGTCCATATTACGAACAGATACATATAGACCATATTATTATTTTATTAGGTTTTTATATCGGAACACGATCAGTTTTTAAAGAATAACATCTTTCTTACTGATGGATGGTATTGCTACGCCTTCATGATAAACAGTTTGCTTTGAATATCCAATCAATATTTAGTATAATCTTAAAAAAGTCCTTCCTAACAATCAGAATTTGGTAAAATCCCAATTTAAAAATTAAATGCACACTCACTCAAACATCTCGTAAACGAAGTTCAAAAGTTAGATACGAAGCATATATTTATATAAGTTTTAGCATGTACCAAAAATACAAAAAAGATTTATGAAATTATGCATACATGGCATTTTCTTTTTTTAGTCTCATCCCTAACGAATGAAACTGCGGGACCGCTGGTAGAGTTGAAATATATTAATATTCTGGTCACGAATTAAAATCATAATTTTACAGAAAAAAACGTTCGGCCTATAAAAGCGTTAAGGAAAAACTAACGTATAAATAGGCTTATATTATTTTAATTTTATAATTAGATATTTATATTTGTAACTTAGACCAGGATTCAGGAAGTTCTTTCCTTATAAAAATGCTCATGTAATATGCCTATCTCTATAAGTGCACCCGCACGCCTTTACAGCACCTTCATACATGAGGAGCAATATTGTATTTGTTTATTCAAAATGACGTGATCTGTATGAGAAAAAGCCTGGTTTCCAATGAAATCCGGGTAGACACCGGTCACAACTCCTCAAATCCAGTTTAGACTGGATATATCCGGTCAGATGGTAAACTTAAAACCTAAAAATGGTAAGCAACTATGTATAACGTAAAATAAATGTGTGAACAAGTTAAAACACTGGAAAAGCTAATTTGTTACATCGGTAACATTAATAACGCGGAACGCAGACAACCTAGAATAATAGGTCCCACAATGGTGGGTGGAAATAGACCGTATAATATTTAACATGTGCTTCAACGCAAACTTCCTACAAAATCGGAGCGATTCTGACCGATTCTACCACCTACAAAAATCAGTGGTCTGCGTCGCGCGTAAGAGTAAGCTGAGTGTAAGCTAGTGTAAACTGAGTATAATCTGATTGCTTAGCCAGTTTAAGCTGAATGTAAGCTGAAAGTAAACTAGTGTAAGCTAGTATAAGCTAAGTGTATGCTAGTGTAGTGTAAGTGTTGTTTTATATTGAGGAACTCATATTCATAAACTGTAACTAGGGAAAATTTGCCATCCTGAAACACGGTACTTATAAAATTTATCCTTCAGTAAAGAGTATTATTTTGAAAGCTGGAAATCTAATAGTTCATCATATTTGTCGACTTTTTATTAGGCTATGTCTCTTAAACGTGTAATAAAAAATCGACCAGGCGATAACCATAAAGTAGCTGTACGAACGTAAGGTGAAAAGTTCTCGGTCTGACACAGAGATGGCGTCCCAATCAGCGAAAATTTATGTTTCCATCCTGGATGCACATGTCATTAGTTCGTATGACATGTTTCACTTGTTCCTGAAACTCTACTTAGCCTTCTTTTTAATTTATTCGCAATTATATATAATAGTGATAATTGCATCGCTTTTAAAAATATTCTTTTTAACAAGCTTTTATTCGGTACACTTTTGTGGATTAAGTTCACCATGCAGCGGAATCTACGAAACGAATTTCTTGCACTTCTAATAGGCTATTTGACTAGATTTTTAAAATTGTTTTAAATTGTTCTATTTTGCATTACAAGCACACTACATTTATATTTCCAGGACATATATGCCGTATTTTTTATATAAATCACTTTTAAAGTTTGAATTTTCGAACTCGCGCTAAAAAACCCAATTTCTGTAATGGCGGCTAGCGTGACGTCACACACAATATAAATATAAACAATCCTACCCGCTGCAGAGGATTATTATTTATTTTCATATTAAAATGGTGTATAAATGGTGTGTAGTGCCACAATGTACAAATACGTCTATAAAAAGGCCACAAAAAGTATTCGTTTCAGTGCCAACGTACGAGTTTTGCCTGAAGCATACGAGTTTTGTCTGAAGCGTACGAGTTTTGTCTGAGACGTACGAGTTTAAGCCAAAATCAACTGTTAAAGTCATGATCTGATACTGATGTTTAACTTTTGACAGTAAATTAAACAAATATTTTAATATTACTTTTTATAAACCGCAAGTTCTAAAAAAACTCAAATTTATATTAAAAAATATGTACAATATTTAATTTTTTTGAACATTGCGATAAGTGTTGGGAGCAAAGCTTCGCATGTCTATTCCTTTGCACACGTATAGAGAAACGTATAGATACAGAACATAATAATATATAAATTATGTATGATGTATAGCACATATATATTATGTAGAAAAATCGAATGGGAAGTTGGCAGCTTCTTTGGTACTTAACCCAAAGTATTTTTAAGATTCCTTACCTCAAATCGAAAAAACGAAACCCCTCACAAACACCATATTCTCAGAAACCATGCGACGGTAGAAACTTTAAATTAATAAACCAAATGTTTTGCACTAGATAAGTTTTTAACATGTTCATGTTAGAATTAGAGGAGTAAATGTAGTACTCAAAAACTTTTTTTTAATTGTAGGTATCGTGTGGGGTATCATTTGAAAGAGCTTCTTATGAGAAGTGCACAAATATTTTTTCACGATTTTAAATTATATAAAAAAAGACACTCTAAAAAATATGCTTCAGTAAAGTATTAAATAAGGGGGAGAACCCTCTTATTTCCGAAAAAACTAAACCAAAAATCATGAAAAAAACAAGGTTGGTAAAATCTGACTATAAGATTACAGGAAACCTGTAACGATTATCTAGAAATTTCCATTTTTTAAATGTGCACTGTATTTTACGTCTTGGAAAGTTATAGCAAGAAATATACTTACATTGTGAAAAAAATAAATATTTGTATGTAGTTTAATAGAAATGCTATGTACCCTTAAATATTTACAAGTGCCTAAGTGTGTACGGAACCCTCGTAGTGTGAGTTCTACTCGTGCTTGACAGGTTATTTGTTTCTAATAGACGGTGTTGCTTTGTATATATTAACTGTATTAATATAATAGTAATCATGTAATTGATCCAACAGTTGTATTTTTTTATAAGAAAAGTAAAATATGAAATAAAATAAACACTTTCTCACAAGATATTCAACAGACCTCCATAAATTTGGCGGCCAGTAATTAATAAACAGCATAATTATTGTTGAAAAACAATTCTGTTGTAACATCAATGTTGAAAATAACAGGTAACCGAGTTTACTTTATGGATCTAGTGTTAATGATATTGATTTGACTAAGTAACACTCGGTTTTACTAGCTCCTTCTTATCTATCTTACTTCCATCTAACGAATAAAGGTGTCGACTGTCCACTACAGATAAAACTAAAAATAACCAAGTCACCTCCACATGTTTTACACTGGCAGACGGAGTGGATGAAGTTGGCCTTGCTATAAAATAAATAAGACTACATTTCGATTAATCTTTCAACATATTAATGAATCGATATGTGTGATGTTCCATACGTTCTTATACGTTAGGTGACCTACAGATTTAAACGTGAATCCCGTTCTTTCATTATATCTACAATGTGATATTAAATTTTCTGTATATAAAAATAGGTTTATGAAATATGCACGGGAAAAGGTATGATATACAAGGCATTGATCTAAATATCAAGATACGGCCAAAGGAACATAAACCAAATCGAAAATGACATCACCAATTCATGGGCGCCATCTATTGCAATTAAACGAAACTACTTCGTCAGGCACGTGGCCGACTGTATGCGACCGTAGATATAATGTTGTCGTGGCGTTATTTTATTTTAATATTTTTTAACTAAATTTAAAAAAATGGTTTTCAATTTGTACGCATGTATATTGATGTAACATTACTTAATAGGGTGGTGTAAAGTAATGAAAAAAGTTATTATGATATAACAAAAGACAATTTATAATAGGTAGATACAATGGTACTATAATACATAGATATGTCAGAAATGATTCAAAATTAAGATGGCTTAATTATCTCAACTTTATTCTGTGCCGATCAGTTTTAATTTATTCCCTGTGTCGGGAGATCACGTATTTATTCGGTGTTGGTAAGACGATTACGCAAACACCGATGTATACTTCATCAGCGATGAAAAGGTTAAGATTTAAAAAAGTAAAACTTATCTTAAAGAAATTATAATGCTATAACACTCTCCGTCTACAGGTACATATCTATGGCACGTTTTCGATAATCGTCAGAAATGATTCAAAATTAAGATGGCTTAATTATCTCAACTTTATTCTGTGCCGATCAGTTTTAATTTATTCCCTGTGTCGGGAGATCACGTATTTATTCGGTGTTGGTAAGACGATTACGCAAACACCGATGTATACTTCATCAGCGATGAAAAGGTTAAGATTTAAAAAAGTAAAACTTATCTTAAAGAAATTATAATGCTATAACACTCTCCGTCTACAGGTACATATCTATGGCACGTTTTCGATAATCGTTTACCCTGTTCTCGTATTTTATATTATTTTAGTTTAAAATATTTGTTAATTACTTTAGTGCAAAATTGGTAATGTGCAAGATATATAGAAAGATACCAACTCATTCGGGATCACATTTAAATTCTTACTGACCACATAAGTAAACGCGAATTCTCGACAACGCTGTCACAATACCTTCATATGTTATACCGAATGTTATTAAATCATCTTTAATTATGTTATGCTTTCCCGTTTTATTTACCTTTATAAAAAAACATTCCTTTTCTTATTGCTTTTTCCTGCTTTATAAATTAACCAAACATTTCACACAATCAACTTAATTGGTTTTAGAGAGCGACAAGACAATGTCGAGTTGTTTGAAAATATTTCAAACTAACTGTGCCTACGATTTCGTCCGCGTGGAAGTCGGAATACAAACATTTATTATATTTTTTTTTCTCTGATATGTTGCTCTTGGGTATAAACTATTACCATACCAAATTTCATCAAAATCCGTCCAGTAAGTAGATTTCGCGTGATTGACGCACAAAATAATAGACAAAAATTCTAAAAAATGGTTTTCTGGCTTCTATTATCGCTCTATACGCTAAATCAAACACTCTTTTTCAAATAGTTTCCATTTACAGATTTCACTCTGTTACAATATTATTACATGTATAGATAATTTTATTTAGAAGGGACTATCTAGAATATTTGTCTATTCTCTTTTCTAACTAAAAGCAATAGTTTCAAAAATTAGTTATTTTAACGTTTCGAGCTCAAGCGTAGGCACGCGCACGCACACACACACGCACACACACACACACACACACGCACATTGTAATAGCAATCGTCAACAAATGATTAACTTCTACACACTCGTACATCATAAAATTGTGTGTATTAAAATATATAATTCTTGTGTTTGTTTAATAAATGATGTCATCACTTTTATCCTAAATGCATTTTTCACGGCCACTGCTTTGTTTTTGTTACTTCCATTTTTATACAGCGTTTACAAAATTCGTAATTAATAATTTTGAAGAGAGCGCTGCGTTTTTTGTATAAAAGACGAACGAAGACCGGTTTACCTTTTGAAACAGGCACCAATGATTTACTGAGATTAAAACAATTTGCGTAAAATGAAGATGATTTTAGCTAAAATAACGCGTATATATATATATATATATATATATATATATATATATATGTGTGTGTGTGTGTGTGTGTGTGTGTGTGTATGTGTGTGTATGTATGAAAGTCACTGAATATGAATTTTTTTCTATAATCAATAGGAAATTCATAAACAATCATCAGTATGAATTCCATTGATCAATATGAATATGAAATTGTTCCATTTTCCAAGCATTAATTTAACTCAGATTCCTAAATTAATCCCAAATCAATATTTATTAACCTTAACATACACAAAATACGTTCAGGTAAAAGGACTGCTAGACAGAACGCTTCTATGTCGTACGCGTATCAGAAAGAAAGCGATATATATATATATATATATATATATATATATATATATATATATATATATATATATTTATATATATATTTTTTTAAATACGTGAAAGAAACCTTATATGATACTTGGTTATCCGACCGTTTGCATATGTCACGTCACGGCTACTCGTATCTTTCTCAGAATCGAAGTTCATGGTTCGAATATTACGGTTGCTACTGCAGTTGCTCGTTGGAGACTTCTTGCATGGAGTAATATTTGAATGCGACTAGGTCGCATTCAAATATTTCTTATATGAAACAGTCAATTCCACTTATAGTAAAATCTCACGCTATTATCAACTTTGCCTCGAGTTGTACGAGCAAAAGATATTCTGAGGCAAAGATATTTTACTATTATCAACTTTGCCTCGAGTTGTACGAGCAAAATATATTTTGAGGCAAAGATATTTTACTATTATCAACTTTGCCTCGAGTTGTACGAGCAAAAGATATTTTGAGGCAAAGATATTTTACTATTATCAACTTTGCCTCGTACAAATCGACCAAACAGAATAGAGAGCGCTCTGCAATTTCGGAATACGGCCCATGAAGCGGAGTGAAGGAATCCTCGTATATGACGATTCACGACCCTCACATTCTAGCCGTTGGTGAGGGTGCACGGGTATTCAACTTTCGAGAGTTTCAAGATTTCAACTCCGTCCCAGGCTCTTGGAGTTGAATCTCTTGGAATTTTTTACAAGTTTAGATCTTAACACGAGTGTCGTGACACTTGGGTCAGTGTGAAAAAGACGATGATATAAATAAAGTCATTATTTGTTATTTACAAGGTTTATCACTATTCCTTTAATTAACGCAATTATAAAGCGTTATATCATTAGCACGGCTCTCACAGATTCAATTTGTTTTCTGAAAGATGTTATAATGCACTAAAGGTTGTAGTGTACTAAAACATGTCGCAACAGTGTTCTCAATTTATTGAGGTTCCACACCGAAAGCTTTTTTTTCTAAATTCATCCCTAAAAGTGTATTACACACTTCCCGCGCAGTAGACAAATCCTTCATAATAACTGATTTCGTACTACTCGTGACTTAATCTAAAATTATCCTGCGCGTCCGAAAGAGTATTTTTCGGTTACCGTACCTCAAAATGAAAAACGGAACCCTTATAAGACCACTCACGTTACTGTGTGTCTGCCACAGCCCATTTTCTCACAAATCGCTTTTTCAAAACTAATAACAATATTTTAAAAAATTTATACAAAAAATTTACGAGTGGGGGAGGGGAGAAAGCACATATCTTAGAAATGCTTATTTAGAAACACATTTCTTAGTGGTACATATTTAGATGCACACATCTTAGAATGACATATTTAAAAGCACATATCTGTTTTTTTTTTAATTCCGTACAATTGTTTTTTTTTAATTCTATACATTGTGGGATATTGTTTGAAAGGGCTAATAATAAGGGGTACAAAAATATTTTTTTCATAATTTTAGATATAACATCTTCAGAGATATACTGAAAAGTGTGTGAAAAGGTATGTCACCTCGTATTTCCCAAAGTACTCAATCTCAAATTATGAAAAAATAGGTGTTTTAGAAATTTACACTAATGTTGTAGGAAAACCATAGCAATTAATCTACGTGTTATAATTTTTTAAACATGTACCACATTTCAACGCCTGTGAAAAATATAGCAAGCAAAATATTTGTCATGAAAAATTATTATTTATAAATAGTTTAATAGAAGTATTATGTGCCCCTTAAATGTTTATAAATACATAAATATTTATGGAACCCTCGTAGTGCAAGTTCTACTTACGTTGGCAGGTTTTTTATTAATTTATTTTAATTTATTCTCAGTCATTTAATTTGAAGATGTCAACGCGTCTTCTGTTACGAAATCTGAACCCTAGACCGACATCATTTATAAAGATAGCAAGAAATATTTAGATTTTGAAGTTATAGATTTTCTAGTGTGGTAGTCGTCTATTTTTCGATGGACTTTGCCACGAACATGTATGCACAGAAGGCGTATTGTCATAATAATATTTCAAAATTGTCAAAAGTCAAAAGTAATTTAAAATAAAAAAAAAAGTCAAAAAAAATTGTCAAAAGTAATTTTTCATATTCTTACCCAACTTATGCACAAAAAGAAGCATTAATCACTTCGAATCAAGATGTATAACAGCGAAATATTAAATCGACCTTCGGAACCTAAAAACAGTCAAATATTAAATCGAACTCTATTATCCAGAACACCATTGAATTTCGATTTGTATCATCTAAATAAATAAAATTAAATCAAACTCAAAAACGATTAATTATAACCTAAATAACAAACGACATAAAAATATGTCAGATCAAAAGCGATTCGAATTTATCAAAACAATATTAGAAGCGTACTAGTTACATTGAAAATTGTGTTTTCCCGTCATAGTTTTCATCGCTCTATTAATAGCCTACCTTGCTTATGACCTTTTAAACCGATATATCCATAGATAAATTACAGAGCTATGTGTGTGGGTGTGAGTGTATGTATGTATATGTATGTATTTAAACGTATGTTTCCAACAAAAATAATTTTGAAGGGAGATTTCATAACGATAACCACTTAATTCCGTGCTCAAATGATGACCAATTAACCAAAGAATAAACTCATCCGCATAACATTTTTTACGGAAGGAGTTAGCAACAGGTTTGATCACAGGATCGAACGTACGGATTGATGTAGAAAAATACTGGTCAAACCTGCTTTAGCGAGGTTGTTTTGAGTCATAAATAAACTCGTCTAAAAAGCATTATTCCATTATGACTGATCGAAAACTGCTCCGTTCGACGTCAGCCAACAAACTGGAAGATTTTAGCAAATACATTAATAGCTTAGAAAACAGAAAAAAACACGTTTTTTTTCAAAATAGTACACTAAAAACAAAGAATAATTATGGAACCTGTAAAAGAAACACACACCAAGTAAAGCCATATTTGTTATTGAGTATAATATTTGAGTTTTTTTACACTCAAATATTATACTCAATAACAAATATGGCTTTACTTGGTGTAAGTGTGTTTCTTTTACAGGTACAATGTCGAGAAAAAGGGCACTTTTTCTCGGAAATTAACTAAAATGTAAGCATTTTCATTCACATTGTATTAATTTGAAAAGCAAATTCTTTTTTCTTTTGGAAAAGGAAGTTTCGTAGATTCAATTACATTGTTAGTTAATTACATATCTAGTTACAGATAGTTACAGATTTAGATACTTAGTTACAGATCGACCTAATAAAAGCAAGTGAAAAAAGTATTAATTTTACTCGTGTTTTAAATAAAATATGAATAAATAATTAAAAGTACCTAAGCTTGCACTGGTAATTGTTTATTGGAACAATTATTAACACTTGAAGTTGTTTGTAGCCAGTATACAAGGTAACCTGCTAAAAACAAACACCTTCGAATTTACATCCCTGAATTCCGTACACAAACATATCTCATACATATCTCTTCGAATGCCTTAATAACTTAAACGCAGCCAATATATTAGATTTAAAATAAATCTACAATTCTAACATTTTATGTATTTTGTGAATACATAAAATGTAAAAATGAAAGACGTCTTTCACTGGCAGGCTCCAAAAATCCTGGACGGACTGTATATGTGTACCTAACTAGCATGTATGTCGTTATATCATGCGAACTACGGTCAATTCGTATGTATTTACCGATATTAGTTAAGTAAGTCTACCAGTTGTACTTCGCTACGTTTTGAATTCCTAATCTTTCAAAGTTATAAGAAAAATTAAGTAGTAAATAATGTATCTATTGTCGGCCCTTGGATTAAATTATTCAATCTCTTATAATAAAAAAAATAACCGCCACACGTTTTTACTAAAGTTATAAATGAAATAATATAAGTAAAAACGAAGTATTCACCAAAAGTAAGACTCGACCGCGATTATTTTATTTAAAAAAGTCATTTAAAGAAAGTTCCCATACAAAGTGCACTTTTTTAAAGAAGTGTAAGTTATAAGTTTTTCGACTTAATTACCATTCTTAGACTCGTTTGTAAGATAGTACAGAACACTATTGAAGCAATAACGCTTAGCATGTTTGTTTATATTATTATTTTAGGCATACTTTATCTAAATTTCATGCCATTTGTACTGTTTATGTTATAAGGGGTATAAACGGTTCACTTTTCACGATCTTAACAGATAATTCATCCAAAGTGAACAACCTAATGGACTGTATAAACAGCAAATCATCCAAAGTACACATCTAGGATGATGGACGAACGAAGTAGAGACGTATCCTACTTTCCGTTCACTTCTAATGATTCGCCCGGATTATTCATCCGGAACGACTGAAGTAAACACGAAAATTAATCTTATCAGGACTTCTGAAATTTTGTTTATTCATGCGTTAGTTATTTTTTTTTCATTCCAGTACTGCCGAGTTCAATTGGCGCCATTTTGAAGTGAACTGACCAACCGATGTTTTGGAGAATGTAAACCAAAAGTAAATACACTTTTTCTCTCACTCCCGGTATATCATCCGGGATAATCATCAAAAGTGAACCATCGAAACCCGAAATATTAATTTAGGTAATAAATAATATTTATTATAAATAACGCGAAATACTTATTAATCCACAAAGGACTAATCAGAAACAAAGCACAGAAAGACAAACGAATAGCAAATTTCGAAAATGGAATGTAACTACGAGTACTTTCAAGTCAATGCCAAATCAAAGACAAAATATTATAAAGGCGGCGAGTACAAACATTTATAACTTCATAAACAAAGATCTATAACTGCGCAACAACCTTCAAGGAGACAAATTGTAATATTTAAAAAGGGAAATTGTGAAAATAAAAAATAAACTCGCATTAATAATGCAAGTTAATTATTTATTAGTGTAACAACACCCTTGTAACGAAGTCGTGATTTTTATACAGATATGTGTAGATACAGAATAATACATAACACTATGTGGCCGAATGAGTCTCCTACTCAACCGGTTTTTATCTGAAACTCGGCAATTGTTTATTAGATAAATTCGTGTTTGATTCCATCATCTATTACGCTAATGATAAAGGTATTATTCTTACACATGATATCAACATATCCTTGTTAAATTATTACGTCAAAACTGTTTAACCGATGAAAACAATTTTTTACAATGAACACTCTGAACTTTTACTGAGGAATTAAAAAAAATTTAAGCGACCGAAGATAGTGGGTCTATTATAGGCCAAATATAATTTCTTTTAACGAATAATCACAATAATATTTCTGTAGAAAGTAAAGATTTTAAGACTGCCCAATATTTACGCGATAAAATATCATAAACGTTCATCCTATTTTATTCATATATCATTTATCTTTATTTATAGGAAGTACTTTTTATAAAATGTACATCTACATCTTAAAAATCTTAAATCAAATATCAAATGTTTCTATGGGCTAAGATTTAATAAAATATACTTTAATAGTAATGCCTTGAACTGTGTAACTACTAATAAATTTTAACAGTTATGTTACCAACAAAACTTTGATTCTTTATTTGTACAATGGGGTAACGCTTTTCCTTTCGCTCTTAAAAAAATTCATTTATAATCTTATACATTCATTTGACGGTAACTCACAGAAATAAGGATCATTTAAATAATTTTGTTGATTCACTATATCCAAAGTAGTTAGTGTTAACATAAATTAAGTTTCAAATGGTTCAATAAAATATATTAGATATAACTCGATGCAGTGAAGCTATGCGATATTTAGCATTCGATATATTATATTAACCCGAAATCGCAAATATAGATATTTATACGACGCCTGAATGCATTTCATTTGATGTATCGGATATAGAAGAAACTATAAATATGACAGAAATAAAACGAGTTTCGAAAAATAACGCACGTTGAGATAATAAAAAATAAAGTCTTTTTAAGATGACATGTTTTAATAAAACCGCTATGCCATGATTGATCAATCCATAATTACCTATGGATCAATCTATGGATTTCTTTGTCTATGATCATTCAATGGTAAAATGGGGAAAATCACAAATCATATACTAAAAGTAAAACGGCGCTCACATTTACGTCTTTTATTTATATTTTTGTCACACGCATGGAGAAAGGAAAAATAGTGATGCAATTTAAAAATAATATTCCTCTGAAAATATTGAATATTAGCATTGTAAATAATTATTTACCTTGCTTGGTTTCAAAGATTATAAACCTAAATTCGAGATGCTTTAATAAAAACGTACATAACTTAATCTTATCCTAAAGAGAATAAAAACAGGGATGAAAGTCCTTTAAAAAATGTTATTAGATTTTGTCACATATAGTTCAAGAAATTTTAATTTGAATTTCAAATCTCTGCTTCAAATGCGAACCGAAAAATTAAATAGTCAAAGGAGAAAAACACGTCAAAGAAAAAGATTTAAATTTTCGCTGTTGTCAATACATATTTGTTCATTGAAAATGGCAATTTAAAAAAAACGAAGAAAGTCTTTCTGATATGTTATACGTATACTTGAGTTTATAGCAGGTTAAATAAAAGTTCATTGGAAATTAAGACACATTACAAACAACGGTTTTCAAAAATTACTCTGAAAATTATAATCGAACAAAGAAGGTATTGTTGCTAGTGTGTGAATTTCTAAATAACTTTGTTAAGGAGGTACCTAAACAAGATATTTATGTTTTAATCTAGAAGTCTTTATTATAATAAGTACCATTATATTAACCATTGAATGAATTTATTGGTATTAGGGAATCATTTCTAAAATGGTTTCATTTTCTTAAGTAATAGTTCATATAGATACTGATCGTTTCCACAATTTTAAAGTCCATTATTATATTCCAATATACAGTAATGGACAAACGTCTAAATAGATTTTTACATTTGTTCTGCTTATTTTAAAGTTTAATTACCATATTATAACGACGTACATAATTTATTGAAGAGGAAATATCTTTAGGGTATCCATTATTACAACAAAAACCATAATTAAGTGCCCATTACAGGATTTTTGTGCGTCCATTATTAATAATCAAAATGGATTCATCCAATTTTTCTTCTCTGTATGAATTTTAAAGTTAGTATTACCGTTTTATTATATGATTTTTTTTTAATATTTACGACTGAAACAATTTCCACAATAAAGTATATATTACTAGGTTTAATCTGGCCGTTATTGATAATTGCAATGGACAGAATTTGTAAATCATGTAAATGTATAAATATTGTATACATTATTGCATTATTTTCAAATCAAATTAATATAAGGTTTCTTACAATCTAGACTATTATAGGAATACCTCAAATAAAAACTTTAATTTTTAATAAAAAATATACCTGAAACACTACCTAACAGAATGGATTATAAGATATAAAATAAAATACATTTTGAACGTTATTATTTAATTCTATTAATATTGCTAAGTAAAACATTCTCTATAAAGTAAATGCTTTCAAACTTTTATTAAATAAATTTAAAAAGGGCAGATTATAAATTTACTTTCCTTTCAATTAAAGTCAACTGCAATAGTGAGCTATGGGTTCTTTTCACTGTTTGACAGCTGTCTATTGATTGCTTATCAGGCTCATGTCAAATAGAAAAATAAGAAAATAATGCATTATTGACTTGCGGCATATTTTATTATTAGTGTAGTCTAGTCAATTAAAAACCATGTAGCTTATTTTACATATCACATCTCGTAAGTGTTAATTAAGACAGTAATGTCAAATCTGGGCGTTCACACAGAAAAACATATTGCTTCATATAATAGAACATTATGTTTTTGAAAAAGATTAAAAGCTCCAAGAAAATGGTTTTGGCTAGTGTTTTCTTTTTTTATTTAGGTGCCTGGTTTGCGATGAATTTTACAAAAATAGATTGTTCAACTGGGCGCTATGTTAGTAAGAATTTGAAAACGAATAATGCAAAAATTAGATACGAAGATTCAGATAAAGTCGAATATGTTATTCTCGTATTGTCGGGTCCAAATAACATTGAACGCCGCGATGCTATACGAAATACATGGAAAAATTTGTTAAGCAATATCATTGTCGACAATGGAGAGAGACTTAATAAATGGAATATCACACGAAAAACGAAACTAACTAAACCAAACAAAGAATTTATAAAATTTTATTTCATAATTGGAATTTCTGGTTTGTCTGTGTCAAAACAAGATTCTGTTCTGGATGAACAGCGCGAACACGACGATATATTGGTGCTGTTGAACTTGGAGGATAGTTATATGAAATTGGCTGAGAAGATGATAGAAACATTTAAAATATTAAATGTTAAGTTTCGAAACCTGCATTACATTTTGAAGTGCGATGATGATTCTTTTGTAAGAGTGGATAGCATTATTGATGAACTGGAAAAATATGGGCCCAACATGATGTACTCGCCTTTGGCTGTTAAAGATAAACTAGATTATAAGGTAATCATATGTTTATTTTTGCAGAACACTATTTAGAATTGAAAACATCATAGACTTTTAATGAATGATGATTTACTTCATTTATTTGTTTTCCTATTTGTAGTTCACATAGAAAACATTATTAAGCTTTATTTACAATTACTTAAAAATACTAGAAACATACATTATCAAAGGTTATATCGAAAATTTATTCTCTGTAAATCTCTATTAATTAAATCAAACAATTTTCCAATGATACATATTATGTTTAGAGATAAAACTTTTCATATATTGATATATTTCTAGGGACACAGTTAGGTAAATTCTTAAAGAGAGCTAATTAATAACTATTAGACAATTGACATAAGCGCAAGCTTGCTAAAAATAGCATAATACTGCATTTAAAACAACAATAATTATGGTGATGAAATTTGGCTTCTACTAGAAGATATGGGTAATATTGTAAACAATATTATATCTTCTTCTAGCACAACTCAATATTCACATCCTTATATTTCTGCGTAAATGTACATAGTATTAAGACTTATAAAATGAAAGAACATTTTATATACAAATGAATTGGTAACAATTAGGGTTATATAATTAAAACATAACAAAAGCAAATATGGTTAAAAGTGAAATGCTTTTTGCAAGAGGAATTGAAACTTTTCATAGTAATTTTTTTTTATTATATTTGCTATCCAAATATTTAGTTGGACTATTTTTAACAGATTTGTAATATTTTTCTATTTCCAATAATTACTATCGATTGGTTGTGATAAAAATGTTTGTCAGCAATGACAGTGCTCCATTAATATTTCTATATAAACATGAAAATCTAAAAACATATGAATATTCATTATAAATTATACTCATATATATGTTAGTAACATTTGTACTGTATGAATATGTAAACACTTTAAATTACAGAAACTGGGTGTGAAGTATGATGGCCTTTATTGGGGTTACTTCCATGGCAATGCACACGTTCAACAAAAGGGCAAATGGAAGGAAGAAGGCTGGTTTCTGTGCGATAAATATCTACCTTACGCCCTCGGTGGAGGCTACATCATATCTGCCAGCGTTGCTAACTTTGTTGCCGGCAATGCTGAAATTTTAAGGTTGATATACAAAAGTGCACATGATTTATTCCGTTTATAAAATTTGAGTATCCATTAATAGGTCTATGGCCTTTCTATGAATATCTTTACATTTTATAATTTTCTATTTTAATACCTCATCAACCTACAAGGTATTTTAGTAGAGTAAAAAAATTATGTATATATATATATATATATATATATATATATAATTTTTTCTTTACATTCATTGTGCACACTAATATCAGAACCGGCAATACCAATTTAACTGTTAGCGCCATCTATTAGCGTTTTAGTAAACTTTTAGCTCATTGTCGTCTGATATAAAAAAGAAAAAAATTCCTAATAAATTTTCTTACACCGAACTCCATGCGAACAAAGTCGTGTGCGCAGCTAGGAAAAACGAAAGAAGGAGAGGGAGAGGGATTGGGGAAACGGGGATGGTGAAGGGGAGGGAGAGGGCGAAAATGGAGAGAAAAGGGATACAGACCAACAATTACTTTGAATCAACTTCTAAATAATAGAAATTGATTGCCAAAATTCTAATTGCACACGATAGGAGTTGTTGAAAATTATCCTGATTGAAGATATCAAACCGAACGTGCTGCTCACGCTATGCAGTTAATGCGGCATGTTCTATACAGTTTTATACATTAAAACAGACATATGTTGCACATGTCCTGCAAACGCACACGCGCTCAAATTCTGTAGTCTAGCCTTTAAGCCAAATATTCAGTGGAGTATAGCACTAGAGCCCGGAGTCCACGCGAACGAAGTCGCTTGCAAAACTAGTATACATATATATGTATTGAGAAGTTTTATTAATCCGTCTTCTCTTAAAGTATCATATACAATACCAAACTTTTACCGACTTATGAATTTATCAGACGGGGAAATTTATAGGCCAGAAGGTTATATAATTTGAATGATTAATTATCGTTATTATGCTAGTAGCACTGCTTTGTGAAATGAAGCAAAAAATTACTATGTACAAAAATTTTCTGAACAACTAATTCTAGGGCTACCGAAAAATAAAGGCTAAAAATACTAATGTATACACAACACTTAATAGACTGATGACATGTATGTAAATGTACGACTGATAATCAGTAGTTATTTAGTTCAAAACTCAAGATAGAAATCTTTTCAGTATTCTGTTTTCTATGTTATAAAAAAGTGTACCCTGGAAATTATAAGTCTACCTGCAAACCACACTGTAGTTATTTCTATAGAGAGGTATGGAACACATTCATAGTAATGTAAATAGTGAACAAACTTTTCATTACAATTGTGACACATTAAATATGTGTCCCAATGGTAATGGTAAACTTACCACACTATTTACACTGCGTTCCAAATTGAGGCCCTTGCCAGATAACAAGTTACTATATCAGCAAAAACGTGATCTAATAATCTGCTTTCACCATTTACTCACCATGATGGGAAAGAACAAAAATGTTTAAATACACGTATTTAAAGATTTTGCCCCTATAACAATATTAGAATCCAACTAGTTTAGCATTCAAAGTATTAATCATTATTCAAACTTTATTTTGACTATTTTTGTATCTATAAATCGGTTTAGGATACCTGAAATATTAAAATATTGGTCTGAAAAAGGTAATATCAAATTTATAAGGTTCTTCTAAAACAATTTCAGTCGCTACAAGTCTGAAGATGTATCTCTTGGTGTATGGACTGCAGCTCTTGGAGGGATCAATAGAATTCACGATCAACGTTTTGATACACAGTGGATATCCAGAGGCTGTCGTAACAACTATATGGTGCGGCACAAACAATCTATACAAAACATGCATGACATGTACAATTTATTAGTAGCGTCAAACGGCACTGTCTTGTGTAAAAAGGAAATTGATGAACGTCCATCTTATCAGTACAATTGGGCTGTTCTGCCAAGTATGTGTTGCCAGCATTAAGTAACTGACTGATGACGCTGAGAATAAGGCAGAATATATTTTTATGATCTTTCATTGAATATATATATAGTCATAATTGTTCTATAATTATGTGTTTATTTGAATGATAAAATCTGTTAACATACAATAAATATTAAATATACAAAAAATTAATTTAGAAAGTAAAATCAAGATAGTTTTGCTCAATACTTTTCTATGTGTATAAAATATGAAATTCCATTTTAAAAATGTATGAATACACTTTTAACAATAGAATCTAAATGTTAAACTATACAAATTTAAACAATTTATTTAAAAAATGAATTTTATTTGCT
This sequence comes from Druceiella hillmani, assembly GCA_039881145.1. Taxonomy (NCBI): domain Eukaryota; kingdom Metazoa; phylum Arthropoda; class Insecta; order Lepidoptera; family Hepialidae; genus Druceiella; species Druceiella hillmani. The sequence continues at coordinate 20,219,024 of JAYKKI010000035.1, forward strand.
ATATTCTAATTTGTTCTAGAATAGAAAATTGTTATTCAACTGAAATACCTAAATCTCTAGTTATCTAAAAAGTATGTCAAATATTGTTAATATTTATTTTATTCAAATTACATATAGTCATTTGAAAGAAAGAACTAATACTAAAAAGAAAGAATACTTTAAATTGATTGAAGAAAGGATCTTATGAAGCAATGCTAGAAATGAGTAACGTAAGTACAAGCATAGAAGTTTCTCCTTCTAATATTACTTTTTTTTCAACCATGCTTTTATGACTCCGACTTTTAATTCTTTTTGTTCAAAGTTAAATTTTATGAGCATGATTTTATTACTTTATCATCCAAGCCAAATTTGTTTAAACTAAACGGAATGAATACCAAATAACAAATGTTAAGTGAAACCTGTATTTACAGACACAAAATATAATTCATATTATAAGGAAACATTTCTCATTTATAACAGTATGTAACAATGCTTTGAGTTATTTTTATAATTTCATTGAATACTCAAACACAGTCCACCTCTGCTATAATTAATGTTAAATTAATAAACTTCTCTATTGAGATTGGTCACTTTTTCCCTTCCAAATGTCAAAGTAAATTATAGCATAATATGAAGACAGAATTTTATAGCTGTCCTTTTTGTTTATATTTTATTTAAAACTAAAAAATGCAAAAAATTCGGATAGACTCAACAAATCAGATCGGATAGACTTTTTAAAAACATTTTCCTGTACACATGTCTAATAAAGAAAAATGATTTATTAAACAAATTCAAATGTAATAATCACAGAGAGTCAGTGCTGTAAAAGTGTGATTAAAGTGACTCAAGTATACATATATTAAATATTAACCCTTTCTCTTTGAGATCTATTCAGCAAACATATAAAAATATGCATGTTTTATCAAATATGCCAAAACCATGTCAGTATTTTAATGATTATTCCATGCACAATTAAATGAAACTACGTGATATAGTATTATTTCTACTTTCTTTAATTTCTTTACCACAACCTAGATTTCGTTGTATTACAACATCTTCAGGTGGGATATTAGCAAAGATCTTTGTTAATATCCCACCTGAAGATGTTGTAATACAACAAAACCTAGGTCGTGATAATGATATTAAAGAAAGTAGAAATAATACTATATCACGTAGTTTCATTTAATTGTGAATAATGAATTTCTATATAATTGACGCCAAATATATTCAAGATTATTCCATGTTTAATATGCTATAAAGCAACACTATAATATGACATAGCTGACAGTAACTAGTATATATATATATATATATATATATATATATATATATATATATATATATATATATATATATATATATATATATATACATATATATATATACATATATATATATACATATATATATATATACATATATATATATACATATATATATATACATATATATATATATATTGATAATGAAAAAGTATATGACAAAAATTGCGAAGCACCTGTTCTATAATAGTTTTCTTACAAGTTTTTTAACTTACAAAAGATTGTTTAAGATAAAATTGGTCAAATCCTGAAATATTGTGAAAGGGTAATATCAGAGTTCTCATAAACATTGAAATTTAAAAATACAAATTTGGAAAACAATTGTCTACGCTAATTGCATAATTTTCATGTAATGTAGTAATATGCCATATTTAGGTTTATAAAAGACCATGTTTTTAGTACAAGAGGCAATTTAAGTAATATAAAATACCTTTTAAAATTATCTAAACCTATTTCAATAAAACATTGCATTTTTGTATCTAATTTTAAACAACAATTCATGAATACTTTCAATCTAATTATTTCCTCGTTATCATCATGTCTGTAGTTTAACTAAGTTGATGTTGATGTAATCTTTACCTGTAATGACCATAACTTATATTCTAAATTTTGTGTAATGTGACTAACATGTTTATCCAAGTTATATTAATAAACATTTATGAATATATGTATAAAAAAATCTCCTTTTATTTTACAAAATATCTACTATTTTACTATTTAATGGAAGGAATTTCAAATTATTCTTGCACTGCTTCAATTTTCATCATATCATGTCTATTAAATGAAATTTAATAAAAATAAAGACTTTAATGTTTTTGTAATACATTATTCCTTAACATTTTTTTTGTTTTTTACTTCCCTCAAATACTTTGATTTATATTTGTCATTTGAATCAGAAAAATACATTATATTCTTATCAAAAAATACGCTATGAAATGTTTAATACAATGCTTAGGCATTGTATTAAACATTTCATAGCGTATTTTTTGATAAGAATACAAGCTTAAATATGACAAAAATGTAGAACAAATTCACGAAAAAAATTAAAATTGATTTTTAAAATATAATCTCTAATATTTTTACCCTTACAGACTATATATAGACCATAACTACATATCTTCACATTTAAAAACTTTATAAGAAATTGGAGCATTAATAATAAATTTTTCATTAATTTTTTAATATTTAAGTTATTGAATTTAATTTTTAACTATTTTCAATTACAAAGCAAGACTGATATAGATGATATATATTCCATAGTTAAATATCTTCATATTTAAAAATTTGAGAATTGAAGCATACAATTACATTTTTTTATTTTTGAATATTAAGTAATCGAATTCATGGTCAAAAACCATTGTCAATTACTAAGCAAGATGGAGTCAAACCTCAAAAGGACCTCCAGTTGAATTCTCCTCATTTCTCACCCTTAGATCTTCACTTAAGCGTTAATTATGAACGCTAAACACAGTAAAAAGCATTAAAAGCTTGCATAAAAAATATTATTTTTGGAAAAATTTACGAGATATAATTAAAAATATTTATTAATACATGCTCTTTTTTAAAATTATGAGCCTTTTTAATATTAGCAACATGGAAAATATGGTCACCCTAAATAAAGACCTTTGGGTTAGACCAGCTATGTAAAATGGTGATAACTGTTACTAAACTGACAAAATGATCACATGTTATATTTATTAATAGATAGATTCCTCAGTCTACACATACTGGTTTTGTACACATACTGCCTTTTTAGTCATTGTACATTTGGCACAATGACTAAAAAGGCTCTGAAAAGAGCAATATGTATTTTCCACATAAACACGCACAATGTTTTTTGATATATTTTTTGTTATTTGGCCAATCAATTACATAGACTATATAAAGTTTTTTTTTTTGATACAGCAAAACATAAAGGTAAACTAAAAGGTAAATCTGTCAAAATTCAAAACAATAAAATTGTGAAAATGTAAATAAAAAAATTATTTTTTATAAGGTCAACTTTATAATCAAGATATAAATAATGAATACAATTATTACATTCTTAAATAATCAATATTGTCGTTACATTTTACAACATATTTAATTACATCGCATTGTAGCACATAATTTTTTATATTCATCACAAGAAAAATATGTTTCAGCAAACATCAAAGCCTCTGCTCTCGATCCAATATTTATCAACAACTCCGTGCAAGAATTAAGATCATTTAAAAGAAAATAACACATAAACGCTATATTTGGTACAGCTTCCGATGCAATATTTTTCAATATTTCCTCGTCCCCAGTTGAAATTGCAATAAGGAATAAACTATCATAGTCCCTAGCTTTTTCATAGGCCACTTTCGCTACTTTGTAATTTCCCTTCTTCAACGCAATATTAGCCAACCTTTTCCAGCTATTTGAATTTGACGTTACTGTCTCTTCTTCATTTATCAATGTTTGAAAAGCACTTTCAACATCATCCATTTTCAAAAATATTTCAAAACGAATATTTTTATCACATGTAATGTTTGCGGCTGATTTCAAAAAACCTTTGTCTTGTAAAAATTCTACTATATTTTTTTTAAATTGTTTATTGACATTTGGTAATATAAGTTCTGCTTCTTTAAGTGCCATTTTGACAATTGCCATTTTGTATTCGAAGAGTTTATCATCTATTTGGTATGAAATTATATTAGTATTCTTTTCCATTAGGAATAATTGGGAAAATTCTGGTGAATAATCTAAAATGAACATTTCACTGTTTAAATTCAGCAAGTTATATGTTCCATTAGCTATGTAGTATTTTAGTGCATTTTTATTGTTTATGTAAATAAAACAATTTCTTGTCCATATACCACTCATAACATGTTCATGAAATTCTTTTAATTTCTCAAGCCTATTGTTTCTAGACTGTGAAGTGTCAACTATAAAAAAGGAATCGTTAGTTGCAATACATAATTCCAAGTTATTAGGATTGAAAAATATGTTAGACACTTCTTCTTGTAAATTTTTAATAAATAAATTTCCAGTCCATTCGTAAAAGTCTATTATATTTTCATTGCCTGAATTTACACAAATATATGGCCCTCCCAATAAACTTATAGCATCAAATTGAATTTTCAGCGTAATATTCTTTTCAAAATTTTTATATACTTCAACCGTATGTTGATCATTAAGTATTGCAAAATCATTTCCAAAATTTGACCAAATAAAAGATAGAGCGTCACCAAATTTCTTTAATCGAAACACTGCAGATGTATATATAGCGTATTCATGATCATTGAATATTGCTATAAATCTTCCATTTGAATTAAATTCAACTTTTGTCGGAATCAGATCTACGACTATTGTTTTTTTTAAGACAATGTTGGGTTCGTATGAATCTTTCATGGAAATACCATTTTCTCTATCAATGTAACCGGATTCTAAAGATTTCTTAGTGTATTTAACAAATTTATAAGACTGATGCATGGACAAAAGTTGCTTATTTGTATCTAAACTTATTTTAAATAAACCGTTTTCACCTCCAACAATTAAATTCATATCCTGAGACAAAAATAATTTTTCAGCTAAAAAGTTACATTGTCTCGTTTCCTTGACGATGAATACATCAGAATCCAAAAATTTCAATTCTCCACTTCTAGAAGAGGAAACAAATAATGATTCACTTATTACAAAAATTGATGAAATCATTTCGTTATGAGCGTGTATGGTTTTTATACACGTACGTGAAATAAAATCCCATATTTTCAGTGTTCCTCTTACATCACCACTTATAATATTTGACTTATTGTCTAACCATTCGATAGCACTAATACCACTTTCATGTCCTCTTAATGTCAAATTAGGAAGTGACTGAAATAAATTCCATACCTTAATAGTCGCATCCATACTTGCAGTTGCAAATAAATCACTGTCTGATGGCATTATTTTTATCTGAGTAACGTACCGGTTAAATTCATTAAATATTGCGACATTTGTCCAATTATCGTCGTAATTCCAGAGTTTTACGTGATTATCTCTAGCACACGTAAACAAAAAAGATTTTGAAGGATGTATACACATAAAACTAATTGAACCCGAATGTGCACGGAAAGTCGAAACATTTTCGAAAGTATGGTAGTTGTATGCCGATATCATACCATCTATCGAGCCTGCTACAAATATATTATTTCTTTCTATAAAAACTGCAAAATTTACACAATTTAGGTTCACGTAAAATGTTTTTAATTCTTTTCCTTTAATCAGGTCCCAAATAAAACAAATTCCGTCTGCCGTCGAAAATAGTAACCAAGGCTCTTTAGAATGACCATCTATTGAATTTACTTTCATAGAAAACATCTTCATGTTTTACCGCTTAAAAACTGATTTTATTTTGAAATACGTGTACGTAAATACGTCTATAACCGTTAAATTATGAAACATTAATAATTCTGATGCAATTTCAGACCTTGTTACAGATCCATTGATGGGGACTCACCACTAAAATCACGCGCCAAATTTAAATGATTTGAACGGATAAGATTGATTTCTTAATAGTTTATGAAGTCTAAGCCATAATATGATAAATGATAACTACAAGATGTTTTACTCAAAATAGGTACGTAACTCTAAATTGTGGTTTATAGTACAATTGTGAGTAGCTTTGGTACTATTATTTCTAGTTACTTTAAAAGAAAATTACACCTTCATTAGGTTTAAATGATATATATTTAGCAAATTATACTATTTTTACTTATATATTTTGACACTGGTAAGTATGTGTATACTTCATTTTAGAACTCAAATATATAATAGATATTAAGTAAAATTGTAATCTACACTATATATTTAACAAATTTTACTGTAATATTTAGTCAAAAATTGTTTGTAAACATATTATGAGGTGACGTATCATAAATAATTTTATTGATAGGCAAATGTAAACTAGGAAATCATAATTAACATTTCATTTGTTACAAATGCACATAGATGGCGCGAGATATGCAGGCCGCTACAAGAGTTTACGATCAGCTGTAAAGAAAGATACATTCTGAAGGAAACCAAATACATACGTCAACAGACGTGCGGCGGGCCGTCTTCGTTATATTATTAACTATTTTAAATGTTTGGACTAATTATTTATTTATTATGAGTTTTAAATAAATGAACTCGTGTGTATTTTATAATTTTAATTATAATTAGTAACATAATTAGTGATCTTTGTTTGTTTATCAGTTGTCTCCTATGGGCATTCATAGGTTATTAGCTCAATTTTTTCTACGGTTTCTTTTATTTAACTAAGTGCCTGTGTGATAATATAAAGTTTTACTGAAATGAAAACTATATGTTACTTTAGTGTGTAATTATACTGTGAACGGTTTACTGGAATAATTTCCGTAATTTTAAGTTACCTCGAGTAATATCTTCGTACCTACAAGTAAGTACCGATTAAATTAATTTAGAATAATATTATAGCGGGTAAGTGGAGTTAAATATTTGAATTGGTAAAGTAATTATACGAATATATAAGCAATATTGTTTTAATTAGTGAATTATTTTATATTTAATTACATAACGTGCTAAAATATCTATAACAATTTTGGCAACTTACCATATAACCGGCACGCAACACTTTCACGGGAATAGGTCTTATAATTTCCAATAGATATATTTATTCTACATTGCACAACAATGAAATATGTTTGTTCAAATATTATTCGATGTATTTTTTAGTTTTTCCTATATGTACTTAACTAATTCAAGAAATAAAAGTAACATTAAATCGGAATAAGTGAATCTAATAAACCGTTTATAAACACGTGCGTCACGCTAATTGAACCGGTCAGCGATTTTGTGATGAGTTTGAGACCGTATACAATCTTTGATTAGGAAATATCAATATACTGAAAATGTTTATTAAAAAAAATGTTTATTAGCCTTGCAATGTAAACCAATTAATTCGCCATATGAAATACACAACCATATCAATGCGAGTACGAAAAATTCAATTAGTTTTATCAAAGTTTTAAGTAATTAAAATTTATGAAATATAATTTGCCAAAACAGTTTTCCGACAATTTTCAATTGAAAAGACTCATTCAGGAAATTCTATTGGCCTTTGCTTTATATCTGTTATTTTAAAACTTGTGTTATTATTTCAGCTATTTCGAAAATTAAAATATATATAATAAGGCATAAAAACTAAATGCGATTGTCATCAATTAAAATTAAGTTAGTAAAAAATACCACGCATGATAAGTAGTTTTATAAGTAGTTTTATTATTATATTTTTCAACAAGTACGAACTAAAATCAATCTAGCGAATTTATATTTATCCATTTGGTAACGGTAAACTTGACCTTATTTTTATTACAATTGCTTTCTATTTGTAATCAAAATGTTTACTATTTTACTTTATAAAATGAATTTATCGTCGATCGGGTAGTATTATAGAGTAAAATAATAAATTCTTTCATTTACATAGCTTAAAACACCTCCAAATATATTTACTTATTTAAAACACTTCAAAAAATAAATGAACTAAGCAAATTTAAAACGAAAGCTTTCAAGCTTTTATTTTCCTAAAATTACTGGCGACTAACAAAATATCTTCCATTTACAATAAAAAGCCAAAGAAGTTTTTACACACTATTTTATATTGAAACTATTTTATTTTCATTTCGATCTAAAGCAGGGATTTAAAGAATTAATACAATGGAATCTCTTTTTCTAATAAAGTTTTTTCTAAGTCAGTGCTCCAATTGAATAATTTCATGAATGTAATTTTTAAGCTTAAAATAGTCACACCGCGTGCAATAATTACTACGTATGTCTTACCAAGATGTTAAAACTTTATGTAGATAATAATAAAGACAAATGGCGGCATTGACTTTCGTGTTCAATTATATTTATACTCGAAACAGAAGCCTTGACGCGGGTAATTCCCAGTGTCACTATGTATCTATATTTATAAGGAATCGGATTGTTTCTAATGCTTTATATCTCTTCCTGTAAAATCTATATGTTTCAATTTCAGCTGTATATAAATGTTGTCTCTAGATTAAGGGCAAATAAATATTTTATTTCGCTTGTTTCTAACTAGGTAGTTGCTAATTACCACTCACCAATAATAATTTTTTTGTTCACTTCTCTCTCTTTACTTTTTACGTTACGTTACATTAAACAAATCATAATACGTTAAACAAATCATAACAAGTAATTCATTGCAAAAAGACATGTTTGGGAAATGTTTTATTAAATTTTTTTTTTAAATCAAAAGTAAGTTACGTTTGTTACTACTTAAACCAAAGTAACTACAAACATTTAGTGCAAATGTGCTTTAAATTTAACTAAGACAAGTAATGAAAAATTTACTTTTGCTGAAGTGATTTTCATTTTGTTTGCTACTCTTTGCTTATCACTTTTCACATATAAACATTGATCATGACCGACTTGAAATTTGGCATACATAAAAATTGTATAATTTTTCACACCTACTAAGAATTTAGACAGTTCATTCTTGATAACCACTCCGGATGATTCACTTGGAGCGAAAGAAAAAGTGAATTCACTTGTTGACGCGATGATTTAACAAGTAGTCAGTTCACTTCAAGATGGTCAAGATGGTTCAACAAATGAACTCGGCCGTACTGAAATGAATCTGGTTTGCATACATCTCACAAAACAAATGACGCAGTTAATTTTGAAAATAAATAAATCGGAAAAAGGGATGCTAGTGGGCGAAGAATTGAATTGTGAGCCGTAAGATCAGGGTCGGAGTGGGGGGGGGGGGGGACTTTCTACAAACACTCAAAACAAAAATATAAGAATTGCGATCTTTAAACATCAATAATTTTAGAACGACAGCACAATAAAAATAATTTCTTTTACTTTTGAATGAACGAAATGAAACTAACTATTTGAATGAAACTAGAACGAGACTAAATAAAATTTGACAAGTTCCGATAATCAGGAATTTATAATTTATTTTCGTGTTTGCGCCAGTTGATCTAGATTTCTTTCTTTACCCATTATTCTGGATGATCACCGTAGATAATTGGCTGTTTACACAATTCACTCGCTATTCACTTTGGATAAGTCATACGTAAAGATCGTAAAAGTGAAACGTCTAAACGCGGCATTACTTAAACTTCGGTACGAGGAAGTATTGAGAATAGTTTAATATTGTTTGTAAAATATATGTACGGAATTTATTCTGTTGCAGTAGACAAATTCATGAAAAATTTGTTTATTTTTATATTTGGTACGGAAATATATTCCGTTAACTCGTAATTTCTTTAAAATGATTCCGTCAATGTTTATAAAACTCTCGGTAACTCGTACTATACGAAATCAAAACATAAAATTATTTTACCCAAAGATCTATTTGTTCCTTTCCGCAGCGCGACAGTTCTTACCTGTTCGGCTAAATCAGTTTTCCCGCCTCAAGCTGGGATGTTATTATGGAACTCCATGTTTTTTTCAGGTGGAGGGCGAATGAGATAGGGTTGTGACGTTTTTAAAATAAGCAAGTAGGGATGAACTTTAAGCTACGAAAAAAGTACTCAATAAAAAAATAACACATTTATTTTAAAAAATCGGCCAAATGCAAGGTTTACTTATGTAATTAGTGCCTCGTACTATCAGCCCCTCCCCCCCAATTAAATAATAATAATACACTCCGACTTTGTACTTAAAAGGGGCCCATTTGCGACGGCTATGCCAATCTAAAAATTTGGAAAAACGTGTAAGGACAGTAGTTGTTCCTTACATCGTGAGAAATATTTTTTGTAAATAATTATTTCTCTAATAAAATGATTCAGCAGTTATAAGGAATAAACAATTAAATTGTCAATAAAATTAATCGCATTGCAGTTTTTCAATCCTGATAATTTTCGTTTAATCTATACCCGATTTTCAGATTTTTCTGAGCGATTCTTCTGTTGAAAAGGGTGGGGCGTACCAATTTTCCAGTATTTTTTTTTGAACGATGTTTAAAAAAATTGTAAAAAACATATCCTATACATGGTGAATTTGTGCTACAATAAGTTTTCATTTGACACCCTAACTTTGATACCCTTGAAAGATTTTTTTAAAATTTCCCAATTTACTTCCTGAAATGAACCTCTAAAATCAAAACTCACTTTTATACTTATATAATAAACAAATTAAACATTTTACGTCAAATGCTTTCTGAGAAAATTACTTGTGACGGAGGTCCCGAGTGACACCGTGTTCCATTTTGGCAATTTTGCCACGGGACACTAACAAAGTATGTGACCGTGTCTACGGTTAACTTCATTCTCTTATAAACCATGTATTAAACGTGTCTACATGTCAACGTCGCGTGTACATTTTATCATGTGTTTAATTATATTTAAAAGCCTCAATTAAGTGTAGTCTCCAAAAAAATCCGCTGTAAACACATTTCACCGACTGAAATTTGAGTGAAATATTTAAAATTTGTTATCTTTATGGATCTAGTCTGTCTTGTTGTTTATGTATATTGTGTGTTTGCGAAAATACTCAGTCAAACAAAGCGAATTCAAATTTGAACAGCAATACCAGCAATCCATTTTACAGGCGTGCGGTGTGTTCAAAAAGTACAAAAAATACGTTTGCTGCACATTGAGAAATTGCTATAGAGGGCCTAATAATACATTCGTGCGAAATGCTTAGCCGGAACATGAGGCGGTCGCATCCACATCCGGTGTCCGTGAAAATTTTCTGACGATTCCATCCATAGAAAAGAAAAACTTCTTTTACTTTAATATGTCTGCTACAAACTTTATGAAAGCTTTAGGATTGGAAAGATGATTATGGTTTAATTTTCAGACAAAAGTCGATCCTGTACTTTTTAGTTCACACCATTTAGGGGGCATTAACCGTTTTAGTGCCATGGTTTTTTACTCATATATACTTAAAAATGCCAAAGAAATTTTTTGTTTTTGATGTCATTTACCCTTGTCTCGAAAAAAAACTGTATCTCTTCCAAAAATTATCCAATTTTAATAATTTTTTCGGTGTTTTCTTAATAAAAACTTGTACAAGGATAATAAATGCAGAGAAAATTATGGAAATATATATTGTGAACAAAAATTATAACAAAAACTGAAATCAAGGTCACATCGTATTTTCGCAGTCCGGTACATCCTCCGTATCAGCAAAATAATTGTTATCGTCACTATTATCACTATCACTCAAAATTTGCATTACGCCAAATTGTGAGCGCACCACAATGCCATTCCCACTATCACTTTCTTCACAACTTGAAAAACGATCATTTTCACTCGAAATATTTTCGTATTCCGACATTATGGATCAAACATTTTCTTTTCCCGAATCCTTTTTATATTGTAATTACTAATAATATTATAATTTGAAATTTATTTAACACGTAGAAAGATAAAAATTAGCGATGCGTGCGAGCGACCTCCTCTACCGTGCGCTAAACAGCAACTGATTTCGCGAGCGCCATCGCGCTCGTGGCAAATTTAATTAGTGCGCACGAGCGCGAGCGCTCGTCGGCACGGACGGTCGTCGGCACTCTAACGGTTAATAAGCTACTTGGTTGCGCATAGACCATTATTGGCCCTCCCTCTCCCATAATGTTGCAAAACCCGTTATCTGTCCAGAAAATGGAACGTCGTTTTTTCCTTTGGTTTCTAGAAAGAATTTTCTTTGTTTTTGGTTACTGGACATATCATATTTTGACTACTCTTCAGTTCACTACGAAAAAAATAAGGTGGTTTTTTTATTAAATAAAAGTATATAGGATACATAGAAACGAATAAGACCTAGTTATTATCCATACAGAAATAACTATAGCTTTTCTTATTTTTTTTCTTTATTCTTTGATATTTTTTTTTATTTGATTTTATTCTATTAAGGGAGAAGCCCTTTAGAGAGTTATTTTTTTTGTATTATTCATCAAGGCTATTTTTCGTCTCACGATTAGTGTGTACCTTAGTTTTATTATTTATTTTGTTTTTCAAATCAATATTTATATTTTTAATGGGAATTACAAGCTAATTGGCCACATTTTTATTACCTTTTCTTTGCTTATTTATATTTCAAACTGTACTTTTAGTGTGACAATAAACGATATTTTTATAACAGTTAACTTCGAAATCTAAAGCATGCGAAGCAAACGCTTCCTAGGGATCATTGAACAACACAATGATTGTACCTTTACAATTACGACTTTACAATTACAATAATACTTTTACAATTACAATTATGCTACAACGTAAAGGAAAGTTAAGCAATGTTAGTTTAGCATCTGAAGTTAGAAACATTTCGGATGAACCTTAAATCATATTTTGAATATTGAATATATTTGGCGTTAATTTTGTAGAAATTCATTATTCACACTTAAATGAAACTACGTGATGTATATTATTTCTACTTTCTTTAATTTCTTTACCGCGACTTAGGTTTCGTTGTATTACAACATCTTCAGGTGGGATATTAGCTTATAGGGATATAATCTTTGCTAATATCTCACCTGAAGATGTTGTAATACAACGAAACCTAGGTCGTGGTAAAGAAATTAAAGAAAGTAGAAATAATACTACATCACGTAGTTTCATTTAAGTGTTAAATAATATTATTATATGTTTTACATATAATGCACTTATATTATATATTTTTCACATAATACTTTAGCGAGCTTTTAACAGCAACAAGTGCGTCGACCTTGCGGGTCCGACCCCAAGTACCTTCTTTTTTATCGCGTTCAATCTTCCGTCACGTTTGTTTGGTGACGGTTTATCGCCGAGATGCGGCGTCGCGAAACGAAGCGTGAATTTAAACGAACGACCGAATGCTCGGCTGTGGGAAGTTTCGGTATCAGATTAATCTTTGTTTCGGCAGCGACCAAAGTTCGGTATGCCGAAACTGAATGAAGGGGCAGACACGTTTCGTTGTCGGGTGTGAAATGAATGTTTATTTTATTAATTCATTTAGTTCTTGTGGCACGTTTTTACGACACATTACAGGCTAATAATAGTTCATTTAGTTTAAGGCACCGACTAAATTTTCAGTCTCACTTATCGCAAACATTATGGCATTCGGTTATTCCTGTGAAAAGGTATTTTACAAAATCCGCGACACTGTGTACTGCCCTGACATACATATGCACGTAGATTGATCAGTGCGTAGTTATTCACGTGTAGATTAATAATTTCGTAGTTCGCAAATAGATTGATAAGTTCGTAATTGTTCACACGTAGGTTGATAAGTTCGTAGTTGTTCATTCACTTGTAGGTTGAAAAGTTCGTATTTGTTCACACGTAGGCTGATAAATACGTAATAGTCCATGCGTAAATAGGTTGATAAGTTCGAAGTAGTATAAACGTGAACTGAAAAGTTCGTCTTATTGCGAACAATCTATATGTGAGATCCAAAAAGCATACATAGTGAAAATATGAATTTTGAATGTCGGAATAAATATTTGATGGGAGAGCATTTATTTTTGTTGTATTGTTGGTTTGGAAGTATGCTCTTTTGTTACTAACATAAGAAATACCTTAATACAACCTTATCCATCCATCCTTATCCTGTAGTTATGGTAGTTGCGAAATTATAGCAAATCATTAAATTTCAGCTGCATTGGTCGTGTTAAAGATGCACAAAAAGCTATGTATTTTGCAATATTGATCGTTGCAAAGAGGACAAAATAATCAGAATAATAATATTTCACCATTACCATTATGTAAATATATTATTAATCCTAGTATAACTTTACATACGTAGTGATCTTTACATACATAGTGAGTATATACATAATAAATATATTGCCTTTACAGACATACTTTACATACATAGTGATCTTTACTTACATACTTTACATACATAGTGACTTTTACATACCTACTTAACATACATAGTGATATTTACATACACACTTTACATACATAGTGGGTATATACATAGTAAATATATTGCCTAGTATAACTTTACATACATAGTGAGTATATACATAGTAAATATATTGCCTTTACAGACATACTTTACGTACATAGTGAGTATATACATGGTAAACATATTGCCTAGTATGACTTTACATACATAGTGATATTTACAGACATACTTTACATACATAGTGAATATATACATAGTAAATATATTGCCTAGTATAAATTTATATATATAGTGATCTTTACGTACATACTTTACATACATAGTGAGTATATACATAGTAAATATATTGCCTAGTATGACTTTACATACATAGTGACTTACATATCTACTTAACATACATAGTGAATATATACATAGTAAATATATTGCCCAGTATAACTTTACATACATAGTGATCTTTACATACGTACTTTACATACGTAGTGAGTATATACATAGTAAATATATTGCCTAGTATAACTTTACATATATAGTGATATTTACATACATACTTTACATACGTAATGATTATATACATAGTAAATATATTGCCCAGTATAACTTTACATACATAGTGATCATTACATACATACTTTACATACGTAGTGAGTATATACATAGTAAATATATTGCCTAGTATAACTTTACATACATAGTGATCATTACATACATACTTTACATACGTAGTGAGTATATATATAGTAAATATATTGCCCAGTATAACTTTACATACATAGTGATATTTACATACATACTTTACATATATACTTTACATACGTAGTGATTATATACATAGTAAATATATTGCCTAGTATAACTTTACATACATAGTGAACTTGGTGAATTAGTGAAATCCTTGAGGACCGTGAGACCTATCGTTATAGTTTTCTTATAAATTATAGCTTAGCTTTATGAAACTCTTTTACTTTAAAATTTTAGGTCCAGCAGGTTCTGGGAGTGAATGGCGTATATATTTTGACATGTTTTTAGCACGTTTGGAGATGACTTATAATTATGAAAAAATATGTTTAATATCTTCATAATTGTATTTATATTTCCTAAATTTCCATATAAATATTTATGAATGTTAACTATTTAAATATGCGCGGGTTAATATTCTTCACTACTAATTTGAAATTTCGATATCAAACGGTTTCTGAGAAAAACGGCTGTAATGGGCAGACTAACGGACAGACACGCGAGTAGCCTTATAAGGGTTCTATTTTTTCGTTTTGAAGTACAGAACCCTAAAAATGTGCAATTTCAACTGTTTATTCAAACTTGACTCTTCAAGCAAAAAGAGTTGATATGTTTTTAAAAATTGTAACTAATAATTGTAATCAACACCTATAATACTGTTATAAAATACAACAATATATTATTATTCATTTATGTAACTTCAGTTTTATTACTCGTAAAGTAGTTGCTTGATAAAAATATTGCAATCAAAATTACTTTTTGCGTGTTCACATATAATAATTGTAACAACTAAACTACAAGAGACAGGTGATAACACATTTCTACAAGGTTATTTTATGATAATGGACATAAACAATAAAGAGTTAGTTTAAACTGCTTTGAATTATGACCTATAGTATTTAGGACATCATAAAGATAACAGAACAACAATCCCTGAAATTTTAACTCAAAAGAACGTGATGGGATAAGGATGGGGGTTGCGGCTCTGGGACGGACCAAGAGTTACTTACTCTTGGTCCGTCCCAGAATTTTGACGTACAAATGAGAAAAAATAATGAATTTAGGAATTCCACTCATTAACGTGAAATTCCACTCATTAGCGTTTAATTATACGTGTAGAGCACATACATAATGCTTTCGGGCGTTAATTACTAAAAAAGTGATATGAATTTTTTAAAAGTAATTTATTAGTTTCATAATCTTTTTTATTCGATCTGAGAACTTGTACTTTTTAAAGTGAATTCTTAATATCATAGAGCTTATATAACATGGTTTAGAGCAATAATTTTTAATAAAATTTCCCCCAGTGGGGAAATTTTTAAAATGTAATTTATCAAATTTATAATTTAAAGCATATCTTCAAATAAGAAAAAAATACTGGATCTGGAAACTCCTTTCATTGAGGTCAATTTTTAATCGTATAGGGTTTGTTATAGAAAAATAGTATTTTTTGTAAATGCTTTTCTTTTTTAAATACTTTATGTCATTTAATAAAGATTATGTTATATAATTGCAACTCGCAAAAGTACTATTCAATATATATTTACAAGGCGATTGTTAAGGAAAAAAGTTTAATGTACATTTTTGAAATGTTCAACATCTTTATTACCTATTTGCCCGACATATATGTGGAATATTTATACCACAAAATTTTCGACTTATGCCCTAATACATATTTCCTTTTCGGACTTTTCGTAATAGTGGAACGCGTTCAAATAATGGGAGAAAATAATGAACTAATTTGTAATAACGCAGAGACTGTATTTAAGTAATTCTGTAAATAAAAAAGACATTAGCAATTAAATTATGATTACCAGCCACGTTAAACCATAATTTCCTATACACATATGTAGTCTACATATGTGTGACAGCCATATGTTGTAGAAGATATATCAGCTTCAAGACCCCTGGGACTCTACCCCATCCGTACCCTCACGCTCATTCTATTGATGTTACTTGGAATTATTTATGTATAATCTATACTTAATAAAGACGTAAAATTTGTGAGTTTGTTAGTTCGAGGCGATTTCAAAAAATACCCAATCGATTTTAAAAATTGTTGCACTGATGGATAGGTGATACCCTGCTTTCATACATTTTACTCGGTTTTGTACAATGAAATTGCTGAAAAAGAGGTTTAAATGATAAAAGTCGGATAAAAACAGCTATATTATACAAGAAGTTTCTTCTGTTATGCGGCATAGTAAATTGAAGTTTGCACAGTCATTTTTATAGCCATTTTAAGCGGTTCGATATAACGTGGTTCATTCCAAACGGCGTAAATTAAAATAATCTCCTATTATATAATTTAAAAATTAATCGTCCACCTGTCTGCTCTTCCCCTGCCCACATCCGCACACTCGTTCCTCTAGCAATCTGCGTACCACACTCCGCCAACCACACTATCGGCTAGAATGTGATTGCCGAGAAGGTTGCTGAAGTACATATTCGGTCTATTCCAATTATTCCCACTGATTTACCGTTTCGATCGGTTGCAGTTCTTGGTGATAGTATAATTCGCTTTCGTAATAAATAAATCCCTTGTACAATGTTTTAAAATGATTTCAATCGATTTGCGGTCAGAGTACTTCTGTCGTGGGCAACTCATGTCGGGTTTTCCAGAATAGGAATTCAATGTACATTAAAAATACAACGATAAAAAATGTGGATTTGACCGTTCGTCATTAAATGTAAATCCGGTCAGTGCCAGTTGTCATAAATACTTTAAAGTAGTGAAGAAGAACAAAAAAAATTCAATAAAATTAAACTAGCGTGACCCGTGCGAAGTCTTCGCATTATTTATTCCATTATGAAGCTCAGATGACAGATCAAACAAATATTTTACTAAAATTGACATATAGAGGCGCAAGTATCAAAAGCATTAAGCTAAAGCGCCACTTTATTTATACGTGAGTGGATTTGAAATTAAACAAAAATTTTACCGACCGTCAATCATATTGACGTTGAGCCGTTAGATGGCAGCATTGCTGTTTTGTGTATATAATTTTAATAATTAATTAATTTGCAAAAACAATAGCAATAATAAATTTTTTAGTTGTGGATGCCGGTAGAGCAAGCAATTATCTATAAAATGATATATTATATTAATTTATGTGGATTAGTTGTGAGGTTTTTTCTAAAAAGGGAGTGTAACATCTTAAAACCTTAGCGTATTAATATATATGATAGCCTTTTAATATAAACAAAACGTAAACACCACTTGCAACGTTTATTTACACGATAATGGGTGTTGTTTTTGTCGGCACCGGTAGCAAAGCAGCGCGGCGTGTAATAACATACGAGTACATCGTGTTTAAAATTACAAACCACTTAAAACTATTCCAGTGACTAAATTACTGAATTTTGTTAGTCGATTTTTGGTGTAAGGTTAAGGAATATCATACGGTATATGAGGATTCATTTAATGTCGAACGGTCAATTCCACATTGTATATAAAAATATACAAGAAAAGGAAAAGGAAAAAAGGCAAGGAAGTTATAAGAAAACATCGGTCAAAGCTTATAACGTATCATTTGTTTGTACGTATAATAAAATAGCAGAGGTAAAAAAGGCGGACGTCAAGTATTTGAAGAAAATGAGCACTGGACATCAAGTGTTTGAAGAAAATAAGTAGGAGCGCTATATTGTTTTTCAATTTGTCATCTGTTTATGTATTTCTTTGTAGACACAAAACTCAATAACTAACTGACTAATTCAGAATGGAAGAAAGCGATATTCACCGTCTCTTTGGAACCTAACAAAGAATTTTTATCTATCGGTCTACATTTGTTGGTTTTTTTATCCTCGCATCATTTCAAAACCGCTTATTTTTGGAAAATGTTGTATGACTGCAAGAGTGTACATAATAGAATAGAAGCGAAAACAGCTCTTTAGGCTGTTTCGTCTGTTTGTTTGTTTGTTAGAGCACACCAAAACGATTTCACCGATTTTAATGAAACTTTCAATGGGCTGTAATTGAAATCTAACTCTTTTGTATCCGTGAAATATTCCCTAAGGAACATTTCGTCTGTCTATTTTTATGTGTATCTTGCCTGATTGTTAAAGCTTCACGCTAAAACTACTAAGCCTATTTGAATGAGGATAACGACTGAGGCTCAGGTTAAAATATAGGATACTTTTTGTTTCAGTTTAGAGACTTCAAAATTAATAACTAACGCTCGCACAGTAAAAACCGATTGCGCATACTGAAGGTCTGATGAACAGAAATTGTTTAGACAATCGCCACGATTCTGCTTAAAATTCAAGCTAAGATGCACATAAATTTTATCGTGATCAAGGTTATTTTTGAGATGTTACCATTATTACGGGAGAAAAACTTCTCCTTCTTCATAGTTGATAACTCCTTGGTGCGGCAAAGGGCATTTACGGTGCTTCATCATATTGATCGGTTCTCTGCATCAGGAATTGTTTGGGTCCTGGTCTTGCCGATGCTTTTTAGTTCCGCCTGTTTAGTCCGCCACCAGGTCTGCTCCGATGGCCACGTTTCCTTTTCCTTTGAGGCTTCCAATCGAAAGCCTGTTTGGACATATGAACGGGTTCTCTCGGGTATCTAACCGTTTGGTCAGTCCAGTACCACTTGTGGCGTTTTTTATTTAGTGTTCAATTGGAACTCCGTTGCATTATCCCCGCAAGCTTTCGTTACATTTAATAACACAGTAAATATTTAAAAAAGTCTGCTGTGTTATTTAAAAATCTAGGCGAGCGTACCTCAGCTACGCACCACTTTGTGCTAGGCATACAGTTTTTGTCCCCAATTTTTTTGTTATTGTCCACGATGAACAATGTAGTAGCTATTTCTTTAAATAACATGTTGGTGAATAAGATAAACATGCTTAAAATGTTTGCTTATAACAGGTTGGTGTCAGTAGACACATACCATCTGAGTAAGTAGAGACGTCCATTATATTATTTTTGCAACACCATACTGACAATTATTTGAATTAAAATTGAAACTATTTGCCCTAATTTTTTAAACATGTGATGACTCATATTGTTGGTGATAATTATTCTTGCAGTTCGAACCAATTTTTAATTAAGTATTTCGTAGAAGACTTGTACTGATTATATTCTTGAAGGGAGACATATATTCATCGCGAAATCATATCACTCTGATGACGTGTCTGATGACGTGTATGACCTTGCGTAAATCGGTAACACAGAAAAAAGCGCAATCTTGGACACGTGATTTTTGTCTTATCATCATATTATTAATGGAGAGGCACATCCTCGAGAGCTTTGTGGCTAAGAAATCGTCAAATACAACGAGGCTAACAGAGTTACATAATTGGTGGGACCGGGCCGCATAACGCCCGTATCATGACTCGGTCATGACTCTCAGTCGGATTTACTGATGGTTAAAAACCTATTTTGCATGGATGCTTTAGGAATTGGACGTAATAGGGTACAGCCGGCAAAGTAGACTCGACTGTCAGTTAATGAGAAATAGAAATACGTTTTTAACTGTCAACAAGCCCGATTGACAGTCTTGACCGTGTGGCCAACAGTCTGTATATCCACGGATTTGCGTACAAATCATATTACATGTACATGTACGTATTGGTTTCTCCAGTGCTTATTTGTGAACAAGAAAACAATAAATTATAAGCGTTTATAATAGTCGTTTAATTAAATAAACTAAATCAATAAAACTGCAAACGAAATATCTATTATTCAGTTGTGAAAAACAAAATACAACCTAATTGCCAAACAAATAGATACAATAAAAAAACGTAAAAAAGCTCCTCAAGTGGACGGTTTCATGAAGTGAATGACAATCGTTTGGCGACTCGAAAACTCTCTTTCGCGAAAAATATTCATATAACAAGCATTTAAGCGTGCTCAAGATGATTTTTTATTTAGAAACTGTTTATTCTAAAATTGGAATTATGTTTCAATCAATATATTTTTAATTTTGCAACGTTTACAAATTTCTGTGGTGGTGCTGGTTTAAAATCCTTATCTTGAACGGCATTTGGTTGCTGAGGGGTTGTTTTTAAAAAATTACATAAGTTCGAATTTACGTAATTTGAGATTACGTAAGTCGGAGTATTACAATCTACGCCGTTTTAATTAATAAATTAAAGTTGTTAAATCATAGAGAGGCTTATACAAATGAGGATATTACAAAAATAAAATATTGATTACATTTACTATTGTTTTCGTGTAATGAAGGAGAAGTATTAATTTGTAGTAATTTGTAAGGAGCAAAGTACTGATAAGTTGAATGACCGGACGATGACAATAACATGACAGTAGCATTCGGTGTCGCCGCCGCAGAAAAACTAAGAATTTCCTCCGGACGTGCGTGAACATCCTTATAAGCTGGGACAAACATAAATTGAAGACAGCAGACGTTTGAAGAAAAATTCACCTTAAACCAATATCGTTTTACTCAACAGATATGAGTAAAGTAAAAACAATAAAAGCATTCAATTCCAATCTACATCCTCAATTTAAACTCTGAATTTAATAGTTTAACCAACTTTAAAAATGAAATTAATGGTAAAAATACATTTTCATTAGGCACATATCTTTACACATTATAATAATGATATGCCTACATAAGATTTTAAAATTACTGGTTAAGACACATATCTTTACACATTATAATAATGATATGCCTAGATAAGATTTTAAAATTACTGGTTAAGGCACATATCTTTACACATTATAATAATGATATGCCTAGGTAAGATTTTAAAATTACTGGTTAAGATTTTAAAATCTCCGACTAGTTTTAAAATTCCTGGCAAGTGATTTATAAACTTATATTTCGTCTTAACAACTTAAGATAAAGTTTGCATTTGTTTCTTTCGTCAGTCCGTAGACTAAATTGATATATTAATAATAGAACATATTTGTCTCGAAAACTCCGCACAAATTTAAAAAATCCCCCCAGACGGTTCGAGACGATTTTAAAATGGGTATAAGAGGACGGATGGTAACCAGGGAAAGAGGACGCATGGTAACCTTACCTATACATTTATACCTTTTTCTAATTTTCGTCAATGTGCCCTAAAATTTATTTCACCACTGATGATTTCACGTCACATAAGTTGTTCTGTTACTTTGCGAACTGACTATCACGCCTCTTGCCATCCAGATTTTTGGTTGCTATACAGTTCTTGTCGTCTTATGCTTATCATGGAAATTACTTCAGTATATCAGAATCAACTGCCACGTCCATCGAGATAATATTTTCCATAGTTTGGAATTCTATCGTGCAGAAATTATACCTTTCTCTAATTTTCTTCAACGTCTCCTAATATTTATTTTACGACCGATGATTTCATGTCACATAACTCTCCCTGCTACTTTGCGCAAACAAACCCCAAACTTTGTCTTATTTTTTTTCCATTCCATAGTTTAGAATTCTATCTTGCATAAATTATTCAAAAACTGACCCTCTGCAATTTTCAATCTTATTATAATTTCATCTGTAATATATATTTTTCACTTAATTATTGTAAATCAAAATAAATTATACTTAATCAAAGTGGATTACACTTCAGACAAAATATCGCAAATAGGTGATACCTAACTATACTTCTTGATAATTTGTCGAAACATATCGCCGCGTATATTATCTAATTTGATGTGTATATTTACAAAGCTTGCGAGTTAATCCTTAACCACACATTACTAACGGTATATTCATATCGCACTCGTATGAGCGCAGCGCCGCCGGGCCGAATGTATATACCAACAGCTATTTTGCTCTGTATGTATGAATGTTATTCATCAATTTCGCGCGAACATTTTGCAATCAAACCGAGTTTAGATTTGACTTGCATTGTGCAGTTGCTTATTCAGTGCTCAATTGATGCATCAATGCGCAGTAAAGCTGCCGTCACACAGCTGCTATATGGTCGTGACGCGTAACGATTACTTTATTTAAGCGTATTCTAAATATACATCGATCATTTTAGAAAATGTATTTATATTAAACATTTTTTAAAAAATTACAAATATACGTGTGATAACGTATACTTACGAAAACGGTTGTTGAAAAATGCTTTAAATGTCTAAACGATGGAATGAAAAACATTCATAAGGTAAGATGTAGCTACTGAATACGTAAATCAGTGCAATTATCGTCTTGCTGGATCTCACATAATCTAAAGGATCACGCCTAAAAATATTGTTCCTAATTCGATCAATTTTTATCATTATATGATTATCGACCAATGTGAATAAGATCACATGCGATCTTAAATAAATTTATTAGCACTTAAAAAATTCAGTACTAAAAATATTAATCCTATCGCAGAACCCAAATCGCTGTTGTATGACAGAGACTTTATATTGCAATTAGCGCTGTCGCTGTCTGAACGTGTATTGAATCTTTAACCGAGTTTTAATTCGATTATTTATACAATCATCGAACTAATGGTGAAAATAAAAAATATATATAAAATTTTTAGACGGTGTCAGAATTTTAATTCATCGATGACCCAAAATTTGGTTTAGACTTAGATATGTTAATTCCTCGTCAAGGAGCGCTCATTTTAATTCTGTTAATTATATTGAACTTGCTTCGCTTATTCTGTTCACGGTTCGTTAATTTTGTTGATAGTGGAGCACCGTCCTAACCTCTAACTACGGTGGAACCTCGATTGAAACTGATTAAGAAATATCTGTCGTTTAACATCCCTTTAGAGTCTTCATAACTTAATAGTTAGCACCAGAAAAAATTGGCAAAACCGAAAATGTGTACACAACGCCAATTTTTTATACAACTTTTACAATTTACGAAACAATGAATTATATTATCCTAGGCCTAACAGTTTTAGAGATATAATATTTTAAATTTTTTTTATTTGTGTTACTGTTCATGCTCATTTTTTTAGGTATTATTATTATTTCTGCTTTTTTTATTGTCCAAGATCTTTAAGAGAACATTGGTGTTCATAATTAAAATGTTATTCATTCGTTATTATTGGCAACATAAAAATTAAACGCTGAAACATTTGCATTTTTTTAATTACAAAACATGAAAAGTGATTTTTGAACAATGCCAGTGTAAAAAAAATGTATGGTAACCTTGTGGAACTTTATTTCAAAAACATCTACAATTCACACAGGTTTCAAAAAGGTAACATTGCTAGAAATAATCCTGTACTTTACAATTAATCCGAAAAACACCTGCTTTATTGAAATAACTGTATTCGCAGAATGCTTACGATCAAAACAACCACTTATCAGAATTATAATAGTCATTGACCGTGACACAATTATAACACCTATCATTTAACTTAAATGCGCATGAGTAATAACACAATTGTTCTTTGATATATAAATTCTCAAATTGCTTTTATTAATGAATTAGCATTAAATTGGTTTTCCTTAAGATCTCACTTTACACTTTGAAACATGAAAGATCAACCAGGCCCAGGGAAAACTACGATGCGGCGGCTGTAGGTAGATACGATCCTTTACTATTACTCTCCGGTGATATGCACTGACTTTTCCTTATAGTCAGTCGATATTATATTGTCATAGTCCAAAAAAAATGGCCAATAATCCATTCAACCTGGTATTACACCGATTTTTGCCTGGTTTCTCTTTTGCTCTTAGCGAGCAACAAAAGCAGTTTGCAACTCGCGCCTTTTTCTTTTTATAAAATGACGAGGAAACTGAGTAGAAAATGTTAAGGAAAATATATGAAAATTGCAAGTGGTTTCTGGAAAAATTACCGTCCAAGTTGCGAGTTCAACGTCAAAAAATGACATTTTTAAAGCACGCTAATATATTCTCGATTTGATTCACAGAATCGCATGTAAAATTTCACATATTTCTTGTAATTTACCAAAATACTTGAGTGGAAAACTCAGCAATAATTAGACTGAAAGATAACTAACAGACCAAAGGATAAGCTAAATTACAGAACATTTTGAAAAACACTTCTTGGATAGAATATAATTATTTTAAAATGTAATTTTTAAACGACATATTACATTACGTTTCCACCCCGTTTGCGGTCAAAATAATGAAAAATTAAAATATAAGAATTAAAAAAAAATTAAAAAGATATTGTTATATAAATCGTAAATCTTCAATATTAAATGACGATTGTTAATTTTATAAATCTGCTAATTAACTTCAGCAATACGACTTAACCTACTGACTCGTTACGGTCTCTTTTGTCGTAAAATAAATGAATGGAGCGTGACTGAAACGTCGTAAAAAAAGAAATTAAATCACTTAATTATGCATACAATGTAAATATTTTATTTTTACTTGAAATAAGTTCTCTAAGTATAAATGAGTTATTTGTTAAAAACATCTTACGAAGAATACAGACAGTTGTATAATTGTTTTGTTCATTGCAAAAGTTTATAATTTGTTTACCATTTTTTTAATCTCTCTTTAGGAATTTGTTTATTTTAAAGTTCTATTTATTAGTGGTACATTTTATAATAAAACTTATTATTTACTTTAAACCATGCATATTTATAATACTATGATTGCAGAGTTTGAGAAATTAGAAGGAAAAGTGGGTAGTCTTTGAGGAAACTTGGACCCAGGTTTTAGGAAGTCGTAACTTGTCTTATTTTGTAAAGAATTTTGTTCACATATTTCTTGCAACAATTTGGGCTAATTGGTAAAACACATTTTTCAGACTCGATTGAGGTCGTATTAAGGCGGTATTTGGTTTGTTCATCAATTTATGTGGCAATGTTAGTCATTACTGATTAACAATGTGTTAAATTTCATGAACACGAGTTATTGTTTTATTAAGTTTATTCTATCTTTTGTATCATATACAGATATAAAAAAAACAAAAAAACGTGTGTGCTTTAGACCACACGACTGAAGTAAAACTTCAAATTCACAAAATATGTACTTTAAAATGAATTTACAATTTTATTCACTTTAAACGTAGAATATTTAATGTATAGAACAAAATAATAATTTATAAAATTGTTCAAGAACGAAATGAAATTACAAAATAATCAAAAAATCACCGTTCGCGTAACGCTAGCAACCTCGCATATATATATTTCATGCACTGGCTATGAGAGGAAGAGAGAAAGAAAATGTGCTCGCACCTCTCTCTCTTGTCCCTACAGTAATATACGAAACGTAACTCTCTCTTTCTGTCTTCACTAACTTATCTCCCTCTCAACTTCCGTTCGCCTCGCCCGATCACACTTTTCGTAACGCTCTCGTCACGCATTCACCAGCTTACTCCTCAAGTCAAGCGTGCGTAAAGAAGTTTTACTTAAAAAAAATTATTATCAGGGGCTAAAAACAGACTCCGGACAATAAATCAAAGGTTTTTTTTGGAATCTTTGTATGTCTGTATGTTTGACGGTGCTTTACTTAGACACGACCCGTCAAACAAACATAATAGTTTAAACGAATGGGACTTTTTCAAGAGTAACTTGTTGTATCCTTCGAGTTTTATGTCTGTCTGCCGCAAAAACTACCTAACTGATTTAAATGAAAGTTTCACTGACATGACGCTTGACGTTTTTATTTAATACAAGCTACATTTTCCCATTAAATTTTCTCTAAGGAATTATTAGCTCTTACGTAATACGAATGGAATAATTTGGTGGATAGAAATTGTTGAAAGTCACAAAGCGATTCTGTTATTATATTTATAATTTATTTCAAACCCGATCAAGGGTACTCTTCAGATGAAATTATTATTTCTGGAGAAAAACTCCGCCATATTATAATACGGTCAGGTCGTATAGATGAATTTTTCAACCATAGCTTTGAAAAATTAGAAAAAATTCTAGACACTAGCATTCGGTTAGAACTTAAAAATAAAAGTATTTCAGTTAATTGGCATATTTAAAAAGAAATCGATATAAAGTGTGAATATATGAAATTAATCAAGGATTTTGCTACTGCAACATGGATCCTAGCGTCCTAAGGAATTTCGTGGAAAAAGCTTTTGATGAACCAACTGCGTTGTAAGTCACACCCTGTGGAGTACAGTCGGAAATGTAGATATACCTAGTCTAAAAATATGTTAGGTTAGGTTGCAAAGAGTATTTATACGGTTCCATGTAGGGAAATTTTCCCAGATTTCACTGTATTTGGAATGATTTGGATGTATATTGGACCTAGCTACGCAACGTATAAATATGGGACCGAGCCTCGAAAACTAAGAGCCGTGGAATCCAATACTGATATCATCACACATCATTACAACCGTTACATTGGAACCGTTGGATACACGACGATACATCGTAATTCATATCAAAAACTTCAATGGTTTCGAGTTAAGTCCGTTCGTACAGTCGGGAAAACAGGCAGGCAGACAGACATTTTTTTATTATTAGATTCATTTCAATAATTGAATATGCAGACGGAAAAAGTATTTACAAGCTGAAAATTCGAAAATCACAGGCAGACACTTCAATTTTATTTTTCTTTGTTTATTCCCCGTATATGAAAACGGATTTTAATATCAATTGTTACTAGCAATTAGGTTTATCTTCGTGTCGTTTTGTTTCAGGGTACTTCGATTGTTATCGGTTATTTCCATTGTTTTTCCATAATATCCTTGTAGATATCGAAGATCGATTTCGTTCAATGACCGACAAATAATTATCTTTGCGATATCAAAATTAAGGGAATTTACCGTAAATATGTTTATATTATAGTAAATTCCCAAAAAAATCTCTATTGTTTTTCTGTTTTTCTGTGCTAGAACAATTAAGAACATAGTATATAATTTAGATTTCGTGTAATGCATAGATTTTGTATTATTAAACTATATTATAGATTTACCATAATTTTTAATAAAGAATTTCTACATTATTCACGTTATTAAATATATTTGGCGTTAATTTTGTAGAAATTCATTATTCACAATTAAATGAAACTACGTGATGTAGTATTATTTCTACTTTCTTTAATTTCTTTACCACGACCTAGGTTTCGTTGTCACCTGAAGATGTTGTAATACAACGAAACCTAGGTCGTGGTAAAGAAATTAAAGAAAGTAGAAATAATACTACATCACGTAGTTTCATTTAATTGTGGATTATTCACGTTGTTTCCTGCCTAAATTTGTAGATATTAAAATTGATCTTATTCCATTTACGACGTCAATTTTGCGGGAATTTATCTTAAATTAGTATTGTTGCTTTTTATTTAGCAGTTTAAAACATTGTATCTATCATATCATTAAATGTTTTTTATCAAAAATAAAATAATACGTAACAGCAGAAAAATATACGAGGAGCTCCGTAAAATTCTGACAGAATTATGTATCTTGACTTAACCAATAAATATAACATACCGGTCGAGTACCTATTTACATTACATTGCATGCTTAAAAAGCCTAAAATCACAGGCCAATATAGGTTCTAATGTAACATCTTTGAAAATGGCGGGCAGCACTGTTTGTCTGTACTAACTAGTTGCGTTGTGGTAATTTCCCGTAATTTATTTTAGAATCAGATAGTCCATGCACGACACGACAGATATTGAACGAGAATTACACCTTTGAAATAAAGAATTGAGTTGAATACTATCTAATGACATTACTTAAGGGAATACCCGCAAATTGCGATTCGGTGTGAGTAACCGCAAATTGCGATTCGGTGAGAGTTTCCCCTTTGTCCATGGGTACTGCTTAAAAATTAAAAGAAAAGTTTATTCATTACTCGATCGTCAGTCGTTCAGTTCACATTGACTCAATCAACCTGCTCTAGTCCAGTTAAAGATTTTCTTTTAGCCTGTGTTGTGATTTGTGATTGTGAAGTATATATATAGTATAGTATAAATCAATAGACTACATGTTCGACGCTTTGTTTGGATCATAAATTAGATGTGAGTATTTAAACTTTTTTTTTGTTGTTTACCAACTAACTAACTTGTTTATTTTATACAAATCAAATAAATTACTATATTTGCATCTGTAGAAGCTATATTTGTTTGAGTATAGTGATAAAATAAAACGAAATAGTGTACACTTTTTTATAGCTTTGAATTAAGTAAGATTTTCCGAATGTTGTAAATGTTGTTGTATCATAAAATAAATTTCAATAAAAAATTATTATTTTATTAATGAATTATTAAATTAAATTGAATTTGATAATTAATATCTATGTTCTTTCAATGTAATCAAAAGTAACACTGAAAGAACACAGATACAATACAAAAGTATTTAAATATAAATATTCACAATAAAAACTTGGACCAACGCAAGTACAAACATTTGGCGTTATTAAGGATGAAATGTTCATTGAGAGCTGATGTAACTACTCAATTGTTTGAAAAGCAATTGTGTGCGTTTGAGCTCAATTTCTACGACATAATTTCTTTCACTGCAGACGGAACTGGTGTAATGGTTAAAATGGGCAAGAATTTTGATGACCATCATCAACTGTATTATATCCATGGAGTACAAATTGCCGCGATTGATGTAGTGTATAAAACCCAGAAAATCCAGGTCTGCAATCTGAACCCGGACTCGAAGTTACCGATGCTGAATATGAAAATGAAGAATCAAACCAGAAGTAACCGAAGCTGAAGAAGAAAATGAAGATTTTTTTATAGATGAACCTAAATTTCCAGAACCAGACTTTTTATACAAAGATATTATTAAAAAAGTAAGAGGAATGGGTAAATCTTTCTATAAATCGCCCTTGAAAAATGACATTAGAAAAGTACACTTCAGAAGAGTACAGTAAAACCTGGATTTGATTTAGACTGTAAAATGTGATGGAATAGCTTGTCACATATGGTTGGTCTATTTCTTAAATTAAAAACATGCGTTATGAAGGTGTCACTAGATTTGAAATACAACGTGAAAGACCGTTAAACGGTTGTTACCGATAAAGCAATTGAAGACCTCTATAACATTCGTTGAAGTTTAAATGTAATAAAGCAACGGTGATATCTTTGTGTCTCCATGATTTAATTTTATTAAAAACGGACACTGTGTTACGGTTTATGCTTAATAAATTGGTAAATAACAATCAAACTAACAACTTGTTTTATCTCTCAGACAGATAATACAATTGATGAACAATTGCATCTGCTGTTTTACAATTTGGCATAATAATGAAAACTTTTTCGCAACTGCAACTATGGAAACATTTGAAAAATCGTCGCAAGATTAAATATGAACATTTATAGTACAATTGTTAGAAAGGCTAATTTAAGTAAACACGAGAAAGTTCACGACGAGGTCTTCAACAACCCCAAATAGAAACTGTAATCATAAGTTGTCTTGATGGGGACAGAGAGTTAACCATTGCACAACAGTTGGAAAAAGAGAAACAAAGATTCCTCTAGAGTAAACATAGATATAGAGTCTATTATTTGAGTAGAAATGTGTATTTATGATAAGTGCTGCAAGCAGCGGACACGAACTTTCTACTTAACAGGTGCGTACAATTATTTATTGTCTGTACCATCTACAAGTGCTGAAGTTGAGCGAGCTTTTTCTTCTATCGGCCACTAATTTAATAAACTGAGAAGTTCCTTAGCTGATAAAACATGGAACGAACGCCTTATCATTTATGCGAACACATTTTTAGAAGAAACAAGTAAAAATAATTTATAATATTTCATTTGTCTTTTTGATTATAATTTCTTCTAGTTCATTTTATAAATATTATTTTTTCTTTAATAAAAATACGAATATATCTTAATATTATAAACTGTCCTTTATTGATTTGCTTCTTAAAACTACAAATACATTTTTAATAATACCAAATCGGTTACGTAATTTCCTAATCACGTACTTTTAAACTCATAGTTCGTTACTAGTTGCGTATTTCACATATCCGTAATTTTAGAAGCCCCATCTGTAATTCAAGTGATATTTTGCTACGTATTTGTTTTAGTTTTGACTAAACAAATACGCAGCAAAATTACTCAGTTGTTATTTAACACTACCTAGTATTTTTTTCATTTCACGAACTTATTCAATACTAAGAGCGACATAAAGTTTTTGAAGACTAATTTTATTATTTTTTGTCAATGAATTCATTCTGTATTTTGAAATCACAATAGTTACTGTATTTTTCCAAGTGTTTTTTTGTATTTATACTAAAAATTTTCTTTTTAAGTACAAATAGTAAGTTTAAAAATTTCCTCAATTT
Source organism: Druceiella hillmani (assembly GCA_039881145.1). NCBI lineage: Eukaryota > Metazoa > Arthropoda > Insecta > Lepidoptera > Hepialidae > Druceiella > Druceiella hillmani. The sequence continues at coordinate 20,249,994 of JAYKKI010000035.1, forward strand.
TAAATAGAGAAATGCTCACGATGCCTTCTTAAAGGTAAGTCTTGACATAACTAATATAAAATGATGTCAATGATTTTCATTGAACATTCTTCGTTTTGCAAACTTCTCGGTCACGCTGTCAAATTATTTGTTCATTCATGTACACTATATTCTGGTTCTTCTATGCATAATCTAAGTTACATGAAGCACTTCGAACCATTATGACACTCCTATAATTCAAAACCTATTTTTGATGTACCAGATTAAAACATACGAAATTAAATGATAAATCTCACTGCTTTTCAAATACACCACATGCCATTTAAAATTTCATAAATACAATTTTTAAACTTTCTGAGGTACAGAACCCTAAAATTGAATAATTTTATCCTTGTCAGTTAAGGCTTTGCCATCATTTACCATTAGAACGTCTGACCTACTTCCAGCCGAATTAGAAACTTGAAATTAGTCAACTGGCTAGGGTTGTACATATAGATTAAAGGAAAAGTCAGAAATTGGTCAAGGGCGAGTTAAATTCTTTGACAAACGTAATAGTGCGGTTAAGTGTAGAATGTTTTGCTTTAACGCGTATAGAATATGTAGTATAGAAAAATTTGCTTAACCAAAGATCAAATTTGAATAATTGTTATTCGGGCTTACCTTTATATGTGTACACTTACGCTAGATTAAGCTTGGTTGTATTTTGCACGTTGGATAATAATTATTATTATGTATATATTATTATGATTAATTAGCAAACATAATTATTCTTTTGCTGTAAGTCTTCAAAAATCCACCATTCCTTGCAAATAAATAAATTCATTTCAATTGCAATTGTAATGAAATTAAGCTAGTAGCGATATGTTCTTAAAAATACTTTTATGTTGATTGTTTCGAATCATACTACCTTTGTTTAATAGATGGCTCTGCTTGTATTTTACATTGTAGTAATTTTATAGATTTGTGACATTTTTATATTGAGATTGCATATACTCACGAATTGATTTTGATGACTTGGCTTATTAAGAGAATTATTCGCTTTACGTAGCGTTTTTTTTATTTTTAAATGCGTTTCCATTCACAAAAACTTACTACGTTTTGGTATTAATTAGAAAATACCCTGTAATTATCTCTCTCACTCTTAGTCGTGAATTCCATTAAATACTTTTTAACTCTCAGTCGTGAATTCCTTTAAGTACTTTTTAACTCTCAGTTGTGAATTCCTTTAAATACTTTTTAACTCTCAATCGTGAATTCCTTTAAATACTTTTTAACTCTCAGTCGTGAATTCCTTTAAATACTTTTTAACTCTCAATCGTGAATCCCATTAAATACTTTTTAACTCTCAGTCGTGAATTCCATTAAATACTTTTTAACTCTCAGTCGTGAATTCCTTTAAATACTTTTTAACTCTGAGTTGTGAATTCCATTAAATACTTTTTAACTCTCAGTCGTGAATTCCATTACATAATTTTTAACGCTCTGTTGTGAAATTCCATTAAAAAACACAATGTGAAAAATTGTACCTATCTTGCCTTTATACATCATCGTGTTACTTACAGAAAGGGTTAAAACCGAGATAACCGTCGATTTACTAGTACTTTCTTTGTCAATTTAAATTCGAAAGGTTAGCATAAACATTTTTAAGTACATAGCGCCACTTCTTTGTAGGGATTTGGACACGTTTTTTCCTATTGGATCCATTTTAAGCGAATTATTTGTTTCGATCACGTGTATCTTTTTAAAAAAAGTGTTAAAAAAGCTGTACGCGATAAAATTGTACGTGATCAAAACACTTAGCTAAAATCTTTACGAAACTGCAATGACCCGATTCATAATATCCCTGATCGTTTCGGTTTTTCTCATCTTCTCGTTTACTGACAAATATAGAGGATATGTTAATAAATATAAATTTAAAAAAATGTTTTCGATATGCAAACATGACCGGAATTGACCTATGGAAGGACTTTTATGTAACGCCGAGGCAACATTTCCTGATGAACATTCGTGGCGTGTTTTCATATTTTCCGCGCGCCAAAGTCACTGGGATAAGAGACACGCTCGAAATCTCTGCGCCTACTGAGAGGCCGAAGTATAGCGCGAGTGATAAAATCCTTTGTCGTGAGAAAAATTATCGGTATCCGTTGTCACATGAACATTCCTTGTGGCCCATACCCAAGAAACGTTCGTGACGTAAGACGAATTCTTTGGTCAATCCTATCGCAATAAAGCGAATCTTCGCCGAAACCCGACAGATAATGAATGCAGCCCCAGCATATCAATTTACGTCAATGTGCTTGAAATTGAGATAATTTCGTGATCCAGAAGCGATAAGAATCCTCGCACTCGGATTTAGATTTGATTGCGTGTTGATTTATGCTACAGTGATTATAATATCTAAAGAAATGTCATATTTTGTTTCTGGACTTGCACTGCTGCAGGCGGCAAAGGTGGGCGTTTTCGCGGCAACGTACCCGAGAAACGTTCGTGACGTGAGACGAATTCTTTGGTCAATCCTATCGCAATAACGCGAATCTTCGCCGAAACCCGACAGATAATGCGGCCCCAGCATATCAATTTACGTCAATGTACTTGAAATTGCGATAATTTAGTGATCCTGATGCGATAATAATCCCCGCACTCGGATTTAGATTTGATTGCGTGTGCATTTACACTACAGTGATTATAATATCCAAAGAAATGTCATACTTTGTTACTGGACTTGCAGTGCTGCAGGCGGTAAAGTGGGCGTTTTTGCGGCAAATTTCATATGTTTCGGCTTAGTGTCGCATGTGGTAAGTACTTCATCTAGAAACAAATTTAGAAAGTAAAAGTGTAATCTTCGAGAGATAAGTTTCGACACAATCGGCCTAGAGGTATCTGAGATTAGGCGCGTTAGACAGGTAACCAATATCGAGTTTCAAGATGCTAGTGGTACTAATGTGTCCTGGTAAAATAACTGTTGGTTTATTATATATTATTTGATGTCTAATGTCAATGAATCGCGTGTCCCGACGGACAGTTACATAAATTTTATTTATTTATCTAATCTTATTGGCTACAGATGGGTAAAGTAACTTTTAATTACATGAATAACGGTAGCTTGTAATTCCTATCATGCGTGCCACATTATATGTACTATGACAGAGTTTTCGCAGTTTTTAATGTTGGAACGTTTCTTACAACCAAATCTAACCCCGACACCTTGTGGCATTTATTCTAAATTCAACGCCAAAATAACGAGTGTAAAAATATTAATATCGCAATAAATAGACCAGAAGAGAAAATGGAGGGATCACCCAAATTTTCCATTTTTTTAGGAATTTCAAAGCTATAATTCCGTCAGAAATGGTATTCTATGTATTTTTCGATGTTTTAACACATGCAGATGTTTCTTTCCAATTCCATTCGCTTATTCTCTTAAGTTAACTTTTATAATCTATAAATGATTCTCCATAGAAAATAAGGTGGTTTCTCTAGATCTCTCGGCTTACGAGTATGATCTTTCGCCTTAAAAGACCTCGGATTTTGAAGACACTTTCATGGTAAGTATGGAAAATGTAATAAAGTGTATGTTTTTTAAATGTGACTTCATTAGGGACGCACAATAAATTTTTGTACGGATTTTTTTATTTAAATTAATTAAGGAGTTTTGCATGGAAGCATAAAGTTCTTTCAATTTAGGTGACGTCTGTCAATGCCATGATGGTACATCTAATTTCATATTAAGTCCGCTTGTCTTTGTCAATGTTACAAAATCAATAAGGGGGCCCTTGCGTGTGTGGGTTTCCCTTCAATTAATATGTCATGTTTATTCGTTCACCGCATACCGTTTCTGTAGTTTTGTAGGGTTGGGAAATTAGGAGTAAGTAGAACTGTTTTAATTCGACCACGGCTAATGAGGTTACGATGACCATACGTAAATCTATTTGTTTTTTTGCAAGCCTAAGTTGCGAAATCTATTTTGAATTCATATCTTCTATATGAATATTAACAGAGATATAAATATTAATACAAAGAAAGGGACAAAAAATCCAGATACTAAACGGATGTGATATCAAATTAAAATAAATAAAATGGCGATTTCAAAAATGTGTATTCTGAATATGAATACAAGTTTTACCTTTTTTTCCTTATTGCTGCTGCAGACATGTTTTTTCATGCTATGCTATATAGTGCGATTATGCTTTTAAGACACGGAAATAGCATGTTGAGCACCAGCTGACTAATTAATCTGCAAAATGTTGAAATCTTAAGTCTTAGAAGTATACATTATAGGGAGAAAAATTTCTGGCAATAATAGAGCGATAATTGAGAGAGAAACCTTACGCTCCCCAAAATTAAAGAATCAACCATTTTTTTCAAGAATTTTATTTTTTCTTACGTTCTTTTTTGCTTATTTCAGAACTATAAATTTCAAATTTCAGCACGCAAAGCGCATTGTTTCAGACCACATTTAAATTTGAATACATATTTTTAAAAATATAGTGTATAGTGTTTAAATGGATATATGGTACATACTATATTTTTATAACATATAATATATTTTTATAATTTACTGTATAGTGCCTGTTATAAACCTCTTTATGTCACAAGATAAGGCTATAATCGCTCGACTAAAGTTCAACTGAACTATTGGGAATACCGTTAATAAAGTGACCGTAAATATTTGCTATGTCAAAATATAAATAAGTATTAAAACAAGATAAAGTCATGGTTCCACTTTGGCGCGGGCAAAGCCGGGACTGGTAACTACCAGGAAGGGTCACTCCCATTATGCAAATATCAGCTAAATCACTTCTGTAATCTTGAAAGTGGATTATATAATGGGAAAAATTATAATTTCTCTAAAAATTTTCCAATTTTTTAAATTTCCATTTCCGGAAGACACGAGACGAAAAATAAAATATAATTTATAAGAAGTAATAAATAATTCACAAATGTGGCTTACAAAAAAATCATTTTATGTGTATCTAAATGCAACCAATTAAATACTTAGAAAGAAAATATAAACGAGTAAAATAAATAGAGAAATGAAAAATTTGCGAAATTTAAGCTGTAATCTATACCTATTACAGAGAAGTAAACAACACGTGTAAATACTCCCTCTGACACGTCCAAATAGCGCCCTCTCGCCGAGCAAACACCCCCAGCAAACAACCTGCTCGTGTTTTTATTTACCCAAGTACGCCATGTTGTATTGGCATGTGATTAATCTATTTTCGGAATAGGAATATGACGTCATATTGTCATCGGGGAATTACCTAAAAACAAGTGATTTTTGACTTAGCTTTGTTATCAGTCATTGAAATATAACATTGAATATATAAGACAAACAAGTTAATATTTGGATGAAAAAATACGTGAACGCTTTAATGAGTGTATTGTGACTGATTTATTATCATTATTAACGATTATTGTTAAAAGCTTTAAACGATTGAAATTGTTGGGTATTGTGCGCAGGTTTTTTATGAACCTCTTTTAATTTCAATGTCCATCTAGTCATCAATTGCTGTTTCCAAGTCTTAACCGTAAGTTTTGTGTACTTGATTTTTTGTCGATTATTTTTTTAAAGTTTATTCCAATGTTCAACAAAGACCATTATTTTTTATTAAATTAATTAACGTTTGATTGAATTAATTTTATTGCAAGAGCGGTTCATAACTTTGATCGGTAGCTGCCAATAACTTTGTTTTATACAGACATGTCGTTAACGTTGTGTCCTCATAAATTGAGTAATTTGTCTCAATTTCAATACGGTTATCTCTTGTCCGCGCGTGGCCTGTTCGGGGCCATATTTTTTTTTCGTTTTGTATGGGTAGAGACTGTCTGTTGATTATATCGTCATTGATAATCTTACATAAAACAGTTATTTCTGCAAGTAAAACCAACAAACAAATAATAATTTTTTTAACATTTTGTATGGATACGTTTTCAATACTCCATACTATTTTGTTATATTTAGTATGACAAGTGTCACGGTGAATCGAGTCACTAAACAATTGACATCCTTTTTTACGATTAGGAGTCTTATTCACATCGACAAAAAAGAAAAGTAACTAAATAATCCTACTTCATGCGCGTTCACATGTGTGTTATAAAGATAAAGAAAAAATGTTCGTAATATAATCACCTTTTTTGACAGACCTATTTATAAATTAGTTGAAATTTCATCTACATAATTCTGAATATTTATATTTCTTGCGGCCGGACGTCAGTGTTGATAAGAAACCTGGTAACCTCGCGCAGTTGCATCAACAACGTTTGATATTCTTAGCGTTATGTAAGGACCTGAGTGTTGATAATAACATTATATTCTTACGACTGTAGATGGCCTTCAACTGGGTTTGGCAGGTTTTCAGATTGTTCCAGAATGTTTGATGTTGCCTGTGTCCAAGAATCTAAAAAATATAAATCCAGGAAATGCAAAAAAACTTAAACATTAATTTATTGTTTTATTGTTGGCGTTTTTCTTGCGAAGCTACAGTCATTTCTGCATTGCAATTTTACCAATGGAAAGACCGCTACTAATGGAAAGATCTATATCTGATGACCATGGGCATGATCAAGACGTAACTTCAGATTCGAATAAACTGCGTAGTCTTTCTCTGCTACTGAACAGTTGCCTTTTCCGAAGGGAAGTGAATATATATAAATTTACTTTGCCAAATATCACTGTTATCTTTTAGTAATTTCGAGTAGATATGATTAACGTAACAACTGTTTTTGTATATTCAATACATTTGGCGTTAATTTTGTAGAAATTCATTATTCACAATTAAATGAAACTACGTGATGTAGTATTATTTCTACTTTCTTTAAGTTCTTTACCACGACCTAGGTTTCGTTGTATGACAACATCTTCAGGTGGGCTTTTAGCAAAGATCTTTGCTAATAGCCCACCTGAAAATGTTGTAATACAACGTAACCTAGGTCGTGGTAAAGAACTTAAAGAAAGTAGAAATAATGCTACATCACGTAGTTTCATTTAATTGTGAACTGTTTTTGTATTAAATTATCGTTATTCAATGAGTTAATTAATTAATTAATTTTCTTTTCGTTTTAGAAAATACAACTATTTTATTTAACATTTTATTATCTGACTGTTCTGTGGGGTGCAAACAAACCTTTTGTCGGGAAACTAATTTTATTCCGTGAACCTCTAGTAGTTTAATGGCCAGTTTCTGAGTATTTCTTCCTGGAATAGATAATTGTTTCGTAACTCGTTTGTTTGAAATTATTCCCACAAAAAGTTGTGAAATATTTATTTATTTTATTTATCTACTTTAATATATCCAATTGATACATATCGCGGACTTATTGCCACGAGAGCAATCTTTCAACCGTAACACCACTCCAGCCCCTTTCGGCGAACGGTCGGGAATCGAACTCGGGTCTCCGCGGTGTGCCGTATCGTCAAAGACCGTATGCTTTGTGATCAACCCGACACACCACGGCGACGACTAGGTATCTGTTCAATAAAAGGTACTTGAACCGGCTGTTAGTGGGTTAAGAAAGAAATGAATAATGTTATTATTTCAATGAGGTTTTATTTTTAACTTTGCCTCGAATTCCACATTCGCATCACGTAATAGAAATGTACCGATAAAAAAAGTTGTATATGTGGCGAAGTATATGCGGGTAAGTAATAACTCACAACTATTCACATTACGATGTTTCTTGCAAGTAATTTCCTTGGAATGGTGCTATTTATTCGCAGAAACTACGGACATAAACACGCACCTTGGATATCAAATACCTATGTTAATTATGTCTTACCGTTTCTGTCTTTCATTACCCATTCCCTTACACTTGTTTAGAGAAGGTTTGACGTCCAAAATAGGTAGTTTTAATAAATATTTTGATTCATACCAAACCACAATAGATTCTGCGGAGTAGCCCCGTCAGTGGGAACCGACGTTTTGTGGTAAATTTATCGTTTCGTCACTTAGCGGAAATGGCAGCAGAAAATGGCATACATGAGCTTTATATTTGTATTTTGGTTCAGTCATGTTGCACTCTGGTTTATTTTCAAAACTATTAAAGTTACACTCGAGTTTCGTAACATGTAAACCACTTCTATGTATAAATTGTTTTGCTTATGTTATTTGTGTTGCAATTCTGCATAATAATTATTGAGCTGATGTGTTTTAGGGTTTCGTAGCGATACAAGGGACCCTAATCATTTTGTTATGTCTGTCCGTCTGTCTGTTACATCCTTAAAATGTTACTTACAGTTATATACTTCATGTAGAGATTTTCATTAATATGGATGGAAATTTTTGGATGGAAATTTAAAAATATGACAGAGGTTTCATGAATTTTTTAAAGATTTGTTTAAAAAATGTTAAACTTTCAAAGTAGCGTGCAATGTCCGTCTTTCCCGCGTTCTTAATTTTTAGGGTTCTTTACCCCAAAAGGGAAAACGGAGCCCCTATAAGATCACTCTCGAGTTTGCCTGTCTGTCTGTTACAACCGTTTTTCTGAGAAAAAGCTTGATGTAGAAACTTGAAATATTGTATAGTAATGAAACATATTAACCTACACATATCTAACTAACTACTAAAATATTTATATGGAAAATTTAGGGGCAAATTAAGTATCCAAAAATTCTTCTTAAATTATACCTATGTATATTGTGAAGGTATCATTTGAAAGGGCTTAGTAATAAATTATAGGTAGTACATCTTCAGAAATAAACTTAAAAATATAAAAAAATGTATATTTTGAAATTTTGCTTTGTGTATTTGTTTGTACTCGTATCACGTAAAAAGTACTAGCCCAAAACGAATCCAGTTTTTAAAAATAAAGCGGACACGCGAACAACTTGAAGTAAATTACATTTATATTGCATTAGTAGAACAGCAAAGAAGTTGTAGCTACTCAACGCGTAATAGTCACACAAATGTCATAGCTATTCTATGGTACTACGAGTATTTTAAACCGCGCAATGAAGTTTTCCACCCGGGACATACTCGTATATTGAGGAAATGAGTATGACCAGGGTGAAGTGTGGAAATATCAGTGGCCCACGCGTACAAAGTGTCAGGCATAGCTATTCTAAACTGTGCCTATTTAGGTATAGCTATTCTAGTCTGTGCTTACATAAACCAGTAGATGGCACTACGAGTATTTTAAACCGCGCAATGAAGTTTTCCACCCGGGGCATACTCGTATATTGAGGAAATGAGTGTGACCAGGGTGAAGTGTGTAAATATCAGTGGCCCACGCGTACAAAGTGTCAGGCATAGCTATTCTAAAATAAAAAAAAACATATAATTCAGGAAGAAATTGTCTATGGTCTGTTAAAAACATTTTTAACATAATTTGAAAGGGTATTTTGCATTTGAGCGATAGCGTTTTTAACCTTTCAATGCTAAATATGGAAATAAATTTTAAAACACATTTTTAGTTCCCATTTAATGTGATATCTCTTCCAAGAAAGTCGAAAACAAAAAATATTTAAGTCTTTGGTTTGAATGTAAATAATAACCCTAAAATGTCGAATCAAAGTTTTTGTAGCCTGAATCTGAATTTCTTTAATGCACTTACAGTGATGGGCTAATGACATTACATCCTACTGTGAGTGTTAAATATTCGCTCTTTACATTGAACGGTCTCGGAAAAAGATTGAGAGACGGACAAACAGACGCTGGGTTCGATATCAGAATAGTTACATTTATTTAAATTTTGGTTTGGAACGCTAAAAATGGAAAAGTTTAATGTTTCTAACTGTCCCGGGCGAGTTCGATCTCTGTGACCGGTGATTCAGAAATGATAAACGCCTACGAGCGTCAATGTGATGAGACGGAAGTGTCATACGATGATGGAGTGCTGCTAAGTGTCCGATATATTATCGCTGCTCATGCGGCCTTGGACTTTATAGACAGATTGAGATTTATGACTATGTTGATACTTTAAAATTTATGTAAAACGCATCTGTTCCAGTTACGCGGAAACTCTTTGATTACAAGTATCGTTTGAACTTCAAACGAACTTTGGGCTTTCATCCCAATCCGTGCATTTATATATATATATATATATATATATATATATATATATACATATATCTACATATATCTACATATATAAATATATATATATATATATATATATATATATATATATATATTTAAAATGGTAACTGGACTGAGATGTGCGCGCACCACTCAAAAAACATATTCAACATTTAATGAGATGTCCGTAAATTCGGATAAAGTACATTGAGCAATTTATCACAGTAAAAAAAAAACTTTATTTTTCATTGAAAGTAAACAAATTAAACTTGCTTCACATATTTAAATATTTCTACAATAACTCGCCATTTGTATATCTATCTTCATAAAATTAATTAATTTCAGTGATGTAATCTAAGTCAGAAAATATAACAATTATTTCACTGATAGCAACAAAAAAGTTAATAAAAATATCAAAGAAGTCTAGTAATAATTAAAATAGCGACTGCTTAAACTGATTATGTCAATTAACAAATCAAGTGTACTGACGTTATATCTGAAAAAAAAATTGCAGCATTTAATTAATTGTATAAAAACCCCAGCGACTGTTTAAAATAAACAGAGAAAGTAGATACTTTTACCATACCCCTGTAATTTTAGTACCGATACAAAAAATACCTGTCCAGTACGGGTAGAGTTGCATTAACTACGAGGATTCCGTACAAATTCAGGCACTTATAAACATTTAAGTATACAATGACATTTTTATTAAACTGTTCATAAATATAAATTTTTCACAATGTAAATATATCGCCTACCATGTCTTTCACAAGCGTAAGAGCATATTTCAAAAATTATATGATCTCCCCCTATATTATTCTTTTAATTTTAACTTTACCAACCCTATTTTTTCATAATTTTTAATTCAGTAGATCGGAAATAAGGGTGGCTCCATTTGTTAGATATTTTTCAAATATTAAATTAAAAAATTATGAAAAAAATTGTTTTTATATTCCTCATAACAAGCCCTTTCAAATGATACATTACTGTCACGTGATGTATTAAAAGTAACTAACCATTGACGAGTATTTTCTTTACCGTTTGTTAGAATCTTTTATGAATATTTTAAAAAAGTTAACACAATATTCAAAACAGCTTCTACGTCACGTAGTTTCTGAGCAAGAAATCGGCTGTGACAGACAGACAGACAGACACGTTAGTGATATTATAAGGGTTCTGTTTTTTTCTTTTGATGTAAAGAATTCTAAACATTTAAAAAATTTAAAAAATGGTACAGCGTTTTCGTGAACACGTTCATTTAAATTTATTTCAGACATATTTACACAAACTATGGAATCGATTGGGTAAATAGATTTACTGCGATGTACTGTTTTGCATTCACCGACCATTTCGAACTATGGAGGAATTGAAAAACATGACTAGTTATATACTAGTAATGTTTTTCAATTCCTAAATTCGTCGTTTTGTAGATATTAGCTACGTATTTTAACATCTTTTTAGCTTCAAACTTTCTGAACATATTTTTGATTTAACCGCGCACAAACAATCCCTTTCTCTATACATCGCTTGGCGCTAAAGCGGATACTCAGAAGACCATAATTTAAGTATAGACCGGTTGTTATGGGCGGCATTCAGTCGACCTCGTTCTAAATATTCACGCCCGGTGCATGCGGCGACGTCACTGTGTGTGCATCGAGCAGACGACGCTCGACAGTGCGACGAGTAACGCTCGTATGCACCCAAACACGATCAGGACTGTCAGTCGAACTTACTAATGTGTTTTTGTTTCTCGTTAACTGTCAGTCGACTCAGAACTATAGTCTAATTTACCGATTGTTTCCTATTGCACGGTCCAATTGATAAAGTATTCATACAAAATAGGTGTTTAACTATCAGTAAATCCCGCTAAGAATCCTTACCGTGTGTAGTGCATACGGGCGTAAGTTGTGTGCTATTTTATATTAGATAGTTATAATTGAGACATAAAAATGTCTTGTCTTAATTATAACTATCTCTTTTATGTAGTAGCTCGCTTTGACTCTGTCTCTTTTTATTCCTCGAGTGAGTGCTACCTGGAGCTACTTTTTATCGCCTTATGTAAAGTTTTTATTAAATATTAGCAGTTCCATGCGGTATAAGGTCTTTATTTAATATTAGCAGTTCCATGCGGTACAAGGTCTTTATTTAATATTAGCAGTTCCATGCGGTATAACGTCTTTATTTAATATTAGCAGTTCCAATCGATATAACGTCTTTATTTGATATTATAAGTTCCATGCGGTATAACTTCTTTATTTAATATCAGCAGTTCGATGCGGTATAACGTCTTTATGTAATATTAGAAGTTCCATGCGGTATAGCGTCTTTATTTAATATTAGCAGTTCCATGCGGGGTATAACGTCTTTATTTAATATTAGCAGTTCCTTGGGGGGTATAACGTCTTTATTTAATATTAGCAGTTCCATGCTTTATAACATTTTTGTTTAATATTAGCAGTTCCATGCGATGTAAGGTTTTTACTTAATATTAGCAGTTCCATGCAATATAACGTTTTTATTTAATATTAGCAGTTCCATGGGGTATAACGTCTTTATTTAATATTAGAAGTTCCATGCGGCCTCGCCCGCTTGAAATTTCGAAACGCAAGTGCAATGTTTTGCAAGTGGAATTTTGAACTGCTGTTCGTTTATTTCATTTGTTCGGAGAAAAATATACTCACGCATAACCCACAATACAATATACCTAATTCTTCTTTCTTCTTCTTCCCCATTTTAAAAAGTGAGTATTTAGTTTTTTTCTCTCTCTTATCTCCTCAATGCAAGTCTGACCAACATTTCGGACGAAACTTGTTTGTGGTAAACTTTTATTAGTAACACTTGCGTAGCATTCATAATGATTTTTTTTCGAACCAAAGAAAGTAAATAGTTTGATTAAATAAGCTTTAAGGTGTTATAAACGCTGCAGTCATCATCAATCGCTGTCTATCTAAAAAGTACAGTTGAACTACAATTTAACTGGGCATATAACCTCTCATTATCATTGATATATAAAAAAAATACGTCACTCGGAATCTTTGTTCGTCAAATATATCTTATAAATCTTTGTTCATGAAATGTATCTTATAAATCTTTGTTCATCAAATGAATCTTATGAATCTTTGTTCATCAAATGTATCTTATAAATCCTTGTTCATCAAATGTATCTTATGAATCTTTGTTCATCAAAAATGCACGTGACAATTTATGTCCTGCCTCACTGCAGTTATCCGACGCGTTATAATGCGTATAGTTTGATGTGATGACGTTTATAGGTCTCCAGTATTGGTCCCGGTCACATGAATGAAATAATTTATTTGTTTTACATAGTAAATACTTATATAGTTCTATGCATACTTAAAACTATGTTTTTATATATATATATATATATATATATATATATATATATATACATATGTATATATCAATTTTTTTCGCTAACAAAACAAAACTTTGGTCGATCACGATCGTCAAATTTGTCGTTTTTAGACCAATTTTGTTATCAGAACTATCTGAAAAATGCGTTTATGTTCATAGCTGTAATTCGCCTCAAATTTTTGTCATGTGCCTGTATTTAAACAAAAATTACTAAAACGAACTAAATATATGGAAGCAAAAAAAGTTACCATTCATGTTCGTCAAACATATTTATTTCTGCAAACAGTTTAATAGAAATACTATGTGAAATAATATTTATATATGACTTGGCGTCTAAAGGTTAATCATCGTATGAATTCGATTGGTTTTAGGCAGTTATTAAATTGAATACTAACAATCGATACTAAGAATAAAATTAAAGACTGTTAGGTACCAAAACTTGAGTTGTTTTAAAATATTTTTTCTTAAGACTATTTACATCTTTCATAGCTAACTAAAATATACAGTAATATTTTAAAAATGTTTTCTAGATTTCAGATCAATTAAAAAAGAGATTAAGCTACGAAAATAATTTATTTTAAATGGTAATAAAGTTTTGAATAAAATCACACTCATAAAATAATTCCAAAAACATTAGTACAAAAAACCTAAAAAGTAGAAATTAAACTTATTGAATAATACAAGTAGGTTTTGCAGAACTATCTCCCGCTTTTCTTTTTTTGGCCAATGGGAATATTTTTGGCTTCAGCAGACGGAATAATATACATCAAATGAATTAGCAAGCCAATAACATGTTTGCACTTATATATATGTATATGTGTTTTAAAGAAAGTTGGTGGCGAAGAACCTTGAGCCCATTTTTCTTCATTTATTGACAATCTAATTTTCCATTTATTAAAAAGTGATTTTTAAACTCGTCAAAGTTTTTGAGCAAGTTTTCAAAAACTTTTCATTCTTTAGCTTTTTACAACCGCCGTCTCTAAACGTTCTCCAAAGATGTAGCTGTATTTTATGACGTCGAAAGCCTAGAAACCTCATTATTAATCGATGATGAAGTTGAAGCTCGAGAAAGGAGTCAACTTCGATACTAGTCACTGTGATTTAAAGTATGCTGTGAAATTACTTTGACCATATAATGTTTTTGCAAAAAAACTTCAAAAGTTCACATGTTATGAAATTACTTAGTACCAGAAAATCATACTTTTTTGGAATCTGTGTGAATTGTAGATGTTTTTGAAATAAAATTCCACAAAGTTGCCATACGTTTTTTTACACTAGCATTGTTCAAAAATCACTTTTAATTTTTTGTAATTGAAAAAATGCACAAGTTTCGGCAGATAAATTTTATGATGCCAATAATAATGAATAAATAACATTTTAATTATGACGACGAGTGTTCTCTTAAAGATCTTGGACAAAAAAAGCAGAATTAGTAATAATACCTAATAAATTTTTTTTGTCATGCGCAGTAAAAAAATTCGCTGGTATATTCCTTACTCGACGACCTGTATTTTTTTTCTTTGAACGACCTGAAAATTAGCTTTCAGATAGGTTAATTTTCACTGCTTTCAATTCGTTACTATATATGTTATTAACAAGTGCCCAAGTTGTTGTATCCTTGGATTCTTCAGTAAAAGCATTTTGAATGCACTTTACGGCGTCAGCAATCAAAATCTTTAAAAGGACAGCGTAAAAGGACAGGGGAACAGATGCACGAGTTTGTGTTTCCAATTGAAAGAGTCGCCTTTTTGCTTTGTCGTAGAAAAACCGAACATAAAGCTTGAAATTTCCATTCTTTTTATGTGGTCTCCACAACAGGATTCACAAGATACTTGCATCACGCTCTATCACTAGCGGCTATTTACTCAAGAAAACACACCTAAGGGTTGCGTCACCCTGAGAAATCTCTATGCAATTACAAGTGTCTTATAAGAATTTGCTGGCGTGCCGGAATTTTCTTGAAGTCGCACGACTGATTGTCCCAATAGTAGGAGAGCCCACGATGCTAAATGGGGATTTACTCGAGCGTCGTGGGCATCTATTGGATTTTGCAGATTAGATGGTAAAAAGAAAAAAAGGTTATAGGTAGTATACTTTGTCACCGGTGGGGGGAGCGTTAACAGGCTTTCAAAAATTTAAAAAAAAATAGTCCCATTGAAATACTGGAGCGCGTCAGATATTGATAGTGTATATGCCCCACGTGTCTCCGATGACGGAGATATGTTAATCTGCCGGTTTGCGTGGTGGAGGTGGCCATACGAAAGCGTGAAAAATGAGAAAAAAAAGATTTACTCGAGCGCGTCAGATATTCAGAGGGGATGTTAAGTGAACCCGAACGAAGTTCCCGCCCAAAAGACTGGCGCTTCGGTTGTGACGTAAGCTCATAGCGGCTTTTTCAAAATCGCCATTTTGAAATACTCGAGCGCGTCAGATTCTTATACGGACAATTCAGCTTGTTGTCCTGGTCATGTTGATTCATAATATGACGATTATTTGGAAGGAAACAATTTTTTTCTAATTTTTTTTGAAGCACTGATTGTGACAAATAAAATACACGAGAAATAGCATGCAAATAAAAAATAATAAGTTTTGTTTAAAATTGTAAAAAAACGTTTTCATCGTATTTATTATTTTTTGCACACGTTCATCTATTTCTTTTGATTATAATAAATATAAACACATTATTAATGGGTAATAACTTTACAAAATTCATACGAGAGTATAGTGTGGGGACGGTGCGAGAGAATGAGAGATAGAGAAAGAGTGAAAGGGAGAGAGACGCGGAGTGGTGAATACATGCTTCATTGCAGCTGCACGCGCTAAACTTTATTGACGATTTTTGTTACTTCGGCTTAAATTATTTCCTTCCAAATAAAAAAAAATTCGACAGCGCTCGAAAATGTCAATGACGCTTTTTTTTGCAAGTTTGTGACCCGCCCCACTCCCTTACGTCATGCTCAAATTTTCAGATTATACACATTTTTCAGCATGTAATTAACCCATCATACCTTAATCTTGCGCGCTCGAGTATTTCAAACTATCTATTTTTTTTGACTATTCTGATCAGCTGCCCTACACGTGCGGCTTTATATACGGGGCTCAGATAGTTGGAGGTACTCAACAGGGTGCATGGTATACCCCATATGTTAATCTGCCGCGCTTGAGTAAATCCTAAAATCCCATCTTGGGCTCCCATACTACAAGGTAATCGTGTGATTTCCGAATAGAGCGCAACGTCATTCGCTTGTTCGTGAATTTTTTAGTTGTCACCTTCAGCATCTGGATTTGGTAAGATTATTCCAATTTTGATCATTATAACCCTATTGGGCTTCGTATGAAAACCAAACCATTTGTTTATTTCATAAAAAGAATTGTTTGATACATAAACAAAATCGAATCGTATAAGAGTTACTTTTTAGCTGAACACTCAAAGCCACTTTTTTCACTCCGTTGCACGTGAGATACGCACTGCTTGACCTCTTTCAGTTCATTCGAATAGTGAATAATCAAATATTTCTTTCACTTAAAGGCTTAAAGCTTCACGTAACATAGAGTTTCTTCCTGAAAATCCAAGAAAGAAACTGAAATCTTTTTGAGAGTAACTTTTTTTTCTTACCCATCGCTGCTATCGTTATCGATATACAAGTAAAACATTTATCAATATCCACGTAAAAGTATCGTTATCGATATCCAAGTAAAATGATGACGCAGTTGTATTTATTTGCAAAATGGGCCTGTTACACCAAATTCGTTGTATTCTTATTTCATGGTACTGAACGTGAAACTCAAAATCAGAACAAATATAGCTTGAATATTTCACAACAATAACTTAGAGGAAATAACGCCCGTACAACTTGGTAACAAGCGATAATAAACAAAACACGAGCAGTTCCGGTTGGCCACCCGGGCTGCACCGTCGCATAAGCTTCGCCCTTATTAAAAGTTCCGCTCTTTTCCTCCAAAATAACGTCCAGGTTTTACTGAACACCGAAAACAGAATTGGAACTTTATCCAACTGCCCGTTCAGATATTTTGCTGTCTATTCAATAATCCGCGAAATAATAGTTGAACTGGATCTGCTGCTCGAACAAATTTTGTGCTGTTGCTATAGGACTTAATAGCCGAACAATTTTTTTTATATTATTGGCCCACTTTTTACTGTCACAACTAGGTAATTTTTTTACTGACAATAAAGTTTAACTTCTTTATTTAGATTTTTTACCACGACCTGGGTATCGTTGCATGACAATATCTTCAGGTGGGCCATTTGTATGAATTTCTTCACTTCTTCTTTACAAATTGCCCACCGGAAGATGTTGTGATACAACGAAACTCAGGTCGTGGTAAAAAATTTAAATAAAGTAGAAATAATGCTACATAACGTAGTTTCGTTTAGTTGTGAAAAATTGAATTTCTTCAAAATTAACGCCAAATATATTCAAAGTTTAACTTTTTATCTGTCTGATGTAACCGCTCGAATAGTTGAAGAACTGCTGCCATTGTTTTTATACGAAACGATGTCATTCAAATTTAGTTGTCTATCATAATGTTCGTTCTTTAAGTGTATTGTTGTTAATAACTACATAAATTGACCGATTGGTGGTGTTAGAACATCGTTATATGAAACGCTATAAAATTTTCTCAGCATTTCATCTATGTGGTTGCGTTCCATTGTGTGTTTATACAAAGGTAAAACAACAGAATGGAACGCAAACACAAGACAAACGCATCGCACTTGTTTTCTGAAATCCTTTCAATGTATATTCCACTTTATACACACCTATGTATGTATATATCACAAAACTAATAGATTTTTTATTGTATATAATTTTTCAAGGCTCTCGAACGTCCAATATCCGCCGATATCGTGGGTTTTCATTGTTTATTCAATTACTTGCCGCGCCTTTTCTATGGCTCCAAAAATCGGATTTTTCTTTTATCTCCAATAAAGGTATGTAAACACGTGTACAAAGTTCCATAGTTCAATATTTGTTCGTCCCTTTCTGTGACACTTATAAATTTTTGTGACACCGTCTGGTTGAAAAATTTTGTCTTCAGACTCGGGGAGGTATTTTGGTGGAGGAGATGTGGGTATTTTTCCCGAATGCTGCCCAACAGAATTAAATTGTCCGATTGACCTCTTTCTTGAAGTTAGAATTACCTAATTGTACAGGTATACATGGTATACCTGTACAATTAGGTATACATGGTACACATTGTACAGGTATACATGGTATACCTGTACAATTAGGTAGAATTACCTAATTGTACAGGTATACAGGTATACATGGTGACCAGTAACATCGAGTATACCATTCCCAACATTCAAATGTCATTATAATGCTCATTATTATTTTTACTAGTCGCAGCAGTACGTTTAACATATTCTTCGTACTTACAGACGTGCCATTAATGATTTGGTAACGTGCAAAACAAACAATTTAAAATAAATTAAAAATAAAATACTATTTTTTATTTCTTTTTCGGAATTCATTATGAATTGTATTTATGAAGATTCAGTCAAGTATTTAAATAATCAGCTCGACATTAACGCAAGTTGCTATTTATGTATCGACTAAAGATGGTCTATAAATTAATACGTGAAGAGAAAACTTTGTAGACATTTTAAGCATATTGCGCGCAGTTACAGTTTATATGGAGAAGGAGTGCGGAAAGTTAAAATTTGTATATCATATGTGCCACAAACACATTAAATCATATATGACAAATACATTAAAAGAGTCATTGTTTACGTTCATTCTGTCAATGTTAAACACAAACACAATAGTCTGTGGTCAAACATTCGCACAGAGTAGAGATTGTCGCTAAAGAATTTTAAAATGTCAGATTGACGGAATGAGTTTCCAGCTGTGAATTGTTTGTGATTTTACTTTATTTTCGCTAGTCTGTGGAGTATATGTCAGGGCAAAAAAGCGTTTTTTTATAATTTTGTAATCTAACATTAAATTTTAAAGTTTTTCAAACTTAAAAATTTAATGAATTACGGTCGAATTTCGACCACTGGGTGACCACTAGTTTTAGTGAATTGACCAATGATGTATGAATTCACTGAGAATTTCCTTGGGTTCACCGTACACAATAATCTTGTAATAGTCCGTAGATATGTTGAAACCCGGTTTTAAAATCTGAAGCAAATATTTCTTTTGAAAAAAAAAAACGCAATTCAATAGCCCATTTTAATTATGCGGAACAATGTATAATGTATGGAATTAAGTAATTCTGTCACTGTAAGACAATGTATGTTTACGTTAGTGGTCATTGTATTTATTTATGAATTTGTTTCGGTCCGAACTTGACTTACCGCTTCGGCTAAGTACAACATTTAACCTTGAGGCTACTTCAGATAATTCGATGCGAGTTCTCCGAATGATCTATTTGCTCGCTACTAGCTGCACGAGCACGGTTCTGTCGATAGTTTTAACTTATTTTATATTTTAAAGTATTAACAAGACATGATGGTGTATTAAATCTAGTGATATAGCACAAGATGTAATCAAATATAGTGTGGTAAATTCAAATTCGTCGTACAAATGCAGCTGGTCAAAATTGCATATACCATTTCTTACTAGAGATACTCTATATATATATATATATATATATATATATATATATATATATAATTACGCGGTAATTTACAGAAACATAGCAGTGTTCACTAAGGGGTTAAGGGGAAAAAATACGCCTACACACGAAAAACTGAATATATTGCTACTAATTTATTTTTCAAAGTAGTGAAGTATATAGTAAGTATTGCCAAATTCGTGTGTTACTTATTACACAACATTTTAATCCAGACTACCATCGTATAACTCGCACGAAGCACCGAACTGTACTGCCAATATTAAAAATCAAGCCTGGCAAATTATGTTCGACATAATACCTCGTACCTACCTAACTTTCAACACTAATGTTAAAAATGAAGTCTGGCAAATTATATTCGAAATATTACGTAGTACCTACCTAACTTTCATCACTTATGTTAAAAATCAGGCCTGGCAAATTCTGTTCGAAATAATACCTCGTACATGCCTAACTTTCAACACTAATATTAAAAATCAAGTCTGGCAAATTATGTTCAACATAACACCTCGTACCTGCCTAACTTGCAACACTAATGTTAAAAATCAGGCCTGGCACATTATGTTCGAAATAAAACCTCGTACATGCTTATCTTTCAATACTAATGTGAAAAATCAGGCCTGGCACATTATGTTCGAAATAATAACGAGTTATACGTGAACAAAGGACACAATTATAATTCGTGAATATTTCGTGAACAAACAATATTATTTTCAGTTGCGTACGGATCGCACTGACAATTTGTGACTATTTAATTCAGTTTATGATTTATTCTCTTTTCTTTTGTTAATCTTGTATTTTGTTTCAATGTGGTGTAACTTCGTAAACGCGAAACTTATCTTGCCATTTCAGATGATTGTACATTATTGCGCAATACACAACTCTAAAAATCTTTGCTAACTATTTGCAAATGCCTTTACACACATTGTAAATGTTAACTTTGTTTATATTTCAATTATTAAAGTAAATACATGAAAATTGGTAAATGATTATGGGAAAATACTGCTTTAACCATACGTCCTCAAATTACAATGGTAAAAACTGTGTTAGACAAGGTTAACAACAATAATAGCCTGAGGAACGATAGATATTTCGGTTAATAGTATTCATTCGGTAGGAAGTAATTTGGTGTATGGTTATAATAAATAACATTACATTATGATTATGTATCAATTTTTGTTTACTTAAATGTTACATAATACGTACAAATTGCTGTCATTCAAAAAAGTCCTCAAGTATTACATTTACATTGTAATAAAAACCAATCTTTTGTGTCACCGTGCATGTGTTACAACCGTGTGTTATGTGTCTTATTTGTATTATGTATGTAAATATATACATACAGCTGTTTATTGTGTATTGACTATATTTAAATATAACAAACAAATTTTGACGTATCACCAAGAAGATATTTACGAAAGATACAAGTATATTATAAGCGCCATAGCCCATATATTAATCACATCAGTAAAAAATGGAATGAAAAGTATATTTTCGCAATTGAATTAATACAAACATTGAAAGTGACCAGATCACATCTTTTAATTAGTCGCACAATTATAGTTTTATTACATAGTCGAAATTCAATATCATTGCGTAGAAACATTAAAACGTACACTTGGCGACATACGCATCCTTACGACATGCGTCTCGTTCTACATTTAGACGTGAGGTAACATTTGTATGCGTGCGACAGTGGCTGTGTATATAGTTGAATAGATAAATTAATATTAAATATACACAATTAATTAGATGCTAACCCGCGTGCAATGCTTTATGACCGAATTTAATAATTTAAATAAAATGATTCACTGAAATGAATTGGCAAAATTAATCGATTCGACTTTATAACTAATGGATCGCTAGAACTGTGTCGATCGAGATACGCTGTAATTAATTTGATTTTGAATCAAATAGCTCTTGCATTACGTTCTATACATTTATTGAGTCGAAACATTGTTTGATTTTCTTTCGCAGTTTGCGGGTTTAGGACTGTCAGCCAAATGCACGCATTTAGTATTGCTTCAACAGTGTATTAATTAATAAGCTGATACAATGGTGACACAATCCAATATAATAAAAGCAATATACATATTCCTCAAATATACTAAGTTTGTTTTAACAATACTTATAAATGAAACAAGATTCAATTGAGTTTGCTAATATGATATGTCTCGCTTGCTCACTCTATATAATTTATTGCAGGAAAGTGGTGCACATATATAATACATGATTGATTAAATGCTTTTTACCCTCTGCATTTCATCTATTATGGCATAGTAATTGAATGATTGGTTATACGGACACGGAAAGAAACGTTGAGTGACACTTCTATTCTTCGAGCTCGCTAAGGTTCGGTTCAAGTAAGGTTCAGATTTTATGGATATAAAGCGGGATCGGTAGGATTAGTGCAGAGCCTAATTTTGATCGCAGTATTGATGTTGCTTTTCTTCAAAAAGCACCATTTTGGTGAGGCGGAGGACACCACTGCCTCAGCAATTTTAGAATGGTATTAGAAGAACAAACAATCTTACACGTGCGTAAGTCCATAATACATATGGTAGCACGTACTATTGTTTAAAAGTTGGCAAGGAACGGTTCATTTGTTAATGGACTGTTAGTAACTGGCACATAAATAAAAACATGTTACCATGTATAAGCAATACGACATCATCAGAAGTCGACAATCAAAGCGATTCTTTGTGTTTCGAAAGGAATATATTTATTTATCATCTTTTATGTATAGTACATATGGTGGACTTACTGCTACATGAGCAATCTCTTCCAGTCAACTATAACAATTGGTATTAAAATTTAGTTGGTAGACTGTAAGAGATTTTACAATGAAAATTAATCTTAGCGCATTAGACGCAAAAAAAATTTAAAAAAATACAAAAGTATAAGTAAAAAACAACTATTGAATGATTTGGGATGGGAAAGACAGGAAAGGACAAGGATACAAAGGAAAAAGTTTCAGGAGAGACAGCACTTTTTCACTCGATCTTTGAAAATATTTAGGGCCATGATTATTATATATATTTATTTTCATAATAAGTGTACAAAGGACACAACTATTCTTATAAATAAACCCGCTACAGTTTTACGCACAATGAAAATGAAAAAAGGAATAAAGAGATCGAAAAAATTGTTTACGTACATACCTAAGATTTGATAGGCAGTCTATGAAAAATAGTAACAACTGACTTCATACTCCGTAAATATAGTCTTTAATCTCAATAGATAAACGGTAAATAGCGCTTATAAATGTTTATTGTTATATTGCTACTAAATCAGCCGCTTTTCTATATTCAACAAATAACTAACTCTATTATAAAGTTTTTTCAGATTATTTATTCAGTCGTATTAAAAAAATACGACTGTTTTACTTTTTTCTAGTACAATTCAGTAATTATGAAAAATTCGGTAAAATCGAAATTTCGCCAAAAGTAAATAAATCCGAAGAATTCATTAAAAGTAAATAAACGCCAATGATACATACAAAAATACAAAATGCACACCATTAAATAAAAAAAAACAACTGACTAAACGTTATGTTTGGTCAGTTGGCGTCGATGGTATTAAATTCATGACTCTATCTACGTACTTTCCTACATATTCGCTGCATTTTCCACTGAGTAAAGTAAACACTAATGACAGATGTTCCGCTATATTGCATATTGGTGCTGATACATTATGATGTCTGATTTTATAGGAGGTGTGGAGGGTGACCAACCTTTCTATTACTCTCGGCACAATATGGAAAAGATGCTGAATTGTGATAATTTTTTTGTAAGTTAAAGGTAATACACTAAAGAATATGTTATTCTGGCGAGTTTGAACCTGTTTCTGTGTGATGCTACGCCGCAAACTTCCACACTATGTATATATATATATATATATATATATATATATATATATATATATATATATATATATATATATATTTATATATATATATATAAACATAAACATATTTCATTTTATAAACATAAAGATATTCTGATAAATACGAATGACATTGCCATCGAAGATGTGTAGCGGAAACATTTGTGAAATACTGAAAATGTGGTGAAAAATTGTAACAAGTTCGGTATATTTGAAACGTAGAAAATAAATGATATCCTACATGCATTCAACCCGTGTACGATATTAAAAATGTACAACACTAAAATTAGTTCATCTTAATGAATGGCAGAGGAGATAAGACCGGTTTAGACATGATTAGTCACTGTTGTGTAACATTGATAATTATGGCGCAATACACACTGATTAGTCATTTCATTTAGGCATGTTTAAACCTGTCTAAACTTTCTGCCTCATGAAAAGTTTGTACATCGAAACAATTCGGGTAAAAACCAAAAAATGTTTACGTGACCATAAATAGGCTATAATAACTACTAGATTATTCTTGGAATTATCATGTGTCTGCTGTCTATATGTTTATTTGTACGCGCATCAGCTAAAAGTTTATAAAGTAGATTAGTTTTTCCATGGAGCTACGAAGGTCCCTCTAACGGAGAAGCCAAAGTGACTTTCACGGTAGGTAGTGAAAGTGAGACTTTTAATCACTTCGCTACATGGAAACAAATAATTCGAAACTTAAATAATTTTTATGTCAGTTTTTCTCTTATTCACGCATGTTCAGGTAGAACGATCGAGAGCGAAACAGACGATTATCTTTTCTACTCGCTACTAATTTCACCTTCCCTCTGAGCTGCCCTCGCGATATCCATTTAAGTGATCGTCGACCTTCGTCTCCAGTAAGCCTGTCATACGACGGCAAAAAGTCCGTATCTTTATGAAGTTTTGGATATGTTTTACTGTGGATAACAATTGCGTGACGCAAGTAGTCCACGCGAGTAATATCGCAGGCAAAAGCTTTATAAATGTCGTGTTTCGTCGCCACTGGAAGAAGTTATTTTGGAAAAAGGCTTTTCAATAAACATCGAATTGTCAACTAATAACTACGCCATTTTTTCTCAACGATTTTTGTAATATTATGGAAATTTCTAGAATATAAGAGATAAGGTATGTAAAAAGTGCGGCGTTCGATCTTCGGTTTAGTTAGCAACTGAGTTTCGACGAATACAGAACAAACAGAATATAGAAATTTCATAAGAAGAAGTTACAGTGCTCTCGCTTTATGAATTCCATTTAGGGCAAAAAGCGACTAATGCAAGACTCATAATATATATAATGATGCATAAAGGCACCCTCCTATGACACAGCCAAGAGGCGCTTGTAAAGATCTAAAAAAGAAAATGTTAATCTCTTCGATAACGCTCATCTAGGGCGACATCCTACGTTAAATTTAGAATAATTAAAAAACTTTATCATTTCAAGTTAAACTTGTGTTATTTGGTAAAGCTAATTCCATGTTCGCTTACTGCAATAGCAAACAAATTCGTGCTTTGGGGAAAAAGTGGGCGCACTTGTGGACTGGGATGTCAGTTCAGTTACCAACCTAATAAATAACTTTAATAAAGATTAGTTCTACATTTACATTAATGCGTTACGAATATTTCACAAAAATTGTACATGAATATAAACAAATAAAAAGAATTTATAATTCATATGACTATACAGAATATAAGGAGAAGTGGACAAGCATTATCTTTTTACATATATATATACGTGAAACTCTTAACAATAATACTCATAGTATAAAAGACGCATTTTTTGTCGATTTCTTATCTATAAACGTGACTATATAATATATGACGTGAGGTCGTTGTACTATCCATTAGGATAATTACAGTATAATATAGTCAATACTTGTATACTTATCTAAATCGCGTTGGTAACAAAAATGATTAATGACGAAATTCGATGGCGGCTTTCGTAATTGGAATAGTAAATATAATTCATTCAAGAATTTACTTACTTTCAGTGTACACAGAACTCGTTGCTACATTACAACCTCTTTCAATTAATTAAAGTTAGATAATTATAGCAATTAAGCAAGTAAGGTGGTATATTGAAGAATGTAGGAATGGTGAATGAAGATGAACATACTCTGAAACATTAATATGATCATCTTTTATGAGAAACAAATATTATGTTTTTGAAGTAAAACTTGTTTATGCACGCTTTACTTGGGGAGTAAGCTGGTGAATGCGTGACGAGAGCGTTACGAAAAATGTGATCGGGCGAGGCGAACGGAAGTTGAGAGGGAGATATAAGTTAGTGAAGACAGAAAGAGAGTTACGTTTCGTATATTACTGTAGAGACAAGAGAGAGAGGTGCGAACATACATTTTCTTTATCTCTTTCTCTCATAGCCAGTTATGACATAGTGCAAGCCTATTGTCTGTATCACACTGTAGGAGCAAGAGAGAGCAGTGTGCGCGCACATTTTCTTCTCTCATCCTCTAATAGCCAGTGCATGATATATATATATATGTGTGTGTGTGTGTGTGTGTGTGTGTGTGTGTGCGTGCGTGCGTGCGTGCGTGCGTGCGTGCGTGCGTGCGTGCGTGCGTGCGTGCGTGCGTGTGTGTGTGTGTGTGCGAGTTTGCTAGCGTTACGCGAGCGGTGATTTTTTGATTATTTTGTAATTTCATTCGTTCTTGAACAATTTTATAAATTATTATTTTGTTCAATACATTAAATATTCTACGTTTAAAGTGAATTAAATTGTAAATTCATTTTAAAGTTCATATTTTGCGAATTTTAAGTTTTACTTCAGTCGTGTGGTCTAAAGCACACTCGTTTTTTTTTTGTTGTTTTCTTTAGATTTTGATACAACACCGACTTACTCGTTAGCCTTGAAACTGATTAGCTTTAAATTCTACCATCTTATAATGGCCAGGTAGACATATAGAATATAATATATTTTAAGAACAATGGGTAATGTAGTAACAGTTTAAGTGAAGCGAGGCGAAGTGTGCCGGGTCCAGTTTTGAGTTAAACTTTTTAAACATTATAACTTCAATAAAAAAGTGTGTGAAGGTATTGTAGATGAAGATTTATAGAATATATTGTAGATGAAGATTTTCAGTGTTTTATATTGGTAATTATTACATACGAACCAAACCCGACCACGCTTCGTTATGGCTCAGTCAGATAGGAAATGAGTGGAAAAGTAAGTAAAAGTATTCTAGCGAACATAGAAAACACATTGTTCAATTCAATACTCAGCCTTGCGTTTCGGAGGCTATGTGAAATGAAAAGAAAGGAGAAGAAATGCTTTTTTTCACAGAAAATATTTTTTTCCAAATAGCGAGTAGAAAAGACAATCGTCTGTTTCGCTCTCGACCGTTCTACTTATACATGCGTGAATAAGAGAAAAACTGACATAACAATTTCGAATTATTTGTATGTCATATAGCGAAGTGATTAAAAGTTTCACTTTCACTACCTACCGTGAAAGCCACTTTGGCTTCTCCATTAGAGGGAGGCTCCATGGAAAAACTTTATAAACTTTTAGCTGATGCGCGTACAAATAAACATATAGACAGCAGACACATGATAATTCCAAGAATAATCTAGAGTTATAATAGCCTATTTATGGTCACATAAATATTTTTTGGTTTTTACCCACATTTTCTCAATGTACAAACTTTGAATGTACAAACTTTTTACCTCATATGCTAGCACTGTTTTGTTTTGAGCAGATGGAACAAAACAAGAATAATCTCAAGTAGGAACTGTGCTTTGTAACATTAATGGATTGACTACATTTGTTTATCCGTTTTCTGCACACGCATAAAGATCAGATGGTTTACCGACTCTGGAACGTGCGACGTTTAATTGCTCATGACAGAAGCAATCATTTTCTAAATTCAAACCGCACACTTGCAAGTATTTTCCTTGTGCTTTATCGATCGTTATAGCGAACGCAAAGCGTATTGGAAATTGAAGTCGTTTAAACTCGAATGCCATGTCGATTGGAATGAGTGGTATTCGTGGAAGTCGTCACCTTCACCATACGTCTGCACCTTTATGAGACCCATTCAGAATTGTTGCTTCAATCAGATTGTTCATCAATTTTTCAATTACTAGTCGTGTACCATTTCATAACTTTGGCTGGTTGATGTTTCGGAGTAATATAATTGGCACTCTTATTTTCAAATTTAGACTGTGTGACGATAATTCAGGAAATTCGAGAGAATTAAGAAATGTCAATCAGATTGTTCATCAATTTTTCAATTACTAGTCGTGTACCATTTCATAACTTTGGCTGATTGATGTTTCGGAGTAATATAATTGGCACTCTTATTTTCAAATTCAGACTGTGTGACGATAATTCAGGAAATTCGAGAGAATTAAGAAATTCCGTTTGAAAATTCACTACTTTACTTTGGTTCATCACGAAGTCAATGGATTTGTATGTCATTGTTTCACCTATGATTCTATTTAGAATGATGTTGTTCATATCGTATACGTTGACATTTTTAGCCATCAGAATAGCTCTTCCGTTCCACCATACGTGATTTCGATAATTGATTTCGATATTTTGGAAAACCTTATCTATCGATTTTTCTTTTCAATTCACAATGTTGCGGAAATTAGATGAGAAATTGATTTAAAAAAAAATAAAACAAAACAATAATAGTAAAATTTATTGTTAAAATTTCGTGCTACTTTTTGAGTTTTGCGAGCACAAACACACGCAGGCTGATTTTATATATATATATATATATATATATATATATATATATGTATATGTATATATAAATGTATATATATGTATATATATATATATATATATATATATATATATATATATATATATATAATGTACAGGGCACACCTTAATAAATATGACAAACAATGAAAATGGTTACCTTGAGCAGGATGAGAATCCCTGACACAGGGACATGAGCCTTCTAATCATGATTAACAAACCATGTTTTCTATTGAATACATTTTGATGTTGCACAGTTGTTATTTGTGCCGCTGTGGGGAATCGACCTGAATATACTCATAATACAAAAAATTACTATAATTTCACTATTACTCTAGTTATCCTAATCAATTACCTAATTAATTAAATAATCTAAATTATCACTAATTTTTTTCATATAATTACTCAAGTTCCGTTTAAGGCTCCCGTGTTAAGGAAACCGAAATTAGGTAAGTCTCTTCAAAGGCTTCCTTTCCAGTTGACTTTATAGGACACGGTCCGCATTAGCGAAAACTACACAACGATACGAAGCGGTTGCACGCGCCGCTCGCCGGTTCACTCGCTGCGAATAGCTGATGGAGAAATGCAGGTCTGCAAAGCCAATTGGCGTTCGAGTCAAAAGCTAAGAATTACGGTTTATCGATGCCATTTTTATAGGCAGTTACTTTAGAAAATAAATTTCGCCTTTTTCGTACTAGTACAATTCGACTACCAAAGTACTGAACCTACACACGTAGGTATATATAAATGTTTAAATATTTAAGGGTACTTAGTATTTTTATAAAACCAAGTTTATTACCTTTATTCAACTAAGAGTATTTACAAATGTTGTAATTATAATATTTGTCACAATGTAAATTGGCCTGATGTATCATAGAAAATCATGAGTTTCTCAACAACTATAGGATCTAGAATCATCCAGCACTAGTTTTTTGTTAATTTTTGGCAAAATTCTAGTAAAAATACTTATTTCACACGGTCAAAAGTACCTCTTTATATCAAACTTACCCCTTTGAAACTTTTAGGTTCTTACTATTATCCATTACTTTCTCAAATTTGAATTTTTTACCCCAAACGGATTCTGAGAAACAGTTTCTGACAAAAGGGACTCATTTTTTTTTCTTTTGAGGTAAGGGTCTTAAAAAGCAACTGGTGGAACAAAAAATGTCCTGAAAAATTATTAATAAAAACAGACGTTACAAGATTTAGTAAATTTAGTTACTGAATTATTGGCAAGTCGTTTTATTTGAAATGTTAAAATATTAGGCGACGAATGTCGGTGATAATCATTACAGAATGTTTACAAATTCTCATTACAAATGAGAAACATTCTACCCAGTTTGTACATTTTAGTATTACTAATGTTTTTAATTTCTTAGAAAACAAAAAATGTGACGATAGTTTTGAAATAAAATTGTTTTAAGGTCCCATTTCATCCCATTATACTGCTGTTCGTTTACACAAGCAGTAGTGAACAGCAACTCTTGGTACTAGTGGTGTTTGTTTGCCATTTTATTTCACATTTTGTTCCATTTTGCTTTAACGCTGACAGGCGTGTTGTGTTTTTTTCTGGCATTGTTGTCAATGTAACCGCAACCAATTGCTACCGTATCATTGGCTGTCCATACCCATGCGACCACTCGAACGAGTACGTGAAGCTATTGTGGCGACACGTTGCGTCGCGTGATGCAGCCTTTTGTTTACGATTCATTAGTATAAAATATTGTGGTCGTCTTTCGCGTGCATTCTTTTTGTGTTAGATTATCCTATTCTAAATCAGTCAATCAAAGGATGTGGTTTTATTGAGGTACCTATTCGTAAAATTTTATATATGGTCTCTCGAAAGAAATACACATGAGGCGCGTCACGTGTTACGCCAGTTTGCACGCGTCACACGCAAGAACGCAGATTTAATCCACATTTGGCTTAAATAGTTTCTCATGTTGCATCGGTTCTGCCTCTGCATTCGTACCTTTTTCAAGAGTTTTAGAACCGCTTCGACACATAAATATGTAGTTATGGAACGCAACCGATCTCTGCTTTCCATTCTGTCAAGTGTTAAATCGGACAAAAGCCAATATTAATATAATGTTTATAATGGAAGGAAGTAATAAATTTAATAATAAATGGATAATTATAATTATCACTTATTATTAGAGGTGCGCTAAATGTATCAGTGAGAAGAAAAGAGTGATATATATAATTTCATTGGATATGTATCACTCATATAAGATATATCTTTAGCTCAGTAGATACTGTATATATACAGTATTCCGAGTTATTAAAGAAATTATTTATTACACATACGTTGACCCGTTGATCAATGGTTATACAACATGGTAATAAGTAGTAATGACTGAACATTACGCACTATTGTTTGAAAATAAAAATAAATTCTACAAGAGTATCAACTTTGCTTAATACTTTGCAGGTTTAGGATTTAGGACTGTCAACCTAGATTCAAATTATACATAAAATAAGTTTAATGATAATTAAATAACTTGGAATAGATTGGCGTATTTATACAATTATATATTAGAATTTTGAAATGAAACAAAAAAGTGTTTACGGAAATATTTTGAGCGAACTAAAGTACAGTTTATCATAGCGTTCACATTCGATCGCGGGTAGTTATGTTCATCTACATAGATCCATAGTAACGTCAAAACATATACATTTATATCTACTTTACGATGCGACGAGTGAGTGAAATGATTGATTCGGTGAAACGAAAGAGACACCAATCACTCCCAAGCTAGTGACACACTGATATATTTTGGTTTCAAGTGAGCTAGTGATAGATATGATCGTAACGTGTGAACTATATCTGTTATATCTCTCACTCGTAGGTTACTCATCTCTACTTAATATATACACACAGTAACACTTGTTACTTTATATAAAATACATTATAATAACAATTTTATTTTCATTTAACAGAACTATTATTAATCCGAAATCTAGTTTTAAAATTCTGCACATTGACAGCAGAGGTCCGGGCCCTATTTTTTTCATTGTCAGAATCATCATCCCAATATGGTAACGATGCTAACATGACAGAAAAGTCGTTTACTGTTGATAACATAACCTATCGAAGATAACTGTCAAAAAGTTATTGGGAGGCAGCATCTGTCACTTCTATATAATTGCGGATATTCCTAGTATATTCTATGGTTGAATAGCCAGTGGGTGATTGGTTGCCAGTGGGTGATAGTAATTCCTATCAGTATGTTGATATGCAAAACTGAAACATCAGTTACAATTTCTATCCCTAGTGATATAAAAGCGTGAATAGATAGAATATTGGTTTTGGGTAGAAGAGTTAAATTATGTTAAACACTCTTGTTATCTCAATAGCAGCAACTTGTTACAAAGCACAAACTTGTTAGCGTTATTGAGATAACACGTTTAAATGCAAGAAAGGTTAGTTGCTTAAAAATAGTACCTGACTAAAAGCATCATTTAATTTTAGCGAAATATCCTTAAAATCCCGAAAGTTGGAAATCGTAATTTTTTTTCACTAAAAACGATTTGGTTAGCCATCAGAGTGATAATTTTTAAATTTTGTTACAAGATATTAATCAAAAAGTTGTAACTCGGCTAATATTTTCCACATGCCGCATTAAGCAACTAATACTAAAAAAACTAAGTGTGTAATTAAGAAAGTTATCAAACCGAAGTATTTTTGTGAAATTAATGTCATATATTTATGCCTATTATATATATATATATATATATATATATATATATATATATATATATATATATATATATATATATATATTAAAAATAGCTTTATATATTATATAGAATTATTTACCATGCGATATCACGTGTTGCACAGAGCATATAATATACTGGATGCATACATGGGACATAATTGTAGGTTTGATAGGGAGAGTTCGACTACGCCGATTTATATACATCACTTATTTTATTTACAGTTTTATCTATGTTTTCGTTGACAGGTAATTAAATGAATAAAAATATGAATTATATTTTAATTATTCCACAGGACAAAATCAATAATTAAAAAAATTAAAAATAAAACAATTGCAAATATGATCAATTGTAAAACTAAATACCACTGAAATCGATATTTATTTTTGTAATTGCTTAAATTAACAATTTTTTAGTCATCATCCCTGTTACAGAATACCAGTTGGCAAACTAATAAATAACGTTAAAACATAAACAGTTGTGCCCTGATAATGTCCGCAACCAATTTAAGAAAATACTTATAATCCATTCACCTCAAACTCGTAATAAAGACGTGTGCATACGCAAGAAAATATAATTGACAGAAAACCCCTCCCTCGCCGCCCCCCGCCCCCCAATAAATGACTTCCCCCACCATCACAGCCTACTATGCATGTCACTTTTTGTTACGATCTCATTTCTCCATACACTGCCGTGGCAAAAGAAAAACGTTGGTGTAGATTTACAATAACTGTTATGCATTCGTTTTGTTGCAGCTTCAGCATGGAGGGTGAGAAGAGGAACGGGAAACCGCCTAACCCGCGCGCAAAGGCTAACCCCCTCTCCGCCGTCACATTCGCGTGAGTATCTTATTCAAATAACTTTCGCCTACTGTAGAAGTATCAATATGTCTGTCTGTTTTTTGTAGCTCTGTACGAACCAGTTCTGTGAGTAACCTCGAGAATGACTGAATACTTACAATTAGCTCGTTTAGTCGAATATATTTTTACTAGGAGAAGGTAATAATTTTATATGTGTGTGTGTATATACATATATATATATATATATATATATATATATATATATATATATATATATATATATATATATATATTCTTTTTTTTGTTTTTTTTTCATTTTTTAGTTTTTATCATCAAAAACGCGAATAAATACATAAAAATTTGTAAGAAAACTTGCAGATTGGAAAACAATATAATTTCACGGATTCATACCAATACTATGGTATAAAAACAAGTCGTGGGTAAGGAATGCCCATGATGGAAAAATATAAACTAATGTGGCCGATATGTTCGCTGGGGAAATTTACTGAAGTAAAAATAATTTACTGAAGTTGCCCACAAAAGTAAAAGCTTGTTAAAAGAAAAAAGCTTGTTGAAATTCTAGTATGTGAAAGAAGAATATCCCGGTTTGGTTAAGCTTCCTTACGTATTACTTCCTATTCACACATCTTCAAGCGAGTTCTCCGTGTTGTATCTTTATCGCTCATCTTCAAGCGAGTTTTCCGTGTTGCATCTTTATCGCTCATCTTCAAGCGAGTTCTCCGTGTTGTATCTTTATCGCTCATCTTCAAGCGAGTTCTCCGTGTTGTATCTTTATCGCTCATCTTCAAGCGAGTTCTCCGTGTTGTATCTTTATCGCTCATCTTCAAGCGAGTTCTTCGTGTTGTATCTTTATCGCTCATCTTCAAGCGAGTTCTCCGTGTTGTATCTTTATCGCTCATCTTCAAGCGAGTTCTCCGTGTTGTATCTTTATCGCTCATCTTCAAGCGAGTTCTCCGTGTTGTATCTTTATCGCTCATCTTCAAGCGAGTTCTCCGTGTTGTATCTTTATCGCTCATCTTCAAGCGAGTTCTTCGTGTTGTATCCTTAGATTTCCATATTTACTTTTCCCTGCACATATTTACACAACTTTTTTGTGGATGATTATTATATTCTATATAGAAATCATTTCAATATTACTTTCTAAAAATCAAGACAAAGAAAAGGAAAAGACGTTTGTCAAAATAGAGGTGGTTAAATACTTATTAAATTAATCTATATACTTATTTGGCAAAATCTTCACTCATTCATTAATGTAATTGTACACTTGGAAACAAAATAATAAAACGTTGTTCTTACGTAATATGTAGCATAACAGTGTAATAACAGGAGATACACGACGCTATTCGCTCCTGGCGAGCTGTTACAACCGAATTATTATGGGAAAAGTCAACAAAGTCATGTTGATAGAAGGAAAAATGAAACGAAAAACCTAATTGTTCGAAATGATAATACATATTTGAGTCGCCTATCAGTTTTACGGCTCGGAGCTGAAAGAACCCGAGGAATTCTGCCGGTGTTGGAGCGCATCGTTAAACAAATGCGAGACATATTTCATTTACAATCACAACTCATCAATTTTTGAGTAAGAAATGATTTTGAAATTGTTGATTGATTAAATGAGTTTGTTGATAATAATGTCTAGTAAATTTTTAAATTAAAATTATATGTTTTAAAACTCCGCAAATTTTTCTGACCACATCCTGCTAGATGGTCTAAAATAACAAATTTTAGAGAACGAAAAGGTGATATCGGAAGGTAATGATAACGAGATTATTGAATATATTTGGCGTTAATTTCGTAGAAATGCATTATTCACAATTAAATGAAACTACGTGATGTAGCATTATTTCTACTTTATTTAAGTTCTTTACCACGACCTAGGTTTCGTTGTATTACAACATCTTCAGGTGGGATATTAGAGGCGGTAAAGAAAGAACTTAAAGAAAGTAAAAACAATACTACATCACGTAGTTCCATTTAATTGTGAACGACGTGATTCTCGTCCAAGGATACCTTCACTCTACTTTCCGATTATTACGCAGTTACTTTCGATGAATAACCAACAAATGCTCGAAAAATAATTCAATCAGTAAATATAATGTTTCGATATTACCTCAAAATCGATGCGCGAACCTAAGGTCAACTCCAACTCAAAGTCAGACACTTGTCGAAAAATCGTGGAAAATGAATATTTAAGTAGAAATTATATTTTGAAACTTTTTAAAAATAATTTAAATACTATCATAAGAAAAAGCATTTTTGTACTAACCCTAGAACGTAAAATTTGCTCAAAGTAACATTTCAATTTTAATTGAGGAATGTTGTAGCGGGCATTCATTGACACGTTCAGTCCAGTAGTTTGTTATAACAATACTATTCGAATTTAATTGACATTGACACGTTCAGTGCAGTAGTTTGTTATAACAATACTATCCGAATTTAATTGACATTGACACGTTCAGTGCAGTAGTTTGTTATAACAATACTATTGACAATACTATTCGAATTTAATTGACATTGACACGTTCAGTGCAATAGTTTGTTATAACAATACTATTGACAATACTATTCGAATTTAATTGACATTGACACGTTCAGTGCAGTAGTTTGTTATAACAATACTATTCGAATTTAATTGACATTGACACGTTCAGTGCAGTAGTTTGTTATAACAATACTATTCGAATTTAAAATTAAAGAAATGTGCCAAGGACAAATCAATGTAGAATGCTTCTAATGGAGGCTAATAAAAATAATAAAAGATCAATTAAAGCGGTGGTAACGTCATTAACGATATCGCCATGCTGTACAATAAGAGCGTTCGGAAATTAGATCACAATGACGCGCAGCATACGATCAGAAATAACGCAATACCGAACTATAATCAACCTGAACTTATAAAGCAATATAAGGATTGCCTCATTGTACCACTGAACATTGTACCAAAGGTCAATTTAATTAATGTAAAAGCATAAAGAGGCAAATTCTAGGTAGATGGAATCAATCATAGCTTCGTCCATACGTGGCAATAAGAAGAAGCTTAAAATAACATAAAACCAATGAATTGGATGAAGTGCCCATTTAGAATTTAACCGCTACGCTTACTGCAGTACCTGATAGAGATAATTAAGAATATGCACTGTATGGAGAAAGAATGAAATTAATTCTATTGGATAATGATATACGAACGTTTGAAGATATATTCTATACCTGGGAAGAGAGGGCTAAATTACTTTACATACATTATTTTCCTCTAAAGTACTGAACTAGCCTTGAACATATGGTAAAGCTTAGCAGTCAGTTAAAAATGCTTACTTTTTAAAATTTTGATCCTGTGTAAACTTTCATATTTTTGTTTAGAAACGGTTTGTTGTTAAAGGTTCGATATGTGAATATTATTTTTTCCCGTGTAAATATATTGCCTGCATATCTTTACAGACATAAAAATATCGTGGATATATTAAAAATTATGAAACTGAAGTCCCATTACGGCTCACGACATTTTTTTTCCTTTTCCTTCCAGAAGACATTTTACTGTCTAAATACTTGATTTTTAACAATTTAAAAATATTTTAACTTCTTTTAACACTTTATTAAACATGTCTCTCATCAAGTAAAGAAGCCAGTCTCTTCATTCATTTACTAATACGTGTTGACAAATGGTGCTATTATCTATTCTTGTAAACTGTTTACAACTGGAAAATAATTTTCTATAAATTTAGCTTCAGGAACATTATTTCTTGTTATACTAGCGAAAACAGAATAAGACGGTGTATGTCAAAAATTAACTAAAATTTGAAAATGGCCGAACTTATCAGCATACGCCACAAAAAAATCGAAAATCGAATATACATAGCCCGCGGAAATTCAAAATTCGCGAAACTTTTTGAACAGACTATGTACTTATACTTTCTTCCTCGAGATACTGTTTTCGGTTCGAATACATCAAGCTTCTTTTTCTATATGAAGTGACATTACCATCCATTAATTTGCTGTGCATGTGTTTTTGTTGTAAAGTATACCTATGTCGTAAGTATCACAGGAAGTAAAAGGGAGTGTTTGCTGGAAGTGAGGGGGAAAAGGGGGTTTTACCTAGTTTATGTCTTCTACCAGTTTATGTCTTCTATATCAAATATAGACAAATCAAAATATATATATACACAAGTAAGTTACTATATCAGTGGGGTAGTAGAAATTGTACGTGACATGGAAACTTATAGCTGTTATTGATTTCAGCACTATGGATTATCCGAGTAACAAATTATATCGGACGTGATTTCTTTTCGAAAGTTGTAGCTGTTATTGGTTTTAGCCCTATAGATTATCCAAGTAACAAATTTATCGGGCATGATTTCTTTTGGAAACTTGTAGCTGTTACTGGTTTTAGCACTATAGATTATCCGAGTAACAAATCATATCGGGCATGATTTCTTTTTCTTTTTATTCATTATGGATGACATTTTATAACTTCTTCGTTTTTGCCTGTCTGCCGTTTATGTGGTTTTTTTCCTTAATTATCCAGTTCACCTAGAGATTGTCTCGAAAAACATAACAAATCTCAAGCGGTAAAGCCATATATATTCATACATTATTTGATGGAACTTTACATTATTCTACACTATAGACATTACTTAAACACAAGATACTAGACATTTAGCAAAGTTCACTAATGGCCAATATAAAAACATGAAATAACATTTGCCGAAGTGAATTTTGCAATTTTCCACAATTAAGCACTTTTTAATAAAAATTTAGCAGCCTGGTATTATAATCCTTTGCCTTTCTTTTGCCTTTCTTCTCTAGTCTCAAAATTGTTTTGTCGTTGAGTAACATCCCTATTTATTATTATTCGACTTTTTCGCTTTATAAATTTTCTATCGAAAAGCAACAATTCTCTGAAGACAATTAAAATTTTCCAATATTAAAGGTCGTAATTAAACTGAAAAGGTACTCGTATACACTTTCGTCGGCTGAGTTATTGTTTACTTAATGGTTTTTTGATTTTTTAACTACAATCAGTGTAAAACTACGAAGCACAGGCACAGATGCCCTGTCCTTCCCTCCGTAGTTCAGCGTAGCCTTATACAGAAAAACGATGGTAAAAAGTTATTATTTCTGTCTTAATATACCAAAATTACCCACATCAAGAATATTTTAATAATGGCGGCACGTCAAAGACTATCATTATAAGATAATTTTCATAAAAGCAAGGCCAAACAAAGAGGACTATTCGGACATTGGACATGTAATCGTACAACAATATAAAACCCCAGAAGCCACGATGAGTTTGCCTACATTAACGTACCAAACATATTCCCACTCGATGTTAACATCGCTCTTATCGCGCCGCCGTAATTGAATCGTATGCAGTAATTTGAGTAAGGCGTCATTAAGAGCGATTGTACTGCTCTTTGAGTATAGGGTTGCTACCTTATGAAGGGTGCACTACAATAATGATGAATATTCTCTTCATTTTGAGATAATCCCTCTATACTTTTATAAACGGTGAAATAAAAGTCAGATATATAGATAGGAAAATTATATTGATTTCTGTTAAGGCACAAAATAATTTTGGATAACGGCGTACAAGTTTTTAGTATTTTTTATTTACATCGATCCAAAGTTTAGTGGGGGTGAGAGGGGTTAAACGCATTAAACAACAGAGTTGTCTAGCAGACAGGAGTCTTTTCAGCTATTGCGCCTCGTCTGCCGATATCAGTGGACAGGTTTTTTTGGGAGTTGTGATTGAAGTCGTTAGTGCATTTTAACATTACGACTAAAATATTTGATTTTGTGTGGTCTCATTGTGCAGACCGAAAAATTGTGCTGATTGAATAAAAATGGTAAAAATTATCCGTGTATTTATAGAGCAAAAAAATAACTTAATATTGTTGGGAAATATTGGCGAAACCGATCTTGCACACAACGTGTTAATATTTAGCAAACGAAGCTTAAATAAAAACAAATGGTCTAATAAATTGAAATTACATTTCACAAGGACTATTCCACTTGATGGAAAGGGTCAAAAAAGTTGCCCACACTTAACATGTACAGAGAGGTGGGTAGATTAAAAATGTCTGAAGGAACACGTCAATAGATGATATTAGTTTCTTACCACTCAGTATGTTTCCTCTGTAGAAAAAACCAGTCAAGCGGGTCTATTATATCTTTCACTGACGTAATAACATGGTGCACATTTAAATAATTGTAAAAGATAGAATAATCATTATAACATAAAATTATGTAAAAATTGTTGAGGATCCTGTTATTATATTATTTTCAAACGAATACCCCACAGTCAGCTAGTTTTTTTATACCATGTATATTACATGGTATAAAAAAACTAGCTGACCCTAAGAATATTTCGCGCAGTATCGTGATGTTAGTTGAACTACATGTCAGTTGAATATATTTTATTAGAAATGCCATCAACAAATGGCATTGTTAATAAAAATACCCTTTGTATAAAAAATTGTTTTAATCAGTTTTTTCAACCAAAACATTAATTTTAAACTATTTGTCTATTTTTCGTCGATAGCGGGGAATATAAGTTTTAAAATGATGTTTGAATCATTAATTTTGATGAAGAATTAAGAGAGATGTGGCGTTGCCACAAAAAACAACCTTTGAGAAATAATATATATGATTGTTTTGGGGAATATAATTAGCACCCCCACTCCATCCCCACTCTAAAATTTCCAAATAAACGTTTTTGAATGTTAGGTGTTGATATGTGCGGGTTAATATGTTTAATTACTACGCCAAATGTCAAGTATCTACGTCAAAAAAATTGCTGCGACCGACAGATAACACATGAGTGATCTTATAAGGTTTCCATTTTTCCGTCTGAGATACAAAACCCTAAAAACGTAACATGCAAAATCGTGTGAAATTTAATTACATTGTTTAAAACCAATGTATTCAAAAATTAAAAGGGCGAATTTTATTATAAACTAGCTTTAACCCGTCTAGCCGGGCTAGCGTCAAACGGGGAAACTGAGTGATGATGTAATTGAAAAACAATATTGTTGTGACAACATTGGAAATGACTAAACGATTTGATACATACATACGTACATTAATCCATGCGCATAGGTAACATTTCACAGAGATCAGGTTGAGTAGTTGAGAAGTGAAAATGGGATAAACAAACTTTCGCGTTTGCCATTTTTTTATTGTTCTACAATTATTCAATTCGATTCACGATTAAATTTTGTGGTCATTTGGCGGATGTAGCGAAAAAGTCAATCAGAAGAAGGCTTGGGGTTGTGTTGCGTAATGCCAGGGACTTTCGATGTTACTTCTGTTATTTTATTATACTTAATTTTCATTCACAACTAAATTAAACTACGTGATGTAGTATTATTTATATTTTATTTAAATTCTTAATCACGACCTAGGTTTCGTTGTATGACAACATTTTCAGGTGGGAACGAAACCTAGGTCGTGATTCAGAATTTAAATAAAGTAGAAATAATACTACATCACGTAGTTTCATTTAGTTGTGAATAAAAATTAAGTGATAATGAATTTCTACAAAATTAACGCCAAATATATTCCATACTTTATGATACATGACTCTAGTGCAAAGCAAATTAGAAGCTAGCTCTATTATTTGGAGCCCACATGAACCTTATGATAAAGCGTGTCCAAAACCATTCCTTAATATTTGTACATAAGACGATATGGTTACTTCCCTTTTCTATTTTCCATCGATTTCTTTTTGGGCAGCTGGGTAACCATACGTTGCCGCACCGAAGAGAAGTTTCTTTGCTGAAATTCAGGCAAACATTCATGTGGTGTTGGGCCCAGGTGTTACAAGAATAAAAATTACATTCTTAAACAGAGAAAATAATAAAAAATAAATTCCTTGAAAGTTTTTTTGAAATCGTCAGGCAAATGCGTATCTTGTTTTTTTTTTATTAAAAAGTTTGGTAATTTGTTATAAAAGTTTGTAAATGTTATTTCTATGGAACTCTTTGCACCAACAAGATGAAACAAAATGCAGAGTGTGACTCGCAGTGCGACAAGTGTTA
Organism: Druceiella hillmani; assembly: GCA_039881145.1. Taxonomy (NCBI): domain Eukaryota; kingdom Metazoa; phylum Arthropoda; class Insecta; order Lepidoptera; family Hepialidae; genus Druceiella; species Druceiella hillmani. Next base: position 20,291,169 of record JAYKKI010000035.1, read on the forward strand.
TTGTGATACAGATTGTATTTTATTTTTTCTTCTTACCTTATGGCCAGTCGGTGAATTGTTTGGTTTTTCTATTTTAAAAAATACTAGCCGATTTGTGAAGCGAATTTTGCGATGCGCGCGCACGATGAAAAAAAAATTAAAATTGAAATTGCTTAATAGAGATGAAAATTGCTCATTAAACATAAATTGATATGCGTACAGTGACTGATACTATATTCGTGATAGTCATTGAGGTATTTGTAAATACACAACACGTATTTTATATTCATACTAATCTATGTTATATCTGTGCTTTTAAATAATATTTTTAGTAATTGAAATATAACAGTGGTCCACCTAATGAAAAACATTAATTTATTGTGAATATTCGCGATAGAAATAGTGCTTATAAACTTTTAAAATATATTTTAAGTGTATTTCTGTAAGTGAGGTTAAGTTTCGATATGTCTTTATATGCCAGATACATTATAAATTATTACTTTGTCATTTATTAAATACCTAAAATTAATAAATCACGATAAATTTTCAACATATTCATTTATTTTCGGTATTCAATTATTAAATGATAATTACTGTAATTCTAGATAAAAATATCAAATTTTTTACTACTCTATATGAGAAAATATATTTTAATTTTAAAAATTTAAAATTAAAGTTATTCTTGTGTTATACCGAAGAAGTGAAACTTCTAACGCACAAATATAAATACGCACATGCACATTTTTTTAAATTATATCCTGTATTTGTAACGGAGGCCCATTTTCCCCATAAAATATTATATTTTATTCGGAAAACAGTGATAACTCCCTGCGCCCGAACAGTCCTTATCTTTTTGCTATACCAGTGTCTAGAACCAATTTAAATCGAAATTCTCCACTTTCCCCAGGTATACAATTTCTTTATCTGATCGTGTTTGCACCAGAGTGTAATATGTCTGTGATACGTGAGATTAAAGTTATTGAAATGTGTTTTCGTTATGCTTTGTAATGTTATTGAATTAATTTAATTGTCTCGTTATCGTTACTGAATCGCATAGATGTCACAGTTGTAATGTTTCCATAACCGTACGTAAATTAATGAATATTTTCGGACATACAGACGACCAAAATTGTAGCATATTTTGTCAAAGACAGGAAAAAGACAAAGGTCCTTTCCTGTCTTTCAAAAGTTGAAACACAGGAAAGGACAAGGGCACAAAAGAAAAGGTTTCAGGAGAGGCAGGACTTTTTCACTCGATCTTTGAAAATATTTAGGAACGTGATTTTCCTAATGTCAGGATCCAGGTGATTCCAAATTGCTGCTCGTACAGTGAAGGATTTTTTTGTAAGAGGGAGAGGTGAGTGAACTTTCAGATCGTAGCCCAAGGTCGTGAGCAGACAAATCTTTAAATTTGCCAGTAACATAATTTGGGCTCTGAAGATTTTTTAATATGTTAAAAATACGTGTAAATATGTGAAGTTGACGTCGATCACGGATTTTCAGCCATTTGAGAAGTGACCTGTATACAGAAATATTATCATGTATTCTGAGACCGAAGATGTACCGGATGCATAAATTTTGAAGACGTTCCAACTTATAGAGAACTAAGTCTAAGAAAATCTTCATATGAAACACGGCCTGACAAGGTTTATACGATTATGCCTAATATTGAAGAAAATTGTTTAAAGAAAAAAAAATTGATGTTAAAAAAAAATTAAAAGTAACCATGAAGCTTGCATAAAAAATTAATAATTAAACAAATAAATAACATGTGTCAGCCCTAATTTGAAAGTCTCGCACTGAAGGTGTGGGGCTTGTTGATGTTTACTCGGTAACCGCAGTAAAATGTCAGTTCGCTCGCTTCCTGTTTTCATTTTGTTGTTTTTACACTTTTGTCCCTTATTGGTTTTTGTCGGTGTCGCTGCACACGTGTAGTCATGGCGAAATTTAGTGGAATTTGCACATGTAAGTAGAATAAAAATGGACACTGTGTAAGCTTAAAAAGTGCATAGATGCATTATTGCATGCTAATGTTTACATAGCAGAATAAATAACTCGAGCGTCATTCCGTTCTTTGATTGTTCTACATTCATCCATTTCCGAGTGTTTTCTACTTTGATCTACTTCTGATTCTATCAGGCATAAGTTTTTCTTTAACGCATTACTTTTTTCTTTTATTTCTAGGTTGTATTTGCAAAAGTTGAAATTTTTATTTGTTTATTGTTACGTACCAAAATTGGAAAAATATAACACTTCTAGAATAAACTCGATATCTGTTCGTCGCCTTGTGTCCGTCGGTCGCAGCTTACTTTCTCGGATACAATACGGCATAGAAAGCTGAGTTTCCACACAGTTATATTTTGAACATATTGAATATATTTGGCGTTAATTTTGTAGAAATTCATTATTCACAATTAAATGGAACTACGTGATGTAGTATTATTTCTACTTTCTTTAAGTACTTTACCGCGACCTAGGTTTCGTTGTATTACAACATCTTCAGGTGGGCTAATAGTAAAGATACTTCTGAAACGAAACCTAGGTCGTGGTAAAGAACTTAAAGAAAGTAGAAATAATACTACATCACGTTGTTTCATTTAATTGTGAACAGTTACATTTACTAATAACCCAAAAGTTATGTGTAAAGGACAACAATTTTAATTCGCTATTTTAAGGGTAAAATTCGGGGCATAAATGTTCACATTTCTTTTTCAAACTCATCGTGCGGGATAAGAAAAATTAAAGCTGTTAAAAAAAATGAAACACAGTCTCCCCGCCTCTTTATTTCTTAAACGTCATCAATATCCTCTCTCCCTCCGCTGGCGGACATGGCCACTTTTAATGCGCGTATCCATTAAAAGTAAAGCCCATAATCGCCACGCTTGACAGACAGCATGGTGACCACAGTGCATAGTAGGCGCTGCTACCCGTTACCAGTCTGTAGGATTTTAGGCATGTGAATACTAATATCACTCCAGCCTCTCTCAACGAGGGCGGAGAATCGAACCCGAGGTCCTATAGTTCGCCGCGTCCTCAAATACCGTAAGCCTCTGAACAACCAAACATACTACGACGGCGATATCTTAAATGTAAACAAGACACGTCTGAAAAAAAAATCGCAAATACGTTTTATGGTCTACACTGATCGAAAAGTATAAACATCACATATATCCAATGAATATCAATCATGTTAAGGTCACTGACCGCTCGATTTCAGTTGGAATCAACTCCGGTTAACTGCAATTAACTGGAGTTGATTCGATCGTGTTTCGCGTCTTTTTAAAAGACTTCACGTCATTCTTAAATGAAAATAACAGTTTAAAGGAAGGTGTGAAAATGGAGGTTTTTTTTCTTACGCTAATTTGCATTAACAAACCACTTAAATTTCGTACTGTAGCTAAACTATAATTTATTAAAATGTTCGCCACCTCTCTACTTCATTGTTTTAGGTATATTATTTACTAGTTTATTATCAAAATGTAACGAATTTGTGGACAGTTTATTATAATGAATTGATAATTAACAATAAATCCAATTAAAATTGATATTTAATTACGCGCAGTTCTTAGGAATGGCGGAATCATTAAAAAAACAAAACAAAAAAATTATAATATATTTAACCTTTGTTACAGATGGACGCTGCCAATATTCTGGTCGGGTCTGAAGAAAGAACTAAGTACAGAAGATCTCTTCGAGCCTCTCAAGGAACATTCATCAGGTATGTTCATCATTACTTTTAAAAGGTTATTTCAGGTATTCAAAACTAAATCAGAAACCATGTGCCTGTCTTCAAACCATGAAACCATGCGTGGATCATGTGCCTTAACTTATAAATAGTTCCAGGATTAAAATACGTGATAACAAAATTGTCAAAAAACTAAATGGATTCTTTTCAATCTGTCAACATCTGGTAAGAAATCAAACGGCAAGATGATTTCCAAAAATTATTTGTCGTGGATTGAAAGGTAATCAGTTTTGAAAATGTCTCCACTTGGCGATTTGCACTCAAAACTCATATATATCCAATAAGAAGAATCATGAGATTGTATATGAGAGTCGAAACAATAGATCCGGAAAATCATTTCAAGGTCAAGTACAAAATACTGCCAGTAATATTTTTCAAATTATTTGCACGTATAAGAAGCTCAAACTACGAAGGAAATGTGGGGGATCTACAAAGATTCAAAGCTAAAAGATAATTATTACAGTACTACGCTTTTGGGGAACTTTTGCAACAAAGCACACGACTTAAATGCCTCAGAATTACGTCTATTTGTAAACATGCTAGGTGCTATTCAACAGTTATCAGGTTCTACAAAGTCCTTCATCATTGTACACGTTTTGTTAATAGGAAAATATTTCACAATTAAATGAAACTACGTGATGTAGTATTATTTCTACTTTCTTTAAGTTTTTTACCACGACCTAGGTTTCGTTGTATTACATCTTCAGGTGGGCTGTTAGCAAATAGCATCTTTACTAATTGCCCACCTGAAGATGTTGTAATACAACGAAACCTAGGTGATGGTAAAGAACTCAAAGAAAGTAGAAATAATACTACATCACGTAGTTTCATTTAATTGTGAATAACGCATTTCTACAAAATTAACGCCAAATATATTCAACAAATAGGAAAATATTTATAAACACACTATATTTTCTAAAGTATACGGTAAATGACAGTGGCCAAAGGATTCTTCATCATCGTTATGTAAACTTCATTCATAACAAATGTATAAATAGTTGTTGGTAAGCTCAATCCATATAAAATATAGCCTTTATTACGCTATACAGCGTAATAACCTCTGCCAAATGTCAGATTTTCTCGAATTCTAAAACGCAACTACCACATATCTTGTTCGGCTGGTGTTATCAATAGCTTCTGTCCTTCTCCTTTTATGCCAGAAATTATAATTGGTACTTGATCAAAGTGGGGTTTAAATCTATCTTCATAGATATTATTAATGTTAAATAGGTATACATACTATATTGTATATGAAACAAAACCGCTGTCTTTGAGATAATTATGTTAGAAAAGATTATTATTTAATTATAAAAGTAATAATTTTGCAGAACGGGATGTTTTGTTTATTTATTTTGTACAGTTTGGCATGTGAATGGTTTACCTGTTCACCATCGTAAGTTTATAGTGTCCAGGTAAGTAAACATAAATAGGCTTAAGATCTTTTTAGAATCTCTTAAGGTCTTTTTAGATCTTTTTGGAATCTTTCTGTGTCAAACGTTTAAACCATTAAGCTACGTTAAAATAATGCATGAAGATATTAAAGGAAACATGAAATCTATGAAAAAAATTCAACGCGTATATTATTAATTATTACAAATTGTCCGTTTCCTCTTGAAAGGTCGGACTATGGAAGTATTTTTCGTCTGCATAAACCGTTAAAATAATGTGTGGAAGAATTGCATGTGGCAGTGAAATTACAAAATAGGTATACATACTATTTATTTACCATAAACGGCAATTTTTGTCCTTTCACAGTCGCTACTAGTTAGTAGATATAATTCAAAGTCTTGTGATTGACTTCTAGCTTCATGTCTCGGTTTGCGGTTTATTAAGACTTATTTTTGTGAGAACCGAATTTAAGTTTGGACCTATATGAAATTGGTAAGTACCTACTGTTCTGTCAACAGGGATTCCGTTTTTGAAAACCCTAATGGCGGAATGGTTGGTTGCCCACTTAATGGTTGGAATGGTTGGTTGTATTGTGTTAAAATATATGCACGTTTATGTAAAGTGACAAGAACTAATTAAGTGAAGTATTTCAATGGTTTTTCCTTGCGTCGTGTCTCACCTTTCAGACACAGATACAGGCATCAAAGTATGAATAATTCTGAGAAACGACATTAAAATAAGTGCAGGAAAAATTGTGGCTGCATAATAAATTTAGCGATTTTTTTTTAAAATATCGGTTTTTGTCTATTTTTCGTCATATTAAATAAATAAGTTTTCAAATTGTCGTTAACTTATTATATCGTCTTGCAAATAACTTAAAATAATAATTATAATGAAGGAAATGACACCTTTATTATTCACTTGAACACTGACGGCATTTGCCAAGAGCTTTGCGACATATTTTCTACATAAAATTGACGATCGGTAATGAATTGAGTTTTATCGTATATAACGATCAATAATTTACTTGTTGCCTCGTCGCTTGTCATTTTCATGGATAGTTACGAGTATTTATTGTTTTTACGATCATTGTGTTTGGTCCGTTTGCTTGCCCTTGAACACGCTTTTTAGAAATATACGATATGGCAGTTACTTAAGTAATGGTGGAACATTTAATTTAATGTGAAATAAAACCGTTGTCTTTAAGATAATTATCTTAGAAAAGATCATTATATGGTTTATAATTTTATGGAAAGAGAAGTTTTGTTAATTTATTTTTTAAAGTTCGGCATATGAATGATTTACCCATTCACCATTGTATAGTTTATAGTGTCCAGGTAGGTGAACATAGATAGGCTTGAGGTCTTTTTAACTTGAGAATGATGGTAGTAATTGGGTCGGGTGTATTTCTGTGTCAAACATTTAAACCTTAATTAATTATAATAATAATTAAAAAAATGAAGCTAGTTAAAATAATGCATGAAGATATTGAAAGGAAACGTGAAATCTGTGAAAAAAGTTCAACTGTATATTGCTAATTATTATAAATTGTCAGTTGTGACCCGTTTCCTCTAGAAAGGTCGGACTATAGAAGTATGTTTCGTCTGCATAAACGGTTAAAAAAATGTTTGGAAGAATTGCATGCAACAGTGAAATTACAATATAGTTACCAGGATGTCTATGGATACTTGTAATTATCACATATTATTATATGTTTTGGCCATGCAGTCCTGTACTCTACCAAATCACAGAATAAAGGAGACCGGCGAAAATGGACTTAGCGTTACAGAAATAGAATATAATTAAAAAAAACTTGGGTTTTTAAAATACAAAAAAAGAAAACAATTCAACGATTCACACGATTGTCGATCGCTCAATTGTTTGAATTGTCTTAGAAACGATTACAAAAAAATAATCCATTTCAATTATTTTGTTTAATGTGTACCCATTACTTAAATAAATTAAAAATAAACTGTTAATTGACATTGGCAATTGTTCAGTTGTTGAAAAAATTTCGATCTTTTAGAATTTTACTTTGTTGTTTTTTCGAAGACCTTGCTGGACCCGCGACTTTCATGGCTTAGTACTTATGTTAAAATGGAACAGAATCTGCACTTTATTTCATCTAGCTTTTGAAGAGTGCCAAAGAAATAACATTTAAATCATGAGTTTTGGTGTTTTACGACTCGCGTTTGGCGTTTAATAATTTTTCTATTATTTTATTCGTCAAAATCTTAATTTTTCACTTCAAACGAGGCTTTAGGAGTCATATCTAATCCAAAACATTGTTGTAAAAAGATTGCAAGTTTTTATTTAAATTTCAAGTTATCAAAAGCCAAATAGAAATACCCTGCAACGTTCTCTATGCATATAGAGTACTCTGTTGAAGAAGTGAACTTAATAAATTAGAGCTTTATAATAATTATTTATTTTACGCAGCTCTAACGACTATAACATTGGCCACGTTCAACTTTTTTAATTTTTAAAAAAAGCTTTTGACAATTACAGATTCAGAGCAAAATCTCAACATATACCTTGTCATATTTAAAGTTAATTGCGAACGCAGAGTTGAGACTACCTTCAAAATTAAATTGTACTGTGACCAAATAGCCAAAAAAAGCTATTGGGTCACACTACAATTTAATTTTAGGCAGGACGGTTTTGCGCTTTTTCAAACTTGGCGGTACACTGTGCACCAAAATGAGTGATAAATATGCAAACATTTTTATTATTTGTTTATATTAGATTTGCATTATTCACTTTATATTTACCTAGGTTTTTTCCTATGCCTTCGCTCGTGTGCATTTAGATTAAGGCCGTATGATTATCTCTGGCCCAAAGTGACGTTACGCAACATTTATATACACATATCTTAAATCATCGATATATACCAATACTTACTCTAATAGGTGTTGTATATACATGCTGCATAATCTACTGAGATATTGCAACAACTTTTATGTGTACATATGTCGCAACATTCATCTATACATATGTTAAATTGTCGATATATACTAACACTGCTATTAATAGGTATTAGATATACACGTTACACAATCTGCTGAGATGTCGCATCACTAAATGTTTATTATTGGACAGATACGAATCGAGTTTCCTCCAACAGTAATTGTGTTTTTGTCGGTTAAAAGTGACCTATTATTAAAGAACTTAATTAATTGTACGTGTCCATAAAATATTTATGAAAATCTCTCCTGCAGCTGAGACATGGTTGAGTAACAAATGTGTGTTAATAATCTGGATAATGAAATTTAATATTATATGTATTAGTAGCCAGCCACACGAAATCATGTCACATATACAAATTGGGTAGTGGCTCGTTGCATGGTTGCATGTCTTTCATTCGAGAATGCAATGTATACAAATTTTCAATGGTGCCTAATACTAAAAGGCTATACTCGCCGATGAAAAATCGATTCGTTTTAACTTTTGAATTTCGTTTACGTAGTTCAGTAGAAATTATACAGGCTGTATTATTACGTAGTTCAGTAGAGATTATACATACTATCCAGTAGTGAAGAATATAAGGAAAAATTAAATATTTTGGAAAAAAATTAATAAACAAATTTTTTAGTTTTTCTTTTTGGAATATTGTGACGGATCAAAAAAACGTGTTGCCAACACGTCGCGGATTCTCATCTCATCTCATTTGATATTTAAAAAGGATTTCTGATAATTTCTAAAGTTTTAATTTTTTCAGGAGAAATGAGATTTGATGTATTAATATAATGAAATTATTTTATGACACCAAACTGAAATTTTTGAAGCGAAGCTTCTTAACGGACGTTTGGGATGGGAGCTAAGAAAAAGTTAAACGTTGCAAACGCATCGATGAAACGCTTCACATTTGCTGGTTAGAAAAGCTTTTTGCTGGTTAGTTAAGCTGGGTAGCGCGTATGTGAGTGAGCGAAATGGAGTAAAAGAGAAATAAAATGCAACAGGTAGCATGTAGCGCTGCCTCTCTTCCACCTTCGTTCTCTTTATAAATATATATGTATTTGGTGCTGCGTGCTTGGTACTATGCGCATGAAGTAGGAAAAAGAAATCATTCTCTCTCGTGGACAGTATTTTTTTGATATACTAAACTTGTTTATGTATTTTCGTTTTTTGTTAAGTGTTTTCTATTTTGTAATGGATAATTTGAAAATTATTTTTAAAAATGTCTCTTATTTATTACTGTATCGATATTATATTACATTAATCGATAATTTAAATTTAATTTTATATGCGATGCGTACTTCGCTTCTGTTGGGTGTCCCACAAAACATCACGTTTTTTTATTTCGACCTTTGAAAACCATTATCTCGGAAACTGTCGGGTTTTTCACATTGACCAAAAACATTTACCAATAGAAAGACGAGGGTAATCCTTGTTTAAATACGCCTTATGGAGAAATACACCTGTATAGTATATATTTATGATGGCGTTTGTTTGGCAGGTCCGCTGGGCGACCGACTCTCGCGCATGTGGGAAAGCGAGTGCACGCGCGCGAACCGCGCGAGTCGTGCGCCCAGCCTGCTGCGCGTGCTGCTGAGGGCCTACGCGCTGCGCCTCTCCATGTACGGCCTGTTGCTGCTCGTCATGGAGTGCGGTCTCAAGTGAGTGCTTCCGATTTAGATTTTTAATATTAAAATATTATTCAATCTATACCTCTGCGGTATAGCTTCGAAATTTCTGACCAGATTGAACTAAAATTGCATCATACGTGTTTAAAAGCTGATTTAAAGTTTGGAAAATTTTATATTACTTTTTTGAATAATTTCGAGTAGGTAGGAACATTTATTTTTCTACTATTAAATATGCAAGTTAAACTCTTATTCAATCGTAAGAGTTTATAAAAATGATCGAATTTCAATGAATTAATAAAAAATATCAAAGTTCGTTTATAAAAATTGTTAAAAGAACCGGTTAAGTGCGAGTCAACATGCTCACCGATATCGTTCCGTAGTCTCTATCTCTTGAAATTGCAGATGCAAGTTTACTGTGATAATTTTATTATAATAAAAAGTTCATACATTTATGTCTCTTTACCGTTTTAAAGTTCTTATTTTAGAGTCTTCGAGTGAAACAAGTTACCCTTGCAACTTCTTCATTTGTTTATCGCAACATCAGTTTTTTATAGTTTACACCTATGTTAAAATATGTACAAGATATATAATTTAATTTAGGCGCTTCCCTGTATAAAACTTCTTATTTAGGCGCTTCCCCTGTATAAAAATAAAAAAACTTCTTATTTTAGAGTCTTCGAGTGAAACAAGTTACCCTTGCAACTTCTTCATTTGTTTATCGCAACATCAGTTTTTTATAGTTTACACCTATGTTAAAATATGTACAAGATATATAATTTAATTTAGGCTCTTCCCCTGTATAAAAATAAGTAAAAAGCGATGTGATTTTTTTCCGCGTATACCAGCGGATGACATTAGACAGGCGTGTTCAAATGAAACACAGAATCCATTAAACATTTTTCATTTCGATGCTTTATCTCTATTCTGTAACTAAACGAAGATTTATCTCTATAAATATATATATATATATATATATATATAGAAGTAAATAATTATATGAAAGTGGATTTAAATGTAATTATATCTATATAATATATATATATATATATATATATATATATATATATATATATATATATATATATATATAATTACATTTAAATCCACTTTCATATAATTATTTACAAATTATAATTCATTTAAATATATTTATTGTATCCATTATATTCTTAATTATACATTACATCTTGATCTGATTTAATTTATTTTATAATTTTTAAATATTTTTATAAAATATTTTTTAACGACGATGTATAAACTTTAAATTAATTGAATTTACTCGTGCAATATTAATTAATAAACAAATTCCTCTAAATTAACTAAAATACTGCCAAATTTTCTAAGTTTAAAATTAAATTTACTATTTTAGTTTTTTTACTTTTTTAATAATAGGCTAATAATAGGCTTAATAATAGGCCTAGTTTATAAATAAATTTTATTAATTCATATTTAAATATTATTTATATTTAATATAATTAAAATTTTACTACATATATATATATATATATATATATATATATATATATATATATATATATATATATATATATATATACCGACATACTTTTTATTTTTTTAAGTCTCGTGTATTATGCATATGAGTATATTTCAATAATTAATGCGTCTAGTATATCAACGATCAACGACCTAACTGATACTGTTAATTCGACTGCATTTGCACCGACAAAATCGTTATTACGTTTCTTACTCTCTTACTGTGGGCTGTAAACATGCTTTTGTTTGTAAATGAGCTATTACCGAAAGTGCTCACAGACTATTCTCGAGTGATATTCAGACCTTGTATTATTCCTACTAAAGGAACCATGACATTAAAAAAGAAACACATGACATGGAGTGGCTATTACCGATATGATTGACCGAAAAACCTTGGAAAAAGATGTCGCTAAATGAAATATGGTAATAAGTGGTTATTCAGGTAATATATCTGTGTGTGTGCGTGTGCGCGTATATATATATATATATATATATATATATATATATAAGGTAAGTAATATATAAATATATGACAGTCACGTATATTAAAAAATAAACTGTGTTCATTTTATCGATCAATTAAGTTTTTTGTGGGCATTTCTGTTTTTGGGGAACATTGTTTAATTGTGGGCGAATAAACCAACGAAGTAATTGAAGCCATGATTTAAAACCAAACACTCGTACTTCAGCTCCGGCCAAATGAGATAAGAACACAATTCATCGCTAAAGTGTCGAATGACATTCACGTATATGAAATGTTGATTACAGACTTGTGTCAACACCTAAGTCACTGTCAAACGTTTAATCGGTACAAAATAACTGCTGACTATATACCATGATTTTTTTCCCAAGTATTTGAATATACTGTAGGTCCGTAAAGGGAAACGCAAAAGGAGGACGGAAGGAAACTTAATGGTGCGGTGTTGCGATTAACCGCTTCTGGTACTGTGCTGTCCTTGTCCGTCTTTGCGACGGTCAAAGCCGTTTTTCTCTGAAACCGCTTAACAAAGAAACTTTTAATTTAGCGTAGTAATAAGCAAATTAACGCCCACTTATCAAGGGCTTACAAAAAAAATATTTAATAAAATTATATAAAATTTAAAACTTGTGTGTAAAACAAAGGGCGTTGGCGCAAGTACTTGAAAGCAATTTTTTAAAATTCAGTTTACAATGTACCATATGCAAAAATGTTTTTCATAATTTTCCAAAATATGTCCCTCACATCATGTCTCTCCAACTGCTGAACCTAAAATTATGAAAAAAAACACCTAAATTTATGAAAAAAAAATGACCCATCACGGGATGCCTGGCAATGTGAAACATCGTGTTCGTACAAGTAATATGCATAAAAGACAAGGATTACAGGAACTAAATATAGCATAATGAAAAAATAAAGTATTACGAATTTCTTACTAAAAATGGTAACTTTATTTAATAAACATTTATTTACAATTAATACAAAATAATAAAGCACAGGTTATGTGTGCCGTAGTAAACAACAGCGTCGAACTGAGTGAGGAGGGGGTCGCGTAGTCGGTTGCGCATGGCGACACGTCGCCATACCGTACTCTCTACTACATATATACTATATATACGAGTACCTTAGTATAGCGTGGCGACCCGTCGCCAAGGCAAGCGTCGCCAAGCCAACGATCCGGTTTATACCAGCGCCTATAGATGTTTCACATCAAAAACAGAGTTCTTGAAAGCTTACAAAAAAGTTGTAGAGAAAGTTTAACGATAATTTTAAATATCAGTTTCTGAGGTATTCGCGATGACATGTATGTCCTCCCAGCGAAAATGCCCCAAAATCCTATTACAATTAGATTTACATCTCAAGTGTCATCTCAAATGTTAGCTATCGTTAAATGTCAATGTATTTTTTTTTACGTGGCGTTCATGATATATTTAATTTATTTATCTTTTTAATTTAGGACATTTTAGTCAATGTAACTTGAATTTCCTGCTTTAAGACAATCTGAGATTTATACGAAATGGTTATACTTTCATGAAGAATAAGTGGCAACTATAAATTCAAATCCGAAGAGTATCGGTTTATTGCATTTTATTGCAAACGAGTAAATCGGCAATAATCCACAAGCAAGCTCCGCTTTCCTTGCGGTACCAGCTACAACGTAGGCAGATGAGAATCTGCCTTTGTTTACATTACAAAACCAGCACGCTCGACTCCCAACGTCTTGCAAATCCCCATTTAACCAGATAACCAGTTTTTATCATGTTTAAGAAAACTGCTTCGTAATTAACAGCGCGTTCGTGAGTCACGATTGTGGCGTAGCCTTTCATCTTTCGTTTTCATCATTACTTTCAAATTATAACCTGGCATCATTATATTTTGAAATGCGGTTTTTTAAATTGTCACCTATCGATATATTCTATAAAGTAAAAGATAAGAATGAATAAATAAAGGAATGCTAAAAGAATGCAGATGCAAAGGGCTTAGGGTTAAGATTAATTAACAAAAGAAGTATAGTTATCTGCATGAGTTTTTAATGTGTATTTTGTCTGAAACTTCTTAATTTAGATTCACGTTTGCTTTACAGCTAGAAGACATGAATAAATATTCTCAATATGGTTACCGTTCCTCTCCTTCTAATTAAATTAACCGAATGTAAACAATAGCTATGTGCAGGACAAACTGGAAAGTTTAGTTATGTTACTTGTTTTATAAGATCTGTGTAGTGTTTTAGTTAGTATTCGTACCGTCTAAGTTTGCCATAGCTAGCTAAATATGCAGTGTACAACTCCATAACCGGGTAGGGTAATAAGACATGCGTTAAAAGTTTAATTATATCCTGCTAAAAGTACAAAGTTTCTAAGTTTAGGTCATAGATTCATTCAATAAAATCATAAGAGAAGTCTAATGTGTACATTGAAGATATTTTGGTAAAAACATTAAAGGGTTGAGACAAATAGAAGCCAAAACAACGATTTTTAATTCTTTTCTATTTGGTTTTCTGAATAAGTTTTAATAAAACTTAGTGCAACTATAGTTTGTGTTCTAAACAAAGAGTCGAGACACAATTGATGGAGAGAGGAAAGTCCTCCAAAATAAAACGGTCTGAAAAAAGAACAAACCAATTTTGTCTGTATTTAATTTCATATTATTATAATTGTATGTTGCAGTTCGACACCATAGAAGAAAAACGTGATGAAATTTCTTCAACAATTCAACAATCATTATAACAATTTCAACACTTTTACTTAACACTACTTAATCAATTAACAGATTACAGCTGATTTTTTTTAACAGTGCCATCTGTTATTCATATATGCAACCTTATCTTATCTTTGTACATTAACTCGTAGTTTCATAATTCCCCACTAGATGACGGTATTAGTTTTATATTTAAAAATGTTGTTGATTTAAGAATGCATGCAGTTGTTTTAACATATTGCCAACCGCAGTATCGTTATTGTATATTAGACTTTAGGCCGCCCACCTGGGCGTGGGAAGCATAAAATGATACATTTACACATTTAGAAATGACGTTGCATAACTTTTCTCGCGCGAAAAGCGGAAAAGATTTCTGTTACATAACTACAATAGATATAGCTAATAGTGTTACTCGCATGTAAATATCATAATTCTATGTTTTGTAGCCAATATCGAATGTTTTCAGGAATTTTTCCTTCTACCTTTTTCCATACTGGCTTCTACTAGATACTTCGTTCACGTAGGATTCTAAGTATGGTCGGAAACTCTATTCAGCCAAATTTAGATTATACAATTTTCATTTTTTTATACTCTTTTTTAAAGGACGCTTTCAGTTTATCTAATAGCTGAAGAAATTGCCCAATGGATGTGTTCATTCTTGAGCGAGCTGCTTGAAATTAAAGATGTGAGAAGTAGAAGCATGATTAAATATATAGAAAAGATTAAATTTATATTTCGTTATTAAAGAGGCAGAATTTTGAAAAATCAGTTCATAGCGGATTTCCATGCTGTACAGAAGAAAAAAAATTCCAAATTTAATTTTTCCAAGGCTAATAATATAAACAGAACCATTAAAAATACATTTATTCCTTTTCATGCGACATATCAGCAATTCAAATGTACAATAAAATGAAAAAATAAACAGCTTTTGTTAAATTTATGTAGCAAGCCGGTTCTACGAGTGACAATACAAAATAAAATGATTATAGTCAATATTTTATTGAAGTTAAACTTTTTCGGGCGCGATGAGGGTAAAATGTCAAGGTCAAATTTAGTGTAACTTTTTCATGAAATGTTTTGTTTTATCCTCTAAATGTAAGAATATATCGTAAGAACAACGGAAAATAGATACTTAGTTAAGAACCGAGAGAGATAGATGAACATGATAGAGCAAGACAAGAAGTGTACGTATGCGCGAAAATAAACAAAAATGGCACTCTTTGCTGCTATCGGCTACGTGCACACGTGACGTACAGCTATACGTCATGTGTGTCAAAATTAAACTGTCAAAATGTTATCGATTTGTTTATCTATTTATGATTTATATATTGCTAATTTTGCGTGTACTTCATCCAATACAAAACTAGCAACAATGTACTTAATTTATTTATAAGTCTGCAATGAATCGGCACATACAGTTATCGTCAATATAATTTACAACAGGAGCAATATATGTCGAATTCCTTCAGCCGTTTTAAGCCGTGTTCTGGTATTGTGCCTATTTTCTTTTGAATTCACAATTGTCTATATAAATTTGTATGAATATTTTATTAGATGTTTACTTCGATTTGTAAAAACATTTTATTAATTGTTCTTAATCTATCTAGTATTAAAATGTTGTTGTATGAATTTAGTACAACCTATGGACTAACAGTATATTATCTCCCTCTCTGCCATTTTCCCCATTATTATATACTTACAAATCAAGGTTTAGATCTTCAAAGAAGTTTCACTTCTGTGAAATCTACGGAGTTGCACGCAATTTTTTTTTCATATTATCGAGGTGTATTATTTCAAAGTTAATATAAAAGTTAAGCCTCGTGTAGTAACAGGCGTAGTGCGAAACACTTCAGACGACACGACGCGACGCGATGAACCATTCACAGTAAGAATTGATATTTTAGTATTTTCCTTATTTTTTTTCATAGAATTCCGGTTTTTGATAATGAAACGTCAAACTATTGTAAAATAATAAGTGAGGGAAGGTCAAAAAAAAAACAAATTTTGATGAAGAAATAAATTATTTTGCCGAAATTAAGGCGTAAATCAAAGATATAAATTATTTTCAACATATATTTTTGAGAGGAATCTGGAAAAAAATACTTGCCATATCAATTAACCAACAATCTGAACATCCCACCTACATATTTTCCTATTTATACAATACCATAGTATTTCATTTTTACAAACATCTCAGCAGCCCGTCGTTTTACGGAGACCCTTCTGTCCAAAAAAACAATGTATGCTGCGATTGATTCTGAAGCATATTGGTGAAATTCTCTTCAAACAATATATCATCCTTTGACTAGAATATCACAATGCATCTGAATTTATGCGTATCAGGTAAAATCGATCACGTGCGTCGAATCGATCACATTCGACTTAATACAGTGACGGTGTTGCGACTAAGGTAAATAGAATGGTAATAGGATGGGAAAAATAGATAATAGGATGGGAAAATAATCCTCAGTTATGCAGACATAATTTGGTCTACTAACATTAATGTGCTGCGAAACAATGAAATAAAGGGGGAAAAGCCATGAACACGTAACATGTAACAGATTTACAAAGTTGGGATAGTATTTGAAAACACTACTTCCGCGTTATCATGTTCAAGGCGGTGAAATATAGAATAAGAAGAGAGGGAAGGAAGCAGGTTCACTCCGTACAGTAATCGGGTCACATCGCAACACCGCATCTCCACATCTGCCTACAATCAGTTGAATACATTAGCCGGTTGCGAGAAGCATGTCTTATTGAGTTCTGTGAACACTTGTTTATTCAACATTATCTCTTGCGTCGATCTGGATTTTCATCGATACTAAATTCCAGTGCTGGTTTCCAATACCAGGATTTCCATACTAGTTCCTGTATTAATGATTTTTTAAACATATTTTTTAATAAAGTAGCCGTTTCATGAACGTTATATTATTTGACAATTATTTCTTAGCTCTTAGATAAAATTTAGTTTGGTTAACACTTTATCAGTCTTATTAATGTCAGTCACTACAAACAACCTTGTCAAGTATAATTTCTGCATTCGAATTGTATAAATACACAAGTATTGTGAATAAAACAATACTGAGTGTTAATTGCATGTTAGCGATACGCAAACATGCAATACACAAGTATTGTGAATAAAACAATGCTGGGTATTAATTGCATGTTTGCCATACGCAAACATGCAATACACAAGTATTGTGAATAAAACAATACTGGGTGTTAATTGCATGTTTGCGATACGTAAACATGCAATTAACCCATTGCACTCACGTTACTGACGGTAATAACGCGACTGACAAATTTCAACTACATGTTCATTTCATGAAGTAAGAGCAGAAGAGAATGCAAGTCACATCTGAGTGTGAGTATCTGGATAGAAAGATATAAAACTACTACAAAATAATTGCACGTGTCACGTGTTAAGCATCGTAGTATAAAAAATACATAACAAAAGTAATTTAAAAAGTTGCGAAATTGGCGCAAAAATTTTTGGAGTACTGCTTTGTTTGTTATCGGCTGTCAGTACCGGAACTGGAATACCGCTAACATCGCCCCTGAATCCAGATATAACACGATACCAGAATCTAGGTATCCATATACTAATCTCGAAAGTAATATGAAATAGCAGAAGTACCACTGTAATTGAAATTTTATTTTAAGCTTCAATAGCACAGATAATGGCTTATCTTCTTGATTTTGTTTAAGAATCTGTTCTTGCAAGATTTACTGATTTAGCTTTTTGCAGAATTGAGTTCATTGACCATATTTTGCTTCTAAGGATGAAAGTGGATATAATAAATAATATATAGTCTTAAGAATACAAATACTGCAAAGAGTAGAATGAATGATACTACTTAAAGAGGATAAACACAGGATTACAAGGGCAGTTATCGGCAACGTGAAGCTTTCTTGTTTGGTGCTCTTTTTGGTTCTGCTATGTAATCTTATGCCGTAATGGATGACATTACGGGGTGGAAGCATAAATGAGAGCAGTGTAAAAATATTTGAAGTGCTTTTACCACTGAATAACAAACAAATGCACGGTATTCACTTTTTGGTCGTCAAAAAAGTTAATACAGTAGGTCTAGATGTAGTAACAGTGAGTAACAATACAGCAATAGGTGCATTTCTTAGGACAACTCCTGTTGGGATATGCTTATGACTACTTGATTTGATCTATGTAGCTTTAAAGCTAATAGAATTTTTAAAGGTACCAAAAAAGGAAGGGCTTTTTGTGAAAAAAGATTGTCTGTGGTTGAAATCTAGAGTAAAATTGAAATTTGTAATATTCTCAAAAAAGGAGAAAAATTGTAGAAACCAAAACCAAGTATTTCTGCTTTTTATCGCTTTTGATTAACTTTATCGTTTGTTTATTGGATTAAATTCAGTGATATTACAACACAAAACAATGCCAAACTTCGACAAGTTTACTCTCACTTATTACAAACGTGTCACTTTTTGGTACCTCATTTATTACAAACATGTCACTTTTTGGTACCTCATTTATTACAAACATGTCACTTTTTGGTACCTCATTTATTACAAACGTGTCACTTTTTGGTACCTCATTTATTACAAACATGTCACTTTTTGGTACCTCATTTATTACAAACGTGTCACTTTTTAGTACCTCATTTATTACAAACATGTCACAGCCGCAACCAGGTGGTTGAGCAATTGCATACCCAAAGAAAGTTGAAAATTTCGATGTAACTCAGTTCTAGATGCTGGTACAGCAAAAAGATGATGACCACGCGAGCGCAGTAAGTTATCAGGTACAGAAAGCGAAAGTTTTTTCAATAAATTAGAAAATAAATTTCATCAAAGGAACTTTTCCTCTGTGCTCCAAGGTATGGCACACCCAAGAGAAAATCGGTAAGAAATAGAAAAGGGAAGTGACCATATAGTGTCATGAACACTTATAGGAGGAACGTTTTTTGAGCATGTTCAATCATCAGGCCGTATTTAGTTTCACGTGGGCTCCAAATAATAGAGCTCGCTTCTAACTGGCTTCGTACTAAAGTCTTAATAGGTCGATAGGTTAATTGAAGTGGGATTACCTAGTATTAAGCAACAAAAATCCTAACCTGTTAAACGACTTTTTCATTACATCCGTATCATATGACCACGAAAAATCACAGAACATAAACAAATTGTATATTGTGAATCGAATTGAACTCCTAGATCAACTACTTCAGAAGTTGGCATAAAGGCGTCCCGCAAATGGTGTGTTCATACCCGAGAGAGGCGTGTGCTCGATTGTAGCTCATCACAGAGCATTTGCTTGAATTCAGCCAAAGGCCTAAATTGAAAAATATGACACATAGAAAACATTGGAAGCATATTGGAAAATATGACTGTTTTGACGAAATTTTTAAAACTTCGTGATTTTCTGAGTGTGACAGCGCCCTAACGGTCTCTTCGTCATTGTGCACGTGTACCAGTACTGATTGTCATAGCCGATACAGTTATACCGCAATTCCCAATGGCGTTCGTTGGCTCGTGCAGCTGGTATGTGACGAAGCGGCCAGAGTCCGGAGTGCGAAGGTTGCCAATAGGGCTGCCAAAACCAGTGATTGGTGAACAAAGTTAGAAAAAAATTCCAAAAGTGATTTTAATGATAACATAAAATTTTAAGTTATCATTAAAATCATTTGTATTAAAATTTAACTGATGTCTCGTTAGATGGACCGCTAAACTTGCGTATCAAAATCGTTAACACAACATTAATTTTATTTCAATCGCTTTATTTTTCGAGAAAAATTAAATTTTATTTAAAAAATTAAAGCTTATTTTTTTGGAAATATAATTTTATAAAAAAAATTATATATACTGAATATATTTGGCGTTAATTTTGTAGAAATTCATTATTCACAATTAAATGAAACTACTTGATGTAGTATTACTTCTATTTTATTTAAATTCTTTACCACGACCTAGGTTTCATTGTATGAACACATCTTCAGATGGGCAATTAGCAAAGATCTTTTACAAAGTGCCCACCTGGAGATGCTATCACACAACAAAACCTAACGTCGTGGGAAAGAATTTAAATAAAGTAGAAGTAATACTACAACACGTTGTTTCATTTAGTTGTGAATTTGTTTTATGTTCTGGGGTTGTGAATTATATATACGTTAGGCTGCTATTGTACAAACAAATTTAAATATTTATTTTTCTAATTACTGTTAACGAAAGAGTGAAAGTTCTATTGCCGTTTGACCAGAGACTAAGATACGCTACCAATAATTCACTTCACTTTATATATGTAAATAATATCTCTTTCATATTAACAATTATCTTAATATATTTGATATCATACCTATTTCATTTGCGGTCCATTCTAAACATTAATATTTAAATTTTCTGTTTAAAATGATAATAATAGCAATATCATGGCGCGCTTGGCACAGCTGTCTAGCATCTATTTGCATCTAGATCTAGCATCGACTGCCGATTTTTGTCGATGGCCAATTTTCCATCGACACAACGGACACGTCAGTCAAGAAGCGCGCGCCACTGCCTAAATGTCTGCCACCTCCGTTAGCGTGTTTTCTCTCTTATGATCTATTCTTTGCTCTTTTAGCGCGTGCTAATTCGTATGTTCTATCTCTTTTCCGGGCGAACAAAAGCCAGCCAGAGTCACTCCGTTTGTTTCGTGAGACCGATTTTTGTAATATGTATGCAAAGTATTAAATAACATATGTTCTATTTTAACCGATTATTGTCGAACCGGTTATTGTCGAACCGATTAATGTCGGTTGTCTGCGTTGCGCGATGCTGAAAGTGTTTTTAGTGATTTTACTATGTGTTAAACGCGTGCCGTGATAAATATTTGTCTCTCTATCGTTTTGGTATATGGTATGACTTAAAAACAACAGTAATTTTTTCGTTGCATACATCTGACTGTTAATGCAACAACTATTTGAAAAGTTGTAGCTAAGTTCAATGTGGTGATATATAAATATATATATATATATATATATATATATATATATATATATATATATATATATATATATATATATATATATAATTAAATAAATATAAATACACAGCTCTAACTCTGCCATCTACACTTGTATAGCATAACTCTGCAAGGACTTGGCTGTTTTTATACCACCACTTTTTGCGGCTAATTTTTTATAGAGATTCTTGACGCTTACCACATTAACGATATTTGATGAGATCTCTCATTTTAATAATATTTTTAGTATGTAAATTTCTATTAATTTTTAAATAAAAATAATTATAATGATACGACCAAATCTAATTCTTTAGCGTATTACGATAGTTTTAATCATACCAAAATTTATTTTTATCAGGTTTTGTATTTTTATGACATAGTTAGATATTCCTTTTGACGGTTGTTAATTAATTAATATTTAATTATGCTATTAACCATACTCAACTTAAACATTTTTAGCGGTTAATGTCGCATTGTTAGTTAATGTTGAAGCCCCCAATTGGAGAGAAAACGCCTGTTTTTGATATCGCTCTTCTAATAGTGTTTCAATTTTACGACTAATTTATTAAAATAATATTGTTGGCTTCGTATTTTTGATACTCTGCAATGTCATCATTCTACCAGCCCTCGCGGTGTATTTTGCAATGTTGTGTGTCATATTAGGAATTATTAATCTCTCGAGGCTCGTTTGATTAGACACACTCGCTGATGATTATGCGAACAGAATGCACTCGACTTCATTTCTCGTTAACTTTGTGTGTTTATTTTTAGTTTAATTTATATTGTTAGTATTTATTAGTAAAGGCGGGCTATGTTGTATTCCTCTAATCAGGTATTCTTGAAGCTGTGTTTATTTGCGCTTCTTTGCTATAATATATATATCGACATTACGTGCTTCATATTATTTGTAATTTGATTATTATATTGTTAGTCTAGTCGGTTTTATAAGTAAGTCGGTCTTATAATATTGTTAAAGTTGAAGAAACAAAGAAACGCGTAATGTTATGTGCGCTATATATGTTACGTATTAAATAACAGGCACAATACAATAAGTTAACAACGTTTGAGAGTAATTAAATGAAATTGGTATAAATAATTCGCTTTTGAAATAATAGATTTAAATATATATATATATATATATATATATATATATATATATATATATATATATATATATATAAATAAAAATATTTCAGCGTAATAAAACATTATTAATTTTAAGATATGACAAAATATGATCCGAGCAACATCTTTTATTAAACGAAACTTGCATAGTTCGTGAACAGTATTGCATTATTTAATTTTGGTGTCAGTTAATATATGTGTAAGCTTTTGTCGACGCAAATAAAAGATGATACCAAAATTTAAGTTTCAAATAAATCATCCACTTTTTGTCACTTTAACACTGGTACTTACCTGACTTAATCCTCAACTTCTACTGAATCACTTTCAAAATTCATTCTTTATTGATAACAATAAAAAGAGTTTGAAAATAGTAAAGAGAGGTTAAGAGTATTATGGCGCGCACGGATTGCTAAACCCACACGCTCATACGAATACAGCTGATGCGCGTCTATACTATAGTAATATAACTATACATTGGCATACACTTGTAAACACGCAAACGCTTATACTGTAGCAAAATGTCAATCGAAATCTTACACTTTTATACTGTAGTAAGGGTCAGTTGAAATGTTACACTTTTATACTGTAGCAAAAGTATCGGTCGAAATCTTACACTTTTTTCGGACTAGCTCTCATTCGCCAAGTGTGTAACGCGTGATAAGCAACTTCGTTCCAAAAAGTTCTCGCGTTTTTATAGCTGTTTACCCTGTCTCGGTGGAAGATAAGATTAGGCTCAAGTTTAATTTAATTTTTTTAAAATGATCAACCTTTAATTTCCCCCTTAAAGCCGAGTCTCCTTAAATCGTCTAAGAGATTATAACAATTTAAAGATTCACAATTCTCCGAAAATAAAATGTTATGAAGCAATTTTTTATGTAAACAATTATTTAATAAAATAATCTTTTAAACTTTTATTCGTGAATTAATTAATTTCGTTTATTGGTTATTTCCCCTTTCTACTGGGTTGAAGTGTGTAAATATTAATTTCGATTATTTCTTTGATTAGTATCTTTGATATTATCTTTATATCAAACTTGAAGTTTCAAATTTCTTTAAAAGTACTCGATACGTTATATTTATTGCGTTTGTCTATTAAGTACTCAGAAGTACTTAATAGGCAAACACAATAGGAACAATAGTCCCTAGCAGTTCTTTTTTGCTGTCGAAGATATATTAGGTATACTTTAATATAAATTATGTGTACACATAAACGGTTCGAAGTGCCTAAATATACTCGGAACTCTCGTTGTACGAGTTTTACTAGTGCTTGACTGGTTTTTTGGATAAACATTTATGTGCTTATTTATATTAAAAGTAAATCCGTGGAATTTGGAATTCTTTATTATTTTTATTGTAATCTCATTATTTCATTAAACTTTGACCCTATATATTAAATAGATATTGAGTTAGTAGGAAAAGGGGTTATAAGTAGAAAGAAAAGGGGTATCGCGTAAATAGCGCACGGCATGAGTGTTGCCTGTTTTTACGCAAACTGTTGAACAGATGTAACGAAATTATGAAGATAATAGTTTAATTAGGGAAGCTAAAAATATATTTATTATTAAAATATATTATTGAAATACTAGCGTGACCCGTGCGAAGTCTTCGCATTATTTATTCCATTATGAAGCTCAGATGACAGATCAAACAAATATTTTACTAAAATTGACATATAGAGGCGCAAGTATCAAAAGCATTGAGCTAAAGCGCCACTTTATTTATACGTGAGTGGATTTGAAATTAAACAAAAATTTTACCGACCGTCAATCATATTGACGTTGAGCCGTTAGATGGCAGCATTGCTGTTTCGTGTATATAATTTTAATAATTAATTAATTTGCAAAAACGATAGCAATAATAAATTTTTTAGTTGTGGATGCCGGTAGAGCAAGCAATTATCTATAAAATGATATATAATTTATGTGGATTAGTTGTGAGCTTTTTTCTAAAAAGGGAGTGTAACATCTTAACCTTAGCGTATTAATATATATGATGATGATGATGATGATGATATTATTGAAATATGAAGACAAACATACTGTGGCTTTTAAAAACGAACAATACGCATAGATTTAGCTTCATTTTTGATGTTCCCATGTGCAGTTCAATGAAACTGATCCTTCGCGTTTATATATCTTTAAAGTATTCTAGACATTCAAGATACATAAACACTCAAAAAAAAAAACTTAAAACCATTACGCCAAATGAAGACCTGCTAATTGTGTTAGCCTCTTAGTATCACATTCTTCCAATTGCCATACAGATTTAAAATTCGCGCTACTCTATACGTGTGAAGCGTCATTTGACAGTTACCAGATCTGTCCAGTTCATTTCTAGTCTAGGTGGTAATTGGTACGGGGTACAGTGACAAAGTGCAACTTAGCACATGACAAAAGAATAATGCGAAACTCGGAAAACTTTATACGACCAATTATCCAAGAAGGTCGGGAAATGATTCAGCTGGTTTTCTGCCAGTTATATGTGTGTATGTGTTTTTTGTGTATTGTTTGTGTGCTAAAGAAGTAAATTGGAATCGTTTGGTTTTTTATGTATTATTTGTTTGCTAAAGACCGTGTTCTGGTATTCTATGCGCTAAAGTATCATTTGCAGTGCCATTAATTTTGTTACAGTGTTTGTTCATCTGTCGGGTGCCGTGATGATTGTAATTAATAAGTTAAAAATTGATATTGAGTAAGAATTCAACTTATTCTTCTGTTTAACCGCGTTATTATCTATGTCATTATATAGAGTTCATTAGGCAGGACTTTGTTTCTACGGGATATATTACCTTTTAAACTTATACACCCTGATCAGAAGGCGGCAGTTTTGCTGTTACCACAATGGCTCAACCTAAAAATTATTAGCTCGCAAACTTATAAAGAGCCTTTTTTTCCACCGATTTCTGAAATGTTATAGAAACTTTTTGAAAATATCTATTTTTAGTTAGCAATTGTGTTTGGACAATTAAAGTACAAACAAAATAACGAAAAGAACTTGAGTTCTCTTGCTTCATGAATTCAAGAGCGAAGTAACACACGTCATGTATACACCCTTATGGGTATTGGTGTACTCTCCTTTCTCTTACAGTCAAGCCCCAAAAGCTTCAAAGAAGAAAATTTTGATCATTCCAATCCACACCATTAAAGTTTTGCTTAACTAGATCAGACATCTAGTAATGGGAATAACAGAAAGTCATGAGAGAACATGGTCATAGATTTTGGAATATCAAAGAAAAACAATGAACAGTCAAAATATCGTTAAAATGCTTTGTTGCAAAATTATTGTTAACCCTAGGGAAACTGGACGTGACACCTAATGTTATAAAAGCGAAAGAGTTTTTGATGTAAAACATCTATAGGCGCAGGTATAAACCGAATCGTTGGCGTGGCGGCGCTTGCCGTGGCGACGGGTCGCCACGCTATACTAAGGTATGTATATAGTCTATATGTAGTAGAGTACACGGTATGGCGACGTGTCGCCATGCGCAACCGACTACGCCACCCCCTCCTCACCCAGTTCGACGCTGTTGTTTACTACGGCACACATAACCTGTGCTTTATTATTTTTGTATTAATTGTAAATAAATGTTTATTAAATAAAGTCACCATTTTCTGTAAGAAATTTGTAATACTTTATTTTTTCATTATGCTATATTTAGTTCCTGTAATAATCTTGTCTTTTATGCATATTACTTGTACGAACACGATGTTTCACATCTGCCAGGCGTCCCGTGACGGCTCATTTCTTTTTTAAAGAATGAATAACAATATAAATCTTTCAATGGAGTAGTGCATTTCTACGAAATTATGATTATCCGAGAACATAAAAAATTAATTTTTTTAATTATGCATGAAAAATTAATAGATTTCTAGATAAGAAATATTGCACGCAATGCAGAATTCCGAAGATATTTGCTTCCAAAAAGTGATAATGACTGCAAAAGTCTGGTAAGAACTTAACAAATTTAAACATTTATAAAAATGCTAATAATGTTCATGTTATTAAGAAATTAGTTTTATTAGAAATGTATTACTTTAATATTACAAAAAAGAAAAATATAGTAATTAACGGCAGGGTCTAGTAAGAACTGTTAAAAATAAAACATTAGGTAGGATTTTTAATTTTTTTCCTTACGAAAATCGTGTCATGATTTATAAAACAAAATATTAATTTACTTCTCCATAAATTAACTATAACAATTAATATAAATAATTAATTATAAATATTTCTAATCCATAACACTGTCGTCTCCATAACACTGGTGTGTTGGGTTGAGCGCATGACGGGTTCGATTCCCGGCCGCTCATCGAAGCGGGACTGGAAGAAGTCCAACCTTTCGAGGCTCTGGCCACTTTTTTTCCATATGAGATATTCTTCATCTTATGTGGACACGACAATAACAACAATCCGTAACACTCAGTAAAATTTAGTAATCTTTTTCACAAATGTTCAATAGACTTGAAATAACAAAAATACTTTCAACAATAGACGAAAACATGTTTTAATTAAAATTAATCATCCTTTAACAACGATAATTTATAACAAAACGAAGGTATTATCTTTATAACGGAAGTAATAACTTCTTATGAGAAAAGTAACAAAAGTGCATTTCAACAAAATTGTGATTTTCCGAGAACATAAAATGTTCATTTTTTAACTTTGCATGAAAAATTAATAGATTTCTAGAAAAGAAATATTGCATTCTAAATGTGCATGTTATGCGATGTATAACTCTGAAGATATTGAATATATTTGGCGTTAATTTTGTAGAAATTCATTATTCACAATTAAATGAAACTGCGTGACGTAGTATTATTTCTACTTTCTTTAAGTTCTTTACCACGACCTAGGTTTCGTTGTATCACAACATCTTCAGGTGGGCTATTAGCAAAGATTATATATAGTACCCCACCTGAAGATGTTGTAATACAACGAAACCTAGGTCGTGGTAAAGAACTGAAAGAAAGTAGAAATAATACCACATCACGTAGTTTCATTTAATTGTGAACTCTGAAGATATTTGCTTCAGAGTTCAAAAAAGTGGTAATGACTGCAACAAAAAAGAAAAGTATAGTGAATAATGGCAAGGGCGTACCTTACATTTTTAATTAAAACCGTTAATATACCGTTAAACATAACGTTTATAGTCATTATTGTTATTGCAGCGTTTAATCATTTGACAAATCGCGTTTAATCACAGTATCTATAATGATATTCACAGTATAATACTCGCTTAACCTCTGTCTTAAATTGTTCTAAGTATTTACATTTGACATTGTTATCAATCATGTGACATTGTTATACAAATCAATATAATTAGTTACTATTGTCATTAAACAACATAAATTTTAACAAAAATAAAATACTGCGTTTTTTCTTTAAAACTACAATTTATGATACATCTTTGGAAATAAATTTATATTAAACTATAATATTTTAATTTATAACAATTTTTAATTTGAAGCCATATATTTCTTGAAAAATTAAACGAGACGGTTTCTTAAACGGTGAAATGGTTCCTTAATCGGTATTATTTTTTGAATAATGGCTTTTTGACATACCACATCTATCTTAGAATTTTTCGGTACATAAAAACTTCCACCAGGCACTTTTTTCAGGTATTTTAGTGAAACATGGTTTGCAGAAACACTTATTATCTTAGCAATACTATATTTTTTCACTCTACCTTTAAAATCTCAACAACAACCGGACATTTGATAAGTTCTGAAAATTTCCAGAATTTCGTTTTTTCTTATCAATAATAATAGGACTTATGACTCGTACGAGCTTTTACGAAAATATTAGGTTAAGAATGTTCGTAAATAGGTATTAATCCTTCAGCAGAAAATAATTCTCACAGAACCTGGTTAACATTCATTGTATCTTTGTAGCTTGGTTTTATTGCAATATCAGCCTCTTGACCATTAAATATTTCGACATTTATCACTTCTTTCTTTGGAGTTTCGTAAAAATATTGAAAAGTTCCTAGATCTTCTACTCCTTGGTTAACTACTTTGCCGACAGTTCTTTTCAGAACACAACCAACGCATTCTTAAGCGCTTTTTCCATGTCCTGGTTCATGTATTTCTATATGGCATTTCTATGTGGCTATGTGGCATGTGGCTAAAAAATCCATCATAATTATTTTGAATTCTTTTTAGATTAGAAATAGTGATTTATTTCGATATTGTCTACCAAGTTAATCAGAAAAAAATGCGAAGTGTTAAACAGTGAGATTTTTCCTGTAGATGAACTCAAATATGGGCTTAAAATGGACTCAGACTGCAGCTGCAACATAGCGAGTGTATCCGCTCGTGGTGAATAAGGAAAATGTATTTTTTCCATCAACTTGTTCAACGCACATGCACCACGACAGTATGCAATGACAATTGACGTCGGCTTACACCAAAATGCATTGACTGAATCTCATAGAAATATTTTAACATATAGTTTTCACTCCAATCAACATTCATGATTGTCTCGTTTGTACTAAAATTGTTTTAAAGCTTTTATACTGTGAATAAATCATAAAGCATGGTGAAAAATATATCCGACTTTCCGAAAAATCCGAAAAGAAAGATTTTAGTAAATCTTTCTTTGTCATTATTATCAGTTTTACTTTAGTCTCGGTGTTAATGACTTTCTTTCGATCTACGCCAATAAAAATATAGGATCTCTTTTTCGTTACTGAATTCTTTATTATAATTAATGACTTTGTTAATGCAGTGAACACGTTTCGTATCCACACAATTTGATGAAATTTTATCACAGCAAATAGGTTTTTTTATAATATAATATATATTGTTATAGTGTAATGTTAAAATTGACATATTTTTGACAGAAATATATCTCACGATTGACTACCTTGGAAAGACATAATCCAAAATGGGTAGTTTCTACAAAAACTAGTATAGCTGATTCTTATAGCATTTGTATTTCTAAATTTTGTAAGTAGGTTACGGAGTATATCTAATAAATTTTGTTTTTCTTGTTATCTTTATTGCGTGTGATATTCGTTCGTCATCTTCGTTCGTCAAACACTTTCTTTTCTGACGCGATCCTGCTGTTAGAATCGTCTTCGAAATGTTTATAATTTAATGTTTTACATCCCCTTCATCTTAAGGTTTGTTTCTTTTTCTCAAAAATGTTGTTTGGCCTTTTCTTTATTCTGCTAATAATAGCTCTGTATTTCGCATTTTTCTTTTTTAATTTGTCTAAACATTTAAAAAATACTTTATTTTTTCTTCAAATTCAAAATCCTTCAAGTCCTTCGGGAATGACAGAAGAAGAAGGCTCCGCGATATTCCTATCGAGGTCACTAAATTATTCTAAGGGTTTATTTGAATCTTGCTCTGTGCCTCTTAACTCGTCTTCTGTGTTTATTTATTCAATTAACTTTATTACATATACCCTTCTCTTCTTTAGTTTCGATCTTTTCCTTTGTAGCCTCAGTTCGTGAGAACTCATTTCAGCAACGCTTTTTGTTTGTTTCTTCTTCCTTCGTTCCTCGTAGCGCTGTTTTTATTTTTTTTTATATAAAAATGTTTTCCTGGATCACTTTCTTCAATTTTTGTACACCTTTCTTTTTGTCTAGGTATATTACTATAGTATACTCATAGACGCGCATCAGCTGTATTCGTATGAGCGTGTGTGTTTAGCAATCTTTTGCAACTTTTTTTTCGTCATGTTGTTCATCTGAAAATTTAACGTTATGTTCATTTCGCAAATTTTTAAGCATAACCAACACTTGTACGTATACTGTACTTGTACGTATTTCTTACAATTTTAGAAAAAAACTGTTTGACTGTTTTCTCTGCTGAAAAAAACAAATTTTGATATTTAAACTTTTGCGATGATTAGAATGTAACAATTTTATTGCATCCTATTTTTTATTACGAAATGAATAATACTATACAGTTTACTAATTTTTTTTCAGATAAATAAGATTGTCAGGTATATATAAATAAATTTATGTTTAAATACAATACAAATAACACATAAATTACGAGACGCATGGACATTACACAATCGCATATCAAAGCTTTTGTTTACTTGCTGATTCGTACCGCACAACACGCGGTAGCATATAGCAACAGCGCGCGATATTGCCGCTTTATACGAATTTATGAAAGTTATACAAAAAAAATGAATTAATATAGTACATTGATTTCGCAATAATCACAAAATGGTAGAATACAATTTGTGCACTTTTAAGTGCTCGTATGTATAATAACATCTTTACCAGTATTATTATGTCCTTACCGGAAATGTTTATAATCGCATGTGACGTCGTTACCGGAAAAATCATTTTTCGCTCTATCAACGCAAATTTAAAACCTAGCTTGTATCAATACCGCGTGGTAGACGGTTATCACTGCAACTAAAGCTTGTACAGTTATCTTAATGAAAAATCAAAATAATGTGCACGTACCTTGCTGTGTCGAGAAATGGTGAAGATATTTTTTTTTAATTTCATACGGATTACTTCTATGAAACGGCCGTTGAGTACAATCTGGCGTTACGTCCGTATGCACCACAAACAGTCAGGACAGTCGGTCAGATTTACTAACGTCTAAAAACGTATTTCTGTTTCTCATTTACTGTCAGTCTAGTCTGAACTGGATTCTATTTAACTGACCGTTGTCTATTGCACGGTACAATCGCTAAAGTGTGCATTCGAAATACGTTTTTAACTACCTGTAAATCCGACTGACAGTCCTGACCGTGTGTGGTGTTACCGACGTTAGTCGAGCTCAAACGGGCGAATGACTAGTGGTCAGGTCATTCTTGCGGTGAAGAGGGAAAGAGGTCGCTACTTACAAGCATATCTATCTTGACAGGATGTCATTTATGTCGTGGTTAGGAATGGATGAACATCGCGCCTTTAAATATATACGCGCATAAGTAACCTAATTCTATTTGGTGAAATGTTCTCATTAAGGCATTCTTTAACTACGGACAAGTAGTAATATAAAATAATACACGATGGATATGATTATACCAGACATTTTCGGGGTGTAGTCATCGGAAATTAGCAATTCAATGAGCAGAGCGTTAATTGTAAGTTTTGGCGTGATATCTTCATCAGATGCAAATAAAGTGGGCATAGCTAGATACTGATATGAATAATTTAAATTAATTTTTTAATTAAAACTGATAGCCAAAGTTTTATCAATTTGCAACCGCTGTTTTGGTGTTCGGAAAAACACCCAGTAGTTATTTTATTTGTTAATTTATATGAATACTACTAATATATCGAAACTACAATTTCGCCCTAATTTTAATATAATTATTAAAAATTGTATTTTTTAAAATGAAGTATTTGATCACACGATCAAAACAATCGAAGTATATGAATGAAACAATGAGAAAAGAGTGTGCTTTAGACCACACGACTGAAGTAAAACTTCAAATTCACAAAATATGAACTTTAAAATGAGTTTACAATTTTATTCACTTTAAACGTAGAATATTTAATGAATTGTTCAAGAACGAAATTAAATTACAAAATAATCAAAAAATCACCGTTCGCGTAACGCTAGCAAACTCGTATATATATATCATACACTGGCTATGAAAGGAAGAGAGGAAGAAAATGTGCGCGCGCACTGCTCTCTTTTGCTCCTACAGTGTGATACAGACAATAGGCTTGTACTGTGTCTTAGATATACGAAACATACTTGGCTATGAGAGAAAGAAAGAAAGAAAATGTGGGAATGTGGAAAACTCGCACCTCACTCTCTTGTCCCTACAGTAATATACGAAACGTAATTCTCTCTCTTTCTGTCTTCACTAACTTATATCTCCCTCTCAACTTCCGTTCGCCTCGCCCGATCACACTTTTCGTAACGCTCTCGTCACGCATGCACTAACTTACTCCCCAAGTCAAGCGTGCGTAAAGAAGTTTTACTTCAAAAAGATTCCAAAGACTAAGAAATATATTTGTGAATGAAATAAGGAAATATTTAAATTTAATAAAATTTTAAAACATTTGCTAACCCCTTGTATGCCTATTTTACTAACCTTTAAAATTATTTAATTTAATTCGACCGGGTGCAACTTTTGCTCTCAACTGTCTTCCATTTTACAAAAGGTAATAATTAAACTAGTAATATCCGTGGTTTTTCCAGCGTGAATACACTGAAGAACCAATGGAAATGAACAGACAGACAAGTATATACATTTAATTATATGATATATACGTAGGTCGCTTGCAAATAAATTTTGTCGTATGCAGCAATGTACGTAGATTAATTACAACTCATTAGAACAACAACAATGTAAATAATGACGAACAACGATTGCATTTTAATTGCAATTTTGCATTTTTAATTGCAATTTTTTTAAAAGCCGTTGTGGTGAAATTCACTTCTCGCGATATGAGGGCCTTTATTCTTTACAAATTTAAGCGGGGCCTAACAAAAAACGTTAACAAGTAAAACAATAACAAGTGTTCCGGTATGGAAATCATGTCGTTTCCTCGAAACGCTTGATCTTGGGACGAGCTGGTTCATCCCTAAGAACGATTGGGAGGTTTATTTAATATCGACGCGATCATTTTGAACTCGATGACGATTCGAAATCGCATCTAGTGACTAATGATAAAAAGGTGGAAGCTATGCGAAAATTACTGGAAGAAGGCAGGCGTGTAGTATTTCAACAAATTGAGGATATTAGTCTCGAGTGGAATTTACCTGCAGTTCAGCGTATTCTACAGTGTTATTTAAAAATACGCAAGTTATGTTCATTGCGGATACCATATACGATGTAAGAGAGACAACAAAGAACTAGTGTGAAGCAATGTTAACAAAATTTGACAAAGGCCAATCAGGCTATGTTAATTCAATCGTCACATCTGATGAAATCTACATTTATTATACCGATGTTCCAACGAAGTTACAGAGTGTTCCAATATTAAGAACATCCAAATTTAGAGAAAACTTTACAATCAGTGGAAAAGCAAATGATGATGTTTTTTTTTACCGAAACAGGTATTTTGACCATAGTTGTTCTAGATTAGAGGTTCCCAAACTTTTTTTTTCTCGTAGACCACTTTCCAAATATTACTGGATTCAGTGGATCCCCTGTTGCTACATTTCTACCATATTCCCAAACCCAAACTTTTTTTCTCGCCAATGTGGACCCCCGTCGAGTCCCCCGTGGACCCCTGGGGGTCCACCTGGACCACTTTGGGAATCACTGTTCTAGATGGATAAAAGATTATTGCAGCAGCTGCTTGGTACATCAATGCATTAAAAATAAATGTTTAAATTCGAGGCTCAACACTTGGTCGTTGCATCGATATAACGCATTGGAAAATAGAGAGGGAGGGGGTGGGGGGTAAAAGACTAAGGAAAACAATAATCCAGTAATTGGTGCATTCTCCATATAGTTATTTAGCCCCATGTGATTATTTCTATATGTAAAAAAACACCTAAAAGTCGATGTTTCCCGGGTGATACCAAGTTATTAGGGAAAATTGAGGAGATTTGCCCTAGGTTCCCTTAGGG
Organism: Druceiella hillmani; assembly: GCA_039881145.1. Lineage (NCBI taxonomy): Eukaryota > Metazoa > Arthropoda > Insecta > Lepidoptera > Hepialidae > Druceiella > Druceiella hillmani. Next base: position 20,325,142 of record JAYKKI010000035.1, read on the forward strand.
ATTTTGCAAGACATGTTTTTTATCTGGTTCAGATGTCTGCAAGACTGCCTAACATGCAAACTTATGTAGCGGCCTACTTATATTCATTTAATTATCGCCTGACTTGCATATATGTATAATCTTGAAGCACTTAAACCATTCTAATCAATCTACGTTTTATGGCGTGATAGGTAGTAGATTACAATGATAAGAACAATATGGTAAAAGAAAAGTTGATTCGGTGGCGACTTTCGGATAATGTTGCTATGAGCGGACAGGCAGACATTCAGGCGTTATATTGTATGTATATAAATAATAAATAACATGCGAATAACGTGTGCCGCAGACTCGCATCTCGCGTCCTTCCCATTATCTCGCACGCGCGGCCGCTATGTAAACACACACCAAGGCTGTTTGTTGTCAAGCTGATTGCTCTTATGGACATTATTTACGTAATGCATTCGTAAACTAATATAATTTTATGACGTTGCAGGTCGCAAAAAACTAAGATTACGTGTATTTTTACATAACTTGATTTAATATTACAAGACACGGTTCTCCACGGGTAACCGGAATTGCATTAATTAATTCATTAATATCCGATTCTTGTTAAGGTCATTCCATTTCCAAAAATCTTTTAAATGTGTTCTTTGTAGAATTTGCTATTTGTTTTAGATATTAAACTTATTGATTCACTATTTATGAAATTCGGTTACAGTCAATTCCTTGTCATTGATTATATTTATTATACAGAAACGCTATTTTTTTCCTAATTTTGGTTTTAGTAGTCTTGGAGATGAAGAGTGGGCGGTCAGGTTTTTGTGGGTATTTTCAAAAATATCTTGATTAATTAATATCAAATTTTGAAATGAAAAATAGCATTGGTGTCGTTATATACCGGTTTTATCAAAGGCAAATACCATAAAAGAAAAAGAAATTCGATTTCTTCATTTGCGTTTTAACTATTGAAATATATTTTTTGTGACTATGCAAAATTTCCAGTTTCTACGTCAAACGGTTTCTAAGAAAAACGGCTGTCGTAGACGAACAGACAGGTGGACACGTTATATTATAAGAATCACTTTTTTCCTTTCGAAAGACGGATCTTTAAAGAATGGGTCTAAATCGACATAATTTATCTATTTTATGAAATCCAACTCGGCTACAATGCGAATAACACCGTAAATGTATATTCGAGTGTGTACATGTAAGTCCGACGATAACAAGTCGACGGTGTCATAGGAAAAGACGAAAATTTTGGAAGGAAAAGACGAAATTCAAGAATAAGGGCTATGGTCTCAAAGACTAAATCCTGTCCTGTTTAATTAGATGCGCAACGATTACTTCACCTAATTGGAGAAAATGAGGAGCTCAACAGCTAAAATATTATAATGCTGTGATAATTAATTAACAATTTCCACAATTATTCAGCGCATCTAAATAATTGTCGTCTGCCACAATTTACTGATCGTTTCTTTTAGTTGCTAACCGCACAAGAACGTTCAGTTTTCCTGTTTCTTTCCACGAACTAAACATTATTTGGAAATTACTGCTCGTTCAAGCGCAAAATTTATACAATATATTTCTTCGACAGAAATATTAACAAAACCTTAACATCCATATTCATAGCTCCGGTAGTTGTGTCGGCCTGAAGTTTAAAATACATTGAGAGCAGTAGAATCAACCATTGATCATAAGTTCATCTTCCTCTAATATTGTTCGCTGGAAATAGAAACCGCCCAAAAGTTTACCATGTTTAATCTTGACGATATAGTTTCTAATAGAGCACAACGAATAATGTTTATATGTAATATGAACTTTAGTATGTGCAATACTTACTTATATTATGTGTCCTACAGTTGACAGATAAATTTTAAATGCCAAATTTCCCAAACGCTGGATGTGCTAAAGAGCTTAATATTACTGAAGGTTTCTTATCATTGCGAATATTATGTCAGACAAAATTCAAAAAGTTTTGATGTTAGTTCATATGCAAAAACAAATGAAAGAAATTTTCGATGAACCACTTATCCAAATGTGCCTGTTTTTATGGAGAACCTCCCATCAAACTTTTTTTTTATACCTTACCATTATTTCTCCCATCAAAGATTTTCGCCTAATTTTAATTATCGTATCGATTTCAAATTTTATAAACTTAGTCCGTTTGACTTGTCACAAGGAGTCCTTTGGTTACCTATCATAAGCTGATAATCTGGTGATGGCGGAGAAAGGTGGTTATAAGAACTTAAGACCTCCTCAATGGCTAACAGTAAACCCATCGCGTTTGGGCTCATTTGATTTGTCTGAATGAGTCCTTTGATTACGTATTATAACAAAGAGGGTATTATGATGCAGGAGGGAGGAGGTGGTCCAGGGACTTTTCAATGGCTACATTAAACCCATAAGATTTGAGTTCTTTCCAAAAGCGTGCTTTTCGGTTTTTTTGCCATAAATTTTCTACTTTATTAAAAACCTATTAATACCAATAGGACATGAACGTGAATTGCGTGAATTGCGTCGTAAAATTAAGTTACCGTACTAATTTTGTACTGCAAATAGCATCTAAATCTAAAAAACCGCTAACAAATTACCTGTACATTCCTATACTCAACTAAAGCTCAGAATAAATAATTAAACCGTCAAAACACAACCTATTGTTTGTCTAGACAGAATCGGGACTTCAGCTAGAAATCTTCAGCAAAAGATTTCGATCATCGAATTATGATACTACAGTGCGTTGCGAGCCTAGTTTTAGGAGCGTACTGACTATGAACATTTCGCATTAGTGAGCTGGTTCCAGAGTAAATGTAGATCAGATAATTTCTGAATTATTCATTAAACGTTACTGAAACTCTTTGTAACATCTATTCACTTCTAGCGTTTTTAACCATTATTTAGAATTGGCGACGTTCTGCTGTTTAGAGTGGAACAACGCGAGGGTAGTGCCCTTCATAATATTGGATCCCTTACCATTCAACTGCCAACAAAATGAAGTTTTATTTTCTATATTGAACCTCTTAGTGTATTGGCTGCATGCCATCTATCCAGTCAGAGTTGGATCTAGTGTCGGATGACATTTATGTATAAAAAATACCGATCGAGTCAAACGCGAATACTTACATAAAGACCATATAAGAGTCATCAAAAATCCACCATTCTACTCTGTGTGTATTTTAGCGAAGGTACTTATTTTATTTTCCCGTTGTATCCGGTTCATCCCCTAATATTGAAAAAAAATCCTTTTCCGTTGTCAAGGAAATGGTCGTGTGTAATGAATATTTCATGTTGTCAATTAGGTTTGTTTGTGCTTATTCTTAACCAAGTTACATTTTAGAGAAAGAAATATTCAGGATATTGAATATTATTGAAAAGTGTTATATCGGGTAAACCTAAAATCGTATGAAAGATCGATAAGAATTTTCTTTCTTCAGTTTGGGGAGATATTATGGTAATGACGTTGATGAAGATGGTTTAGAAGTCTTGCCTGTCTATATTTATGTCTATTTATCTTTTAGAGCAGCAAGCGAAATTTACTAATTGAAATGATACTTGGGATTCAGAATAAAATCTAGACCACACTTTATCCCTATTAAGAACTCGAAATTCTATTAGCGTTTACGCTGTAAGAATCGAGTGTACTCATGAAAAATAATTGCCAGCTTGATTTTCAAATTAAAATATAATTTACTTTTATCTCGGTCATCCGATGCAAACATTATTATTGAAGAAAGCTTAGCTTCATCAATAAAAAATCTACACGGGCGCATTCGCCGTTACTTATAAATAAAATAATAGAATCCACAGTTTGTACGTACATGGACTTTTTAAAGTGCCTTGGAGGTTCTAGATTTTCTCTAGCTTAACGCATTGATTAGTTATAAATAAAATAACAGAGTCCACATGCATGGACATGGGCTTTTTAAAGTGCCTTTGAGGTTGTGTAGCTTGACGCATTGATTAATTATAAATAAAATAACAGAGTCCACATGTATGGACATGGACTCATTAAATTGCTTTTGAGGTTCTAGATTTCCTCTAGCTTGACGCATTGATCTATCACTATCATGGCTGTCGTTTCAATATAATTTGTAGTGGTCTTTTTTATATTCAGCCAATCTTAATTTTTTTTGGATTACTGGAGATGTTATCGAGAAGGAAATGATCTTTAGATTGTATAAATAAATATAAAAATACTACATTTACTTAACTCTAGAACATTTTCTACAATACAGATTTTTTCTTGCAACAAGGGATGTTGCAAGAAAAAATCTGTATTGTAGACACACGTGGTGTCGAGTCACGTCTTTATTCTGAATAACAAAAAGAAAGAAAAAACGTAATATTTCGAATTTTTTTAATTTATCCTATTTCGAAAATATGATAACTCCCACCTATAACGTAAATGATTGAAAAAAAAGTCATGTCATCTCTTTAAGAATCGTTAATTTTTTTACACTTAAACACACTTTGGTGAATCTCATTGTGTGGTTACGTCCTATGACGAAAGATTAGACATGACTCATCAGGCGCACTGTTACAGTGAAACGTGTAAAACTAGTAGTCTGATAACGTAACGAAAATATTGCTTTAGGCCAAGATAACGCTTCATCATTGTCAATCACCTCAGAATTTTGGCAGTTGTAAACGGACCGTCATCATCTGACGTTCGGTCACCTTTGGAATGTTTTCACTGACAGTTGCAATCCTTGACGGTTCCGCCGGACTCTAGCAACTTTAGAAACCTTCCTGGTGGATATTTCTTTTAGTCTTTTTTTCCAACCGTAGGATATATTAAAACTGAATAAACGAAAATTTTCTTTCAAAACAAGTCAGTCTTTTAAAATATATATTGTTATATAATTCTCATAAAACTTATTGTAGTGACATATTGTGACGATTTCCGATACGATTATAAAATAAAAATATTGATTCATAAAATAAAAATTCCATAAATTCACTCACTTGGATTTCCGAAACTAATAGCTTAAATTAGTTAAAAAATGTGTAAATAGTAATCTTGAAATGAAATTAAAATTATACTGTAGTTTGACGTTTAACAAAAGAGAGCCACTTAAACGAAATCTGCATTTTGTGTGCCAATTAAATAAAGGATCTACCACTTAGTGAAAGTTACATTTTGTGTACTCGTTAAGATAAAAGAACTCCCATTTTGTGAAACCTATATTTTGTGTTCCCGTTATGTAAAGGAACTTTATGAAACCCACATTTTGTGTACCCGTACTTGTCTGAAAGTAAACGTATACGTTAAACTAATATTTATACTTTCAGACATCGTTTACGTTTGAGTAGGCACGTAAGAAATGAATGAAGTATTAAAATAGCAATTCATAATAATTCAAATATCAATTACATATGTAATTAAACAAGAGTATAAAAAATGTATGCGATTTATGTCTTTTCAACTTAATTTTTTTCTCAATGAAATAAAAAGAAAATACAAACATGCAAAAAACATGTGTCACAATGGAAGGAGGAAGGCTAGTGAACTTCCACAGTACGTCCAAGAAAAAATCGGGATTCTCATAAAATAACCTGATATCTTATTTGTGCGTAGTTGCAATGCATTATTGTTCTGTTAGTGCTGTTAACTCAATCTCCTGAAGTGACACTTCATTTGTACGCACCAAGAGTGAATCGAAAATAAAAATCATACCGCGTGTTGAAATATATCGCGTCCGTTAGCGACAAAATTATTTATCCGATCCTAAATTTGTTATCCAATCGTTAAAATTAAACTAACAACTTAGAACGCGGAACTTACTTGAAGGGTTATTACACAAAACTAGCGATTCCTTTTATGCCGGGGCCACACTATCGGACGAACTTTTGTGGCGTGTTATCGCGCTAAAAACTTCACCTTCGCCCTTCACACTATGGACGTACTATCAGACGAACATTTGTGGTGTGTTTCCCCGTCAAATTCGCTGTAACGTGTGACGCACTCGAAGTCTGTGTCTAGTAGAGACCGAATTAAAGTGCGAGCGAACTGTGTCCCTACAAAATGCTCCGACGCAGAAAAAGCTGACGACTGAATTATCAGCATTCGTTGTCGTCCGAACTTAACGAGTGTCCCTTTGGCCATATCTATCGCGATAATGTGATTTTTTTTTGTGAAGTCCGGTAGTGTGGCCCCAGCATTATCAAGCGTGCTCTTCACATGTCTTTTTCGTTACTTCAAGTTCAAATGCGTTTTATATAGCAGAAAGCAGGGAGACTGGGCGACTATAATGGGCTATGTTAAACTTCGCATAATGGCTGTTTTTGCCCGCGTTTAGACAAACTGATCCTGAACATATGCGTATATCAATCGACAAGGCCATTGGATTATGCAATACGAGAAGCGTCCGGTCAGTGGCGCTATCCGGCTCACAAAAACAAGAGTTTGGAAACTTTCCAAACAAACTCGACGGTCCTAACGGAATGTTTCTTAGTGGAAAAGAAATGTTTTGTAACCGAGATAACCTCACACCGCTGCGACCATTCTTTGGAGGGCATTTACGTAAGGAGAACGTTCGGCTGGACGGGCGCGGCCGTTGACATTCCTCACCTCCATTCGTTTGTTTGATAGATAATGTACGGTCCCAATCGGTGGCCGCGCAGACGATGCCGCAGAGTCGTCGGTGCGTCCGTGACCCTGACATTGTCCATCTACTGTGATGGGTAGCAGAGGTTGCTTGTGGTTATCTGGAATAATATTACGGTTATTTGGAAGGCAATTTGTACCCAAATAAATTGGTCGTAGATTAGCAGTGGCGAAATTTAATGAAGGTTAATGATAATTGTTAATACCGATTGCTTGCCCAATTTACAGCTACTATGCCAATAGGTCGTATGTAAAAAAATATGTGTCGCCGTGGTACAAATATGTTGAAAGATAAAAAATTAATCATCGCAAAGACAACGAAGTAATAAAAACAATTACTGCCCGGATCGAGAGGCCATGAACCAAACAAATACCATAGTTGAGCACCATAGTTTAACTTATGACGTTTCGAATTAAAGGGCAAAACATGTTAAAGTATCCTTGCTCGATATATCGATGTATTTGTTTTGTTCTATATATTGATGCATTGGTTTTGCTCTATATATTGAAGCATTGGTTTTGCTCGATATATTGATGCATTGGTTTTGCTCGATATATAGATGCATTGGTTTTGCTCGATATATTGATGCATTGGTTTTGCTCTATATATCGATGCACGATGCGTTAATTTTCTTTAACGACATCAATGCGTGTACCGTAGAAGTTTGGCGCATAATATTTGTACGGGATGCTGGTAGATTATATAATAAATGATATTCGTCTTCAATTCCAATCTGATCGACCAGCGAAACCAAAACTATACGATTTGTCGTAACTTAACGATCTTCTAATGCTATTTCACATTTTGTAATATTAATTTTTATGTAATTATCAATTTTTTAATTGAATTAATAGATATATGGTGTTTAATATTTTTGAACCATATAATTATACTTTATTCATTCCCTGATATTATTCATTTTTGAAGTATAAGTTCTACCGTCGCGGTTTGTATGTACATTGCTGACACGCCATCACGAAAATTTGTGACAGTATTAAAGTGCTCTGCCAGACTTGGATGTCAGTGCGTAACTTGTCAAGTGACGTATAAAGTTTGAATTGCGCACTCTATGTTTTATTCGCGCGGTGACGTTTCGTGCCTACGGTTCGTCTATTTGTAAATTATATAAAAACCTAATAAATAAGATAATGGAAGGAATTAGTAGCGTCACCTACGTAATAACGTTGATTATGCGGAAGTTTTCAAGTCGTATTTTATTCAAAGGAACCTCAAGAAGGCTCAAGATTGAGAATATAGAGGAACTGGTGAAAGTGAATCCGCCACACGACAAATAATTATAGGCTTGCTAATCATAATGCGTCACGTCTTCCTGCGTTTACTTCGTTCATGGGCTTCGTCATAAAACCCGTTTTCCACCGCTCTCTTTTATCTGATCTCATATAAAAAAGGTTTAAGAAATAAGATTTGTTTTCTTTATTATTTTCTATATGCATTCTTCAAGCTTCAAATAAATAATTGGTCTCGAACTGTTTTCCAGCAGTCATATTTTTTCAAAGGCACACTGTCTGACTGCGGTTATCTATAGCTGAAAGAAATGATAAATGACGAGGCAATTACATTGTATACTACAACACATTATTATGGTTCCATAGTGTATAGTCTCAAAAGAATAATCTTATTAGGATGGGACAGTCTTTTTTTTTTGAAGGGATTAAATAATTTTTCCATAGTTTAGCAGAAATGTAATGCAGAAACTATATTTTTTGTAATGCAGAAACTATATTTTTTGTAATGCAGAAACTATATTTTTTTGTAATGCAGAAACTATATTTTTTTGTAATGCAGAAAGTTCGAACGTATTTTGAGGTAGAGTTTTAGTGTCTCAGTAGGTGTTTCTGCAAATGCTTCCATTATCTTTTTGACAATATGGACACATATAGTGAGGAGGAAGATGAAAAATTTCGGGATATCACAGAGGAGGAAGAGTTTGATGTAACACCAGGTTAACCAATGTTAGGCTAGTTAACTGCCAAGTACTTTATAGTTTGTGTTTTAGGATAATTTCAGTTTCGAATCTTCTTGTTGCATTAATTAAATGTATATTTTAATAGTAATAATTTTCGATTATTTCTTCAAATAATTCAAACTCCATTTATGCAAAATCATGAAAAAAATAACAAACTTAGATCAGCGTGTCAAATTTAACAAAGTTGTATTAAAAAGACGAGACTTAAAATTAAATATAGCGAAATTGAAATTTCCGTTTGAGACTCAAAAAAGAAATAACAAATCTAGATAGGCAATTCAAAATTAACAAAGGCTTATAATTAAAAATAGTGAAATTCAAATTTGAAACCATGAAAAACAAGAATATTTTTTGATCGAAATAATATTTCAATTTTATTATTTGAAACATTTAATTAAAATTTTGCGTTTTAAGCCTATATAATTTCATCCATATAAAGACGTATCGATTTTGCGATGACTGAATATTAATTTTGAATAATTTACTATGTAAATGTGCGGAAGCTTTTATAAGCTATCGAAAATTGTGTTGGCTAATAGGATAACATTTGGCCATAAGTTGAGGAATTTCTTTTTGAAAGGTTATCGAAAGTTCCAGAATATTTTGATACAAGGTATAAAAAACCTTATTTACGGAACTGCGAAAATTTGGTTGAAAAAAGAACGAAGCTTTAACTGCGTCGATACCGCTAGTTGAAGGGTTAAATTTGCGTCCATCGGCTTAAATCAACGTTAAGTTGCGCTGCAAACACAACCAGCTATTGCCGTGGAAAAACCGCGCATTTGCCAAAGAAGGAAAATGCCGGCGAGCGGTAAATCGATCCACGAACATAGCCTCGTGCCTCTGTAATGACTCGTGACAAGCGGTGTAATGTTGTGACGTCGAGCGAACTGCGTCACACACTTACCCTTTTTTCCCTAGTAGACTCGATCACAAAACGAAAACAAAGTCGGTCAAGGGGTCGCAACGTCTGCGATGCTTACGAATGGGGGTATCGAGGTTTTCAAACGACGGGAGACATTTGATCGAAAATATTCTTTGATTCTGCTTCGAATCTGCGTGAAATAGATCATTTCATGAGAGGCATATTTGCCGCATAGGAGATGTAAGTTGGGACTTCGATAAAATGCTCGGCCGCATGAGATTTCGCGGGCTCATTTCGAACTGCCCAAATTGAACGTGGGCGAAACTAAGATCTGAGCGGTGTCCTCCAAAAGCAATATAAATTACACATCCAGTAACATTTTCGGCAATAAATTATCCCAAAGGTATCCATCTAGTGGATTTGACCGTTTCGTGTGGACTATGTTGTGCTTGCTATTTTTAAAACATTTCAAGTAAGCTATAATGCTCTCGATATTTAAGTTCTTGTTTAATCGAATCTTAGTCAGTAGCTGTGTAAAGACACCACAAACAAATAAGCGGTAACTCATGAACAAAGCGATTCTTCACACATTTGCAGCGGTTACAGATGTTTAAATACACATAAAACCAAAGTGGATTGCCACTAAGAACAGGTGTGTTGATTTTAACGGCAGATCCCGATGCTAGTTAAGTGCTTTGAATTCTGTTCAGTAGTGGAACATGTCGAGTTCCATCAGCTCGTAGCTACGTGTTCAAGAGTAACAAGGTCTTTTCGACCTTTTCCACTGGCGTTGAAATTATTGCACTCATGGCCAGATTACGCTTTTCCAGATACTGTTAGCATTCTTTAATAAAAGTATTAACAATATTTTGATCACAATAATTGAACGATTTGCAAAATTATAGAGTAAACGATTTTGAAAATCGTTAGAAATTAATCTGTGTTGAGCGTGTTGCACGCACATTCTGATATATATATATATATATATATATATATATATATATATATATATATATATATATATATGTACTTCTCGACTTTCCTAGTCGGAGCCACGCAACATATGAAAAAAAATTGCTTAACTCTGTATAATAACGTTTTATATTATTTATCGCGTGCATTAGGTGAGCAAAATTTAAGTGTTTCAGACGTACTAAGAGCAGATATACACATTACCAATACACTTCAAGTAGCAACTGTTTTATTTATTGTGTACACAGAAACTGACAACAAACAAAGAATTTATCTTGTAATTAGCAAATAAGAACATTATTTAATCAATAATGTCATTGTTGGGTGCATCCAGCGAGCGAATCGTAACAGCGCATAACTCGCTGTGATTACGAGTCGAAAGGTTTAATCATCGCACTCTGCATTGTTCACCTGCATTCGGTTGCATTGTTATCGAGCCCCCTTTATTGCATTTGCCACAGCTACCTGGCTACCGATAAAGCCAGTGGTTTCGAACTGACGTACGTGCCAGTTTACGTAAATAACTGAAATTATTTTCCGGAAACATTGTACGTGAAGGATTGTACGTGGACCCTTGGTTTTCTACATTTTTGATGTGCGCGTATATTGTACGCGCGTTCGTGTGCACATCGACTTAGAAAATGTATGTCTTTCAGTTTAGTCTTTAGTATGCGCTGTTAAGCTGCGTAACGTTTAGTCGTTATTGGTATCGGAGTTCAGTTGAAGTTAAAACTGTACTTGGTTTTCTACATTTTTGATGAGCACGTATATTGTACGTGCGTGCGTGTGCACATCGGGTTACAAAATGTATGTCTTTCAGTTTAGTATTTAGTATGCGCTGTTAAGCTGCTAAACATTTAGTCGTCATTAATATTGGAGTTCAGTTGAAGTTAAAACTGTACTCGGTACTGTACTTGGTTTTCTACATTTTTGATGTACACATATATTGTACGTGCGTTCGTGTGCACATCGGCTTACAAAATGTGTGTCTTTCAGTTTAGTCTGTAGTATACCCTATTAAGCTGCTTAACGTTTAGTCGTTATTAACATTGGAGTTCAATTGAAGTTAAAACTGTACTCGCGGATAAACAATTTGCGGTTTCGGTATTGACGAAAAGAAAATATCTTAATCGTTATTTTTGTTTCAAACGAAAAATATGAATTTGTTTAGTTTAATACATATGTATTTAGTTTCTCCACTATTGTTATTATTTCATTATCTATTTTAATTATGAAATAATTGGGTTGTCTCTTACTTTGGAATTCTACTAAATACACGGTGTCCGGGAATAAGTGTCGGACAAAGAAAGACGTTATTCGTTGACTAAAAAACAGTTGATTTTCATTAAACTAAAATTGAAAAGATGACTCATATTTTCAGAAAATTAAAAAAAATATTCATAATTATTTGTCATCTTTTTCATACACACGATGCTTGCGGTCATTATGCAGCGCCGCTCAGGAGAATAACCAGTAAAATACAAGGAAGACGTTTAGCTGCCCGGGTAATCACCGCGCTCAGAGCAAGTACTGGGTGGGTTAAAAAGAGTTATGTGTAATATTTTTTTGCACTCAATTAGGAAAAGGGCGTGTTTTACGGTTTATTTCAACGACAATTTATTCCTTTATATACGAATAGCGTCTTTCTTTGTTCGACACTTATTCCCGGACACCGTGTATATAGGAATACTCATGAGTATGTCTCAACAACATTGCTCATTTCATGGGTTTTCTAAATTCCACAAATCTATAAAGATATATTTTCTGTACATAGCTTTATACCTGTGTAGAGTGATTATTGATTATAAAAATTCTAACGAGTTTTTATGGCTCGGTTACAGTTCTTATATTCTTGTAAATTCTAAAACTTGCTCATTTCTGAGAAAAATGTATGACATACTTTTATATACTGGACTAGCTATTTAATCTCAATTTGTTTAAAACGTTTGAAAATTAAAAGCAAATATCTTTTGCTTGTCTCCTTTTCTCTTTTGAATGAACTCTAAACGTTGAATGATAGTGGCCTTGTAACTCTTGGCTATTTTTGGATGACGTTATTGTCCTACAGACTAACACACAAACAAATAGCCTTCGACACCAATGAATTGACAATAGCATTCTGATAAGCGTATAAGTATTTACCCTGTACATTATCGTGAATTATACCAACAAATACGAAACAATCAGTAAAATCTCAATTCAAATTAATACAATAGATTCATGCGACAAGACAACAAATCAATTGTCAATAAATTTTTAATATTGTTTTAATAAACAAACACCAAAGTTTTATTGAACTAAATTTTTGTCGTCTGCATGGTTTTAGGAAATAGTAATAAACTATTTTTTCAAGGAAATTGATATATATTTCAATTAGATCAGTTACGTAGTTACGATGTAAACGCTACTTTCAACATAAATTGCCACTCTAGACTTTTAACATTTGTTGCGATGCATCGTGGCACGTCGTATGTGTTATTCGATAGTAGTCTGGACTGATATGCCGTGCAATAATTAATGTGCCAACTTAGTAAGCTAAATGGAAAATGTTCCACTACTTTTGAAAAACTTACATAATGGTTTTTTGTGCGCAAACATTATTAGCTTACTCATGCAAATAATAGAGAAATTGCAAATAGTCGTATCTGTTAATCCAGGATATTATTTATATGCAAAATCTCATTGAAATCTGTTGGGCCATTTAAGTTTGAAATAAAGGTAAAAAAAGAAATAATGTTTCTATATAGTAAGCATAATAAAACAATGTTTCTAAATACAGACAGTTTCTATAAACAGACAGGGTTTCTATATAGTAAGCGTAATAAAACAATGTTTCTATATACAGACAATTTCTATAAACAGACAGGGTTTCAATATAGTAAGCGTAATAAAACAATGTTTCTATATACAGACAATTTCTATAAACAGACAGGGTTTCAATATAGTAAGCGTAATAAAACAATGTTTCTATATACAGACAATTTCTATAAACAGACAGGGTTTCAATATAGTAAGCGTAATAAAACAATGTTTCTATATACAGACAATTTCTATAAACAGACAGGGTTTCAATATAGTAAGCGTAATAAAACAATGTTTCTATATACAGACAATTTTTATAAACAGATAGGGTTTCTATATAGTAAGCGTAATAAAACAATGTTTCTATATACAGACAATCTCTATGAGCAGACAGGGTTTCTATATAGTAAGCATAATAAGCATATTTGTATTTAAAACCTAAATGGTTGTATTTTACCTATATGCAAAATTTTTTGAGGTGTTTAAGCGTAAAACCTAAAAAACTTAGAAACAAAAAGACTATATTTCACTTGTATTGTATTCATTAAGGATTTGAATCTAATAGATGACAAATACATATTAAATTTTTTAAAAAGGAAATTCCAATTAGCTCTTTGTTTCCCTCTTTCCTCATTCCTCCCCCTGCCCCCCCAATCTCCTTTTTGGAAAGCTAGCATTTATCCCATAATTCAAAGTAACTATTATCATATCTATATCACCACGCTGTTTCCAAAGGGGTCGTATAAAATGGTATTAATGGGCTTGCTAAGCGATGCTTCCATTTACTTTAATACTAATGTTGTTTTGTTATAAGATGGTCATAATATTTTTATGTGCATAGCAAATATAAGATATGTCTTAATTAGAAATGGTACAATTAATCTTTTACTTAATGTACGTGCATATGTACATGTATTTTATCCTATCCTCATTTCCTAACGAAAGCCTACCCAACAACCTATCCAAACATCATCCCATCCGCAGAGTCCAAGGCCCCCGTGTGCTCGGATGCCTGATCCGCTACTTTGAACAGCAGCAAACGATCGCCGAACGCCGAAATGATTTGCAGGCAATCCAAGATCAGCAGAGACAGCGTGAAGGTGACAAGAATAAATTGCAAGTTCCTTTGTCTTGTGTATTATGTTTATTTTGATTCCTAATCTTATTTTCAATTTTTATATATCGTAAATTTAAAATTGAGGATTTCTTATGTCTAGCATACAACTTTTGTAAAATGTGTCTGCTTAATTACCTTAGAAAACTTGGGATGGTATTCTTGAGGATATCAATCGAGGAACAAAAAAATATAAAAATGTGGGTAGCTCTCACTAACAAATTGGAAGATATCAGGTCGTAAACAGTAAAAAAATGTCATGTAATGGTTATTTGTGTTTAATGAACACAAAATGGCAAATGCATCCTCACCTGAATATAAGTCGTAAGGATATCAAATTAGACGAATAACAACATCAAATACCCTAAAAAACAAAAACTATAGCATACTTTATTTATTAATCATGTACTTAGCATATTTTGTTTATTAGGGTAAATATGAATATGCTCAAACAAAAACTTATAGCCGATCCTACTTAAGACGAAGTTGTTGGGAAATTTATATTACCATTATATGTGGCTATTAATAGTAATATTTTTAGATTTTCTCCAATACCAGAATATATTCTATTCTGGTATTGGATTATTCTACTTATAAAGTATCCAGTTTATCTCAACAAGAGTATTGAACTGCGTCTTTTGAGCCAATGTTAGAAAAACATCTAGAAAATAAAACAAACCTGAAAATCTTACACTGGTTTTTTTAAAATATCTATAATATAATTGTGGAAAGTAGGAGGGTCAGTATTCATAAACATGCCAAGCCAGAAATGGAATATGTCCTGAATGAACATTTTCCAGTATCAAAAAAAGTTTTAAATTATAATTATTGAATTATAATTTTTAAGTTTTAATAACATTACGAAAACCCAATAGAAAATTATATTATTTTCTTTATAATTGTTTCCACTGACATGAAATTTAAAAATCCAAATGTGCCTTAACAAATAATATTATTTGTATTTTACAAATTAAAAATGATATAGGATATTTTCTAAATTATGGATGATTTCTGTGAAAAAAACAATTGTTTTTGTGTTGAAATTATTTTGTAATGAACTTGTTTATACATTTTTTTTGGGATGTATCTAATGAGCATTAATTAAAAATTGTGAAAATAAATATGCAATATCTTTTTTGCCAGTATAGTACATAATAAAAGGACTGTGGTTTAGAATAAGTAAATTGTCTGAATATCTTTAAACATATACTCGCATCATGTTAGTTCTCTTGGTCCTTCAATGTGATCAAGGATCTCTGACAGAATAACGGCTTACCTGGATTGACAGTAAAGTGAAGATGATATTTATACATAAACATTTTCATAAAATCCACCGTGTCAGCGAAGTTAAAAGCATGAAGTTGAACATTAAGAAAATTGGCATTTTAATAGTAAACTACTGCAAATAAAAACTACAACTTTCAAGAATATTGCAAGATATTCAGATCAATGATTTTCTTCAAACTTTTCATATTAATGGAGGCAAAGACTAAAGATTTTATTGTGTCTACGGCCATAACATAATATGGAATGGGTATTAACAATTATGGTTGGAAAGCTACGCACAGATATTACAGGTAATACAAACTAACGAACCATATGATAACGCTTGTCAGATATTATGGAGCTTAAGAAAATATATGGAAGCTTAACCAAAAAACTATTAAAGTAAAGAAGAATACATTTTAAAAATAAACCTTATCAACTGTAAAGGTATCAGTCACTTGTAAAGTAATGCTTATGTAAACATAATGTATGTTTTATTTACAATAGTGGTTACAAACTTCCTTAAATATTATTCCACATATTTACATTATTTATCAAAGTATTATATAATATGAGGACAACCCTAATGCCAAACACTTACCTGATAATAATGAGACCCTTGTTTTTTTACAGCAAGGCTGTTTTTTATCATTACTTAAATAAGTTGTATAAATAAAAAGTTACCTTGGAATAATATATTTAGAGAGCAAAGTTTATGGTATTCATATTTATAATTTGTAGTATTTACAATTTTATAACTCAATACTTTCTTTTTTCTGTAGGCTGTATTTATTAAAAAGTTATCAAAAAATGTCTGTCGATCTATATAATATAACTATATAACTTTCAATTTACAGAAGAGATGAAAAGCATATGTGTATATATATTTATATATATATATATATATATAATTTTTTTTTTTTTTTTGTTAAGGAAAGGCTATGTTTACATTCTAGTTTTTAATTAAAGAGAGTATTTAACTACTCATAAGTATACGAATGGATAAATATACTTATTTAATTGTGGGAAAATATTGGCCTTGTTACAACCAATGAATTTTTAGATATAAACTTATGCATCAAAATGTTATACATATAAAAATAAATTTAGTTAATTTCTAAGCACATGAAATGTACTGATAACAATTAAATATTGTTATCAGCAGCAAGAAGGATATAAATACACTAGAAGAGGAAATTAAGGGATAGATCGGATTTTCTAAAAATTTTTTCACAAAGTCGTCTACGTGATCAAAAATACCACAGTACTTTTGAAAGAATTAATTTGTTTTCCTTTCGATCCCTTAACTTTCTATTTTAGTGTAAATATTTAAAAAATATGAAGTGTTACTCAATAGATTTCTTGAAAGAAACATACTTGTAGAAATTAAAAAAGTTCAAGGTTGAGACTACTAAAATATTTCTTTTCAAAATTTTAAATTTATATACTAAACTAGAAGAAACATTCTTTATATAAAACAGCAAATACGTTTCGTACACAAAATGATGTCAACTCCTATTACGATACATTCAAAAGGTATAATGATAGGTTACTAATACTAATTATCCACACAACCTTTTTTATATCAAGGAAATCTACAGAACTCTTACGATATCACATATGAAGTGATACCTACACACCTAAAAAAAATGTAAAACTTTCTTCTATTTTCAAGTATAAGAAATATTCTAAAGTTTATAATATTCTAAAGTAAAAATTCTGAAGTTATTAAAATTTCTAACGTCAAGTATAAATAAATAATATTGCACATCAATCTCCCGTGAGTCCTAGCAGAGATGTGTAACTTTTATGTTGGTTTTTTTACATCGTTATCATTGTTTTCATAACTTTAACCAAAATATTGTTTTCAGACAATTGTATTGTAAACTCGCATCAAATATTTTTTATAAGTTTGTTATTCAGTTTGAACAAATATATTTTCATCACGTTAATTAACAACAAATCTTGTAAATTTTTCCACTGATCAATTTTAAAAAATATTGTTTGTTATCACTTTTTAGTTATTTATACATTTTTTTTTCACTTTACAATTGGTTTTAATTTAGTGTATAATAATTATTCTTTTTTTTTAAATTACTCTCTGTGTCATGTATCTGTGTAAAGTAGGTGTTGTATTGTATGCTTTGATATGTGAAAGTACTTATGATGTTTTATGTTCAACCATTACGACTGTTACAATTGCTACCTTTTCTCTCTTACACATATATATTATACAAAGTAGGTGTTGTATTGTACGCTTTGACATGTGAAAGTACTTATGATGTTTTATGTTCTACCATTATGACTGTTACAACTACTACCTTTTCTCTCTCACCAGACTCGCCCAACCCGTTTTTCTGGGTCGCCTGATAGCGTTTTACACACCGGGACAAAGCGGCATCAGCAAATCGGACGCCTACTGGTATGCAGCCGGTGTGGTGCTCTGTTCTGCCATCACCGTGTTTGTGGTGCATCCCTACATGATGGCCATCCTACACATGGGCATGAAGTTCAGAGTAGGCTGCTGTTCACTCATTTATAGAAAGGTAAGCGTCACTACTTGTACTTTTTCTATCTGTTACATAAGGAAAAAATAAGGAATGTAATGGATTTATACAATATCTCAATACAATTAATTCGTGAAATCCATGAATATAGGTGACTTCTAAATATTACATTTGTATGAGAAATCAGCAGTTGTGGTTACGTTGACATTAGTGGTCTGTTTCACAATGTGACGCCGCCCTTCGCAAACTCTTGCTCTCCATGCAGTGGTACGTTGAAGGTCTTCTTTATTTGATCTGTCCACCTCATTGGTAATCTGCCGCGTGGTTCAACTTTTCCCTGCACAACTAGGCCCTCTATGGATTCGCATCCGCGCCGCGTTATATGTCCAAAGAAAGTGAGACTACGAGCTTGTATTGTACTTAAAAGTCTTTGTTTGATGCCCAGCTCTCGAAGAATGGACTCATTGGTTCGGAATTCCATCCACGATGTACCGAGCATTCTTCTCCAGCACCACATCTCAAGGACATCGATCTGTTTTTTTCACTTTCTCGTATAGTCCATGTTTCAGCAGCATAGAGGAATATGGGGAATGTGAGAGCCTTAATAAGTCTAGTTTTGGTGGCTTTGGTGATGTTTCGGTCCCTCCATATTTTCCTGAGTTTATCCATAGCCGACCAGGAGCCATAGCTGACCATAGCCGCCATATGCCGCTTGATCTCATCTATACAGCCGCCATTATTTGATATGAGTAATATACAACAAACTAAACAAAATTTGTAAGGGAACTAAAATAGTAAACGAGCATATTCCAATATAAACTATAAATTACTGTATCACCAGCTTCAAACATTATCGTACAGAGGTAAATAACCAAGTTAATTTTATTACTTTTTTTTCCATTATTCTTCAATATGTGTGTGTTCAAATATGAAGACATGAGCTCATATTAACATTATGGTAATTCTTTTTATATATCGTAGAGCAACAAAAGTTGATAGTTTCATCAAAAAGCATTACTTATCTATGTTTATAATACATAAAATACTGAAAATTTTATGTGTTTGTTTCAAAATGCTGTAAAATTTTGTCATTTTAACTTCTTTTATATGAAGTAAAGAAAGTTATGGACAGAATATGTCATAATGCTTACGTAGAAGTGTCTCCAGTTTAATATTTATTAAAAGGAAAAGTAATATTATTCAAATTATTTAATTTTTGGAAGTCCCTTGTAAACTTAGCGAGCATAGTCGGGTTCGGAAATACCTGTAGTGATTAATTTTAAACCAAAAAATAAAAAATTTTTTAGACGTTATTGTCGCTCTATTGTTGCATGTAACCAATTTTTGTATTTTCAAAAAATAGTGCCCATTTTTATAGCTTATTCTAGCTCAAAGTTGAAATTTTTCAAAAAATTACTTCCACTTGAACTAGAATAACTTTGGCTAAAATTAGTCTCCTTTTATAATTAGACAAGTATAAAGTTAGACACGACAAAGCTGCAGAGAGGTAATTTTCTTTCATATCCTGAAGAAAACAGTGAAAATTGTTTTTTTTTTAATTCTGCATAAGGAAAAAATTTAAAAAATAATTTGTCCACTTGAGGGTTAAGTACATAATTCTCAACTTATTTATGAAATGGAATAAAACATACATTTTCTTTTAAGCCTATTCTATAAAACACACTTCAAGTGTTGAATTTTATAGAAAAATCTTTAGATTTTTTTATTAAAAATATTGAATAGTATTTTTTAATATGAAAATGAAAAATATGAGACACATGGAAATAATTTTTCGAAAAATTTCAAATTTAAACTGGAATAACTCTGGAATCGCCGTGATTTTCAAAAAACAGTTCCCACCGTTCTAATTTAAAATTTTTGGATTTTGCATTCTCTTCAATTTATTAATTCAAAAATAAGAATGTATATGTGAAAAACAATTGTTTTGTGAAATTCAAAATCAAATGTGTTACTGCTGAAGATTGAAATACCACTGCATCACACTCGCATCGTGCTGTGCTCTATGACCCTTAGAACGGCAGAGTTTGTAACTTACTACTTAAAAGAAGTTTTTTCGAGAGAAATATAATTTAAGATATTGTTAGATCAACAATATCATAAATTGTTATGTATTAAATTTCATTTATTCTAGGCCCTATAAAGGTTCCTCACATCCTCCATTGTCATCATAATTCTATCTATTACAAAAGATTAAAAAAAAGAATCTCAGAATTCCCCATAAACACACTACGCACAACACTAGTCAGGCCGTTTGTTGATGAAATTTAGTTATTGCAGAATATATAGATATATTCTTCAAGGCAAATACATAAAGCAATCCCATCGTGCTCATTCTTCACCAATGAACTTGTTTAAGAAGACATCTTTATCCTCATATCTTTATTTATCTCCTTTCAAACTATATAAAATAATTCAAAATTTCTAACTAGAAAGAAATAAAAAGATTGTTTATCCCCTCATAAAAGTGTACAGATTATTTTATTTTTCATTTTCTACCCAAAGTAGTGCAAACTGTTCATTTCGCACACTGTTGTAATTTATTACACAGTTCAAGACCTCTCTTTCTAACTATATAAAATAATTCAAATGTTCTAACTAGAAAGAAATAAAATGATTGTTTATCCCCTCATATTAAGTGTACAGGTTGTTTTATTTTTCATTTTCTACCCAAAAATTATGCAAACTGTTCATTTCGCAAACTGTTGTAATTTATTACACAGTTCAAAACCTCTCTGTCTAACTATATAAAATAATTCAAATGTTCTAACTAGAAAGAAATAAAATAATTGTTTATCCCCTCATATTAAGTGTACAGGTCGTTTTATTTTTCATTTTCTACCCAAAAATTGTGCAAACTGTTCATTTCGCACACTGTTGCAATTTATTACACTAACTAATTGAAAAAAATAAATGAAATAATTTTGCTACTTATGTTTGTGGTAGCAGTGTAAGCACTGAAATTGTTGATTATAAATGTATGCAAATGAATGTGATTCTGTGACAATATTATTGATTGTAGTTTTAGTTATCGTATTGATATAACTCAATGTTGATACGTGAAATATTAATTACTTGTTCAACTATACTCCCAAAGAATACTTACAAAGAACAACTCAAATATTTAAACTTCATTATTGTTCCCGTGACGGCTTTCGAAGTATTTGAGAATTTATTAATTATTATTTACCAGTTCAATTTATTATTTTATAAAACCTGATTTTTTCAAATTATATAAACATCATGAACGGTTCATATTTCTTTTGCTTTTGAGGTGCCTAAAATTTATCTCATATTACATGATGATACGATCATATAGATTTTAATGTACAGTTGAGGTATCCAGTTGCAAAGCTATGTTAATATATGAAAGATGTATCCTAGAATGCACAGAATCCTATGGATGATGCTAAAGTGGTGGAAGTCTACCATGGTAGTATCATATATGATGTATGCTATTTGGTAGATGCTATGTTGCTAGAAGTCTTTGAGAGAGAAGTTCCCATATGGTCAGTTTTATATCACGACTTCCACGCGAGCGTTCGGTAAAATTAGTCTCCTAGTATAATTAGACAAGTATAAAGTTTGACACAAAAAAGCTGCAGAGAGGTAATTTTCTCTTTGATATCCTGAAGAAAACAGTGAAAATTGTTTTTTAGAAATTCTGCATAAAGAAAAAATTATAAATAAATAAAAGAAGTAACTTGTCCACTTGAGGTTTAAGTACATAATCCTCTTGAGGTTTAAGTACATAACTTATTTATGAAATGGAAGAAAACATACATTTTACTTTAAGCCTGGAAGTGTGTTGGATTTTATAGAAAACCTTTAGATTTTTTTATTAATAATATTGAATAGTATTTTTTAATATGAAAATGAAAAATGTGAAAAATATAGAAATAATTTTTCAAAATATTTTAAAATTGAACTGGAATCACCATGATTTTCAAAAAACAGTTTCCACCTTTCTCATGAGAATTTTGGAGGAATTACCTCTCTGCAACTTCATTGTATTTAAATTTACACCTATACATAATTATTAATATAATAACCCATTCTTCTTGAAGATTAAAATTAAAGTGTTGTTAATTAGGTGAACAAATGAGTAGGTGTAATTAGACATAATAATATATATTTGGATAAAATATAAACAGTACGGATTGATACGTATTTACTGCCATTGCCTCTATAGAGGTCAGTGTCAAATATTTTGATAAAATGCTCGGTCGCCGAACTTGACACGGTTCAAATAAATTTTTGTGTTGCAGATAAAAGAAGAGTTCAATATATTCGTTTGTTGGAGCTTTGACGTAAATTAGGGATCAATGATTTTGTCGAATTGTAGACCTGATCAATATTTTTATTTTATGAAATAATAATTTTACAATAATAACAAAAATGAATCAATTCTAACAAAATTAATTTATTCAATTTTCTCATTAGAATTTAACGTCAATACTTACAGCTTTTATAATTATAAAAAATTTACTCTCTTATATTTTGATATTTCTTGTAATGTATTTTAAAAATAAGTAATGCTAGTTTAAATGTTGTCTTTCCTGTAAATTTTCAAAAACATTAAAATTTTTTATATTTTAAACCAAAAAAAACCTTTGCGTAATTAAATGTGATGTCGTAGATTTTATCACAGAAATGTAATTTGAAACCATTCTTTTTAATTAAGTTTAAAGTAAATGAACGTACTTAATGATGGCTCATTACATTTGATAACGTTATAATAAGTGTGATGATAGTTTTATAATTGTGACTTTTTTTGCTTTATCATCATTCTTCCACAAATATGTGTTATGAAGAATCTGCTTGTTCTGATCGAAGTATTGACTGGTCTATAACCAATGAACACTGACATGTTATCCAAAGTCTATAACTGATAGTTTAAAAAACTGACAGATACATTAGTTATA
This sequence comes from Druceiella hillmani, assembly GCA_039881145.1. NCBI lineage: Eukaryota > Metazoa > Arthropoda > Insecta > Lepidoptera > Hepialidae > Druceiella > Druceiella hillmani. The sequence continues at coordinate 20,348,182 of JAYKKI010000035.1, forward strand.
CATTTATAAATCAGTATATTTATAATGGCAAAGTAAACAATTTTGTCTATGGAACAAAAACACTTTTATTTAAAAGGCACCATTCTAAAGAAAATAACAGTTGTTTGATGTCTATAAGCAAAATACGTAGTAATACGTTGTACAATAATGAAGAAAATTATATTGTACAAAATATTGAATGTGGGTATACATAATATACTGATGTGACAAATATATACACAAAATGTGACAAAACTACATTATCATGCTACAAATATGTTGGTGTGTACTCTACCAATATGTATTCTTCACCATCACATCAAAACTGATTTTCTTCACCATCAGTTGATTAGCCATTTTCATCTTACATTTATTTTTATATTGAAGAGTTACATATATAAAACCCAAATTTTTATATTGAAGAGTTACAAATATAATACCAAATTTTAAATTGAAGAGTTACATATATAATACAAAATATAGTGTAAGTAACATGTGTATTAAATTTGTAAATACTTACCAATATAAACAGGCAAGCAACTACATATGTTCTCTCTAGTAGAGGTCAGTGTCGAACGTCAAAATGCCAGCCAACAAATACTCGGTCACTGAACTTGACATGGTTTAAAATATTTTTGTGTTAAAGATGCCTTCTTAATTTATCATATTTAATTGTTTTCGTTTTTAATATACACAATATGTAATTAATTAGGGTCAATGGTCAGATTATTATTCAGTAAATACATTTAACATCAGTGTACACATACTCCCGATACAGTCATTGTAATTTAATAAGCATTCAAACTAAGTACACCACTAAAAATATTGTGCAATTTGTACCGCCTTTTAATATACAAGATCTTATTAAATTTGTTTTATAATGTGACTAAGATTTTATGTATTTAGCTGTGTCTGCAAAGTCTGTCTAGCTGTGTCTGTATTTTAAACATTTACTTAATTGATACAAGTACTTAATTGATCAGGAAGAAACAGATTGCTTCATTAAAATACATGTACATGTGCTAATATAAGCATGCGATACGAGTTTTACGAGGATTTAAGTATTTACAGATGGTAAGAAAAAAAAAAAAATTAAAATTAATAAAATATTTAAAATCTAAAAATTTATCCATTTTGATACGAAAATAATATCACGATAAATGTGATATATTATTCCCACAATACTCAATTAATTTATAAAAGTTTTGCAATCGCATGCGAAATACATCTTCTACTAGTAAATAATATTTTTTTAAAAATAGTGTAAAAGAAAAAACACAAGCATCGAGATTCGAACTCAGACTACCGTCACGTTCTGCACATAATCAAATGGATTACTGCCAGTGACTCACTGGGCAAAGTGACGAAATAAAAATATGCTGACTAACTATATTCCTATTGTTCACTTGCACTTGGCTTATCGCTGAGTTTACCCAAAGTCAATCTGTTCAGCTATACTCGGTCTACCTCTAAATATAACTGAAGTGTGATACCAAGCGTGACTTAGAATCGAAAATATTTATCCATTAAAAAATTTTGTACAAAGTGAACCAAAAGAAATTTTCACTTTAATAATTAATTTTTTTTATTAACTTCTTGCTTGCTATGCAAAATTCTAGCTTTTTTGTCAGTCACTTGAAGTAACATGCGAAGATTTTCTTTTGCTTTGTCAAGGGCCTTAAAAAGCGAAAATATTTTCATGGATTATGATAATAATTTTTAACACAATTAAATGCAACTACGTGATTTAGTATTATTTCTACTTTCTTTAAGTTCTTTACCACAACCTAGGTTTCGTTGTGTTACAACATCTACAGGTGGGCTATTAGCAAAGATCCTGAAGATGTTGTCATACAACGAAACCTAGGTGGTAAAAAACTTAAAGAAAGTAGAAATAATACTACATCACGTAGTTGTATTTAATTGTGAATAATGAATTTCTACAAAATTAACGCCAAATATATTCAATAAGTTTTAAGTAATTTCTAAAAGCAGGTTGTTTCCTAAAACACTATTTTAGTAAACACAATGTTTTACTACTTTATTGCTAACACATATATCAGTGTAAATTATCTGGCAGAGAAAATAGCCGTAACAAAATGCCGCCGAACGAGAAGATATTTCGGTTATGGAGATACTTATTTTCATCCCCGCCGACATAGCAGCCAATCGAGACATTTACAATCAATTGTTATTGAGAAGTTGTAGGGTATACCACCTTACTTAAAGTATGGAATAAAACATTTTTTCGTTTTACACTTGCATTTGGATATAGGATTTGTCACGTGACGTTTTGTATGGCAATGAGTGTATTGTGACATTGTTCAACTCTCCAGTCTGTGGTATCCTTGAAACAAATGCTGTTATCTGGTCTCCGCATGAAGTAACTTACATGCTCATGTATATAAGTTACGTCAGCGACTTATGTAAAAAATTTACAAGTAATATCCCCATTTGTTTTCTTCAGATTTTAAAATGGACATGGCCGATTGTAATTTCCTTCAATACCGATTGGAAATGCTGTTAGTTATGAATTTTTTGAAATTAATAAATAGTTTTGTTGATAACCCGGTCTATGGTTTGTTAACACTTTTTTCTCCCGAGTGTTACTTGAGGGAATGGAGTCAGTTTATTTCATCTGCTTAGAATGCGCACGAACATCTTGCAGTGGTCACCAGTTTTCCACACACTTATGTGGGTCTACGCCAAATTGCGAGAGACACCTAATCTTGATATATTTTTTGCTACATTGACCAATTTAGGAATGGGATTATGGAGTAACTTGGTAGTCATAATTGAGAAGTAACTAGTTTCAAAGTTTAGTTTGGATTAATGTTTGTTTTTTTCTGGACTAATATTTGTTTTTTCTCTACACTATTGGCCTTTTGGAGCTTGTGCACATGTCCGTAACTTTGGGCCAGTGTGTAATCTGAATATGGGTTTTTTTGGATAAATGAATAAATAAATAAAATTTTTATGGGCTATGATGAACTGATAAACTAATAGATCAAAGACATAACAAATTTATGACCGTTCCGCTCAGGGTCTTTGGACTTCTAACGATAATAATTAATACCATTATCGGAAAGTCATACCTTTTTGCTCTTTCATGAAAAGTGACAATGTGCTAGTGGAAAACTTTCTAAATTACTTTCATATTCTTGTATGCTTCTTTCTATACTGTTCTAAAAATCTCATTTTCTCCTTGCACTCTATTTACTCATCACTCTTCTATCAAAGCTCTGTGTAACAATATTATATAAACAATCAAGCACGCAAGTACAATACTCTGGTGACCATGCAGATAAAAATGTTTGGCTTTTGCTGACCTTATCTCGAGTGTTCAATCACTATTGTAATCGCATGGCAAATATTATGACTGTTGTGTTATGCAATTTTACGACCAATATTTATCCCCACTTCAAGAATATGTCAAAATAATATGGGGAGCTAACAATTTTCATTCCTGATTTTCTAGACTTTAATCAAATAGTTTTTTTCAGCCACCTGGAAGTTTATTGATCTTTTTTGCGTCTTTATAATTACCATAATTTTAATAGTATTATTATCTTATATTATCAGAAGCTACAGGATTAAGCTGAAGGTTAGTTCAGAATTGTAAATAAGGATTTGGTTATGAGACATATTTTGGCAAAGGTTACTTCTCACTAGGACTCATAAATGGAGCTTGAAAATGATACTGAATTTTTGTCCAGGTTCATAAAGAGGTGCTGAAAGTTGATTTTAAGGCCTCTAAACGAGGTATCATACGAGTGAAAGACTTCTGATTCACCAAGGCCCAAAAAAGCCACGAAGGTGAAATCAAATGTGAAGAAGGTCATATTGCTTTTTTGATTCGTAGCATTTCACATAAGGAATTTGTTTCAATAGGTCAGACGGTCAACATAAAATGGCTGAGAGAGAGAGAATGCGGAGGACAAGGCCGGAATCATACGCATGGCTCCTTCATCATGACAATGCTCCTTCATACACAGCGCTGTGAATTTGTAAATCTGCTCATTCGTAACAGTTATCACTAACACTTCTCAATCAACAGACTTGGCCCCTGCGACATGTTTTTTGTTTCGACAAATGAAAAGGAAGTTAAAAGAACACAAAATTAACATAGTGCTAAAAGAAGTTATCCTCACTTCAATGTGAATGTTAGGCAGCAATTCAGCTGAAGAGTTCTAGAGATGTTTCAAATAAAGGAAAAAAAGAGTGGACAAGTGCATATCTTCCAATGGAGAGAGAATATTTAAAAGGGAATTAATGCAAATGTTTACATTTTTTAAATGAAAATATTGCATTAAAAATGTCTCATTTCTTTTGGATTCTCCCTCTTACATCAACTTCATTATAAACAAAAGCCCTGTACCTGTAAATGGAAACCTGCTCATCATAATATCAAGGAAAATTAATTAGCAAACAATAACAATAACAATATAATTATTATCTATCTATCTCTACCAACATGCGGTACCCTACAGAAATAATGGATATGGCAAATGACACATCTCACTTATTTCTGTCTCCGACCCATGAATATTCATTTAAAACTTTCATTTTAAGATTTCTTTAATGAGTATTTTAAGATTTCATTAATATATATAAATTAATATATATAAGATTTCATTAATATAAATATAGAGTATACATAAATGTAAATTGTTCGATATTAATTATAGTTTATCAATCTTTTTACAGTATATCATCTTAACAAAACCTTTCTTAATCTTTATGTCGCTATATTCTTTTGAATTTTCCTCTTAAAATCCTTCAGGTGTATTAATTTTCTGTTATCCACTTTATACAGAAATTATAATTTTCCTCTATTTGCAATCATTGATTAAAGTATCCCACTCTTTATTATTGTACCTTTATCTGTATATTATACATCTATTATAAATTACAAACAAGTTGGTGTATACTATATGTCACATATGTCAACAAATCATAATTTTCTATTCTATCCAATAACAAATTGCATATTAAATATTGCATAATAGTATTGTTGCGAGTAAGTAAAGACACGCTATTTACTTATGTTTTGTGTCCCATACTTATGTACTGGTTGGTAATTGCTATGAATTGATTTTAATGACAAGTACATTGTTAAGTAAACTGTCGCCATTATTTATTTGTTCGTCAGAGTCATGTGTCATTGTATTGTTTTAATATTTGTATTTAAGAAATTATATAGCCAGTGAAAAATGTGCTAGCCTTCTGCTGGTAGATGTGATAATGCAATTACTTAAATATAATTGCATTTGATTTAAATAATGGATTTGTAGGTTACAAGAAAATAATCAATTTTAATTACTTTCTTTTTGGAATGTTTTCTTTGAATGGCTTTTTAAATCCCTCCATTTGGCTCAGAAGCTGGCATGTTCCACCCTGACCATTTATTCTAAGGAATTTATGTAGATTGTATTGAGAAAAGATTTAAAAGGAACATGTTTGAAAAATTCAATGTAAAGACGCTTTCAATGTAAGAAAATATGCTTAAAGCATATTTTCTTCGAGAGGTTTCAAATTTACAGTTCGCATTTCTATTTTTTTTACTTACATTCTTATTTTTTTTATTTCATACATATGGCAACTACATATACTAGAAACTACATATTAATCAATTTATTGAAATATGTTGCTAGATCTTTGTGATCTCACTTTATTTATTGTATCTTCATTGTTTTTAGGAGTATGTTTAAAATCAATCTGCAAATTATATAGAATGATAATTAACATAACAGCAGACTGGTTGATTTGTTAACAATATTTGTTTAAGTAAAATGTCAATAAAAATATTAATCAAAATTCAGTAAGAATTATTTTTCAAGTTTGCTACATCTCTATTTTTGTCACTATTCACTAAAGATAAGGCATTGTAGGAATAGTGTTTTAGTTTTGACACATTCATAACACTGTAATTATATTCTAGCACAGGACATGTAAATTTATTAAAATATACGTAATTATTATACAACTGAAGCTAGCTAACAATGTTAATCACTGCATTTTACAAAATTCCACACTTGGCTAACTGTTAATACATGATAAACTGTAAAAGAGTACATTGTATGTATTTTTACTCATATAATTAGACATATCCTAAGTATGTATGGTAATACGCGAAAGTGACTTTCATTGCTTATTTATTTGTCTCAAACTACTCAACTAATCTCTTTGAAATTTTGCAGTGTATAAAAACCCATCTAGAACATTTCACCCTATGGCTATCTATAATAGTCGTAGGGTGAAATGGACAAAACTTCCTTTTTATGCTTCTTCTTTGTATGCAATTTTTTCAATTCTCTGCATCTGATACAACTTCGCCATTTTCAACGACATGTTTTTAAGTTACACCATTTAAAAACAATGTCCTTTGAAAGATATGTTTTACTATTTTCTCCCTTCTTATACAAGCAACTGTCATAATGGAGTACTAACTGAAAATATCAAACTGACCAAAGGAATATTATGCGAGGGTCAAAACTGAATAAACAATGGCTAAGTATTATGTACAGAATGAAGGAATCTTAATACTTCATAAATTTCAATTTATGTAATCGAAAGATATATCAACTGTGTTTACATAATATCTCTCTGAGACATCATATTACACAAAGAAAGCTATAGAAAAAAATTAATGTGAAATGTTGGGTTGCCAATCAATAAACCAATCATCGCAATTCTATACTCATATATACTCTCTAAGGTAGCCGAACAGACTATATCCGCTTGTTCCCCAAAGCATGAATTTCTTTTTCTATTGCATTATGATAGCATGAGCTACCCTCATGTTTTGCAAGATAATATAATTCTGGGCTCTACTCTAATAAGACTTAATTTAATGCAAGAGGTCGCCCTACGTGGAGATTATCACAGAGATTAAATTTCTATCTTTATGTCTTTGGATCCGGTGCATAGAAAAGTACACCCTAGTCATAGAAAAGTATACTCCTCATTGTAAATATATGGCGTGTTGTTTCGCTCGCTTTTCACCCTAAGCGGAATTCATGAAGCAAGAACACTCTAAGTTCTCTTTGTGTAAAACCATATTTTGTTTGTTCTCTACTCTGAAACTCATTGCTAACTTAACAGATATCTTCGAGAAGTTTCTATAGCATTACAAATATATTTTGAAAAAAGTACAGCTTGATTAGTTCACAACCTTATACTATATGACATTGATAGTATTACATGAAAAATATTTTTACAGTCCCTGCGGCTATCAAAAACGGCGCTAGGTGATACAACAGTCGGCCAAGTGGTGAACTTGCTCTCAAACGATGTAAACCGTTTCGACGTAGCCGTTATCTTTCTGCATTACCTCTGGATTGGACCACTGGCGACATGTCTCATCACGTATCTTATGTGGCAGGAAATAGACGTCGCTGCCGTGGTAGGAGTAGCGTTTATGCTGGCATTTATACCGCTGCAAGGTTTGTACTTTTTATCAACAAATGATATCTATTAATACTTATCAGTTATTGGACTAACCTTACCACACTTGACATATTTGTCTAAAAACTCGTCTATACTGACGAGATACTCGTCTATACTGATAAAGAGTTTGCATATCAGGGCTATTCCTTCGTAAGATATAAAAAACAGATGAAGATATGTAAATTTTAGAGTGCCGTGTTAACAAGTACGCTAAAGAATAAACAAATTTGGAAAGTAACATTAACGAATCATGAATGTCGAAAGGTGATAAGGTGAACGTGGCACATATTAAGGAGAATATATGTAAGAACTGATTTTCTTACTTTAGTAAAGATTTTCCTATAAAAAAGAATATCAACAGATACTTTCTTTCCATCTATTGACAATAAAAATTGAGAAAAATTTGATAATAAAAGACTTCTAAGTAGCTAATGAGAGACTTATGGGGCAAGGGAACCAGATAAGTGTACAGAAAGAATTGTATGTCCATGAAAAAAGTGTGAAAATTGTGTCAGCACAGTGCTAATTCTGCTGCAGTGGGAGATACCATGATATTATAATTAAATGGTCTTTCTAACATTATATTTCTAATAACAATTTTATAAATTTAAATAATTTCTTTTCTATTTGGCATATGTTTCCCTAATATACTCCTTTATACTTTTGACATGATAGAATAAATAATATACTAAAAACGACATAGGATTAAGGAAATTGGATGGAAAGCATTTACGTGGAAGTGAATCCTAATGTGCCACTAAAATAAGATGAAAGTAGACTTAACAAACTGTAAATAAGATAGCTTCAAAATGTTTAGAAAAGAACTGCTCCGAGTTATTGTTTGGTTGTGAAAATTTAAAGTGAAATCATCAAATGATCCCACCATTGGTGGAGAAAGTACTCAAAAAAAATTTACATGAAAATTGTATATGATGAGGTATGACATGAATAAAAAATTATGGTTATCTAATTTTAATTAGATATAAACAATAGTAGACAAGAATATAAATCAAGTACGAAAATGGACAAGTTCAAAAAGTATCTTAATAGACTTAACCAGTTTAAAAAGAAATTTGAATAAAGTACACATTGAATGTTTGCAATCTGCTATATAAACGAATATAGTAAGGAAAAAAAAATTGTTTTGACGTTAATGAATTTTTATTATCCTTAGTACAATTTAATTTGTTTTTTATTTATCTTTATATTGGTTCAACTTTAGTTTAAAGAAATATTCTATCTCAAACAAAAAATAATTGCATTAAACTAGTGATATAAGCGCTAAAATTATGAAAGCACTATCTGAAAAGATATATTCTGTCTTCTATCTTCGTCTTCATTGTCATGACAGGCCAGTCGACCTTGGCCTTCTCGAGGAGTTTAATCCAGTTTGACCTAGTCATTGGCCATTGTTCCCCTATTTTTTGTATCGTATTAAAGTTGAAGTTTTTTCATTGCAGTGAATATAACCATTAGTCTGCCTTATATGCAAACTCCGAGTGGTTTTGCTAAGAATAATTTATTTATCTTTGTTTTTGACGTGGCGAGTCCATTTTATTCTTTGAATTCCGATCAATTTTACAACGTACTCGGTAGAGTCTTTAGTACTTTCTTTAGTACTCGGTAGAGTTTTAAATTGGTTCATCTTTACAATATTCAATTCATCTGAACATCACCAGTTCTCTGCAGGTTTCTTTGAAATTAACTAATGGAATCTTCAGTTTTGAATCTTCACTGTTAGTCTTCAAATCTGTTACAATTCACAATGAACATAAAATCTCCCAAGCCTCATCGTGGCAAACGATTACCACACACAGAGTAGTTAATCACTAAGCAAACAGCATATCTTTAACTATCTGGCTTATATTAACTGCTATCACGTACTATCTAAACCATATTGTTACATAAAATTAACGTAATTAAATAATAATTATTCCTGTAAGTACGTTATTATTAAAGTCTTGAAAATTACAGTACTGTTAAATAATAAATATAATTTTTTTTTTATAAATTCTATGATTTATTTTTTAACAACAATTTTATATGGTGTAATGTTATTATGATTTTAGCGTATCTCGGTAAGCAGACATCAGTATTGCGTCTAAAGACTGCGCTGCGAACAGATGAACGAGTGCGGCTAATGAATGAAATCATCTCTGGCATTCAGGTCATCAAGATGTACACGTGGGAAAAACCATTCGCAGATCTACTTGCCAAGGCTAGGAAGTATGTATATTGCTACTTTTTAATGTCTAACATCGAAACTCAAACTTTGTCGTCTGACAGCGTCGTCTAAGTTAGAATGGCCATTGTTTATTATATATTACATTCCTGTTAATTATGACAGCCAATAGGTAAGCTTGCTAATGATATTAGATTTTTACAGATGACTTAGTGAAATGTCTAGTTCATATTTATCAGAAAAGGTAATATCATGAGATTGAATGACAAGCAAACACACATAAATGAAATGAAGATAACAAATAACTTAAGACTGTCTTGTGGGACTCGATCATCACCTTAATGGGATATTGTATGCCAGTAATCATAAAAATAAAGGTTAACCTGTACTTAATGGATTACCTCACTCTTATTTTTATGCGTGTCATCTGATTAAAATATGTATTTAACTGTTTTATAGGGACTTTGGGTTTTTTAAGTCTCATAATGCAGTATGCCAGTACTTAAAATTGTATAAATAGAATCAAAAATAGAACTATAAAGAACTCGTCAAGTACGGGTAGAACTCGCACTACGAGGGTTCAGAACACATTGAGGTACTTATTAATAAATAAGGGTACAAAGTATTTCTATTAAATTATTTGCAAATATTAATTTTTCACAAAGCAAATATATCGCCTACTTCATCTGCTAATCATGGTGCATATTTCCAAAACCATAAAGTCTAGGATAATTGCTATAGTTTTCCTGTAATCTTCCAGTGAGATTTTACCAACCCTGTTTTTTTTCATAGTTTTTTGCTCATTAGTTTCATAAATAAAATTGCAAGAGAGAATGCTTTATTTTTTAAATATTTTTTAGGATATTTATTGAAATATTCACTTTAAAATTATGAAATAATATTGTATTCCTCATAAAAAGCCCTTTCAAATGATACCCCACATGATTGCATTAAACTTTAGGAGATGGTTTTTTCATTTTATTTATAAAATGAAAAAAAACCATCTCTTTAATTCTTATATGCATATTTTAAAAGTTAGGTAGTGCAAAATGTATGGGTTAATAAGATGTATTACAATGCCCAATATTCAGGTTTCTACGTCACATAGTTTTTGAGAAAACCAGTTGTAACATACTACAGTGATCTTATAAGAGTTCTGTTTTTCTTTTTGAGATACAGAATCCTAAAACCTGGCTAAACATTTTGTGCTTGTGGAATTTTGTACTACTAATAATAATGAGTTAAATATTTTTCTTTTAAAAAATTTTCTCAAATTAACACTTAAAATTAGTAAATAATGAAACCAACTGGAAAAATGAACGAAATATTATGGAAGAATGTTTGTTATTAACTTATAAATATTTTTAAATTGAAGTATATTAAATATAAAGCCTTTTTTTACCAAATAAATATGTTATATATATATATATATATATATATATATATATATATATATATATATATATATATATAATAATAATATAATATTATATATATAACATATTTATTTGGTAAAATCTAGGGTTATATCTATAATTATAATCCAATAGTACTAATAATTCTGTAAATAAAACTTTGTGTGTCCGTTTATTTGTTGCGGCTACTCATTCAAACTATAGACTGATGTTAAAAATTCCTTCGCTTTTGACTTTCTTTCATTCTCCTGTTTAATATAATCAATTTTTTTAATATATTAATGTACATGAGGCTTAACCAGCTTTTCCAACGCATACATGTTGGTTATAATAACAATATTTATGTAAATCATTTAGTCTATTTGTCGCATCGAGCTAAGCGACTGCGTTACAACTCTGTAACCATGTCAAATTACAATATCCCACAGGGTCAGATAGGCTAAATAGCAACTAATTAGAATCTATCCAAAACAAGTTTCCATCAAACTGCACAAGAATAAAATAATAGATAACAAATTTATTCTAAAAGGCACTTATTGTTGAGGATAAAATATTGGGCTTACATTGAAATGATAATTGCATAGAATACAGTAAACATAAACGTAATGTGTTATTATCAGTACTTTGATACTGTATATAGGTCAATTTTTTTGTACGTAATCTAATTATTCATACTCAAATTATCAGCCTTGGCGTAGAATTTATGGACCAAAAGTTAAAGTCTATTTCGAGACCAGGAATGGTATAAATTATAGTTTTAACTCGTATTTAAAAAACAAATAATAAATAACATATCATTTCATTATTTGTTTATACAATTTGAATTGAAGTTAATATAAATATAATATATTATGCAGATGATAATTATTATGCAGATGAATACATTAGATAGAAAGATTAGAAAGACAATATATTATGCAGATGAATACATTTTTAAAAAACTAAACACGTTTTTATATTGTCATTGCGTCAAGCGGTGAGGGAAATAGAATTTGCTATGTAAATTCTGAAAGACAACGAAATATGACGAAATACGAATTATGAAAGAACTTTGCATATTTGCCACAGCTAAGTAAACTCCAACCATTGGAAATTGATACAACTGTATTTGTTTAAATTTTTGTGATGTCAAAGGAAAAAAGCTAACAGAAAAATAGTCATTGTCCGTACATTTCACACTCTGCATAAATGGCAACTGCTACTCCTTTCTTGCAGCATTTTGTGTTAGAGTAGTGTGGCCAGCACTACTCTCAAAGACTGAAAATTAAATAATTTTTTTTATTTCTCAAGTTTGAGATCACTTTTGGAAGTCTCTGCTAGCAATTTCATTAAAATTGCATTGGGGTCAAAATTGTTTTTCTAACAATTTATTTTCCATTAACTGTTAAGGTTTGCTAAAATAAATTGATTGTTTTTATAACATAATTTCGCAGAAATAGAACGACAGTATGACCAACCACCACATCCTTATTTCATTTGTGTAGACGCTCCAGCCAAAATCGTTGGATATGAATGAGTGACTGGCTAACTGAGTGAATGATGAATAAAAATTTTGAGTTCTTCCGGTACAGCTAGTTATCTGGCATTTTTAAATTAAATTAATGAGAAACAATTAAAAATAAAACAATTTTACAGGGCCGCAAAGTTTACAGGTAGATAATTTAAATGGGATATTATTCTGCACTACGTATTGCTAATGGTACAAGTACGAAAAAAACGAAAGAAATTCTAATGCAATACGTGCTGCAGAATACTGAAGCGTAGAAATTAGGGATGTTCAGATAAAAGACGTAATGTCTTGAACTATGATTACTAATTCCCACTACTTCTAATACCTAACCTACCTAACCTAACCTAACCAGAACTCGAGAGAGATGTGAGTTGTATGCCGTCAGAAATAGTGGTCAGTTATATTTATTTCGGCAATTAACTGTAAGCATTTTAGTTTCATTGCAATAAAAATATACCTGTTTAATATGCGCACTCACTATTGCCTAGCTAGATTTTGAAGTAGTTTCATAACGTCAGTTTGAATTATATTAACACATAGTATATCATAGTATAGCTACAGATAGCTATGCTAAATTAAATATATAAGCAGAAGGAATAAAGTCTAAAGATGAAAGGAAAATTGATTCATTTCAATAAGTATTTAAAGAAAGGCAATCAAAGCAATTGAAAATAATTATTGTTCAATGCGAAATGACTTCCAATTGAGAACATCTGCTGTAGACTGTTAGTAATATTTAAGATAATGAAGGGTATTGCTCAATGAACAAACATGTGCGTCAAGCCAATTAGTACCATATTTATTGCTTAACAAACACAATATGGAATGAAGTGTTTCATTGATATTGGATTGTCAATATTGCAAGTTACATTGCCACCGACAGTCTTTAAAGTAATGTGAGAGATGAAGATAATACTGTTATCTTACTGCTCTTGATTTAGATGGATTATTTTCTCATTCGGGTATTACGAAATGTGTGAAATAATCTGGATAGTAACACAGATTGAGATAAAGAGAATAAAACCAGATTCATCTTATTTTCCACTAAAGCACTTTTTTGCCAATCAAAATAGCCCACTCAATAACGTTGTAATAGTGCTCCATTCTATTTAAATTACTACATTGTTTTTTTAAATAAATGGCTAGCGATGAACCTAAAGATCCAATGTTCTTAAAACATTATGATCTTATAGGACTAAACCAAACAAGAAAACATTTAGAATTGTTAAAGAGAGATTTCTGAATATATATATGTAATAGGCTAATTGAAAAATGAAAAATAATTATATATTAAAGTATGGAAAAATTTGTTTCAAAAGAGTGTATGGCTGTAATTATTTTTTGCAATCTTAAACATTACACTTCTGCTATGCATGCAACTACATACTAACACCTACATAGGACCAATAAACCGTGACTGTGAGTTTGTTCACATTGACATCTGTTTTAAGCATGATTATGATTATTGTGCAGAATTCACTTTTCATTGCAGGTGACAGTTTCTTTCATTTTTGTGTTAATTCAATAGAATGATTCACTCTTCAATTTGCATTTCTCACATGTTTTCTTTCAGTGCATTATGATTTTTGCGCTTCATTATTTCACCAACTTAGCACTTTACATTATTATCAAAATCTGCAACTGACAGCTGCTACTAGCTATGCTTTAAAAAGGTTCCACATTCACTTTCACCTTCGGTTCTTTATTATTAAAACAAGTATTGTAGTGACAAAAACCGTTCATGAAATTGAAATTTCCAGAGCAGAAGAGATTTAATTAACAATGAATCATGCATTCTTTCATAGTGTTCAGTTCTAATAATAGATTTTAAAAGTGGAATGTTATGTATATATGTAAAATATCAAATTTGGAATTTATTACCAAACCAAAGACAATGTTAATTATAGATTATGAAAATTGACAGCTAATAAAATGAATAATGGTTCATGTTAAACATAATCACTTTTATTAACTATGCTTATGTTCAACATGAACACCTTTTAGTGACTTCAGAGATTGCTTATTTTTCTTGGTATATAAAAACAAAATTCTTAGTTTAAAATTATTTTAACATTAATATTTAGTAATTTTTTAAACTGTTAAACTGAAATACCGAAGAATAAATTAGTGGTTATCCATTTGAGCCACAGCGACCACTTAGTTGATTACACCAGTACCATTTAAACCATGAGAGACAAGATGACCACGAGTTTGAAGTTTGTGCAAAAGTGAACCGTGTATTATTATCATATATACATTTATAGTATTATTTAGCATCACAACGTGTTATAACATAAAAATGATTAAATTTGTTATATGGTTTTAGTTCTAGTAAATGCTGCCAGGAGGCGAATGGAACCTTTGCATGTCATAATGGAGTTTCTGACTTAGCTGTCAAAAAGAGGTGTAATGGTCAAAAGTATTTTAATATTTTCATTGATGGAACTTGTTAAAAAATAGGAAAAGAAGTTCTCGATTAGTTATTGTCAACTATATATGGGTGCTAAGGAAATCTACCACACATTATTGCTCATAGTTTAAGGCTGTCGGAGCCCGTTTGTGCAATTCTTTCGCTGTACAAAACTGTAAAAATATCCAAATAAGTAACTCATAATAGAAACTCTTTTTGTGTATTGTCCAAAATTCTCATCAGTCTTTTTATTGGTTATTTGCAGACGAGAGGTGAAGCAGATACGTGCCACATCTTACATCCGCGGTGTTTTGACATCGTTTATCATGTTCACTACTCGCATCTCTCTGTTCTTCTCCATCTTGTTCTACGTTCTGACAGGGCACAACGTGACAGCTGAGAAGGTGTTTGTGGTGACCAGCTACTACAATATACTGCGACAAACCATGACTGTGTTCTTCCCTCAAGGTGAGATAAATCAATGAGCTGCGCTATTTCGGTTGGAAAGTATGTTTAAAAATTAAGGATGAAATTCAAAGCCTAACGTATGGAGTCAGAAGCTATTAAAAGGTGTTATTTTGTATCTTATATGTGACACTTCATCATATCAACAAAATTTGATAACAATTTTGATTAATATAATCACCCCATGTTTTCCACGCATCTAACATATTGCTACCCCAATGTAATATGAAAAAATCTGAGAAAATACAGCTTTAAAAATTCATTTTTTAAAATTGTTTTAAGCCCAATGTAATCTTTCCCTTATTAATATAATTTTTTTTATTGAATGTTCCGTACCAGATTGGTAAAAATGAAATCCTTGTAGAATTATCTCGTTCTATATGTTCGACTAGCTCGTATTAGTACGAATTAGCTCGTGTCTATATGTTCGGCCGACTGTATCACAGGCATTTTTCTCATAGACAGTTTGATGTAGAAACTTTGTATAGTTCTAGGAAGTGGAGCATTACAGAACTGAAATTATAGAAGAAGAATTTTTTTCCGAAGATGGACAAAAAGAAAAAGGAATTTTTTTCTGTTCTGAATATTTGTCTTTATGTGCATTATCAAAGAAAGCTTATTACAGCACAAGTTCAAAAATACTTAATACGTAAAATCTAATTTATTAATGATTAAAGAAAAATTAGCTACCTAAGATATTTTTTTGTTAAAAACAATCTTTTTATATACATCATAAATCATCAAAATATGTAATGATATAAACAAACAATGTTAGAATCGGTTTTTTTAAATTATTAGAATATAACTGAGTTTATATAAATGCTGTACAAAGGTTGTATGCACAATACACAAGGCTTTAAAAATATATTAATGATATGTAACTTCAGTAGTACGTTCACTATTCATTCAAATTCACTCGCACTTGACAAGTTTTTTTTTCTAACATGTATGTTACTTATTGCTTCACTGATTGAAGGATGTGTATATGTTTAGTGGGTATGTTTTTTATGGGTATGTTTAGTTAAAAGTAGCACAAACCTAAATCGAATATCACAGTGTTGCAACTTTATAATATTTATCAGTTTACATACATATGTACATCTTTTACTGTACGATTTTTTGTTGCCAGATTTTTTACTTACCAGTATTATTTTTATCAAACACTTACTGTTCAATTCTTTCACATATCAAACATTATTAATTTTTCCTGGAGATTCATTTACTTACTGTTGCCTTTTTTATACACATAAATGTTAGTTGATTTTCTTACTTAATTTATAGGCATAGCACAAGTTGCCGAGGCAAATATCTCAATTAGGCGGCTGCAGAAGTTCATGATGTACGAGGAAACTACAAAACCATTGCCTCCACTCTCTGAAGTTATCAGTCCGAAGAGCTACAGCAAAGAAAAGGTGGCTGCGGAGAACGGAAATGGCAAAGCGAGATTGTCGTCCCCTCGGGAGGAGAGTGATGATTCGAAGACGATTAAAGATTCGATTGTGACTCAACCAATTGAAAAGAGCACAGAGACTAATGGTGAGTTGTTCTGTATAACTTTTTTTTGATCATCTTGGATTCGCCCCTTGATATATCTTAACCCTTATCTAGACATTTGAAAAGTTAAACAATGTATTAATCAAACAAAGATCATGGTCTTCCAGGATTGGCACCGTTGGTACGCAAGGAAGAATCAGATGAGGAAGAATTTGAAACTTCACCCAACCATCAGGACATGCTGAAAAGGGGTATCCAGTTGAAAAATGCTACCGCTAAATGGGTTTCTGACCAACCTGAAAACAGCCTCACTGACATCAGTCTCACAATCAAGCCTGGAATGTAAGTCTAAACATTTTAATTGATGTGTCTTATATTTGTACATCATGTAACAACTTTAGAAATGAGAAAAACTCTTTTTTTACCTATAATGTTTGGCAGAGCTGTTTATTAGGGTCCAAATATACATAATTTATTAAATAAAACAAATGAAAGAATGGGGTATTTATTTCTAGTTTCAATTTTATATCCTAGATGCAAAAACTACAAAGCTATATTAAAATGAAATCTTTAAGATTTAAAATGTTAACCCTTCTATACTCTACGAATCTCAATCATACCTTTGTTTAATTAGAAAAAATTTCTAAGTATTATATTTAGTAAATGTCCTGGAACAAAATCTCCGATGTGTTTTTCACTTTTATATAGAAATTGAAATGAAAAATTTTTATTCACTTTCTAAAAAATTTTAAAATATGCTTTATTAATAAACCATAAGATAACAAAAAACCTTATCATTTTAGAAATTCCTCAGTATTTCACAGATCTAGCTTCTAAGTTATAAAATATTTCACCGAAGCAGATATATGGCAAGCAAATTTAAAATTATTAAATTATTATATGTTTATGATCATCCCAGGCCTAGGAAACCCCCCTTTAATGAAGAAACCAACGCGACCTTTACATTAGGCAGCGAAAGTGATACTTTTTATCACTTCACTACACGAAATACAAATAATTTGAAATACAAATAAATGTGTTAGTTTTTTTTTATTCATACAACACATGTGCAAACAGAATGATCGAGAGCAAAACAGACAATTAACTTTTCTTCTCCCCGCTATCTTAATCTTCCCTCTAACTGATCGGAATACCCATATAAATTATTATCGACAGCATCTCGATAATAATTTATCGGCTTTGCATTGACGAGACAGTCTTACCTCTATCACAACTGTCTCGTCTGTGCATGACTTACTGAGGGTATCTCTATCGATAATAACACAATAATTTATATTTCATATTTCACAAAATAATTTTTCTCTTTTTTTTCCTTAGGTTAGTAGGTGTGATTGGACCGGTAGGGTCGGGCAAGACATCTCTCCTGCATGTAATATTAAAAGAGCTGCCCTTATTGACAGGAAGCGTCCAGGTCGGCGGACCCATCTCCTATGCCTCTCAGGAACCCTGGCTCTTTGCTGGTATGTTTCACATGTATTTTACTATTGTTTAGACGCATGATAATTATAAATTTTCTAGATAATAAAAAAATCTAGTATAATGAAATATGTTATGTTATGTAGGAAAAATTATTTGCATGTTGATACCCCAAAACTTGAAAATTTGGATCTACAGAGAATTGTATTTTACAATGAATGGAAGAAAGTGCATATCAAACATGCTGTCAACATCCTGGACCATTTTACAAAAGTATATGATTTAAAAAAAATTATTATTTCTTACAACAACCAAGTTCTCTTAACTATTATACTTGTGAATGATGATCAAAGTAGATTGCCGGAAAAAAATTGTTAACAAACCTCAAAATTTATTTATTCTACGTATGTTTCCCAATTATTTTCTTGTAGGTACAGTGCGACAAAATATTTTGTTTGGTCAACCGATGGATAGACCGCGCTACAACACGGTGATACGGCGCTGCGCTCTGGATCGTGACCTGATCCTTCTACCCCATGGGGACAAGACCATTGTTGGTGAAAGGGGCTTCAGTCTTAGTGGAGGTAATTTTATTGCAATGGAACCGTTATTATAGTGAGGACTTGTTAAACAATGTGTGTGGTCGCTGAGTACAATGTAATATGGAAAAAAGTGCTTGCAGTCAGTCTGGCCACTCTTTATGCTATGTTCTGTGAAAACAAGACTTTTGCGAAAGAATGGATTGCAATATCTGTATAAATATACAATGTGATTACTCCAAGTAGATAAGTACTGTCTTTTTCAGTATATTTCACAAAAAGTTCTAAATTGATTTTGAAAGGTTTTTTTATTATTATGAACATTCATTCCTTCAAAATTAATTTAACATATTAATCTACTTGACAAAAACTGTAATACAATCATATATGTGTAGATAAATATTGAGGATTACATAAGGCAGTAATAAATTGAACATAGGTGTTTTAGAGTCCCGTAGTCAAATGGCAAAAACACAAATATATGAAATTATTACTGAATTATGTATTATTAAGAACATGTTTTTAATTTTTTTTTGCATGCAAACATGTTTTTAAGCATGCCTGCCCCATCCATCAAATTGTTTAAAACATTTTTTCACAAAGACCCCACGCCATTGAAGGGATTGTTTGAAATGTAATCGGAAATGTTTGGAAACATTTTTTGATATAGTGTTTTTTTGTAGAATAATGTTGAAATATGGTTATCTCTAACGTTAAATGATGTATGTGAAAAATCTGAAAAAATGTTATATATACCAATGTGTCTTCATGACCTTTGTTCTATGCACACTTCTACTGAACTCTACTCGTATTTATTCTCTTTTTATGCAAGTTTGTGACTAAATAAGAATGTGATTAAAAGAAATATAATGTCCATAGGCCAACGTGCCCGTGTGAGTCTTGCGCGAGCGGCTTACCGTCGTGCTAACATCTACTTGCTGGACGACCCACTGTCGGCAGTGGATGCACCGGTGGGTCGGCACCTGTTTGAATCGTGCATAGCAGGCTTCTTACGCCGAGCCACGCGCATACTTGTCACTCATCAGCTACACTACTTGAAGGACGTTGATCAGGTTAGCTTCATGTTTGGGAGGCATATGAGTTTTGCAGTGAGGAATATGTGCATGCAATTATACTGTCAAGCTAATAATTTACTAAAGGTTTGGTTTAAATAACAAAGTTGACAGTGATGGAAACTGGAAAACTTTTAAGTCTGCTAAATTCATAAATTTTTATCGTTCTCTATTCATGTATGTATTTGTATCGGCATGCCATGTCTTAGAGAAGTAAAGGACACAATGATGAGTAGCACCACCTTGCTTCATCCTACCTCACCGTACTTCCTTGTTATTATTAAAATCGTCACTTTCAAAGTTTCAAAAAAGACCTATCTTGCAAATTTTTTTCTATTATTATATATATTATAATTTTTTTCTATATTTTTTTAATATTTAACAGCTTTGAATAACAATGACATTCACTTTGAATGACAATAATATATTTTTATTAGGACATTGTCAATATTTTGATTTTAAACATAAAGGAATTAAGAACCATTAATGCACCTCTTTTTGGTAGATCAATTTTTTCAATTTGTTTAATCTTAAAACCAAAAATTATAAATATAGTTACTTAATTTATAATCGCTACATTTAGCAGTTGTTTATTTACTATCATTTTTAGCAAAATAGGACTTGTTCCGTAAAACAGTCCGTAATTGTTCCGTAAAACAGTCCGTTCCGTAAATCGTGATAGATTGCAAGAATTTCAATAAGCAATTTTTTTTGAACTATTGGCATTCAACTTTTCCATATTAAAAAAGTTGTTCTCAATAAATTGCGACTGACATAAATTAAAGAAAAAAATATACCTTTTAATTTTGGGGCAGTGCCATTGCACTGCAATATAATAAAACTGCCAGAAATAATAAACTTGCAGCATTCTACATAGAACTTTTTAGCAACCTGAATTTCATGTTTTTTGTAGTGTTATGACAAAGAATAGACCTCAGAAGGACAAGAAGGTTCTTATTTTTGAAGAATTCTGGCTGCATTTGACCTTATTTCCTATTACAAATACTGCAAATTCATAATTTCTGGCAGTTTTATTATATTGTTCATTTATGATGGACAAAAAATGCGAAAAACATTTTATTTTGACCCTTCACTGTTATAATTCCCTTTAAGACTCTTGACATATTTACGTTTTTGTAAATACCCAGTCTTCTCTCCGCATCTTGTTACACGAGTACATAATTCTATAAATCATTTCTAGTTACATAGAAGTACAAGAATGCATTCCAATCTCAGTAATTTGTTCTTAATATATGCTAACATATAAAATTCATCCAGACTCAGTATGTAGAGATCTAAGCCAAATATTTCCCAAGTGAGAGGCGCAGGAATGTTTTTATTTGAAGGTGTGGGAAATGGGGATTATTTAGAATGTTACCATGTTTGTGGATTCCTTTTATGAATAGTGAGAATGTTGGCAGAAAGTCTTCTTGTTATTATATGATTTAGTTTCTGTTTCTTAAATACTCCTTAAAATTTGGTCACTCATCAAAATGTACTATTCAAAATGTACTATAACCCAGTATGTCAATTAGTTTTAAAGTTACATCGACCAACAAACTCTCTGAAAATAGCAATCATCACATTCTGACTTTAGGAAGGTCTGACTTTTGATATGCAGAACTGTTTTCACAACGTTGGCATATCCGTCAGAAGTTGTTGTTGAGTGTTGTTTACATTCGGCAGAAATGTTTCATTTAACGTTTACTATGAAAAGTTGATAATGGTATAAGCATAAAACTCAAATAATGTTTATTAAAAAATGGCAATATATATTAAAAAATGTTTCTTGCAAAAATAAATCTTTAAGCATTACTTAAATTTCTTAATTTTTAAAATATATTTCATTTTTATAATTTTTTTTAAAACAGACTACAATTAATACTTTAATAGTATTTGTTGAACACCTAAGTCATTATTATGATTCATTCCTTCGTGTGACAGTAACGTTATATATAAAGATTGTGAACAAAAACTTGTTTGCAATAACTTATCAAAATTTGTGGAAAATAATTATTTTAAAATTCATAATTTTAATTTCTTTCTACTTTAATATATTTTTACTGTATGTATTAAAAGTAAAATTATTCTTAAGCTCTATAACTGTAACAACAACTCTATAACTATAACTATATAATGTTTTCATATTGTTATATAACTATATAATGTTTTCACATGTTAACATATTTTTACTCTATGTACTAAAAGTAAAACTTCTTAAGCTCTACAACTGTAACAACAACTCTAATACTATATAATGTTTCCTATATGTTTTCCAATAAAAACTTTACCTTTAAAATTTTTAAAATGTATGTGCTGAATTCAAAACAATGAATTTACTTCAAGTATTCACGTATCATAATTTCCTCCAATATTAGATAATAATCCTGAAGAATGGCTCGATAGCAGCTGCTGGTACTTATGACACACTAGCCGCTTCAGGTCTAGACTTTGCCGCTCTTCTGTCTGAAGGAGAGGAACAGTCTGCAACCGACAGCAAGCTCATAGACCCCGCTGATACAACTACCGATGAAGAAATTGCGAATACTGCTGGTAACACTAGCGCATTCCGATCCAGGCAAACGAGTATACATTCAGTAAGTTTTTGTATATTTAAGGAATCACTTTTTAATTCTAATGTTATTTCTGTTACCTGCTTCCGTTTAGATTAAATGTTAAATATTCCAAAGTAATGATGAGGTATTGAGAAGTATACATTTATAAACTACTCTAAGCAATTTATTTATATAAATCCATACATATAATTGTTAACTAAATAAAATCTTTATAAAAATATTACGTTTAGAAAAATTATCCAGTAGAAATGTAATAACTGCCATAAATTTACACTTAACTGTTGTAGTGCCATGGTTTTTTACTTATATATACCTAAAAATGCCAAAGAAATCTTTTGTTTTTGATGTCATTTACCCTTGTCTCGAAAAAAAACTGTGTCTCTTCCAAAAATTATCCAATTTTATTAATTTTTTCAGTGTTTTCTTAATAAAAACTTATACAAGGGTAATAAATTACAAAGAAAATTATGGAAATATATATAGTGAACAAAAATTATAACAAAAACTGAAATCAAGGTCATATCGTATTTTCGCAGTCCGGTACATCCTCCGTATCAGCAAAATAATTGTTATCGTCACTATTATCACTATCACTCAAAATTTGTATTACGCCAAATTGTGAGCGCACTACAATGTCACTCCCACTATCACCAGAATGCCACTCCCACTATCACTTCTTCACAACTTGAAAAACGATCATTTTCACTCGAATTATTTTCATATTCTGACATTATGGGTTAAAAATGTTCTTTTCCTGGACCCTTTTTATATTGTAATTACTAATAATATTATAATTTGAACTTTATCTAACACGTAGAAAGATAAAAAATTTGTGATGCGTGCAAGCGACCTCCCCTACAGCGCGCTAAACAACAACTGATTTCGCGAGCGCCATTGCGCTCGTGGCAAATTTAGTTAGTATGCGCACGAGCGCGATGGCGCTCGTCGGCACTCTAACTTTAAGTGGTTAGGTTATGGCACTCTAACTTTTAAGTGGTTTTAGGTTAATCTAAAGCCTTAATATTATTGTTTGTCTGCAATTATGTGATCACGCTCTTACTATCTTCATTTCTTTGTTTTTTGGCTGAATCAAATCTTGTAATTGATTTTTCACCCACTTGCACATAATTAATCAACTCCAAGTTTGGCATGTGTCCACAGTTTGTGTCACAATATAATTTGATACTAGCATGTAATCAAAATTCAAGATAGCAGCACAAAAATGGTAGACAAATTATATCCTTCGTGTTCCTTTTTATTGAAAATCATCTGGATGTTTGTAGAAATTCAACATAATGACACCAAAATAGCTGACAAAATTTAGAGATTTATGCCACATAATGCTGCCATATATTAAACTTATAAAAATATGTTAGGTCCAACCAGCAAAATCAGTTTAAGCTTATCAACTTTGAACTTATTTAAAAGTGTGAAAAAAAATATTACAAGTTCTTCTAGATAAATTATGTAAGTAGTATAAAAATTATTTCCAACTACTTTCTTGTGAAGTGAAGTACCTGAATATTAATTCTAGATAAAGCATCGCATCTACTCATATTTGTTACTTTTATTCCATGGAAATTTTATGAGAAAATGTAAAATAACGTAATAATATGATATGGTATATCTTGTATATTATCCTTTACTTTATTTGGTTACCCTATTTTTATTTGACTTCATAAAAGCATATGACTTGTTAGATTGTTTAACTATAAATATTTTGACATTTTCAATTTGTTAAATACCAAAAGAGGAGATAAATATTACCATTTCACTCCTAATGAGGGACCTTTAGGCATAAGAATATTCATTAAACTGAAAATAAATGGATGAAATATATCAATGTATTTAATTAATATGGAAAATATACTATCCATATCGAAATAAGCAGCGTTTCTGTTTCCAGTTGTTACATTTATTTTTTTATCAATTGCATTCACTTTCAAATGTCCACCTATAATGGTTTACTTTGCTTGCATTAATACAAATGTCCACCTATAATGCTTTACTTTCCTTACATTAATACTATTCTTTACTTTGCTTGCATTAATACAAATGTCCACCTATAATGCTTTACTTTGCTTGCATTAATACAAATGTCCACCTATAATGCTTTACTTTGCTTGCATTAATACAAATGTCCACCTATAATGCTCTACTTTTCTTGCATTAATACTATTCTTTACTTTGCTTGCTTTAATACTATTCTTTACTTTGCTTGCATTAATAATATAGTAATATTAATAGAAATTTCGTAGATAATATTGTTTAGTCTTTCCATATGAATTATTTTCAATTCATCTTGAGTAACCAGAGAGTGATTGAAGTGTGTCACAATTTTTTTGCATTTTGTAAGCAGTAGCAAGATACATTTTTAATTTTCCAAAGCCGACATACAATTATACACAATTATAGCTGATGAATAGTAAAATTGGCATCAGTCAAATTGGCCATATTCATAGCTTTTATCATATTCAATCCTCTGTTACATAAAACACAGTGAACTAATTGGGAACTTAAGCCCTAATCTTTCAAAATATTGTTTAATTTATTCGCTAGATTATCACCTGTGTGCTGACCTTCCAATTGTTCACACTTGAATATTATAGTTACATTTTCAAATTTATCTGGTAATACAATGAGCAGTAAGACTCCATAATGAAACATTGCATAGGGCTCGAACCAAACATCTGTAGTGAACAATATCTTTTAAAATTGCTTGAACAACCCTAAAACCTCTATTTTCATTTTATCATAGGTTTCAGTACAAAGTAGATTGGTAAAATACTGCCGACCTCTTAAGTTATAATGTGGTAATGCTCCTACATTAATATTTGAAAGCTTACACCTTCAACAAAGCAAAATGGCATGTTTTGTATCGCAATCATTTCAGCAACGAAGTGGTCTATTTCTTTTTGTTTAATATACTCTCGTCCCAAGCACCTCTATTTTTTAAAGAATCTACTATTGATAATTGTTTTTTACACTCTTGTAAAGGTGTCGGATATTGAGGTCTTTGTGGTTTTTGTTGATTATTTTTTTCCAGTAACAACAATTCTTCATACTTATCACTATGTTTTGACTTAAAGAGAGAAAAGTTTTTATCACATTGTTTACATTTTGTGAATTCACCATTAACTTCATTGAAAAACGTCCAAATTAAAATAGATTTAGGACGCATTTTGCTCAGATATTATTACACTACACTTTTTTATCTAAATAATTAATGATTCCACAAGAATTGGTGACTGACTGAGAGCGACGTGGCTAATGTGTCGGCTTGACCGGTGAAAAACTGTCATTACGTGTCTCATTTAAACTCCGCCCCTATCTGAAATTATTCTAAACTTTTTATCGGATTCCGTTATGGTTTTGGATAGATTTTTATTTCATTAGATTAGATTAGATTATTATTTCATATATCCGATGGTTTCGGTTATAATTATGGAGCTCCGTAACATATCTGATATGTGAATTTAAGCAGAAGGAACATTTGGAAGAGATTTATTCACTTGTTTTGAAATTACAACTTTAAGGAATTTATCATCCATGACAGAAAATATCATATTTATTATAAGGACATGGGGGGTGCTAAAATCTATGAAAATGTATATTTGAAATCAACGGAAGTGTTAAAAAGTGCCAAATGGAAAAGTTTTAAAATTGACAAAATCTCTATATGTATTGAAGAAGCCACCCAAGTATTGGTATGAAAGGTTTAATCACACCATAACTGGATATGAAGTCGGAGATTCAGAGACTGTCTATTTTTTCCATAGCGAGGAAGACGTGTACTTATCATTGTATGATATTTTATGATAGTTTGTATGATAGGATACAATACGGTAGTTGACTCATTCTAAATTTTGATATTTTTCGTACAATATTGTGAAATATAAGTTAATTAAAAACCAGTTTTGAAAAATATTCAAAAATTTATTGAAAAATAAGCCAATTATAGGTTTCTAAATTTGAAGATACGAAGTACGAGTATTGCCGTCCTTGTCTAAAGTTTAAATTTAAACTTTTATAACTGAGTCAATTTTTAAGATTATTAAAAAATTGTTTCACTCTTCATCAGCTTTTACCTTGAAATTATGATTAATGAAATAAAAAAAATTTAGTCAGATACCCAATTTACAAGAGAAAGAAAAAGGGCACGGGAAATGAGAATTGAGGAATTTCTATTATAAAGATTTGGACTTTTTTTTTATAAATTAAAAGGACTAACTATAAATCATTCTGAAAGTTTGACATAGAAAATTGTAAGAATAGCGAATGTTACACTGATGAATGTGAACTTTAAATTCAACAAACACTCTGTAATTGACATGAAAGATTAAATGTAATGTAGTAGAATCGTTTTTGTTACCTGTCCCTATATGTTGTTTAAGTAGACCAAATAGAGTAAAAACTTGTGGAAAGCATTGAAGCCAGTCCTTAAATTTGTCAAGCAGATTGTTAATTCAATATATTTAATATATTTTTTATATATAACATTACTTGATATATAAAATTAATACTAGTGGATACTTGTTTAATTTATACAACAATATTATAATATGGAAATCTATAATATTGTAGCAACTGTGACTGTAAGCACAACTAAGGCTGAAATAGATCTGCAGCAGTAGTAGATTTATGTTGGCTTGTAAAATCATTACCAGGCTTAAAAAAACATTTTTCTCTAACGTGTATTAAAAATCTAAATCAAAAATGATCAGTTCAATTTGACATGTATCATAAAATTGAGCTTCTGGGTACTTAAACGTTGATTAATGTTGACAACAATCACGTTTAGTAGTTTTGACATGAATTTCAAGATTGAAATTGGATATGGCACTTAAAAAAATTTGAGTGTCATGAGATTGACAATAATTTGTTTTGGTACACGTAGGTTATATAGAGTGAAATGAAAGTTATATAAGTTACACTGTCCGCTCTCCTTCTTCCTGCGTCCTTTGCAGTATCGTGGTAATTGAATGTCAAAATATTGTCATTAGTGTGATCTAAACAGTCTAACATGAAAACATAAACTAATATTTTACAGATAATAAATATACGTTTTCGTTTTTGTATAAGTTTTTAATATTGACGTAGAAACAAACACGAAGAATTTCCTAATGTATCCAAATTTAAGAAAATATACATAACCCCCAACTTACCTCGAAGACTAATCCAGCAAAGTACAAGTAGAGTGTCTTTAACTCAAGACTCGAGCAACGATTAATAAAGTGATATGCCACATTTATTTCTCCACTATACTTTTTTTCTTGCATTATAAATTAGATTATTTTAGTAGAGGCTGGAGCTGACTAAACTAATTCTGTAATAGTAGGTATTTCAGATTAACCTTGCATTTTGTGCAGTTGAGTCTATTATTTTATTTATTTATTTATCTACTTTAATGATCTAATTGATACATATGGCAGACTTATTTCTATGAGAGCAATCTCTTACAGCCAACCATAACACCAGTCCAGCTCCGTTTGATGAATGGCCGGGAATCAAAACCCGGTCCCCCGGTGCGCTCCATCGTCAAAGGCCGTATGCCTTGTGATCAACCCAACACACCACGGCGACGACGATGATTTTATATACCAACTACATTTTATTTTTTTCTTTCAAGGTATCTTCAGTGGACAATGTAACACCAGCACCAGTGGCAGAAAGTGAGGCTCGTGCGAGTGGAGAAGTGGGGAGACGTATTTATGCCGCATACTTACGTGCGGCTGCTGCCTGGCCTGTTCTCGTACTCGCCTTCTTCATTGCAGCACTAGCTCAGCTCGCTGGTTCGGGAGCTGATTACTGGACCAGCTACTGGTGGGTATTAAATAAGTGTTGAAACTACACACCTTCTAAATTATTGTATAATTTAACACTGTTTTTGAGGACTCTCACATCAACATGGAGCTTATATGCACTTCAGCAAAAATTAATTTTTTTTTAAATAAATAATGCTGATAAGAACCATATTTAATAAGGACAGTACAAAAAGCATAGAAGTTGCTTGAAATCTCTGAACTTTTGGTTACGCGTTTGTCAATATCAGGACAATATTTTGTAGGCGGAAAATAGTGAACGTCATTGAATCTAAAATGGTTACATTATGAGGGAATTTGAAATTTGATTTTTAAGAAACTAAATATTGTATTGTTTTTGTTAATTTTTAAAATGATTTTATACAAAACACTGAACCATACTTTTAGACAATATAAATAATTTTGTCTTATATGGTGTAGTGTAAAATGCGAGATAATTAGAGCATGTGACCAAAAATTCATTAATTTATCACCATTTTGACAGCTTGCATGGCCCCTATATAATAGATAAAAAGACAGCAAAGGTCGCTCATAACAGTTATAAAGGCCACTCAGGATTAGTTTTGTAAAAATCTCTATTTCAAACATGTCTTTACTGCTCAGAAATGACTGTCCTTTCTCTAATTTCAAAGTTTTTTTTATGCAGTTTTTTTATTTATTTCACTTTTTTATGCCTTATTGTTTTTTTCGTTTCGTGAGAATTTGTATATTATATATTTAGTGACCATAAATTAAAATTTTATCAAAAAAATGAATTGTTCTAAAAACACGATTTATTAGGTGTGCGATATTGTTATGTAAATTATTTTACAAAACAATGAGTGACCCTTATAACTGTTCTCAACATGTTGTAGTATAAGTTTTATTTCAATTAAATGTTGGAAAACAGTAAAAATTTCACATTTAAAAAAATCATTTTTCATTTAAAGAAATCTTTTAAAAAGCTTAGTGAGCCAATTTCGAAAAATAAAATGAAATTTAGCCATTTTTACTAAATTTTTTTTAGTTAAGAAGACTTCTAAAATTAAAAAATCTTTTCAAACGTACAATATTAGAAATTTTAAGATAAACCTAGCCTGTGTGAGCTAATGTAATCCAGGGAAGAAAGTGAAATTCAAAATTTGCCAAATCCATTCATTAAACAATGTGGATTTGACCATTCCACATTAAATGAATCCTCACATACCATATGGGTTTCCTCAACTATACAAAATCAACTGTACCAAAAATCATTTAACAAAATTCAGTAGTTTAGTCACAGGAATAGTTTTAATTGGTTTGTAATTTCAAACACCACATATTTTCACCAAGAATTCTTTAGGCCAATATACATTGCCACGTCGCACCTTTGCATAAAGTAATTTTATTTCGTAATTACAGGTATATAATGAAATAATTCTTACGCTTGCGTCATAAGATTCTTAATACAATTTGAGTTCCCTGTGAAAACAAACAAAAGGGTTTCAATTTGTTTATTCAAACATAGTTTGAATTGTGATTATGTAATTTTAATTATTTTTGTTTGATCCATCCGTGATTGCACAAGTCCATAAAAATACATAAACATTGAACATGGTATTGTGAAGCAAAAGTCAATAACATAAACATTCCTCATGGTATTTTTGTTTTTTTTATATTAAAATACTATTTAATTTGTTTGAAAAAAAATTTTGTTTTATTCTTGGTGTAATTATTTATTTCACTATTTTAAAGTATTTATGACAACTAATACTGACTGGGTTTTCACTTAATGTCGAACGGTCAAATCCACAATACTTTCATTTCCATATTGGGCTGATGTAATATTAATTACAGATAAAATAGTAGATTCGAAGAGAATTTATAGATTAAAAAAATTCTGTTAATATTCAGGGTAAATCTGGAAGAAGCCCGCAGTCGTGAACAGGACTCATTGTTGATCCGCAAGTATGGAGATGGGGTCAACTCAAGCTACGATTATCTTTTCAATGAAACTACTGCATCGCGCAATGTCATGTTTATGGCTGTTCATCTTTCCAGATACGACTGCATCTATATTTATACAGGTATGCGCTAATATTATTATAACCATGGATATGTCCCTACTTTTACGTAGAAGCTCACATTAAGTTCTCTCTTAGTTACTGCTAGCTCGCATTCTACCACAGGCTTCGAGAGATCTTTTGTAGGTTTTTATATGGATAATTAGTATTTCTATTTATTATCTAAATATATACGCATTGCCAATCTCCAATATCATTTAAATTATTATTTTTGCTAACTTTTATTCTTCGTAGTTATCAAAGATTTATTCCCTAAAGAAGTGATTAAACTCAAAATGTTCAAAAATGTTGAGAATACATTAAACATTCCAATTTCTACTGTAATGGAAAAATGAGTGTCTTTTAACAGATTTTTGATTTACAAAATTGAATTGTTTGGTTTACAAAACTGAAATTGCAAAAATACCTGCGTTTTTCAGTTTAATTACAATTGTCAAGAAAGCATTCTATTCACTCACATGCAAATGAAAGCACTATTTGCTAGTATGCATAATTACATAATTGGTAAACATCTTACTATAAAATTTCAATTGTGGATCTACACAACATTTCACCAACTTTTGGACAATTGGCAAGAGCCATATATCTCGTGATTATTTTATTTATATCCTATAAATTTACTAACACATCACATATTTCTTGACTGATTCCATGTAATTTTCATTATTTAGCTTCTAAGAGGACAACATATTTCGCAATAAAATTTTAATTTACTACAAAATTAATAATTTCCACAGTCATGGCTACATTTGTAGTTTTATGCATATTTTTTACTCCATTTAATGCATACTTTTTCTTCTGTGGAAATTATTATTATTACAAGTACTATTTCCTAAATGCATTCCATGATCATCATAAAAGTCTGAACTTTTAAGTTGCTTATTATGGAGCTAGCAGAAATATTAATAAAAGAAGTGACTTTCTTGATGAGCCATAGTCAATTACTAAGATACCCTCAGCATATACTAACCATTCTTGTATCTTTTGTTCCCTTCTAATGCATAAAATTGAATTGTAATACATGGTTTTTAATTTTATGAATATTGTCATTTATGAATAAGTATGGTCACATGCGGATGAATAACTTATTACAAATATAGCTGTTATCTTGACTATAACTGAATTTCTATTATATTTATTATTAGGATCTTATCAATAACATATTTCCTCATCAGTAATGATCCTTTTACGATGTACACAAACATTTTCTGATTAAATATGAAAATACTCATTAATTAAAAACATTCAGGTATTATCGTTGCTCTGGTCAGCATAACTCTCCTCCGTTCATTTCTCTTCTTCAACCTGGCGATGCGTGCATCCACGCGCCTCCATAACCGCATGTTCTCGTCCATTACACGTGCTCCAATGCGCTTCTTCCACCTCAATCCAAGCGGGCGTATTCTCAACCGATTCTCGAAGGATATGGGTTCTGTGGACGAAGTACTGCCTGCGGCTATGCTGGATGTTTTACAGGTATTTATATTAGTTCTGTGCCAATTATAATTATATACAAACAAATAACTAGCAATCACCAAGTAGTACAGTGTCAATGTTTTTGAGTTAGGTAAAAAAACATGTCTATCGCCATGTAGTACCTCTATGTGCAACATTAATCTAGATATGTATATCACAATGTATATACTAAATTCAATGAAATAACTTATGTCCATGATAAATTTATTACATCAATGACATATACTAGTCAGTGATGTTAAATATACTCTGTCAGTTATATATACATACTTTAGGGAAATAAATCCAATTTGTTAGGACTAGATGATATGTGGAATTTCTGTCTACCGTAGCCAAGTGGAGTATAGGAGTAGCGATATTTAATGTACACAGTGTTTGGGAATAGATGTCGGACAAAGAAAGACGCTATTTGTTGACTATAAAAGAAATAAAACGTAAAACACATCTTTTTTCTAATTGAGTGTAAAAAAAAATATTACACTTAACTTTTTTTAAGACACCAAATACTTGCACCGAGAGTACGGTGTTTATCCGGAGATTTGACAAGTCGCTAACGTACTGACACAAGCTCACACTAGCCGTACATAACCACAACATATTCTCTTTTACCGAACAGCTGATTGTTATTTCACTATACCTGCGTCATTACGTACCTAAATATTGAATTTAATATATTTTTAAATGAAATAAAACATGACGCAACATAATAAATTAATTACCAATGTACTCACTCACGTAGTAGTTATGTGAAATCACTAATCACATGACTTAAATAGTTTGTGAAATATTTCAATTAAATTTTATTCACTTAATGTACACTGAAAAATTAATTCACTTTAATTTTTAATTAGTCTTAAATATGTAACGTCTTATTGCAAACACAATCGCAGTCTCCTAATTATCAAGTTTATCACTTTATTAATCATTTGAGTATTACTATTGATCATATTAAAATTTTGCTAATCCTTTTGCGTAAAGTCTGTTCATAGGTTGATCGATAAATACAAAAAAATTAAAGTCTGAACTATAAAATGAGTAAAAATATTTATCTCCAATTAACTTCTCGCCTATACAACGTAAACTATAATATCGATAAAACAGACAAAGTTATTAAATTTCTACAATTAAATTCTGTATTTTATTCTACTAATCGAAAGGTTTTCGTACAGCAAGTATGAGATCACACATGTGTTTTTAGCAATGCCGTGCATTCTTACTGAGAGAAGTTTACTTTAAAAAGTGACGTGATAGAAAGGCACGGGGCATTGTAATACCATTAATGATTTCTATTAGCTAATAGGGATTAGTTAGCTAGATTGAATTGGCTAATGTGTTTATCTTCCGATTATACCAACCGATTAGAAACAATTTCTTGTTTTAAAATCGACACGTATGCAAAAAATAAATAGCTAGATGTTCTAAAACTGCGTTACGTTATTTATTTTTTTTATCAATAGTTCACATTTTGAGTATTGTGTAGAGATACCTTAGATTAGTTTAAATAACATGTATATATAAGAGGATTCTTATAGATATCAATGATTATACCAGATTCGGAAGGAATCGTACAAAGAAAAGATCTAGAAAAGACAATTCTTTAATAGGTTTTGTTATTACCTATGTGAAATGTAGCCTTGAATGTTACATAAAATAATTGTAAGAAGCTGTCTTCATACTGTGCAACATTTGGTTCATAAAATTATGGAGGTATCTCGTTGATTTCAAGAAAAAATATAAAGTTGTGTTTTGTCTTTGCTCTAGTAACATTTTTTGCTAATCAAAATTGTAATAGATAACTATACATCGGTTTTTGGATCATATGATATAATAAACGTGTA
This sequence comes from Druceiella hillmani, assembly GCA_039881145.1. NCBI lineage: Eukaryota > Metazoa > Arthropoda > Insecta > Lepidoptera > Hepialidae > Druceiella > Druceiella hillmani. The sequence continues at coordinate 20,381,889 of JAYKKI010000035.1, forward strand.
TTGAATTACTTTTTTTTATTTTGGCCACAATTCTTTTGATTTACTAACATGCCACACGGTAGTGATGACCTAAAAATTTCATAAAGTATACATTTTTTCTCTTAAACATGTGTTTAGTATTATATTCTAATATTCTATTTCTACCTTACTAACTACAGTGACATAATATTTTTTATAAATAATTAATTCATTTAAAAATCATTGAATATTCTATAACTAGCTCAATGAATATTCTATAACTAGCATAACAAATAACAGTTAAATATCCTTTATGTAATTTTTTTAAACGTATCGTTTTTAAATTTACATTCAACGTATTTAGATTTTCTGGAGTATTAGCATTTGTTTTTGTTAATTATTGTTTTGATAACTGTTATAATGTCGACTGTGCGCTATTCCAATTTGAAATATTATGACATGCTGATGCATTTAGGTGCATGTGATTGCAATGCTTACCAGGCGAGTATAAGGTATCCGAAGATCCTATTCGCATCATACGTTCGACAGTCATGTCTCTTAGCTTACCGAAAATGCTTGTCGAAGATACGCTGAGAGAAAATAGACAACATCCGTTTCTCTATCGTGCTGTACAACAATTGACCGAAAAAGATTTTGCCCGTCGTCGTACTTTTTGCCAGTAGCACATTCGCATGAATGACGATTCGCCAAAATTTGTTCGATGTATTTTATGGTCAGACGAAAGCACATTTATGTGACATGGAATATTTAATGTGCATAATGAACGCTACAGGAGCCATGTAAATCCACATTTAAAACGACCGGGAAGTTTTCAGCACAAATGGCATTTAAATGTATGGACAGAAATTTAGGGTAATCAGCTCGTAGGTCAATTTTTCCTACCTACCAGAATGACATCGGACAATTATTTATATTTTTTGCATAATGAAGTGGAAGACTTTATTTCAAATTTGCCTTTCAGCGTAGTCAAAGGTATGTGGTGGCAGAATGACAGAGCACCCCTCACTTTGGTATTCGGGTATGTGGGTATTTAGAGTAGCAATATTGTCATCACTGGATAGGGCACAGTGGACCTATACACTGGCCACCGAGATCTCCAGATTTAACACCACTAATTTTTTTTTCTTTGGAGTAGCGTCAAATCCAATGTATACTCAACTGAATGCCAAAATAAGTTTTTAAAAGTTATATTTTATGTTATTTAACCAATCAATTAAAAGAATTAACTTTTTTCTGAATGACTCTATGTAGCGTAATGTCATATGTATTTAACCCACTGGTGTAGGAAAAAGTGTAGTGATGTTTATACACTTGCACGGATGGAAACGCTATATTAATCTGAACTACCTTTCAGTTTAAGTACCTTCTCTACCTTCTTATCGTAAAATTAAAGGAAGTGCAATAATTTTTTCTGAACGACTTTATTTAGCATAATGTCGTATGTATTTAACCCACTGGTGTAGGAAAAAGTGTAGTAATGTTTATACACTTGCACGGATGGAAATTCCATATTAATCTGAACTACCTTTCAGATTAAGTACATTCACTAATCTGAAAGGTAGTTTTTTTTAACGTAAAATTCATTAAAAACAACAACGATGATTCTAGATCTTATAGTTTTTGAAAAATTCACAATATTTTTATGCCTGTGCAAGGTGTCCAGATACATTTATGTGGTGTTATATTATGTACCCTTAAAGATGAGATTTTATGTCATTACATGTTACTAAGTAGTGCAAATTCTAGTAGTACTTTCATTTCTTTAGACACTTCCTTTTGTTTCATTTTTTTGTAAAGATTAAAAGAGAAAATGGTGAGTGTCCAAGTTCAATCAGAGATTTGATACTTTGCTTATTTTTTATTAGTTTGACTAAATAATTAGACCTACACAACATTTTTTAGTATATTAAAATACATTTTGTGCTTACTTGGTGTTATTTTACTTACTATTTAAGTAATTATTAATTGGGACAATTATTATGTTATTTCTTTTTAAACCAATTTTTAATTCATTATATTGTCATACCCATGTTTTGGTATGGGATAGCAAATAATTAGACACATTTTAGTCGAGTTCTTGCGTGCCACATGTGCAAACGCTTTTATTTCATCCGTTTGTGGTTTTTTTTCGAGATCAGGAGTTTTCCAATTAAAAAAATATTTTTTTAACTTTGTCAGTATGGGCAAAAAGGTGAATTTTGCACTGCGTAACATATTTTTATTCAAGATGGAGCTTCTTGTCACTCTGCCCATTCAATTAAAGCAAATTTACGTGACCAAACTATCCCATTGTTGGATTGACCAGGTAACAGTCCCAATATGACCCCAATTGAAAATATGTGGGAATTGATGAAGAGAGACACAGTCAACAAGAGACACACAGTAGTCACAACCAAAATTCAGCTCATTGAAAAAATTATACATGTATGAAATTATCATCCACAAATGCAGGAGAGTATACAATCATGCATTAAATGCATGCCGTGAAGGACAGAACCTGTAAAGCTGCAAATGGTGGCTCAGCAAAATATTAATATTGAAATACAATTGTATTAATATTGTTTCAATACTAAAAGTTAAAATTATACAATCATGCATTAACAGTATGCCGCGAAGGACAGAAGCTGTAAAGCTGCAAAAGGTGGCTCAGCAAAATATTAATATTGAAATACAATTGTTTTAATATTGTTTCAATACTAAAAGTTAAAAAACATTCAATCAAAACTATGTTTTAGTTATAACAACACATTTTCACTTACATGCAGCAGAGATACAAATTTGATTTATTCCAGTAAAATATCCCAAACTCATTTTTTCAGTTATGATTTTGAATAAAGACTACAGTGCATCAAATAATTTAGCCTGGGACTGTACATATATTCTTACAGCACTGTCTTCATGTTGCTGATAGTATATAGTTTTTAAATTTTTTGATGTTATACTTCTTTAGGCACCTTATGAAAAAATGATGAGAGTGAAATTTTACAAATGCATGGAAAATAAACAGAATGAAGTTGCTCACTATGCAACAAAAATCAGTAGGAAATCAACATTATGAAAAACTAAATATAGATTTACATTGTTAATTTGACAGATGAGTGGTCCACCATTTCATTTTTCAGATGGCTTTCCATTGTAAGCAAAATATTAAATTGAATAGTGAAGTATTCATTTAAATTTTTAAAGTAATTGAATTTCATTTTAAAATTAATTTAAAAAATAGTTACAATTATTATTATTAATATTTTTATTATAAATAGTATTAATAATAATAATAGTATTACATTAAATGATAATTCTCGATAAAAAGATCAAATTATTTACTACCCTATATGAGAAAATAATAAAGCTGAAGCACGATAATTTGGAAACAGTCTAGCAGAAGATTGCCTTACAGTGGAAAGCCAACAGAAAAATAAAATTGTAGACCACTCATCTGTCAAATAAATTTTAAATATTTTTTTAAATTGAATTTAGATTTTACCAACCATATTTCCATATTTATAGTACCACCAGTCCTTTTGTAATTAATTATTTACATCCTAAATAAAGTTATTCTTGTATTATACCAAAAAAATATAACTTCTAACACGCGCATATAAGTAGACACACAATTTTTTTTAAATGAGATTTTTCGTTGATTTAAAGAAAAGAACATAAGCAAATGTTAAAAAATTGTCTCCATGTGAATATATTTTATTATTGAATCTCTAATAATTACTATGGTATTATTTTGATTATATCTTGTAAAAACAGTTATTATGTTATATTGTAAATACAGTTATATTAAGTAGTAAATGCTTTCGGGCCCAACTCAGATTGCAATTATTACATAAAACATTCTCTCTATGTGCTTAAAACAGATAGGCCTGTCATTGATCGGTATAGTGGTAGTGGTTGCAGTGGTCAACTACATGCTACTGGTACCAACGCTGGCCATCTGTGTCATCTTCTACCTGCTGCGGATATTCTACCTTTCTTCCTCGCGTGCCATCAAGCGCCTCGAGGGTGTGAGTAAGTCTGACTTTTGTTATCTTTTTTTCTCCTTTAGCAAATGTTCACAAAGCTATAAATTGCAGCAGCCTTGTATATTTTGTTTTATTAAGATATATTTTAAGGAGGGAGATACCTGTCGAAGCTTAAATTTTGCTTGATTTTCGTGATTTTTTTTAAATAAAAGAGTCATTATATATTTTTTAAAATTAACATCTGGTTTATTCAAATATTAAAATAATATAATTTTTTTTTATTTTATTTATTCAAAATGGCTGATGTACACTAAATGTTTCCAGAAAGATCGCAGCGAGACTTCTCAATCGGCGAGCATTGTAGCATCGGTTCTAGTGATCTGAAAACAAAAACCAAAATTCTGTGTGTTTATTAATGTCATAATTTCTAGATGAACCTAAAAAAATTTTAAAAAATAAAAATTCGCGGAATAAAATACTTGAAAAATATAACATGAATTTTGGGCTGAATTTTCTTATTGTTTTTGCTTCGATAAAATTATTTTTTCAAAAAATTTTCGCAAATTTGTAGGTTCTTATAGAAAATAATATCATTAAAAAGATGTCTGCCAAATTTCAAGGATATCAATCAATAACTTTTTGAGTTATCGTGAACGCCAGTTTGAAAAATATGGTTTCGAGAAAAACGAGTTTAAAGTTTGAATACATGAAAATTCAATGATTATAGTGACTTACTGATTAATCAGCAATTCCAGCGCCATATAATTGTCCTTCTGTAGCCTCATAGAAATCATTTTGTTCAATTAGTTCAATCAGTTCATTATTTGTAAAATCGATGAATATCCATCATTGAATAATCCAGCAGCAATGTATGAGACTATTTCAATGATTTTAGAGCGAGACGCCAAATGGAAGAATTAAAACTCTCATTTGCGTTTTGCGTGTGACCACCCAAACATCTTTCAAGCAATTTCTGATAACGCAGTGAACACCGTAAAAAACTCAATAAATTTAAAACAATGCATATTATTGTAATGAATGTCCTCGCTAGTAACATTAGATAATTTTCTCGAACTTGCACTCGATTGTTCGGCTTCATCATTTTTAGTATGCTGATTTCGATGAAATTTCCGTTTACGCAGGCGTCCTGACCGAGCTGGTGTATCTTTAGCTCCTTTAGTATATGAACTCATCTTTATATTTATTCGATTTTGAAATTGTTGCGTACAGAATGAGTTCCAAAACAAAACTGAACAAAACTAACAGCAAAACCAGATCTGGCCTGTACGAATATACTCTGTAGCAACTGTGAAACTGTCAATTACTTGGAATTTGTCTTGATTATACTAATATTTTAGGAAAAAAAAAATATTTTTTTCTAAATTTTACAGGTATTTTCCCCCCTTAATCTAATATTCTATAGTAGAGTGAGTTTAAAAATGAATTGTATGGACACATAGGTTAATAAAAATTTGAATATAGGTGAATAAAAATTTGGTTCAAACCCTGCTCATAATAAGTTTTAATTATAGATGAATATTCATAGACTATGTTAAATTTAAAATGAACGATATTTGTATTTTGTAAAGTTGTATAAACATATCCAGTTTCACAAATATTAAGTAGACACCGCCTGTGTGGAAAGCATACGTAGGATAAAACCTTTGTTACAATTTATGCGTAAAATAACAATTTTATAATCAAAATTATTAAATTTTTATTTATTGCTTATCATACAAATGAGATGAAAAAAGATATTTTGTTTGGTTTTTTATGCTTTCATGCAAAAACCACTTATTGAATTGTCATTCTCTTGTGTATAGACATCACTATATAGTTTAACAAAGTTCCCTGTTGCATCTCTCTGTGCAGACTAATCTCGCTAACTATTGAAATTATTTTTTTTGGTTCTTTGTGAATTAAATATATTTATAAATGTTTTTTGTAAATTATTCAACATAGATAAAAATCACCGTTTAAGTTGGAAACTCTGAAAAAAGTATGTCAAAAGATCATATAAATTTCATCATCATTGAAATTAAAACAGTTACCACTATTTAATAATCTAAATTAGATCAAAACAATTTAATAAAAAATTCTCAATATCCTTACTGTATCTATTTGCTTTAAATCAACAGCTCGTAGCCCGGTATTTTCTCATCTAAATGCCTCGCTTCAAGGCATTACAACCATCCGTGCATTTGGTGCCCAACGAGCTTTAGTGCAAGAGTTTGACTCCCATCAGGATTTACACTCGACCGCCTGGTATCTCTTCATTGCGAGCTCTAGAGCATTTGGATTCTGGTTGGACCTGGTCTGTGTTGTATACATTGGATTTGTTACAATGAGCTTCTTGGTTCTCGGTAGTGGTGAGTACATTCTCAAACATTTGCTCTTTATATGGTATGATACGAATCAATTACAGTTAGTTCATGTGTCTTTTAATATTCTTTGTTTTTTAGTTATTCATAATTCTAATGTGTACTTCACTTGTATGGCTTTTAACGTGCACAATACAACTTTAGTTTTATTACCGGCGACTGTCAAAATTATGAGAGGGCATAAGGAAATTAATGTTCTTTTAACATATTCCTTTTAACTTTGAAAGTTTAAAAATTAATTTTCAGCTAAGTAAAATCGCCAGGTGAAATACCCCCGCCACTGACCAGTGCATCTTCTACTAGGAAACTGGATTTGTTACTGATTGCGTTGTATCTGTACTAACAGATACAACACCTTTTGTTCTAGTTATATTGTATTTATGAGAGCACATGGAAATTCAGACATCACAGATGAGGCATAGTGTAACAAAAGAGAAAAAACTTAATTTTAAATGGACAAAGTGAATAAGAGAAAGAAAATCTCAAACTATTTATTCTTCTCCCATATAACATAATATTATATGCCTTACTTCATATTGTCTTAACCGTTTGAGTGTCGACGAACGCCATCGCGCTTGTGCTAACTAAATTTGCAAAGAGCGCGATGGCGCTCGCGAAATCAGTTGCTATTTAGCGCGCAGTAGGGGAGGTCGCTCGCACGCATCGCTAATTTTTTATCTTTCTACGTGTTACATAAAGTTTAAATTATAATATTATTAGTAATTACAATATAAAAAGGATCCAGGAAAAGAAAATTTTTAACCCAAAATGTCGGAATACGAAAATAATTCGAGTGAAATTGATAGTTTTTCAAGTTGTGAAGAAAGTGACAGTGGGAGTGAAATCGTGGTGCGCTCACAATTTGGCGTAATGAAAATTTTGAGTGATAGTGATAATAGTGACGATAACTATTTTGCTGATACGGAGGATGTACTGGACTGCGAAAATACGATGTGACCTTGATTTCAGATTTTGTTATAATTTTTGTTCACAATATATATTTCCATAATTTTCTTTGTATTTTATTATCCTTATACAAGTTTTTATTAAGAAAACACCGAAAAAATTGGATAATTTTTGGAAGAGATACAGTTTTTTTTCGAGACAAAGATAAATGACATCAAAAACAAAAGATTTCTTTGGCATTTTTAAGTATATATGTTTAAAAAATCATGGCACTAAAACGGTTAAATGATAAAATCCAAAGATTGGGAAATATCCACTATAAATGTCCATTTCCACCTATATATAGTTATCTCATATCCGACCAAAATACATTTTTTCTTCAAATTATTTACATTTCTAACTTATGTTTGTATATATTCTCAAATGGTTTTTTTCTCAAAAACAATGAAAGTAAACATTATATAGTTAAACTGTGAACAATTATAACAAACTGTTTACATTTTTGCATCGAGACAATTTAAATATACTTAACTGTAGTTTCTATTTTCCGAATTTGAAGTTTTCAGAAATGGTCTAATAATAAGAGATACACATAAATATTTACCATACTTTTTGTCATATAATTACATTGTGAAAATGGTTTTCATAAAATAACAAATAATCAAGTCAGTGGGGTATTGGGCCCTGCAAAAGGCGGTGTAAAAAAAAATTTTAGCATACACCTTTATTTTTTTATTTCATATCATAATTTGATATCAATTATGATATAATTTTTTATGTTTTTTGCAAGTCTAAAAAAATGCTATGTATGTATAATATGTAACGAGATACAACAGCAACTAGATGAAGTGTAATGCAGATTTTTTTTTAAAGAAATTGTCAAACTCCTTTCTTGTTTGTAAATTATACAATATGATAAAACCACATCTCAGTATTTTAAAATTCTAAATGACGATAGGATACATAGGAGACTATTTAAAATTACAAAAAAATTTTTCATTATAAGGGTATAACGAAGAACATGTCTATTATTCACAAGAGATTCTGTAACTCAAACTGAATAGAAAAATTAGGCATCCTATGAAAATTCACAACTGGGTGTGAAAAAATCACAGGAAAAGTAGCAACACCGTCCATTCTGTTTGAACATGTAAAAGATCAGTAAGTCAATGTCAGCTTTCCAAATATTTTGAAGAATATCAATTTTTTCTTGATGAGCTGATGAACTAAATAGAAAAAGAGTAACCCTTCGATTTGAGGACTGTAAAATCACATCTTATGAAAAAAATATGAAGCAGACATTCGTATCATTGAGAAAAGTAATCAGTGGCATACAGCGTAAAGACTAATCTCAAAGAAGAAAAGCTTCAAAATATTAAAGAAACCCTTGCTATCGTTTTGTAGCTATTAAAGAAGCAGCTATTATATCCGTCATCCTATTGTTTTTTAAATGAGGTAAATACTGTTTACGCATTCTTTCTAAATTTTCTTCCGTAAAATAATTTTCCAAAAAAATGTAGGTCTTTTCTTAAATGGAATAAAATTTATGAAGTATCGATCACATGTCATAATTTCCGATAGAAGATCTTTTTTGTTACCCCTTAAAAAGGAACTCTATATGAGAAATTTGAGGGAAAAAAACACATTAATCTACTGTCATGTTAGGGTTCTGTGTATCCGGCACTTCCACAGAAATAAGACACTTCAAAATATCTGCCATTATGCTTTCTAGCTTATAATTATATTATATTTTTTTCAAAAAATACATTTTTCTACCACTGTATCCTAATTACATATTAGATATACAAAAAAAGTGTTTCTATAAAAAATTTGCATAATTTTTTTCTTCTTTAACTTTATTATTTTACTCATAGATAAACCATGGCACAGATATTTTGAGAAAATTAATTTTTTACACTTTAAATTCAAAATGTTGGCTCAGATTCCATTCGTCGGAAACTGGAATTTTCCATCAGGAGCTTGACTTAAACAACATATATTAAAATCATTTTTACTGAAAGAGGTAAAGTTATAATAAAAATGAAAGTAGCATGGAATTTGTGGATTGAGATTTCGATTGTTATTTACGAATTCGTTCGTTGCAATTTTTAACAAACTCCCGTAAATAAAGCGAATGGACTAAATTTACCTAGTGAAGATGCAACGTACTTTAAAAACTGAAAATGAATAATTATTACTTACAATGAAGTCTTTTCTACTCATTTTACTGAATAATTTATTATGCATATAAGAGTTTCAATTTACATATATAATGTTAAACAATAATTTTTACATGTGGTTACATTACAGAGGAGTATGGAGGTAACGTCGGTCTAGCAATCACACAGGCAATGGGTCTCACTGGAATGTTCCAATGGGGTATGCGGCAAAGTACCGAACTAGAAAACCAAATGACAAGTGTTGAAAGGTACTATTAACTACTAACTTTTTAAGAATAAGTTAACTTTTTAAGAATTTCTGACTTAAGGCTTGTTGTCTTTTGACTATTTTATTTACCTGAGAAAATATGTAATTTCCTCGTGTGTGTTTACGTCGTACTACATTTAGTGGATCAATATTTTAGCATTAAATATACATCTACTCAGAGAATATATAACCGGTGTAAATAATAAAATTGTGAATCTCTCTGCTGAATGAAAGTTCAAAACCCATCTGTGTCAAAAACTATTTATAACTAACTTTTGCTACTCCCTAGCTATTAATAACGAGGCTTCGCCTATGTGTACTTACATTGAAACGACAGGATTTGACTCTGCCTGCAAGACTCCTTTATAATAAATAATTGTTGAAAGATAATCAATTTGTGAAAAACACACGGGTGATTCTTTATATATTTTCTCAATTAAATGAAACTACGTGATGTAGTATTATTTTTACTTTCTTTAAGTTCTTTACTACAACCTAGGTTTCGTTGTATTACAGCATCTTCAGGTGGGCTTAGCAAAGATTAACTCTTAGGAACATCCAACAACATTTATGTTGTAATACAACGAAACCTAGGTTGTGGTAAAGAACTTAAAGAAAGTAGAAATAATACTACATCATGTAGTTTCATTTAATTGTGAATAATGAATTTCTACAAAATTAATGCCAAATATATTCAATACATATTTTCTGATGATGATCCCAGACTATTAGTCGCCTTAACTCTTTATGTCAATGTGTCTTTTAACTCGTGGGTTTTATACCCTTTGCTGAATAAGGATCGCACAGAATGAGCGACATTAATGTTTGGTTGGCCTGATGTCAATTTTTGAACAATAGTGTGAAGCATCTGGGTGTGTTACACAAAAACATTCTAATTTTGGACTCATGAGACACACCAGCTATAGATTTAAGATACATATTGTTCTATCTATTGACATGTTGAAGTAATAAATTTTTATTTTTGAGTTAAAAACGTGAAAATCTGCCTGGCCAATTAGGAAAATTTGAGTAACAAACATCCAAAAACACATTTCTCTGATAATAATATTCTGCACAAGTGAAGCCACAGTAAGTGAATGAGTGTTACTTCTCATACAAACATTTTAGTTTTGTACTGATTCATTGCTTGGTTGCTTGTTTGATATATTAAGTGACAAAAAGACAAACAAACAAAGCAACATTTAGATTTATGTTAACAAGGATTTGTTATATTTTAAATATAAACATTAAAGTATAGATATTATCTTTAAATTTCCTGCACTAAGCAATAGTCCCTATTACAATTTAGAACTGATATAGAGTGGAAGATTCAAATGCGGCTATTAGTATCGCACCTCTGACAGAAATGTACAAAAGATACGTCTGTTACTGTTCAGCAGCCATTGGCTGTGAAGTGAAAATTGTATATTCATTGTTATTCTATACATTCATTTGGAATTCCTAAATCAATAAATGATGAAGTAAATTTGCAACCACAGGATAGATGAATACACTCGCGTCGAATCAGAACCGCCATTAGAATCCGAGCCGTCCAAGAAGCCGCCGGCGACGTGGCCTGCGCATGGGTGCATCTCGTTCCGTGGTGTCACTCTCCGCTACGCCCCTGATGCATCGCCGGTTCTGCGCGATTTGTGCTTTGAAGTGGCACCAACTGAGAAGATTGGCATTGTGGGGAGAACGGGAGCAGGAAAGAGTTCACTGATTAATGCAATATTTAGGTTGGTAGTTTACCTATATAATCATTTTTTTAGTTTGCTAGTTTTTAAATATTAAATTGAATGGGTTTCCCATGCGAAAGAGAGAATATTTGTCTCAATAAAAAATACTATTTTTTGACAGGATTTAAAAGATTATCTAATAGCATTTTTTTAAAAGATAGATATTAAGAGGTATACTATGATAAGACGATTCTAAAAATAGTTTCTTAGGTAAAGCTTTTTTATATTACTAGCGTGGTAAACAGGTTTATCTGACTGATGAAAGACCTTTAATAACAGGCAGGTGACGTAGCTTTAAACATTCACCGATAATAAACTTGAAATAAAGTGTAGATATACTGAGTATGTTGTAGCATTGATTAATTACCGGTAATATTTATCACATGAAAAATAAACAAATAGTTAGCCATTTTTGCATTTCATTTAACAAAACTACTTACCAAATTTATGGAAACTACCAACTCTCTAATTTTCGACAATTCGCCCAGACAGGTTTATCTGACTTTAAACTTAGACAGTGAGTATTTTGAACAAGCACAGAGATACTGAATATGCTCTAGCATTAATAATTATTGGTAATATTTATCACATTAAAAAAGAACAATTTTTATATTTCATTTACTAAAAAAATTTAAAATATCTACAGAAACTACCAACTCTATAATTTTCTACAATTCTCCCAAACTTTAAACTTACACCAGTAACTTTAAACTAAAGCCTAGACATTGAGTACTTTGAACAAGTAGAGATATACTGAGTATGCATAAATAGAGAGATACTGAGTATGAATTTATAAATTACTGGTAATATTTATCACATGAAAAAAAAACCAATAATTTTTTAGCCATTTTTATATTTTATTTATCATATAAAATTTTAAAATGTGTATCCGAACTACCAAGTTTATAATTTTTCACAATTCTCCCAGGCTTGCCTATATAGAGGGCTCTATAGTCATAGACGAGTTGGACACTGCCGATATTGGACTGCACGAGCTTCGCAGCCAAGTGTCCATTATCCCTCAAGAGCCAGTGTTGTTTTCTGGCACCATGCGGCACAACTTGGATCCCTTCGATGAGTATCCAGACTCGGTCTTGTGGAAGGCACTTGAGGAGGTTAGCGCCCTTTGTGTACCTTATATGATTTTTGTCTGTGAATTAGTTATGGCTCTTGTCTATCTTATTGTTTAGAGAAATAATCGCATTTTTACCACTGTAGTAAATTTATTTAAATGTTACACCGTTCTCTCAAAAGGGGATAATTTTACAAGAGCCTAAAAGTATTTTGAAAATCTTTTCTACAGAAAGTAGTTTATAACATTTTTATTGGAGGGAAGAATTGTTTCCTTTCTTCTTAATTACTTCCATTTTCATTTAATGTTGCACAATCAATGAGGGCATTATCAGGTTTATTCAAGTAAAATATCAAATACATACGTGTAATTAAGTAATAGCAATTATCTAGAATCACTTGTGCAAAAAATGCCATCACAGTTGCAATTAGAGATGATAAATCTGTAGAAATACCCAACACATGTCCATAAATTATATATCGTTAGAATGATACAATCATTATCTTTAAAGTTGGGACAGGATTTTAAGAAAAAACATCTATTACTATAGTTGTGCGTTATCAAATTTGAGAAGAATTGTGAAATCACCGTCACGCAATTGGGAGCACATTGTTTTGAATTCAATTAAGAGGATGTAGAATTGTCCAAAAAGTCTGCGTACCCTGGTATCTCACAATTTGAAGGAAGATGTCCAGTTATAGTTTGCAGTATAGTTTGTACCAATTTTTCTTGTGTCAAAGCAATATGAGATTTTATGTTGTCATACCAAATCATTAAATATGAAATCCTTTACATCAGTAAGTTGCTTTAACCTTTTCCGGCTATTTGCAGAATTACTCAACTTTAATTACACCTCATTTGTAAAAATTAATATATAATTTCCTTCTATTATCCAAGAAAATAGTGGCGAAATCCCAAAATCATCAATTAAAAATATACTTTTTGGCTTTCCTTTCACTTAATTATTATGAAGAATCTTCTAGAATCGTAATGAAATTTCAACTTCTGACCTGAATTCAGTTTATGAAAAATGTACGTCAATGGGTTTTTTCCTAATCTTAGATTGGGTATGGTTTGTAAACTGAATAAGCTTACTACACTGGCTTTTGTCCATTTTACAGTATTTTGGTTATGCTGATCTTTTGTTACGATTCGTTAAAATTGGAAAACTTTTTAATGTTACTGATTTGAAATAATTTGTTTTAATTATATATATATATATATATATATATATATATATATATATATATATATATATATATACACATATATATTTCACATTTAGGTAGAACTAAAGGAAGCCGTATTGGAGCTAACAGCAGGTCTCAACTCTAAAATATCAGAGGGTGGCTCTAATTTTAGTGTGGGGCAGAGGCAGCTGGTCTGCCTGGCCCGAGCCATCATTAGGCGGAACCGCATCCTCGTTTTAGATGAGGCTACGGCCAATGTTGATCCACAGTAAGTATTAATTTTTTTGTAAATGTCTATTTCATGAAGTTGTGGTTCTTACGCTTTTTGTAATATAGTGTAGAGGTTATTAATTCTACACCAGTATGATTGAACACCCAGAGATTAGAATCATTAACTGTCTGATTTTCTTTATTTTTATATATCAGTTTGTTATTTTTCAATAATTGTATCAATTTCAATTATTACATTCATCATGTGTTCAACACTGAGAAAATGTAATATTTATTAAAAAATATAAATTTGCTGACGCTAGCTTATAAAAATTGATCATATCGTCTTTACTTAAACGCTGTAAAATTAAAATTTCTTTTTTTTTAATTCGAAGACTTTGATTGGATGTGCAAAAATCATTCAGATTTCACATTTTATATTGTTTTATAAATCGCATTATTATAAAAATATCAGTTCCTAACTTCATACTTACTTATACACATGAAACAAATTAAATTCGTTTGAAAAATGGCTATGTATAATAGATTGTATACAATTTCAATAAAATTATTTTTTCTGGAATATCCTCTAACATTTTTTCAATTTTATATATGATTGTCAGGTTTTTCCAAATAACCAATTTTATTTATCCGTTCTAAATTCCTACAGTAGACAAGAAGAGTTTTTCAACTAAAATGATATTGAAAAAAAGGCATGGTAGTATTCCAAGTAGATCCCGATCAATTCAAACATGGCAAGTATTCCAAGTAGATCCCAATCAATTCAAACATTTGAACTAAATTATTTCGGTTAAATTATAGTGAAGAATCGGAAGTTACAATCGTAAACAAAAGACTTTCTTTCAGTAATACTACTGTTGCCTTTCCATTTTCAGATACACAATTTCTTTGCCAAGTGTCAGCGTAAGCCAATATCACTCTCATGTCAAATTATATTTATTTTACGATTTACATAATTATTTATAAACTTTAATGCATAAAGGAAACTAATTACTGTAAGAGCAACCTTTACAACAAACCGAAAAACCAGCAAGTTTGTGTAGATTGAGATGCATTGTTATGTGCAGGTCTGGCGTAGATCTTGGATGGACAGTAATTAGATTGTCTGTAAATAGTAACATGTTTATATATTGATGACAACCCTTTCGCCGTTGTCATCAACTATAGTTAACGAAAGTTTGGAGAGGCACGAATGCGTTAATCCGTGGATAATAACATGAAAATGTGGCACCAAATTAAGTTAATAACGCACGAGTATTAACTTAATATGGTGCCACATTTCCACGTTTAAACTTTATATCTTAGGGAGATAAAATGATTTAAAGATCAGTTTAGCCACTTGCATTAATTCCTTGATTAAGGTACCTGTAGTATTAAAATATTTTAAAAAGAGTGATTGATTTAGCGTATAGAATGATAATAAAAGCCAGAAACGCTATATTTACAATTTTTGCCTATCGGTCTTTATGTTAATTTGTTCGTCAGTCACACAAAATCTACTGGACGTATTTTAACCGTTTGAGTACAAACGAGCGCCATTACGCTCGTGCGCGTACTAATTAAATCAGTTGCTGTTTAGCACGCTGTAGGGGAGGTCGCTCGCATGCATCGCTAATTTTTTATCATTTTACGTGTTACATAAAGTTCAAATTATAATATTATTAGTAATTACAATATAAAAAGTATCCAGGAAAGGAAAATGTTTAATCCATAATATCGGAATACAAAAATAATTCGAGTGAAAATAATCGTATTTCAAGTTGTGAAGAAAGTGATAGTCGGTGTGACATTTGGTGCTCTCACAATTTGGCGTAATGCAAGTTTTGAGTGATAGTGATAATAGTAACGATAACAATTATTTTGCTGATACGGAGGAGGCAGTCCGGTACGGACTGTGAAAATACAATGTGACCTTGATTTCAGTTTTTGTTATCATTTTTGTTCACAATATATATTTCCATAATTTTCTTTGTATTTTATTATCCTTGTACAAGTTTTTATTAAGAAAACACCGAAAAAATTATTAAAATTGGATAATTTTCCGAAGAGATACAGTTTTTTTTTCGAGACAAGAGAAAAAAAAACCATGGCACTAAAACGGTTAAAGAAATTTTGTATGGTAATAGTTTATACCCAAGAGCAACATATGAGAGAAAAAGAAATTCTAATAACTTTCCTTATTTTGAAGTCCACGTGAGTGAAGTCGTAGGCACAACTAGTATAGCTGATATATTCTATCTTAACAATTTTACAATTGATGGATTTGTTTATTACAGGACTGATGCACTGATCCAGGCAACAATCAGGTCTAAGTTTGCAGAATGCACGGTACTCACAATCGCTCACAGACTCCACACAGTTATGGATTCAGATAAGGTTGTCATTTATTTTTATAAGTTTTTGTCACTATATATTATTTTCCCACACTATTTTGAAAAATTTACTAGAAAATTCAACCCAACGTTTTCATCACAAACACCAAGCAGCCATTCCGTATCACTCAGTTGATTCATTGCAAATATTTAGGCAGATCTCATATTGTATACACCACATCATATACCTTATTAAACAAATTTACTAAATAGATTCTTTTGTTTTTAACAATAGGCTATTTGACAACATCGAAAATATACCACAATTCATTGTCATCCTATTAGGTTATAAGGTAAATAAGCATATTGCTTTTAATTTTCAGAAGAATAAGTTCATATTTAATAAAAAAAAACATAAAGAAATCACTCAATCAATTTTTTTGAAATTCAATCAGCGTCGCAAACACTGTTATTGGTTAAAAGTCAGATGACACGAGCAAGTCTTTAAATCTTTAATTTATGGTCCTTTTTTTATTTTATAACTATCACCCTTTGCATTTAGTATACATTTGTATGCTAATGTATATAATATGTATATATATGTAAATATATATATATATATATATATATATATATATATATATATATATACACATATACACTTTATAAACTTTAAAAGTGATTTATATAAAAAATACGGCATATATCCTGGAAATATAAATGTAGTGTGCTTATAATGCAAAATAGAATAATTTAAAACAATTTAAAAAATCAAGTCAAATAGCCTATTGTTTTCTTTAACAAGTCTAACAATATTATGTGTTTAATGAGTTTCATTCACGGAATTCATACATTGCTCTTTAAGCACAAGCAATTAGTTGAGAAATAAATTAAATCTAATATATGAACTAATAATATTATGTAATTGCTACAATATTGCTACTTTCTCAAAAATTGAGATACTTTACAAAGCACAATATTACCTATATAAAACTGTTATTTACGTTCTATGAGTCTAACTAATGACTCTAAGTGAGTCTAAATAATTTATGGCTATGTAAAATGTTTTAAAAATAGCAGAATAGAAGCGAACTTGATAATACTTGTTATCAAGATTAAAGGGGAAAATGTAAATTAACATATCTTTATATTACTTTATTAAACGACTGACACTGGTTGTCTTGTTATGATCAATCCGTACTTAGCTCTTTATCGTTTAACAATGACATAGTGTAAAGTATTTATAAATTGACAACAATAAACAAACAAATAATAATTATAATAAACTCATTGTTTCATAGGTACTAGTAATGGACAGCGGTCAAGTGGTGGAGTTTGACCATCCTCACATACTATTGCAGCGAGAGAATGGCATACTCGCATCCATGTTGCAGCAAACGGGACGGCACATGGCGGAGACGCTGCAGAAGATCGCCCAGCAGGTGAATTGGAAATTTTCTTGTAAAATTAAATCAAATTTGCAAACCGCCTGAGACAACATTATCTATAACTAAAATACCACAATCTTCTTATAAAGGCTTATTTATTTAAATTTAGTGTGTAATCTATAATATCTTAATCTGGTCTCTCATTCTCGGAATTAGTAACTCTTGATTGTTATGGCGTCCATGAAAACAGAACAGGTTATATACTGGATTTGGAAATTATAATATAACCAACTCTATGATTAATTTCTTATCTATTTCCTCATTCTTTGATACAATCGTTACTGTAGACATATTTGTAAAAAAATGACCATTCATAATAATCATCTTTTCCTTAAGGCCATAAAATCATTCACAGTTTAAACTCTGTCAAGAAATCTCGGTTCACAATTAATCTGTTGATTATGTCCAAATGGTAATTTCAATCTTATTATATTATTAACCTCTGTTATCTAAAAAAATTTTTTTTAAATATATGGGAATACAGCAAATAGATGTCAAAATTGTTAACAATCTGTGATTGTTTGTTTAGCGTAAGCATCTTTTCTACAAATAATTTTATTGACAAATGAGATGGAAATTTTTTGACATTTGGTCTTCGTCATTGAAATGTTTGTTAAAACATATAAGACAATACATGTTTAATTGTACTGGTTAGACTATAAGGATATTAAAAGAGACTTTAATAGTAAAAATAGAAATACAAATACAATGATGTAACATTTACGGCTGATAGACAGGCGGCAATATTGCTGCTATTAATATTGTTGCTATTAATATACAAAGAGGAGTTAAAACCTCCCAGTCCTTCCATTTAAGATAATTTAGAGTTTAAACTTTCAAGAAAGTCTAACCATTCATTCATTGATATTGCAGTCATGGCTAAACAATCATTTAAACTCCATTATTTAAAACTGTGAATGATCTTACCCGCCTTTGTATAATCTTTCTACAAGGGGCGGCTGAAAAGATTTGAGCCTAAGTACCTTTAAGTATTACTAATGACTCGCACAGCACATCCTAATTGCGGGTATCGTAAGAAATATAAATGTCAAATTTCATGTCATTAGCATCATTACGCTTTTTGTAACCGTAAACGTCACCATGTCCGAGTCATTCGCACTTTTTACGAAATTGGAGTACAGAGCTGTCATAAAATTTCTTACAAAGAAGAACAAAACGCAGATTTGGAGAGATGTCAGGAGTTTATGGGAAGTCTGCACCTTTATTTGCGACCGTAAAACGTTGGAGCCGAGAGTTCAAACATGGCAGGGAGGCGCTCGAAGACGATCTCAGGTTGAGACACCCAAACACTGCCGTTACCGAAGAAAACATTGAAAAAGTGAAAAAATTTGTTCTCAAAGATCGGCGAATCAAGTTGTGGCAGTTAGCTGAAACCATGGGCATTAGCAAGGAACGAATCGGTGACATTTTGCATAATCATTTGCACATGAAAAAGGTGTGCACGCGATGTGGTCCTGAAAATACTCACGCCGCTGGACAAGCTACATCGAGTCACAACTTCGCAGTAGTTTTTAGACATCTGTGGCGATAATCCTGAAGATGTTTTTATCGTCTTGTCACTGTTGATAAAATGGGGATTCGACGGTACGATCCGGAGTCAAAACAGGAGTCATTGCAGTGGATAGAAAAAGGAGAAAATCCGCCACGTAAGTTCAAAGTGGAAAGATCGGCGTCCAAGCCCATGGCCACTGTTTTTTAGGATTGTGAAGGAATTTTGTTCATCGACTACCTTCCTAAAAATACTACAATGAACAGAGACTATTATGCCACTATGTTGACAAAAGTGCATCAATTGGTTGCCAAGAAAAGAAGAGGCAAACTGGCGAAAGGAGTCCTGTTTTTTGCAAGACAATGCTCCCGTTCAAACTGCGTGAGTTGCGAGGCGTGCCCTCGCCGAGACAGGATTTGAAAAAATCAACCACCCACCCTACAGTCCAGACCTGGCCCTTAGAGATTATTTCCTCTTTTCAAATTTGAAAAAAGACCTCCGAGGACGGAGATTTTTCAGTGACGAAGAAATGAAGACGGCCATAAACGGACATTTTGAAGACAAAAACTGTGAATATTTTTTGCCCGGGTTAAAAGCCCTTTTTAATAAATGTAAGAAGTGTATTGAAATAGAGGGAGATTATATTGAAAAATAATTTTTTTACACATTTCTACCAGTGTTTTTAATATCTTAGGATCAAAACTTTTCAGCCGTCCCTCGTACATATCATTATAAGGTCACATGCTTTCTTTACTAGGTTATAATTCTTCTTACATACTCTCCTTTTCTTAGGGTACCTTAAGAGGTATTCTAGATATATATTTATGAATATTTAAACAGCAATATAAATACAAATGACACGCTTAATATTGCTTCAAATTAAATAATACAAGATTCAATTAATTATAAGTGAACACTGAACACACTATGCAGTACAACTAACTTTATATGTTCCAATTTTCATTCCAGTGCTACGAGGCCAAAAGCAAATGAGCTCACGATGTGGAGGCGTCATAGACAATAGTGTCTGCTCCAATCTACGTACAGGGTACACAAATGCCTACCACTTATATCCTTGACGTTTAGTTTTATTGTTTGGAACAGGAGTTGAATAGTGTTGGTGTGTTAGTTCTCCAGATTATTCAGAGATGTGGAATGAACGATATGTGCATTTCTGTTTTTTCCAGCCAAAAGGTAGTGAATTAAAAGTTATAGTTGGTAGGTGTGGATTTTTCACAGGTTTAAAGTGTAAAAATGTAAACATTGCATACATGGATTCAATTTATTTTTGTGGACCTAACCTGGAATTCAATTTGCCCAGTGCAAATAAAGATTTTTTGATAATATGTATATTGTTAATTGAAATACCAAAATAGAATAAACAACAACTTTTATTGTCAGGTGCTAGATTTAAGTAGGCAAATATTCCAAGGTCAAACCTTAATTTTTGAATTGGTCTCTATGTGAAACACAGTCGGTTGCTATCACAATACACTTGTATTTAGTAGAAAAAACAATACACTCGTATTTAGTAGAAAAACAGCCACAGTCGGTGGTTGTTTTTTCTACTAAATACGAGTGTATTACAAATCAAAAATTTAATAAGCAAAATTTTAATATCAATTTTTATTAAAATATGATGTCATATATTATATTTAAAGATATGTATTTTTGCTGAGAGTTTTGCTTTTTATAAAATTTGAAATAAATTAATGCCCAGTTTAGAGTTACATATTTTTCACATAATTTTAAATACCATAAATAACTATTATTCATATAAATAAAAAAAAATTCTTATTTTTTTTTCATATTTTTAATAATTTTCAGAAATATATCTATCTATTAGACGGGTATTCCATTCGAAATAACTTTCGATTTTTTTACTTTTTTATGATAAAAAAGTTAATAATAACAACAAGTTAACAATAAAATAGAACAGTTCAACATGAAAATATATCTTTAATAAATCTCTTCAACAAATTCACTAACGCTTTTTCACAAAGATACGGCTGTGTTGTATTTATAAATTTAACTTTCCGTGCCTATCAATAAATATTTTACTCCAAATTTTATATTCTGGAAAAAAATTTTAATAAATACATTTGTATTTGATATTATACATATAACTTTTTATACTCCGTTATAAAGTTAAAATTTGAAACGGATAATTGAATTTTTTGGTATCCTATATTGCACCCTATTGGCTGCATTGGCATTTCAAATTGATATTTTACAGGGATGTTTCGAAACTAGCTTGCTCAATGAAATAGTGTAAAATAACCTTTTGCTATTCTCTGAAATATGAGAAAATTTTATTTCGACCAGTGTGACAATTTTAGGGAAATAGTTGATAACATTCAGAAATAAATAATATACTCATGGGATGACATATAATATTGTACAAAATTGTATTTTTACTTCTTCCCCAATGTCACAATTTTCTTAATTAAAAAAATAAAATATAAAATGTCAACATTATTTAAATATAAATTTTACTGAATTTGTACAATTTATCAATGTACGTCTGAACATTACAATGAGAGGATATCTTTCGTATATTTATTCAATATATTGATATAAATATAATCAATCAAATTATATAATGGTCATATTCATTTGTAAGTTACATTTGCTGCCTCGGTACTTTGATTTAAGTTATCTTAAGAACCAATGATACATTCTTTTTTAAAACGATTTTTAAGACCACTTCAGTAAAATGCAATGATTGTACACAAAACTTTATAGAAAACCAACTTTCAATTTTTTAGCTAAAATAAAATCTCGCAAGTGTCACAAATTATGAACGCAGCAAATGTAACTTACAAACGAAAATGGCCCCACGTACTTAAAGCAAAATATCATAAGCATGATATTTCTAAGTTAATATAAAAATTACCTTAAAGTTACACAATAAAATGTATATTCATATTACAGTGGGAACAGCTAAGTTAAATATTTCCTACTAGACTTCAGGAATAAATAAACTGGGAAAGCTATAATACTGTTCTAGAAATAAATTTTACTAAGGATGGGTGTAACATCTATATAAACGGTTTACTCATAGGTCTGCGGCGCAAATAAATGTGTATTGTGATATATTGCCTTACGCAATGAAAATATAATGATATTTTTGTTATACAATTGAATAATATTAATTAAACAATTTTATAAGTAGATACTTTTTATAAATTTGATTAATGAATACAGTAATCAGTCGGTAAATTATTTATTGGTTTTATAGATGAATTATTGTCACATTATTGTTATATTGTGTGTACAAGTTATCGTCTGAGAATTAACCTGTTAGCTAAATTTGATAATTATTTTTTTCCTACACTGCATCTCATCGAAATTTAATTTTTTTATTATCCAAATGTCTCTATGTCCAAAAGTTGCAAAGCTGCAGACAAAGCATTGTAAAATCTCGATTATTAAATTATAAAAGGCAAACACAGTTCTGAAAACAGCTAGTATGTAATATATAAACATAATATCAGGGCTAGTTAGACCTCTGGAAATTAGCTTTTGCGTCCGAAACTTTAACATTATACCTAATTACCTTATCAAAACATTCTACACATACTAATTTTCTCTTTTCTTTCCATTTAAAGACACAAGACATAGTTTTTATAGCCTTCATTCTTTAATTCTTTATTGTTTTTTTTAAAGAATATTTTTAAAAAAAATTATATATGTTATGTATGGCTTAATAATGTTTTTAAACTATAACTGTTTGGTTCTCAGGCGATGAATGTAATTTTTACATTGATTGTATTAATTTATAATTTCCAATGATGCGTCCACTTACTAGAATGCATCGTATTTGATATTGTGTCCAGAATGTATTGTATAATATGCGAATATGTTGGATTGTATATAATGTGCACGAGCGCGTGGTATGCCATGTAAGGTTTACACTGTTATACATATTGTGTAGTGCGTACTTAATTAAAATTGTTTAAATAAAAGTACTTATTAAAAAAAGTGTTTTTTTTTTGTAACTTCAATATCTGTGTCAAAAAATTTCTTAGGCATAGGTAAAAACTATAGTCGTTATGTTTTGCAGCATTTTTTTAACATATTGTTTTTGTTGTGTTAATTATATGTAAACACAAAGTCTTTTATAGGTTAAGTTTGGTTCGTAAAATTTGTATAATAAATTACTTTTTTTCAGTTTTCTAGAAATTAATATGGCTAGTTTCCTATAAAATATCAAAAATTTCCATTTAAGATATCCATGTATTGTTTAAACCTACTCAGAAATGTGAACATAAATAAAGCATAAACTACAGTAAAAACTGTTGAATCCAGACATTCTATTTGGGTTTCACTTCCAAACTTTGTTTAACCTTTTCACCACCAAACACACATGATATATTTATGTATATATGTGTATATATATATATATATATATATATATATATATATATATATATAATGCGTTATGAAATCGTACCCCACATGCATGTATATGATAGTAGATTTTGCCACTTCACTTCATTGCAAGGGATAGCCAACTATGATTTTAAAAATTATAAATGAGTAGTTAAAAAGTTAGTTTCTTACTAACAAAAACTATTATTATCTTATTTGTAACTTCAAATATAATAAAACAATTGTTAAAAATAATAAAAAACAGCGACGTGAAACTAAAAATTGTACTGTCTGTGATTGCCATGAGATTTTCGCCATGCGCGCTCAACAATCACTGTGCGACCATCGGCAGGCTATGTCGATATTAAAAATTATATAAATATAATTTTCTTTAATTTTGTTTCTAATCATTAAACTGTTTCAGTAAAAAAATACAGATTTAGCGATATACAAAAAAATATAATGAGTATGATCACGTTTTAAATGTCATCAAGGATGTCGATAACGTTTGCACATTTTTAACAGATTCTATTTTTAAAACTTGGTTTGTCAGTATAATTAAAACAATTTTCAGTTAGAGTAATAAATATTCAAAAATTAAAAAGAAGTTAAGTTAGGTCAAGACAAAGGAAACTTTTATTTAAGTACTTCATTTAAATTGAGAAATTTGTTTAATCAAATAATTTGAAAAAAATTATTTATATCGAACAATCTTGTTTTTATATCTTGTTATATCAAAAAATTATTTATATCAGAGTTTAATAAATAATTATTTTGAATATAAAAGTTCTCAAATTTAAGAGTTAATTAATTCATTTTATTAATGTAGCATAATTATTAAAAATAATTAATTAGAAATGATATGTTAATCGTTTTTAAAATATTTAGTTTTTTCAGAAATAAATAAAATTTTTGTTATATTCTTCATCTGACACTTATTCCCATATTAAATTATAAATTATTTTAGAATTTTAAATAAATAACATAATTTCAAGTAAATTTAATATTATGAATTTTTTATATTTAAAGGTAATATAAATAAAATTTATAAAAATATTGCATGACATTTTTAATTGAATTTTGAAAGACAATTAAAAATGTTCACTGACACCCATTCAATGAGGTAGATGAAAAAAATAAAGGGGAGAGCGGTTTAGGGGGCCCAGACAACCCCTTAGCAAAGCTGGAGAAAAAATATTCATGGAATATTTCCATTTTCTATCCATCACGGGATATCCATGCCCTAAACTATATATTTATATAAATGCAAGTGCAGCACAGTTGTTAGCACAGCAACAATTCATTGAGTTGAATGTGCGTGTTCCTCTTCCCGCCTTTCTCCCGCACATACCTACCATGCATGCGAGTGCATTGTGCGACATAGCCACGTACATGCCTTTTTGTTTTTGTTTGTCAAGCGTATGGGAGTCACTATTCTTGAATAAAAGTAACTGATATGGAACGGACATCAAACCATAAATTCCTTTTCAATTTTTATCTAAAAAAGGAGATTGTGCTTCAGTCCCAGAAATCCGATCATGAAAAAGTGGACAAAGCTGGTGTGGGCCCATTCACAAATGAAGTGAAGGTAGATAAGTTTTATCATTGTTTAAAAATTACTTGGAAATGATAAACATAAATCTGTAGTTATTCTATTGTATAGAATTTATCTTTTTATGTGAATTCTATAGTATAGAATTTATGTTTATATGTGATATGACCGGTTCGCGCCACCGGCTTCTGCTTTTACATTATACCTACTTCAATGTACAACACCACTAGGTATCGGGTCGGCAAAAAATCCATGTCGATACATGTCGCCACACTTGCGGCGTGAGGTCCTATTTTGATTATTTACTAGTTCGAAAGTTTAAGATGTAAATGTGACGAATGATATTAAGTAAAAGATATTATTTTGAAGATTTGTGACTTTATTACGAGGTTAAAATTAAAACTGTTGCCTCGGTTTGTTAGTAAACAAGCACGACTAAAATGCAAACCCAGCGCAGCAATGTTCCGGGAGAAACTGCCGAAATATATTATCGTCGAAACATATTTTACCCTTTCATTGACCATGTAATTACAGAACTTGACGCACGCTTTAAACCACATGAAGACACAAAGGGATTCAAATACTTCTGCCTGAGAAGGCCAATAATGACTCCAGAACAAAGGAAAGCCTTAAGAAAATAGCAGCATTATTTTTGGGAGAAATTGAAGCCCATCATTTTCCAAGTGAATACGAATTATAAATGAATCATTGGGCATCAATGGCGGAAAAACCTTCCACCGTACTAGAAACTCTTGACCAGTGCTAGAATCAATTCTTTCCAACAATAAGAAAGCTTCTAATTGAGTTGGCCACACTCTCAGTTTTCACAGCAACCCCAGAAAGATGTTTTTTAGAACAAACTTTTAAAGAGGTTGAAAAGCTACTTGAGAAACAGCATGGGAGATGAACGGCTTGCCCAACTGGATTCTGATCAAGTCATAAATATGTTAGCCATAAGACATAAAAGGTTAAATTTAATGCTTTAAAATTTTTAATTTAGTTTTTTACCTCTTAGGTAATTATTTTATTTTAAAGCATTTATTAAGTAAATAAAAATATTTTATTACCAAAATAAATGCTCTAAGATATAATCCCTTGATATTCTCTTTCAATCTTTTGATATTTGTTTCTTTGTTGTGCAATATAGAATAGATATTATAGCTTTTCAAACATAGATTGTAAGTAAACTACTTTGTTACTAAATACATTTCAAACACATATTTTATTTAAAAGTACCTACTTAGAGCAACTATCGTTTGCTGCAGCCTTGCATATACTTCCATGTTTGTGTAATTTCTAATTGACTGAGATAGACGTTCAGAATTTTACCTTTTTCTGCGTGAAGTTTGGGGAAAAACTAGTTAATCTTTGTACATTTTTGAATCCTTGAATTTCCACCATCCACCCCCCATAACAAAGCTATAGCTACGCCCATGAGCTACACTATGACATATGTACAGAAGGCGAACTGACAGACATGCTGAAATTATAAGATACATAGTTTACTACACAACTCTAAAAAGAGCAGCGCCTAAATTTCTGTTGTTATAAAATTACATTCAACAATACTAAGCGAAATTAATTTCATTCACAAAATTATCGATAAGATGATTTAACACTAGTTTAAAGGTGAAATAAATATCTTTACACAGAAACATGGAAAATCATGATATTTTAACACATACTTTTATTTTACATTTCAACTAGGCATATTATTCTGTAAATTGTTATTTATGAAATAGTCATTTCTATGTAAGTATATGGATGTATATACTAAAATAATGTCAGCGTACAAACAACATGGCGAGATACATATCTATTATGACGTGAACAAGATGGCAATTTTTTGTAAAACATTTGTTTGTTTTATTGCATGTTTCTAGTCTTTTCTAGACAATAATCAAAGACTAATCTCATATAAAATGTAATAAAAAATCTACACTTCAGATATCTATGTATTATTTAACTACAGTAAAAATGGTTTAATCTAGACACTCTCTGTTGGTCCGAGTTATTGGCGGTTTATTTAAATTACAAACTTTTAACAGGTAACGTGGGGAGATTGTCATTGATATAATGGCTTGGCGGTAAAAAGGTTATGGTTAAAATCAATTTTTAAAAATGCGTCAGGAGTCAGAAAAAAAAACAACACAACTTATAAGTTTAATTTAGTTGGAGATTTGCCAAATACATTTATGGGAAAAACCTAGTTTATTTTATTTTTTTCCCATCTCACATTCTACCATAAGATTTTAATTATTGTTATTGATAATTTAAAATTTATTAACTTTTTAACAAAATTAACTAATTTATTAACAAAAAGATTTTACACAAGTAAGTGAGAGATTTTAATACCTTCCAATTATATTTATCAATAGTTACTAATAATTATAAAAACTTAACTTTTACCCTACCATAGTTATAAAGAGAAAAACTGTTCCTTTATAAGGTCGTGTGCCATCTGTCGTAGCTGATTTTCTCGGAAAATATACTATATAGAAACTTGAAATTTGGAATATTAATACCTCATGTTAACCCATAAATTTTGCACTATCTAACTTTTTAAAAATAGTTATATATGGATTTAAAAGAGATAAATAAAGAGTTAAATTTTTTTTAATATTAAAAAATATTTTCCATAATTGTAATTGTGTGTTTAAAAAGATGTTCCAAAGAATAAGCAAAAATAAAGCTTTCCTACCCGTTATTTCCGAAACTACTGAACCAAAAATCACGAAAAGACAGAAAATTACCAGAAAATAACGGGAAAACCATAGTGATTATCCTAGATCTTATAATAATTTGAATATGCACCATGTTTTTAGACTTATGAATGATGTAGTAGGCAATACATTAATGTTGTGAAGAATTAATATTTGTAAATAGTTTAATTCAAATACTTGACACCCTTAAATATTTACAAGTACCCAAACATGTAAGAAACCCTTGTAGTGCAAATTCCACTCTTACTTGAAAGTTCTTTTTTCATTTTGTGCCCATAAATAGCAGTGAGTACAAATAAAACAAATTAGAATTCTGCTAAATAATATCGATTAAGACATAAAGACATAAAGATGACCAATGTAATAGTTAAGCATTAATTAAATAGGGATTTGGTTAAAAATCACTCGTTAGTCAATACAAAAAGAGCGGGTCCGCAACTGTCACGTGTATTGGAGGTAAAACTTGTTTACGTATTATTATCATGAAGGACAAAAAAGAAAACTCACTAAACTTGTCACCCTCCCTCTCTCTAAGTGTCTCTCCCTCTATCCCTCCTCATTCTTGCCATGATAAGTTTATATGTTGAGGAGAGAATCCGTGGTGAAAACTGAATAAGCTAGACTCACTTTACTGGCTGTCTGCTACTCATTGAGGTGCTAAGTGACTGAGAGCAAAGAGAGAAACTCTCCGTCTCTCATTCTCCAACTACTGATCTATTTCACTCTTCGTTATGGTCTCATTTCTTCAATGTATCAATTTGCACTATCGTGGAAATAAAAATTTCACCTCAAAAGATTTTATGTCAATTAGTACAAAGAAATTTTAGTCAAGTGACAACGTGCCTCACTTAGCTCAGACGCTTACGCTAGAACAGCCACTGTTCTAAAAATATTAAGATCACTTTCTATTTTCATTTTGAAACATTGCTAACGTTGTATTTGTCATGCACAAACGAGATATTAAAATATCATTACAGTAAATGCACAGAAATTAAGATTAGACTATCCGCCATCAAAATTTCTAGTCGACTACATTTTATTACCTCTAATATCCTGACAGACTTATTTTTAAGCCGGTAAATTCTATAGACTTGGAAGCTAAATTCACAAATGACGGGCAAGTCGCTACAAAAGTTAGTACAACAGAAGTATCCTCGTAGATTACAAACTATTACAAAATTAAGATTCATTTATATTTAATTTTAACATTTTCATTTATAACATAAGGCAGTTTTAATGGAAAATATATGTTTTATACAAATATACCATCATGATTCATAAAATTGAAAGGTCTATTAATTTAGTCGATTAGTTAATCATACCAGAAATAAATTATCTGCTCTAGATCGTCCGCCAGAATATTGTTTTATACCAACATTATAATAGGCACAACAATGTCGAACAATTGTATCCTTACTTCTTCACTTTTAACAGGAAAAATGTATACCGTATTCACACATTTATTTTAGAATATCGAATTAACATTATCAAAATTGTTACATAGATAACATGTTTAATCTTTCGCGCTTAATCTTCTACTTGTTGTGCGCTCGATTTTGACACATTTCACTCTTTCATAGAAATCTAATAAATATGTAATCAGGATGTACAAAATTTTTGTACTCGACACAAGTTATATGCACTATATATACCGTCATATTCTCGATTAAAAAACAATACAGTCTAGAGGAGAAAAATTGCTTTTTTAACAGAAGAAATTTCTCCAAAATTCAGATAAAAATTACCATCAACACTACTTCTTACTTGATAACTTGAAAAATTAATTTGAAATTATATGAAGAACAATACTTAGTGCTTCACTTTTGATATTGTTTGTCATTTTATCTTTATGCTTCAACCACACATTTCCTTAACAATACTCGAGATAATTTAAGAGAAGTTTGTAAAATGTAAAAACATCCCACATTAATGTTTGTAAAATGTAAAAATATCCCACATAATAATCTAGCTATGATGCTAGAAAGTTTGTCCTTGCGCTTTGTTAATTGTAACACAATAGGCTCCTTTGATTTGAAATTGCTGTCTTTTAAATTGGAATGGTAGTTCAGCAGAGATCAGTGGTATTCTGGGGATAAATACTGTGTGTCCTTTGCCCTTTCCAGTCATAAGTTCGGCTTGAATGATATTATTCAATAACTGTTTGACGGTTATCCTTGTTTCATTACATAGTTTTGCTGAGTTGAGATTTCTGAGTGATATGATCGGAGATCCAATTTTCAGTCGAAGGCAGCCTAATGGCATTCCTGGTACTTGTAAAGAGTTTAAAAATTCTGTAGGGAAGTTAACACTTTCTTCAACGTTTACCATCGTGTCGATTGATGTGTATATTCTCTCTTCCCAGTTTTGCCGGGAATTTTCTTTTGAATATCAAAGTCTAATACAAAGTTATTGTATATTGATATCGTCGACAATATTTTTTTTAGTTGCCAAAATTGCCCTCTGTAATAACCACTCTGGGTTATTATAGTTGTGAACAATGTTTCGATAAATTTAGTTGATGAGTTCGTTCTCAGTGGCTATGTTGCAGAAATCACGGTTGAGTTCAATGAGACCGGTCGTCGGGTCAGTATGATATGTGCCTTCGCCTATTTGCAAAAGTTTTTGAGCAAAGTGTGCTTCGTCTTTCGATAGTTCAACTCTCATATTTTTTGTTAGTCGCAGGATTTGTATGTGTGGCCAGAGATGTAATTTTTTTTAAGCATGCATTGATTTTATCTGCTTGTGTTGACTGGGGGATAACTGGAAAGGTTTGTTGAAAATTTCCTGGGAGTATGAGTAGAGTTCCTCCCATCACTTCAGAGTTTCCTCACAAATCTTGTAATGTTCTGTCTATGGCTTCGAGTGATTTTTTATGTGCCATTGTGCATTCATCCCAAAAGATAATTTTAGCATTTTTAGAAATTCACCCCGTCCAGATGCTCTTGAGATTTTACATACTGGAAATTGTTCTTTGGCTATATTCAATGGTAGTTGTAAGGCGGAATAGACAGTTCGTTCTCCTTCCATAAGTGTGGCGGCAATGCCAGATGATGCCAGTGCAAGTGCGATGTATTGTTTAGCACGTATTTCTACCAGCAATCGACTTATTAGAAACGTTATCCCGGTGCCGCCTGGTACGTCCAAGCAAATAATTTCACCAGTATTGTTGTTTATCTGGTCCATGATAATGTTCTAAATTTTTTTTTATTGTCATTGAGGAGTGGTTTGTTGTGAGCAATGTATTGAAGTAGTTCGTTGATGTTGTAGGTTTTTTCCTTTGTAATTTCGAAGTTTAGCACAATGAAAGCATCTTGTCGTGGTGCTAGCATCCCAAGTTGTACTAAAGTCTGATTTTTTATTGCTAAACGTTTATCTTCTAGGCGAATGAGTTTTTCATTGAAGATGTCGTCGTTGAATTCAATGGCCAGTTCTGGATGAGCTTGTCAGATTAGGTACAGTATGTCATCACTCACACTCCCTTTGAAGGAGTTCTGTATCTGTTTGGAATTCGATGGGTTACATGTTGTTAGTATCATGACGAATAAGTCTCTGATTTTTTCAGCTGAGGCTGTGAGTGAGCCTTCTGGTAGTATTAATTCCCAGTGGTTGTCATTTTCCAGTGGTTCTAACCGTTGGCATGCTTCTCTGTACGTCTGGCATAGGCAACCTTCAACAGTGTTGAGATCTGTGAAACTTGTTGGTCCCCGTATTTCATGTACCAACATCTGGAGATAGAAACATTCAGCGTTGTTCGATTGTATGGTGTATACTCAGGCTAGAGCTTTAGTTTCTATGATTCCTGGATAATCCTCTACTGGAATTCCTTATTTTCGTCATTGAAAGATTTTTCTTGTTATGTTCCATGTATAATAAATAGGGACATCGAAATATAGTAATGTTTTCGCGAATGAATCCGTTTGGCACAGTTGGAAAAAGCTTTTAATGTTGTATTCTTAGGTGGTTCACTCGTAATTTTTCTGGCAGTGTCTTTTGTAAAGTAAACTCTCTGTCCATTCTCCAAATGTACTGCCAGATGTTGCACAGTTGGTTCGTGTTCATGTATAGGAAAAACGAAAATCCGCCATGCTGCTTCGTTACTGTTGATGCATCTTCCCATTTGGTAAATGAGAATCTCATCGTTTCTGTTTTGTTGTTCGCTATCTTTGGCTATTTGAATTACTGCCATATCACTGCCTTTGTTCACATACTTACAGACATATTCAATGGATTTCACTAAACTGCAGTATGCTACGTTTATGTGCCCTTCGAACATTTCGGAAAGTAGTGGGTTATATGGTACTACTTCCAATCATCTCAGCCTCATATTTGTATTTTTTCTATGATGCCACTTTTTTTGGTTGGTCATCTTCTGTATTTTGGTTGGCCATCATCTTTAGTTTGTGTGTCATCCAAGTATAGTTTTGGGTATTTTTTTGTGCATTTTTTATCACTCATACATGGCGAATTGGGGTTTAATAGCCCGCATGGTCTGTGAATCATGTTTTTCACAATTATGTCGTACAGCTGGAAAATCTTCTTGTGGATTGGAAAATTCAGCTTGAATGATTTTGGTGATACCCATTTGATTGTGTATATCCAGCATCTGATGGTATACAAAAGATGTGGTATTTTGTGATGACTTCAATAAATCTCATTTATTTTTGTCGAAAAATTCGGGGTATTATATCGTATTGATCCATATCTTAGTTGTTATATAGGGCTTATCCGTATCTTAGTTGTTCTTTGATTTCTGGCCACAATGAGTTGCATGTGAATATTATGAAGAGGTCAGGTTGTCCATATTTTCTTATGTAGGCCATGGCATATAGAGTGTGTTCGTGAATGTGTCTTGGACTTCCTATGTAAGATGATGGTATGATTACCATTGTTCCAATGTCGATAATATTTTCGTCAATTATGATCATGTCTTGAAAGTGAATGTATTCTTCCGTGCATAGTTTCTTCTGATTCAGTCTTATGTAAAGAATATGTTCCGTTTCTGTTTTTGCGTACATATCTACCAGGAGTTGTTGGAATAAACGGCGAGTGTTGAAAATGTGATTTTATGTTTCATTGTCTCTGATCATTAAGTGATAAGCAAAGAATTCCTTGGAAGTTTTTGTTTGTTTCTACGCTTGTATCAAGTTGGATTTGTTTCACATTAAAATAATATCCATCCTTTCCATGCAGAAATATTAATGGATATTGGAGGACATCATATGAACGGTGTCTCTGCAATGCTTTTTAGTCTTTCTCTTCTCCGTTGTATAATTATGTCACGGCTTGTGTTTTCATTGTCCACAACTATGATGGAGACTTCGTCTATCAGAGGTACATTAAATCGTCGTTCATATTCTCCAGGTGGTCTCTTGTCAGTTTGAATTATAAGTTTATAGTCATCAGAAATCATTCGGTCTAGTGCTGTTTTCAATATGTGAATAAGTTGATTGTATTTGTGTAAGGTCCTCCGTACATCTTGAATTATTTCTCGTCTCAATCCACTGATGTTTATGCATCGTTAATGAATTTCTATTTCTTCGTTTCTGATGAAATATACTTGCAGAAATTTAGTGTTCATTGGGAAGTGGTAGTAATATCACTTTTTGTGAAAGATTTGTCCTTGGATGGAAAAAACATAATCAGTTTCATCTCTGTTAGTGTTGCTCAAAGTGATATTGAGAGAATAATTTTATTAATATTTTAAAGAAAGTGTTTGGATTCTGGAGTTTCTCCGGTCATGTAATGTAGAAATTCCTGTGGAGGTGCTTTCAGTGGTGGTAATTGAATTTTTCCATTCATGCAATAGATTCCTGGTGTTTCATGTGTGTAACGTTATACATTTTTCCGATTACGACGTGTGTGTTTGTTCTTTCGTCGAGTCCTAGTGATAAAACGAAATTGAGAAAACAAGATTTTAATTTAACATTAAAAGAATTAGAAAGAAGTTCAGAATGCAACTACAAATGTGCGTTTATGTTTAATATAAGCTATATGTACTTACAGTAATGGGAAGGCTGCCCTATGCTCCACATTGCATTGAAAGCAGTTTTCTCCCTGTACTGCCGTGAATGTTTTACTCTATACTCAACCTGATTATTATATACATATATGTACCTAAGAAGTTATATTGAATTAAACTAAAATGGGATAATATCCAGATACTCACAGATTAGGTGAAACATTGGACCAGAATAGTTGGGTATATTGGGATTCCTTGCGCTGTTATGAATATTTCCCACTTTAATCCTATTCAGTTTAGCTACACCAAAGAAAGAAGTCCCCTATGGGAATATATGAGATGAAAAATACTCTTTGTCATCTACACATTTGAGTTGTAGGTTTTCATTAGCGAGTCCTTATCATGCTCAATATCCGGCGGCAAATTTAAATCAAGGAAATAAATCTTAGCCTTGTTTTTTGGTAAATTTAATCGCAGGAAACTATCCACTATTCGACTGGTAGGGAAAATGTCCTAAGGGAGGTAGCGCTCACTCTGGCACTTCCTAAAAGGCGGATCTCAACTATTCTTATGCTCTCGGGGATGAGGTAAGCTTTACATAAAATTTCTGGAACACCTGTAAATATTCACAGCAAGGTGAATTCATTCTTAAAGCTCTGTGAAGCAATACTATTTGGGGATGTGTGGTGTGAATTGAATACTTTATCTTCCATCGAGCAAACCGTCTGTCACTTTTGTTATCTGATGGAACATACGGGCTTATTGTAAGAGTGATAACGGACTCATCTGTTGATTTCCTCAATCAAATGGATCATGTCTTGCCTTGAAGGGATGACGAAAAATGTTTAGTCTCTACAATAGAGAGAAATTCCAACGAGGCAGTGTCTTTGTTAGTTTTACAAAGATGTCTGCCACATATCTTACCCATCAATTTTTAACAAACATGTCTCTATTTATTCAAATGACTTGCACACACAAATATATTTTATATAAAACTAGAAATTAAATAGAAAATACAACTTCAAATACTAATCAATCTTAATACAACGTTATGAGTACGAAAATAACTTGCAATAGCGAAAGCGAAAATGAATTTATGGCGTTTTTTTTATTTATTATTACGATCGGAAAGTTTATTTGCCACCGATAACATCGAAATAACAAACCGCTTTCTCGAATACACAAATGCGGGAATTCCGTAGCAAAGAAAATGCATTGGTATATACTTAAATTACAACTATCTTTATTATACTTGATCAAATTTTAATTATTGCAGATTCAGAATAACATCTCCTCAATAAATATTATTTATTTAAATAAAAAGGTACATATTAACGCCTTTGGGTTTGAAAAGCGTTTGTTACATGTAATCGATAAAATAATTGCCGCAGATATTCACAGATTAAAAATAAAACGTGTATTAATTTATAAACAGTATTCAAAAATATTTTATTTCACAAAAACTAATTAATCAAAAATTAAACAAACTTGCTTTCTAAGATAGTTTCCGGATTCAGAGTTACATTTGAATACGGAAGTCATGTACGTTTCTTTATATTAAAATAATTTACAATGCCAAAGAAATCTTAACGTTCTAAGATACCTACATTAAATATTACTTTGCAATTTAAATAAGTAAAGATTGTAATGAGATATGATCACAAACATATAATAAATGATGATGAATCTTATCCGATAATCGGATTAAACTAATCGTAGGCGAGATCAACCGTATAGACCCAGCCTCAGATGTCAAAATTTAATCAAGGAAACCTATGAACCATAACATCTCCAACTTGGTTGCCGATATTAGTGTTTCTAGCATTTCTCGGTTGGTTTAAGTCTAAAACATGGTTTAAAGCTAGACTAAGTATTGTTTTGTCTCTCTTCTTTTATACGTTCAAATGGGCTCCTCCGTGATAAGCGCACACATATTGGAAATCTAGGAGGTATAAATTGATTGAACCTTGAGTGTTTCTCCGACGTGCCTGACAAAGTCCTTCAGGCCGGAAACGGTTTTTATATTTTACATGAAAATGAATAACGTTTCTGAATCTGTTTACGAACCAGTACTGCACAGTTCAAACTCGACGAGTATGTCCACATCCAGTCAGCCTTGAGGTTTCGTGCGAACCTCGGTCTTACTTTTTTCTTATCACGTTTTTTTTTGTAATACCCGTCTTTCCCGGGATTTCTTCAAAAAAATCATAAAAGTATATACCTACGAGTGTCTTGCATTTTGCAAATAAAGTCTAAAGGTATTGCCACAGAAATAAAAATAAGTTTTCTTATTAAAAGTTGTAGGTAATCAATGTTAATAGATGTAAATAACTTTCTTTGTTTTTTCTGAAGTATCTGTGAAAATCTTCGAGTAAACATTTCAATTCTAAAAGAAGTGTGCCTACATTTTTGGTTTACAAGAAAACTATATAAAGATGAATACAGGTTTTATTCATAAAATATATAAATTAAAATGAAAATAACTAAAAATATTGAGTCAATTAGGTATTTTATTTATTTTCTTTTAATATATTTTTGAATATTTTTGATGTTGCTATTTTAAAATGAATACAGTATGTGATCATTTTATTAAACTAATAGTATTTTTTTGATTATAAGAGAAATAGTCACTCAAAAATTATAAACTAGAATAAAATTGAACACATACGGCAACAAAAAAAATGACTAAGTATAGATTTTCAAATGTTTTAATTTGTACAGATTTTCAAATGTTACGTTCGCGACTTCTAAGACACCATAAAAAAAACATAAGAAGTTCTAAATACCCTTGGGAGGATTTAGCAAAAAAACGTTTAAATATATATACCGAAAACAATATTATCACAGTTTTTGATGTATTATTTGAGGTTTTCATGACAATTATGTATTTCAACAATAGCATAAAAAGTTCATCACTCGGCATGAGCGCCTCAGCAAATGGCGGGACACATTTGATGATCAAATTATGTTTAGGTATATGCAACTTCAACGTAACGTTTGTAACCATATACAATTCTCACAATTATTGTTTTTCCTAAAGTTAAAAATTAGACCGTATTATTTACGAAACCAATTGAAAAGATAATAAATCTAAAAGTTGAAATATTTAATACGTGTCTTAGCGTGGAACTGCTAACACTTTTAAATAAAGCCGCGTTTTCTGACGTTGCAAAAAATATCGTCTGTTACATGACGCCATTGCCGCGCCTCTCGTTGGCCGATTACGAAACGCGGGAGGAGCACGTAATGGTTCTGGATTTGACAATTAATAGTCGGAACAAAAAAATCGAAGCATGATTAATCCTTAAAATTGGTGAGGCAGGATGAATCACACATTCGTATTGTCGTAAATGTCAGGTGCTGACGTTTAGGTTCCATACGCACTGAAAGTGCGCGGCGTAAGCGATTATTTTTTAACAGCTCGCAATTTAACAAGGGGTATGTTGAAAACATTTACAGAAAATATAATTTTATTTACGACTACACTGCCACTTCGTTCGCACGCAATTTGTTAGACATATGTCTTTCTAACCATAAAATAATTTTTGAATTTGTCCAAGTAGTTTACGAATTTATCCCTTACATATCATTTTATAATGTTAGGATGGATAAAAAAGAAATTATCTTTTCCTTCATGCCACCTCCTACATAGCAACTAGGGCATACATAATGGGTGACATGATATTCCTCTACAGAAACTAAGTTTTTCACTTCTCTTATTTTAGTATAAACTGTAATACATTATCTTCTACTTTTGTAATTCACTATATGATCATCATAATTTAAATATACATCCATCCCTATAGTTCACTGATTTTTGTACTGGTCTTCGAGTTTTTTTCTTATTTTCAGTTAAAAAGTCTAAAAAAGCATGAATAGACATCAGGCTTATAGTGGAATTTTAAGAGTAGAATAGGGATAAATGTTAATAGAGTGTAAACTGAATGAGCATCTAATTACGGAGGAAAAATTGCAGATGACAGATTCATTTTATAACGTCACAATTATCAACGCTTAGTGAAACATTTGCGTATGAACAATAATACTGTTTAGCGATGGTTGTAAAAAATGCCAGATTTAAAATAAACTAGATAGAAGTAGAACTCACACTACAAGAGTTTTTTATACAGTTAGATACATTTAAAAATTTAAATATTCATAGAATTCCTATTAAAATATTCATAAATATTATACATTTCGCTATATAAATATATTGCCCAAAACAATTTCACAAATGTAAATAAGTAACTTGGTTGCCCATATTTCATTAAAACACTTTTGTAAAGTACTTAATAAATGTCGTCATCAGATTTTTTTAACATATTTAACATAGCTATGTGGTTAACAAATTCGAAAGCTAGAATGCGTACATTAAAACTTTTTGAAGGACCTTATTTTGGGAAGAATATAACGTATCAAAAAACATTATTAGACATTTTTGATGAACCTTCTCAATAAAACACATTTCAATAGAACAAATAAAATGTCTGTACTACCAAAGAAATAAATACATCTTCCTGCAACTCTTCATTACAATCTGTATTAAACTGAAAGAGCTACAATGCTGTAACCAATGGCAGTGACGTACCTACTGAAGAACAAATAAATATGACGAAATTAAATGGATTCTACTTTAGCCATTTGGTTAAAGAATCCTAAAAACAAATAAAAATACAAAACCAATGAAAAATATTTTCCGAAATACGGTTTTATGAAGTTTGTATATATTTGAAAATTACAAGTGGAATACTTTCTCATTTTATAATATACGTAATTGTCATGATCTGTCATAATAGGAACATTTATTAGAGTTCTTGTGTTCGCCCTGAAGGTGTGTGCATAGAATGTCTTTAATATCGTATCAACTTGATCATAAACGATTTAGTATGTGTGAACATAGTTGAAAAGGACGATATCAGCCAACCTATGGACTTAGCCCCATTTGAAAACTTGGTGTACATTAAGCTTTTAAATTCATTGAATCATGTGTTAAACAGATCACAGAATTTGATCCTATTTTCCATAGACACTTGCGGTAGTGTTTAAATAATACCATAAAAGCGTTGCAGGCGCTAGCGCAAATAGTAACTTTCATGGAGTTTTGGCGCCGTCTAGCGCTAACTTAATTAGTAGTCAACTTTGTTCTATAGTATCTATGTATCAAGTATACTTGATGTTCGTAGACGACGACGATACAAAATAATTATTCCTTTTATTCTCTTCGTAACGTTACGCTAATGACTGAAATGAGATGTAAATAGTATTGGAATATCTAATAAAATAAAGTATTTTTGTATATCAGAAATCTTTTCAATATAAAATAGGAATCATAAAGACACGCATTTGTTCCCATTACACTATTAATATTTTATTACTATACATTGACATTTTAACATTCATAATAATTTTATTTTAAAGTTTTACAACTCGTGCGTTTCAGAAAACTCATATCTATGTTGAAAAAATCTAAATTATCAACATTTATATTGTTTTTACATTACGATAAGTGGTGGAAAAGAATCTGGCATTGTCCTTTGTTGGAAGTCTAATTGTGAACAGAAACAGGTAATTCTTAAAAACACCTATAACGTGGAACACTGAAATAAACATATTTTATGCTTGATTATAGATGCTAAAATCACAAACGCAACCACTTCGCAATGGCTTGGAACTTTCCAACACCATCTGTCGTTCATTAATAGGTAATATAATTAAAGTTATATCATATTAAATTTTTAAAAAATAAGAAGTAGCGAGTTAGTAAGTCTGATCATTTCATTTATAACCCTGGTATTTAATTTATTCATATAAAACTAATCAAAAGGTTTTATCTTAATCAAATCTTATTTACTTTACCGATCACACAAAAATATTACACATTATAATATTCATCCATTGCATAAACAAAAAAAATCAATTGCAATCTGCATTCGTAATATAAACTCTGAAACTTTTTGAAAATAATATTAATGGTAACCAGCTTTAAAATTGAAATCAACAGTAAAAATAAATTTTTGTTGGGTACATATATTAATATATTTTTATACTCTTATGACTAAATAATGTTTAAAAACTCCTAATTTTAAAACTTCAATGTGTCTTGAAATCTTAACAATTTATGATACTGTTACCGATATCCGTTTATTTATATCATTAGTTCATAAATTAAATTAATGTGTTGATAATAGAAAACAGCTTACTTTAAAACAGCGGTTACATTTAAAAAATCACTCCTAAATAATTTTAAAAAGAGGACAATCTCCGGGCATTGCAACCCTACATGTAATTAATTTTTGAAGATAACTGAGAAACATCGTTAGAATAGTAAAACGATAAGAAGTGGCCAAACGTAGTTATAAATTCTAGAGATGGGCGTTATAGGTAGGTCACTTGTATGACCTGATTCAATCTAGGCCACTGGAAGTCGTTGGAAGTTATTTGTACTTAAAAAACATCAACTTTCTTCTCATACTTCACAGGCTTGAGACTGGCAGTCTTAAATCTTATATCAGATACATTGGCGTATTTAAAAAGTTGATAGTTTACAAAAACCAAAGTAACTCAAACTCTGACCCTTACTACTATTATTTAACTGAAATTAGTCAATCAATTTAACAATCTACACAAAGGCAATGAAAAAATAGGCATAAAAAATGACATATTATTAATAATTAAATAATCGGATCCGAGGCCTAATAAAAAATTAGGGCTTAGACTCGATTATTTCATTACAAAAAAATGATTTCAAATATGCACTTAATATGTTAAGATTGTAATTTAATATGTATTTTCTGCGTTACATACATATGCAGGTAAATTCTAACATTGTAATTACTGTATCCGCTTGGAGAAAACAACAAATATGGAACGTTTTAACTCTCATCCAATCGCCAAAGTTTTTATTATTAATTAAAAAGCTAATAACATTTTATTAGAATTATTGAACCACTATATTATTTAAAATTTTACCTTTCCCAGGTTGACCTTTGTCAGAAAACAAATTTACTAAAATAGACAAACAGAAAAATCAAATTCCAAAATCTATAGAGAACAAATTCAGAAAATACATAACGATGACGTTATTTATATTGGTTAACTTAGGAACTAAATAAAGTAGTTTTGATCTACGCGGTATTGTCACGAGTTGCTTATGTCATTGTTATCATGCAGTATTTTTTTATATTTGAATTCGTTAAATTTGTGTAATATCTATTGACTATTTTGCTTGCTAATCAGCTTAACTAGCATGTGAAACTTCGAGACGAAGACTTCAGAGATTCAATCTGATCCAGAGTGGTCTGTGAGATCTATCCAAAATAGATTGCTTAAGAATTACACCATGGCACTAATAACATCTGTAGCAATACCCGCTGTAACTCGATATTGTATCATTGGTATTATCTCTGTTATTAAACGATATTTATTACTTACTGTCGAGAAATGCCAAATGCGAAACCTGATCCGCCATTCGATATAAAACAAAAGAAATAATATATGAGCGCATCTACACCTTTATAACTGCACTACTATCTCTCTTCTACATAGCCAGCTATCCCTTTCATGTACTTCTGCAACTGGTCCGCCGCTCGCGGCTCGCACACGCTTTTCTCAGTATTCATTCTCAGGCAGTCGGGTGTGCGTATGTCTGCGCGACTACTTTCTATTTACTGATGTTTTAATTCGTTTTTGAAATAGATTCGCGGTAAATGTGACGAGTTAAAAGTGTATAGTTGAATTATAAATTGTTATTTTAGGCACACTTAATGACTTGTAATATCGAACGGAGAGATAATTGTTTGGACTACAGGTGGTCGCCAGTCGCAATGACCACCGCGGCCGGTATCCGCGATATTTCTAGGAAACGTTGACGGGCGGAGAACGGTGAAGATGGCTTACCTGTGATATTATTATACCTGTGTTATTGTTATTCCTCGTTTTAACGAACCTAACCTACTAATACGCATCTTGTTTGAGTTTTCATTCAACATGTAAGTAATAAATGTATATCATTAAAATGTTATAAAACCTTAAGGTGACTAACCGACGTGGTGTAATTACTGTATCCGCTTGGAAAAAAAAACAAGACGCTGTCATGACATGAGAACATTGACAACTTAGCTAACTTTGATTCTTGTGGATGTGCTGTTATAAGCCATTGTCGATTTTATTCATCGAATAGTTAAATTTGCAATTTAAGGTTAGGTAAGGCAATAAAATTGCACAAGAGCAATTTACAAATTATGAAATGTATGTAACGCGTACTCACTACTTGGAAAGGAAGATACATAAAATAATGAGTGATAAAAAAACACTTATTATTTACAACTACTTTCGGTACGTATTATATTAAGTTGCTTTAAACACAACTTGATTATATTGTACATTTAAAGACAGATTCTGTAAAAATACTAATGCTTTACAGCAATAATATTTTTTCTTATTTTCTTTAAGGATATCCCGATAGCAACAATCTCAGAAGCACGCCATTCATGTTCGTACAAGTTTTTGGGAACCTCATTATAAGCTATGCTCGCTTAGTGATGCGATACTGGGAAATCCAAACATACTATTAGGTATGGTAAATTAGATTTTTGACGGGTAGAATATGGCTAGTTAAAATGTTTAATAGTGATAAAAAATAAAGCTGTTATAGTTTGATAATTGTTTTCAACGAATGCACAGAAACGGGTTTTTCGGTTGATTTATGGCGTTATTCGTTGTTAGATTAACATAAAATTTATAGTGAAAATGAACGTGAAGTTGCATATTTTACCTTACGCTGTAATTATTATGTTACCCATTTTCAGAACCTTTCCTTTTTGTATTGTATCTGTATTTGGTTAGGAAAATTAAACTCTATTTACGTGGAGTAAACTTGTCAACCGAATTTATCGTGTCTTCATCACGAAAGTGAGTCATTCAAAATTATAACTTGATAAAAGGCGTTTAAAATTTTAACATGCAACGGATATTTTAAATAATTGACGTGGGAGGCGGTTAAAGAGATCGAGATATGTACTTAAATATTTCCTTCTCTATCATAGTCGGTCACGGAGAATGCTTTCTTTTAATTACTACAACTCGCTTTTCCAATTTTTTATTTACGTATGTTTTATTCTGCAGGTGCGGTATGTCAATTCATCGGATTTTGTTAAATTGATTTTTATTTGCACTTACAGGCTCTAGTTAATTTCGCTAGCTTTTTATTAAAAAAGAGCGAAAAACAATTTGTGAAAAATTTCGATTTTGCTACAATTCCGCTGCTTACTTTATTAAAATGGGACACCTTACCAATTTTTAGAACGTTTTACAGCTTTTCTTTCACTTTTATAACTTTTTTGCTAAAGTAAGAATAGGTTTTGCTGTTTAATGTCGCTTGGGCGCTGGCACTAGGCGAGTATCTGATCACGATCTCGACATTTTTCTGCACTCTTCACGTGTACTGAGAGCTAGTTCTGTTTGCGTGACTAACCCATCGACTTGATATTTTTTACTTGTAATTTGTTATTTTTGTATGGATGTTTTTTAGGATTCTGTACCTCAAAAGGAAAAAAAACGGACCTCTTATAAAATCAGTCACGTGTCCGCCCCTTTGTCACAGCCATTTTTTAGAGAAAACCTTAGACGTACCTACAAACGTGAAATCTGGCGTAGTGATAAGCATATTAACTCACATATATGTATATCAATACGCATATAGTTATTATTCAAAAATATTCTTATTAAAATTTTAGAGGGGGTATTCGTTTTTTTTATATTACTATTACATTTTGCAGATGTTACTGAAAATTATTTATCATATGCGAGCAAGTTTTTCGATGTCTTTTTTTTCAGCACACTTCTGGCATATTTTAACATTATTTTTAGACTTGACACTGCGATTGTTAACATAAATTAAATTTAGCTAACAAAAACATTATCATTTACCTTTGCATTATGAAACAAAAAATATAGGGAAACAAAAAGAAGTAGCTAGAAATCTGCGAAACAAATTTATAGATCTTACATTTTTCGGTGACATGTATTTCAGACTTACTATAATCTTAGTTCATAACAACGTTTACTACCCAAACAATGATGAGGTCGTAGCTGTTACATCGGTACTGTTGAACATGATTTTGCAGTTATTATAGCAACATAATCAAAAGTGCCATCGAATAAAATGTAACCCTTTATTTATACCTATTTGAAGTGGAACAAGCTGTAAAATTCATAATTAATTATTTCTTCTACGAAAGTACTTTGTAACTAACTTTTGC
Organism: Druceiella hillmani; assembly: GCA_039881145.1. Lineage (NCBI taxonomy): Eukaryota > Metazoa > Arthropoda > Insecta > Lepidoptera > Hepialidae > Druceiella > Druceiella hillmani. Next base: position 20,425,919 of record JAYKKI010000035.1, read on the forward strand.
AACTTCTAAAATTTTTTTAACTCTTATTTAGAAATATTGATACCTCTATTAAAGACAATAGTATTTCCACTTAGGGCTAGGGTGATCTACGATCGCAGTTTTCGCGTTTTGTCAGCTGCCAAAGCATCGCTTGGCAGTAAAATGATCTGTAATTTACTCAAAAAAAACGTACAATTAGTATTAAGATATAAACAATTCTCGGCGCATCCTAAATCCATTAAAATAGTTACTTATAACTTGAAAAATTAATATCAATGTGGTGCTGCATTTTAATTATTTTGCTCAAAAGTAGCGAGAGCAAAACCTATTTCTCAGCGTACTCATTTAAAAAACATGCGACCGTGACAGGTTTTAGGTGATATTATTAAAATGCCTATTTTTAATTAAAATATTTTTCTTTCCATTGACGTACCTACGCTTGATTATCTTTTCATATTTATTTTTTCAGTATTTAATCAGTTAAGTACTAGCAAAAGGATAATCCACGACTCGGGTTATCTTTGCGTAATCTGAAACTTTCGTTAACCGTTTTAAACTGCCGCCTGTTAGAAAAAAAGCCTTCAATTGCATATCGCAACACGTATAGAAAAATTAGTCGTTTTATTATATAAAATATTGAAAATAGCATATTTATGAAACTATAACCGCATTAATTTTAGTTGATTAAGTAAGTATTTTGTCAATAAGCTATTTGACCACTATTTGAAATAGTTATAATTAATAATGTATATTAAGGCGGGAATGTAGCAAGCTTTGAACCCTAAAAGGGAAGAAGTGGATCGAAAATGGAAATGATCATAAAGGATTTTAAGGTAATTTTATAGGACCTTTTTACTCTCACCGTTCATCTCATCATGTAGGACGAAACGTACCACTATGAAAAAAAATTGTTTTTCATATATGTAGAAGAAAAAAAATTAATATCCAAAAATTACTCATTATGAAGTAATCACTTGATAATCCACAAAAAAATCTGCATTGCATAAGGCTAATGTATCATTTATACAAAATGCCAATTGGTGCCATTGACAACTAGTCGGTGTTGAGATTAATGTAGTTTTTTTTGCAGGACAGTACATAGAGATATCACTTTTTCACATACCGCATGCATGTACCAGTATATGATTGCGATCACCAATAGTTCGCGCGCTGAATTTGCTTAATTTGTATTGGAGGCAATGCCAATCCTTTGACTTTTTCTGAAGTTCATAACTTTAGTATAAAAATCGTGGAGTATGTTGGTGGTTCACAGCCCGCTCACTATTTCTAGTTATATCTTGTATTATTTGTATTTGTTTTCGATCATTGTATCGTTTTATTGTTTGTGTTTCCTTATTACTATTTGCTTTTCTTACCAATTTAGTTAACACATTAGCGCTGTTGAACAAGTTAACTAAGTTAACAAAATTAAATTGTAAGTCGAACTAGTTAACCAAGTTAAACTGTAAGTTGAGCTAGTTAACCAAGTTACGCTATAAGTTGAGCTAGTTAACAAAGTTAATCAAGTTATGCTGTAAGTTAAGTTAGTTAACTAAGTTAATCAAATTAACCTGTAAGTTGAGCTAGTTAGCAAAGTTAAGTTGTAGGTTGAGCTAGTTAACTAAATCAACCAAGTTAAGCTGTAAGTTGAGCAAGTTAAATAAGGTAACCAACCTAAGCTCTGAGTTGAGCAAGTTAACCAAGCTAAGCTGTAAGTTGATCAAGTTACCTAATTAATCAAGCTAAGCTGTAAGTTAAGATAGTTAACTAAGTTAATCAAATTAACCTGTAAGTTGAGCTAGTTAGCAAAGTTAAGCTGTAGGTTGAGCTAGTTAACTAAATCAACCAAGTTAAGCTGTAAGTTGAGCAAGTTAAATAAGGTAACCAACCTAAGCTCTAAGTTGAGCAAGTTAACCAAGCTAAGCTGTAAGTTGATCAAGTTACCTAATTAATCAAGCTAAGCTGTAAGTTGAGAAAATTAACAAAGTTAAGGTGTAAGCTAAGCAACTAAGTTAATTAAGTTTAATTGTAAGTTGAATAAATTAACTTAAAGTTCACTGGTTATCAGTAAAAAATGTGTTACGTTTTTTTCTAATTATATAGCTTTATTTGTATATATTATATATTTTGGCTTGCAAATGTTATTATTGTTGCTTATAAATTTTTGATGTTAAAACGCAAGGACGAACACGACGAAATTAAAAACGGTACTCTCGCCGAAGCTGACCCGTGTAGTCACCCTAGTTTAGACAAAAACTGTATGCCGTATTTAATTCACGATGATGTCATAAATAATTATAAACCGGTGAGAGCCGATAGTCTAACTGCTCTACAATGAATAAATGTGAAGACCTTGCATTTAAATTGACACGTACACGTTTATATGTTATATTTCGTTATTGAGGTGCGCAGGTGTGATGAACACTAGCAGTCCGTCCCTATAACCTAGCTTGACCGTGTCCTTGATGCGAAAATGATCCCTATCGCAATCAGCTCTACTAGATAAGGTAGGCGAATTCCTTTATCGGTCCTTTACCCTCAACATAAATAAATAGATATCAGTCTTATACATTATATTTAGATAAGGTAACTAGGAAACGTGGTTACCGTCGATTCTAGATTCTTCTAATCGTATCCGTAATGCCATTATTCGAAGGAATATAGGTACCTATGGCGGAAGTTTTCGGAAATTACTTAAAGTACCAAGTATATATTGCAAGAGTTAATCACCTTTCTTACAAATTACGGTATATATAGTTGAATAAATATACACAAAAATAAAAATTAAGCACAAACAGTTACTCGTCCATTTGTTGTATTGATGAATTTGATTTGTTGTTGTATGTGTTGTATAAATTGTTATAATTAAATAATTAAAGTAATAAAGTATCTTTAGTATTGTTGTAATACTTATGTCCCTGTTTATTTTTGAATAGGTACTGCTTTTAAAATCGCAGTTGTTTACGTAAACGAGTGAAGGAATATAAGGCTTGATTCACACTGTAGGGCCGCTCTTCACACGCGCTCGGTTCGCTCTCGGTCCGATATATTCACAATACTGTTCAGGTTTCGATTGCGCTCCAATCTTTTTTCGTCAGTCGATGTGAAAAGTCGTTAAATTTTTCCTCTGAAGTATTAGATGTGATAGCTACTCTTGGACGAAGATTATGGGAAAATCCAAAAACGAAAAAGAGAAAAGAAAGATGTGGGTGCATCTACATATTTGCAAATGCGAAAAATTATATGCTGTTTCGCCATTTAAAAAACTACGAAGGAAAATTTGTACAGTATTTTAGAATAAAATCCGGTACATTCGACTTGATACTCCCGAAATAGAATCAAATGTCGCTGCGAGTCCGATCTCGGTCCGATAAAATATTCTTTGAGATGTATCGGTATCGTAGCGTTATGTGATCGAAACCTGAGCGATGAAAATACTGAGTGTGAATACGCTCATTGTCTCTCATATAAATATATTTTACCGGACCGAGAGCGGCCGATAGTGTGAATCAAGCCTAGGGCTTTCAGATAATTTTCAGTTTTTCTAATATTACTTTTTAAATCCAAAATGTGTGCATTGTCGTCGCCGTGGTGTGTTCACAAGGCATACAGTCTTTCGACTATGCGGCGCACCGCGGGGACTCGGGTTCGATTACCGGCCGTTCGTCGAATGGGGCTGTACTGGTGTATTATGGTTGGCTGTAAGAGATTGCTCTCATCGCAATAAGTCCGCTATAAGTATCGATTAAGATACATTAAAGTAGATAAATAAATCGTTTTAAAATCGATGATTATAAATACAAATCATTACATTAATCGTATCCGAAAATTTACTTTTGTCATCAAATAATTTAGACGACGTATATCTTTATATTATTTAACCTTCTCTCTTTTGAAATTATGCTGCTTTTCACAAGTTTTCGTTTCAGTAAAAATTACGCAAAGTTTACATGAAGGAAAAATGTAAAATTTTACATAAGAGGGATCAATTTCAATATTCTATATTTTCGCGATTATTGTCAAATACTTGATTGTTTTAAAACAACTGGTTTCCAGAAACAACATTTTTTTATTTTGGACATAAAAATGCGACATTTCAAAACTCCTTCAAAATCAACTAAGTACTTAAAGGAATAACTAAGGATAATATTGAAAATTTGTTGCAAAAAATTGAGGTGCTTCGTACGTTTTATCAGCGATCGTTTAATGCGGAAATATCCGTTCGACAATTTCTAATCGCTTGATAAATAAGTACCCTTCTTCCGTCTAGATTTGATGATTCAGTTTAGCAGGATCTAAGCTTAAAAGTATACTGCTGAATTAACCTGCTAATTCTAACCAATTTGATTGACTTTGTAATATTTCAATTGGAACAAGTTCAGTCGACTTGTTCCGCGTAAAGTAAGGTTATAAAATGTAGATAGAAAGAGCATTTTATATAAGTTTTTTCAAGTCTAATTTTTATATAAGTTTATATAAGAAAGAGCATTTTTATGTAAGTTTTTTCTAAATTAAATTTTTTCAAATACCTCGTTTTTATGTAATATAGATAAATTTCATTTAACAAAAAAATGGAAAATTTACATTTTCACTAAACTGAACTTATCGGTACCTTTTATATTATTTATCGATTTTATTATGATGTATATGATTGGTGACATCGCAGCTTTTTGAAAAAATCGAATTAGTCATCTGACAATTCTGATTATATGACTATCAAAACTTATTCTTTGCATATTGTGCATAATAGTTATAGATGAAGATAAAATATTAATATACAAAAATATAACTGAAAACTATAAAATATAATTTGTCAAAAATAAAAATTCATTTTCATTACGATTCAGTATGGGTAGTATTACCAAAACTATATTCCAAAAAATTTCGTGGACCTTTTGTACGAAACAAATATTTTATTTTTAATATTACAACAATTGCGATGCAGGAAAAGCGGTCAATATAATGTATATTTAGCTGGAGATATATACGTGCCTATTTACCTACAATCGGGTTTATTGTAATATGCTATCTCTAGGATCGTAAGTTTAAATATCCGCTCGTCTGGGTCAGGTAAGATCAAGTATCCGATAATGGCGTTCCGAGTGACCGACAACGAACGTTTCGTCCGTGTCATGCTATTTGGAGAAGACAAAAAATAATTAAGCGGATTAAACGCTATATACAGTTGTTACATATTATAGTTCAGAAAGTAAAAAAAAATATTTTTAATAATTTAGTTTCTAGATTTTATAAGAGATAATTCAACAGACTACATGTAGTTTGCCTGTCAATATGAAAATTTTTCAACGTCTCAATTTTACTTTTTTTATACACGGCTCTCATTTTCCCCTCAGCTTTTAACTTGCCAGTATTATTATATACATGTATGCTATCTTTAGAGCAAAATAATTAGTTGTTTTATGTATGACAGGATTCGCATGGGTGAGCAAAGATATGATGATAAGTCCCCGAGTACAATTTTGCTTTACATCAAACACCATCATAACTTACAAGTTATTCGCTAGAAAATTACAATATACAAGGGTATTTGATCTGTATAAGTTTATGAAGATATGATATACAGGACAATTGCACAATAAACTCAAGAAAATAGAATTATAATATTGTTTTTTTTAAACGTTTATTGATTTTATGCAATGTAATATACAAATACGCTGTAGCGGACTTTATGGTCGAACTTTTGTAGGGACGATTTTGTTAAATCTAACGATTTAACATCGAATTCGACGAATGCTTTTTCCTAACTTCATTGTCACAACAATTTTCACAAAATATTCATAAATTAAACCTCCTTAAACGATCCTCTATATATACACGGTGTCCGGGAATAAATGTCGGACAAAGAAAGACGTTAATCGTTGACTGAAAAATAGTTGATTTTCGTCAAAATAAAATTGAAAAGATGACTTTTTTCGGAAAATTCGATATAATATTCATAATTATTTGTCATTTTTTTCATACACACTATACTTGCGCATGTGAATCTGCACCGCTCGGGTTAATGTAGTGGTTGCGTACGGCTAACGTGAGCTTGTGTGCGTGCATTAGCGGTATTAGGTGTGTTAAAAAGTGTTGTGTGTAATATTTTTTTTTGTGCTCAATTAGAAAAAGGACATGTTTGGCGTCTTATTTAAATGACAATTTATTCCTTTATAGCCAACGAGTAGCGTCTTTCTTTGGCCGAAATTTATTCCCAGACACCGTCTATAAACATATTTCTGAAAACCGGAACAAAATCCGCTCAGCAGTTACTGGGTAAATCGTGTACATACAACAAACAGACAGACGCGGTGAGTGGATTCTGTTTGACAATACGTATTTTATATGTATTGATTAATCTTACTGCATTCTGTTCACATATTTATGTGCGTATCGCGGTTTGCTGTCAACATTACTCATAACATATTTGCATTAAATTGCTTTCTTATAATCCTTTTTTGTGACTGTAAGATAGATAAGAAAAGACATTCATACCTACCTAAACCTCTTAAAAAGGAGGCCAAAGTTATATGATGTTTTAGGCGGTTTTCCCTTTCTAACCGCGGTCACTTGACTTCAGCGATGGGACGCATTCGGGCGATTTCGCCGTAAACATGACGTGTTATATTAGTCGGCTCGATTCAAATATACCTACCGCGTGTATAGAATAAATAATATTTTTTTCAATAAATTAAGTTATTATAAGTGTGTATACAATGTTTTTATCTGGATGTTCAAAAAGAACACCTGTTATTGAGGTGTTATCGTTGAATATATTTGGCGTTAATTTCGTAGAAATTCACAATTAAATGAAACTACGTGATGTAGTATTATTTCTACTTTCTTCAAGTTCTTTACCACGACCTAGGTTTCGTTGTATTATAACATCAATCTTTGCTAATAGCCCACCTGAAGATGTTGTAATACAACGAAACCTCGGTCGTGGTAAAGAACTTAAAGAAAGTAGAAATAATACTACATCACGTAGTTTCATTTAATTAATAGTGTGTTATCGTTGTTAAAGATGCAACGCGAACGTAAAACTTTTATAATAAGTTTTAACAAATATGACTATTAGCACGCGAGACAATACACAAATATGTTAAATATCGAATATGAGCAGGAAAAATATTGAATATCCCAAATAAATACGTGTATGCATGTACTCAAATATTGTACAATATTATGAACGTTCGAACGTTTCTGCGAAAGTCAGCTGCTGAAGTGTTATGATAGATACCTACAAGTGCATGATAGAGGTTATTCGCGTGCGACAGTCATGCCTGCGGTGAAGATTGATACCGGGTACGAAATCGCTGATAATGTAAAAATTCAGAGAATTAGTACTTGTAATCGAAAATTATTCTGCATTTTGTTCAACTAATTTCTTATTATTCATCTGGCACCGACCAGTTTAACACGAGCTCCTTTTACGTTGCTTTACAATAAATAAAGTCTGTTGAATAGTACCCGCACCACGAGGGTTCCGTACACATTTTGGCGCATATAAACATTTAAAGGTACGTGGTATTACTACTAAAGTACTTACAGATATTGATAATGTTATTCGCCATGTAAACTTGTTGCCTAGTACATCTTTCGTAGTCTTAAAAATATTATGCATTTCTCGAGAAGTATGACATTTAGGATCATTGCTATAGCAATTTGGATTTTAGTAGTTTAAAAGACAAGGGACATGTTTTTTGTGAATATTTTCAATGATATCTTTCCATTTTCAATAAGAACTACCTTTAACTTTTAAAAAAATCGTTTTGGAATATTTATAACTTGCTCTCTACACACGAAATATTTAAAAAATCCATGACTTGATTTGTCTTTGTAAAATTTACGAATAAATGTTTTTAATTATTAACTATTGAGGTATATGGCAGGTTAAAATACTATATTCCAATGTCAAATTTAAAATTGTTGCGTGAGATTGTCACCGAAATAAAAACTAATTTAAAAAAAATTACTTAAGTAACAAAATAAATAAAAATATGATTAAAATTAAAATTAAAAAAGGAAGAAATAATAGGTATTATAATATGCACAAAATCAATTCAAAATCCAAATAAATGTTAGTATTAACCTATGTAGGTATGTTAACAAATTTTTTGAGTTTACTCCTTAAGAATCGATTTCCATATATAGCGCCCGGTATGAAGTTTTAGAAGGAGTAAAATCAAAAATTCAAAGCGTACGAAGTTCAGAGCGTTAAAAAAGTGTAACCGCCAGCTTCTGATCGTACGAAGTTCAGAACGTTAAAAAAATTGTGACGGTTAGGTGGCCTCTCCGCGCAACATTTCTGCGTATCTTTAAGAGTGAGATATTATTGTTTATTTGGCATTTTCTTATGGCGTAATCAAAATGACAGGAGTGTGGACACGTATAGTTTACTATCTTCGCTTATATCAAGATGTAATCATTAAATGTCATTATGTGTGAATATTTGGTGTCTTCTATCCTACAAAATTAAAAAGTTTCTTAATGTTAACTTCTTAGTCTGACGTTACTAAATGTTTTTAATTTTGTTGTATAAATTTTATCTTGTTAATTCGTGTTTTACTTATAAATAATTATATTGTCAGCATTTTTTTATCAAAGAATTTTCCATTTAAATTTAATGATATTGAGATTTATATACGGTGTTACCTATTTTATACATACTAATACAATCGTACTAGGAGTACACTCCAGTCGCTGTCGGAGCTGACACGCACAATTTTTTTGAGCTTGATGCCAGCAAAACAAAACAAAACAAAAAAATTGGCTGACACCAACCTCAAAATAAATTTGTTAAAGTACCCACTTAGGTACCTGCCCACTTAGGTACCTAGTACTTAGGTACCTACTTTTGATATGGATTAATTTTGTGCATATTATTATACTCATTATTTATTCCTTCTTAGTTAATCTTATTATTATTTATTTCCTTATTTTAAGTGGTGTAGTGGTGTACCTATCTACACCTACTTTGAAGCCGGTTTTATATTTTTTAAACTAGTTTTATTTCGTTATTTTTAGTTATAAGCAAGGTGGTAAGTAATACTGGCAGTACTTGTAATATTAGTTAATCGTGTATTATTAACAATTCGATAGCTACAGTTACATCATGTCAACCATTGAATAATAATAATATGAAAATAATATTAATTAACAGCATCAACTCATAAATTCCGTTTTTCTAAATTATAATCTGCGATTTCTCTTACACTATAATCATATTATATCCCCCCACGTATTATTGTTATTGAGAATAGGGTATTTGACTATATTTTTTCATTACTAAAATCGAATAAGTAATAACATTAAAAGCGGTTAAAATATGTTTTAAGTTCATGTTTTAAATGATTATTTAAAAAATAAACATATATATATATATATATATATATATATATATATATATATATATATATATATATATATATACACACACACATACATACATACATATATTTAATTCACTTCATTATTCCCTTAAAATATTTTAAAATTTTTCAAGTTTTGAGGGTGCTGGACCCATGTAACAGTTTAAGGAAACAATGCTACATCCCGGTAACAATTTTCCGTTTTAAAATAAAACAGAAACCAAGGACGCAACAATCTAACTTTTTTAATCCGTTCCAAATACGAATGTAAAAGATCGAATTAATTAAATCGTTTCATTCACCGCAGGTTACGGAACCTCTCATTCCTAAACCGACAACAAATTAATTCCGTCACTTACTTATTCAGGATTCTAATCGTCGACTCATTCACATTTCGACTTCTCGAGAGGCGTAGCTATCTAGTATGTAGTTGTCTCGCTCTACATGCACTTCACAACCTTCGCGAAGTGCATGTAGAGCGAGACAACTTCGCGCGTAAAACCTACGGCGTAAGTGACGAGCAAGTGAATTCAAGAAATATGTCGACTAGCCAGTCCGGTTCCAAATTTCCTATCTAACTTTCTAGAATAGTGATGACCTAGACAATTTTAATCGATATCGATTTCAGCAGAAAAAAATCTTGATTTGAAGAGATTTCAAACGGGTGGTTTAGATTGTAATTAATAAAAAATATCAACTATTTAATTGTTAAATCTAACGTGAATGGAAGGAATTGTATACACGTACTCGCGAGGCGAGACGAGGTAATCATTTACATTGCCCAATATTTTCAATTTTTTTTTGAATAATTTATTTTCGCAGTAGAATCATGGTAATTACTAGGATTTACTGCATGTTACTGTTGGCAAATAATTTTCATTTTTAAATATTTGGCAAGTTATTTTATCATTTGTTCTTTTATTTTAATTGATTAAATTTTTATATTTTACCGGAAATTGTAATGACTGTCATAGATAATTGCCTATTATGCCAAGCAAACGTGGATTATTTAGGCTTCACAAATGATGAATAATTTCTTCAAAAATAATATTTTTACGGTACGGTGTCAAATAAAATCACTTGTCCGTTTGTTCGCCCGTTACTCCGCTCGTATGTCTGTCAAAGCCTATTTTTCTCAGAAATAGCTTATATTGCTCTAAATTTCATGTTTTTTTTGTTCACACAACAAAAAGACTCTTCAAAGCATATTATTTATTCATATAATAGTCTTAGCACTGATCATTAAAGCCCATAAGGTACTTTCGCTCGATCTACAATCTTGAAAGTTGGTATAATGGGAGCTCTTATAATAAAACTAAAGGGGAAAATGCAGAAAACGATTAATTCTAATTTTATGTGGAATTACACATTTTTAAACTTAGTTTGTTTCTACGCCTGTGAAAGATATAACAGGCAATATGTTTATGTTCTGCAAAAATTAATATTTGTAAATAGTTTAATTTAAAATATTATGTACCCTCGTGCTTCTCTGGTTTTTCCTACTCAACTTTCTGTATATAAGAAAAAACGGATCTGGCAACACCATTGGCAACAGCTTGACAGTTTAAAAAAAATAACTGCCAAGATCAAGTTACCGCATATAAGAAAGCGGTTTCGATATCACTACTACACCTTGACAGTTCTTTTTTCTTTTCTTTCTGCAAAATCACAAGGCTCACTGCCAGCAAGCTCATTTATTGCAAATTTCAAAAATGGAAGTCAAGAGGGCACTTTATTGCCATTTGAAAGATAGAGTTGGAAGAGCACAGAATCGAGAGAAATGACAGGATAGTGAGTAGAATGTGGCTAAATAAGTAAGAAGAGAGAGATATTGTAGGCTATATAAATAAATATATTGCCTACTTTATATTTCTCTCGTGAAAAAATAATATTTGTAAATTAGTTTTATTACTAATAATATGTACTCTTAAATGTTTACGAGTCAATGTAAATGAAAATCTTGTAGTGCGCGTCTATCTATTGACAGATTTTTTTTATATGTCAAACTGACTTATTTTCGTTTGCCCCAACTATATCAAAATTAGTTGTGCATAAAAGCAAAAATAAAAAGGTGCATCGAATTAAAAAGAAAAATATTTCAGGATTAAGGTAAACAAAAGCATGTTTTATGAGTTATCGGGCATCACGATAACGTTTGTCGGTATTTAATAAAATATGTATAAAATGTCGGTTCTGCTTTCACATAGCACGAATCGTGCACGATATCTTTCGTCCCAAATGTGACGACATTATTAATTGACCAAGTATTTTTATGTCATTTAATATGTAGAAGACCATTTTACTTGTATATTTATGACGTAGAAAAATAATTCGGAAGAGACATTGAATAGGTACTTACTTTTTCACATCATGGAGTGGTCTGAATTTTTATACATTGTGGTTTATGAATTCGGTGTGTTAGGCCAGATGATCGATATATGACAATTACCCTTATTATACTGATGAACTGGAAAGTTTTCTGTCAAAAGGTATTCAATATTTATTTTTAGATGCTTAACAGCCGCCATTTTCTTAATCAGGTAAATACCTATCATCAAAATTAAAATTATTGTTGACCAAAAAGTATTATTTAAAAAAATGTTATAAAATTTGATTGGTTGCATCGTAATATTAATTTGTCGAAAAATATCTTCGAGATATACCCATAGCAGTGTAATATTTGCTAAATCATAATTACGGTGGCCCAAAAAACAAATTCTTAAGTACTGTATCAATTTTTATTAAATATGAGAAAATGAAAGTGTTCTGTCCATATTTATAGCGTTCAAATGATAACTCCTCAGCATCGCACACATTCCAATAATTTTAATTGTTTTCACATTACAATTGTTGCTATTAATATCGACTTTCTTACTTTTTATTGTGTGGGTGTGAAATATGTGTATGGAAATATTGTAAAATGTATTTGGAATACCAATTTATTACTTAACGTTAACCATCAGGTATACTTAGTTACATTTTTATTTAATGTGATTGCTAATATTTTTTTATAATTTTTATTCAGTCGCTCCAATTACTGTACTGGTATGCACCCAGCAGCCACAGACTTTAGTATTAATGCTTTAGTAACGCTTTGGTAATAAATTCATTAGCCGTCTCCCGGGGACAGACGTAGCCTCAAAAATCACTCATAAAAACTCATCTTTTAGCAGTAAACGTGTTAAAATGTATTATTATGTATAATTAAATTACACGTATTTACTTATCTTTGTAAATTTATTTTTTAACAAATATGTATGTTTGTGTGTAGTAGTTGTTATGTTTTCCTATTAATGTCTTAATGAAACTTTCACAGATATATTTGATTTATGAACATATCTCACGTACCTGCTTATTGACTTATTTATAAAAAAAAACACGAAAAATTCACGAGTCTTTTGAGATTTGTGAATGAGTTCCTTATGTCGTGAACATTTTTTACATGAAATTTTGCAAATTAGATGACTTAGACTATGTAGCAAGAATTAAAATATTTAGCAAAATGTTTGTATATTTTTTTCTTAAATGTAATATGGGAGGTGATTTATTTGCTTATCATGTAGAATGGAGTGTCATTGGACATGCCATTGAAATCAAATAGAGATTCTATTTATCATTTCCAGTTTAAGTCTAGTTACGAAAAAATTAATTTCCTAAACGTTGCGCAATATCTCACCCACCTCATTTTAATTGTCCATCAAAGAATATGAAAAATCTGGAAAAATTCTAGGTTCTCGATTGGAACTTTAGAGAACTATTTCCATTAACTTGCAGAGATAAATAACATTACAGAACCTTATTCTATATGCGTGTTTCGATACGCGCTTTCTGTTAATTTATTAACTACATATAATTGCGATTGATAAAATACGAGTCTGGCCTCTTGGAGTAACTGTGGGTGTTTTGTGTAAATTTTAATAAATAATGAATATTCGTAGATGGGAAATTGAAATAACAGTTTAATATTAAGTTGTGTAAAATTGTGTTATAACAAATAAACTGGTAAAGTTCAGAAGGTTGCCAATAATGTTCTTTTTATTCAGAACTCATTTTGTGTAGTCCGGATTTTTTTTAGGTTTTTCTTGTTAGACCTACGGAGATGTGGATGGCGAGACAAGCATTTTATAGCGTCTATTTTTTATCGACAGAAATTAATAACTTGATACTTGGTCTATTTATTTGGATTGAACGCGGCATTCGGCGATTTTTTAATCGTCACGTTTATCCATCCTAAATTGACTTAGAAATCATTTTTTTATTATCTTAGTACGTTTTTGTTTACATGCAACCGTGTAACATTTTCAGTAACATGGTTGCATGTAAATAAAACCGGATATAGGAGAGGGCTATAAGTTGTCTGATTTTATCGAAGTCAGTACGCAACACTAAAAATGAGTGATATCGATAATGGGTGACAACGTGGTTGCAATCCCTAGTGCGATTATGAAATAAATAAAACTAGCCTCTTTAGAATAAACGTTTCAATGCGCTTTTTACAATGTAGATATATTTTGTTTGGCCCCAGGCCCAGTATGTACCAGTGGTTGTGCCTGCTGGTGGTGGCAGTGGGAGGGTGCGCGGCGAGCGACCACTACTGCGGATCGGCGGGGAGCGGGGCTCGTCTGCGCTTCAGCCGCGAGCTCAGCGGCGACGAGTACGTCGCCGAGGGACGCCTCATGAGCCTGCACTGCTGCGCCGACGGCTACCGCAGCATAGAGTGGTACGTGGCCGTTTATAATTTAATTTATTCTGCATTCTCTTTTATTGAGTGCTTTTAATTTTGTTATATCGAACCAAATATTTCTGAAATATGTTAAGACCCTCAGTGACGTAGACATTCGATCAACATGAAGACGTGCTGTGATGTTTGCTTGTTTTTAAATAGTTTCTCTTCTAATCGGCCTGATGTATATATACATAACTTTTTATGCCTCGAATTGAGTGTTTGTATATTTGGTATATTTATGGGCACACATATTATAAATTTATTTAATAATTTTGAACGTATAGGCGAAAACAGTACTATTTGAACGTGGAACTCGTACGCTTTTAACGGGAGGTGAGGATGTTTGTACGCCCGCGGCGTCAATAATGTTATACTAGCGTGACCCGTGCGAAGTCTTCGCATTATTTATTCCATTATGAAGCTCAGATGACAGATCAAACAAATATTTTACTAAAATTGACATATAGAGGCGCAAGTATCAAAAGCATTGAGCTAAAGCGCCACTTTATTTATACGTGAGTGGATTTGAAATTAAACAAAAATTTTACCGACCGTCAATCATATTGACGTTGAGCCGTTAGATGGCAGCATTGCTGTTTTGTGTAATTAATTTGCAAAAACAATAGCAATAATAAATTTTTTAGTTGTGGATGCCGGTAGAGCAAGCAATTATCTATAAAATTATATATAATTTATGTGGATTAGTTGTGAGGTTTTTTCTAAAAAGGGAGTGTAACATCTTAACCTTAGCGTATTAATATATATGATGATGATGATGATGATGATAGTTCACATATACTACAGAAGGAGATAAAAATTAGTTCTTTAAAAATATTGATACAAACGTCGGTACATCTCTCTGGTAAAATATTATCGTGTGATATATGACGCGATAATACTATGTTGTAATACTAATAACTAGTCGATTAGCAAATGTAATATTTAAATATATTCATAGTACTTCAATAACTTTCAAGTTTGTAATTTGTTTATCGTTTTATTAAATTGTCTCCGTGATATCGTTGTCTCTGTGCATCATTTCATTCGATGGAAACAATGAGAGATGTAGTCGTTAACTCTTCCAGACCTGTCTTCCCCTGCCTTTTCGACGGCAATCCTCGGCCGTTCAGCGTCCAGGAATAGTATTTCTCACAGTTTATCCTTTATTTTTCGAAGTAAATAGAATTCGATTTGTGCTAGATAAGATTGTATGACGGATAACTCATAATTTCTCCACTCGGTCTAGTCAAATATTCGGTCTTTCTTCTAGCTGAATGTTAGTGAATTTTTGTGACTTGAGTGGCCTCCGTCGAGTTTTTCTAAGATTCCGCGACACCAGACAACGTGATACTGTTGGACTTTGGACTTCGGTCAAATTATGGGATATTCACCTAGCACACAGCTTTCTTATGTTCATGTGGAATTTTCTGTACTCGACTCATACCAATGCCTACACTTACCCGAATACGCTAACAGATTACCCGCTTGTCAGTCTTTGTCGTAAGCTGCACAGCACTAATGTTTTTTCAGTTGTCGCTGTTGAGGGGTACCACTCATATAGATAATCATTGAGATCAATAGCAACATGCATCGGCTCTTTTAACCATTTGTAAACAGTAGCGCGGGACGGGGCCTCATTACAAGATGCCAATCGAAAGCGATCATAACTTTGCTGTTGTTTGATACCACAACGAAAGACATAAAAATAAATCAACACCTTTCGAAATGCAGACATAATACGAACATTTTCTCTTGTTAAATTCATCTTGACGTGATACGTACAATTTCCAAATTGCCTCTGATTTGTAAAAACAAATAACAATTTCAAGGAAAGCACATGAATGGATTAACCAAAGAGTTCGGATTTTGAAATTCGAATTAATTTTTTTTACAACTATTACAGGTAGCCAGTTCTGACAACGTTCAATGCTACCCTCGTATGCAATATCAAAGAATATTATGTCGCCTTCTTAATATTTTTTACATATGTCTTTTTAATTTACTGCTGACCGCCTTAATATTTTTATATGTATTTTTTTTTAAATTTACTGCTGACCCTGTGATGAATATTACACCACGTGGTGCACTGGAGACGCCTGTTTTGTATTTAATAATGTGAAGAATGCGTGTGTGCATAGGTAATTTACGTATGAAGTTTTGCATTCATAGCGCATGCGCGTGTTTCTTATTCCGACCCGATCGTATTCGGTGGTAACTGACGTTATTGCAAAATCGTGCTGATCGATAAGCATATATTAATTTATTTTGTATACAATATAAAATTGATACGTCTTAACATTACTGCATTGCGCTTTGCCTCTACTGGCGCCGATAAACAATTGTTTGTTCGACATTCGATCACGAAATAGACGTTTTTCCATAGTTATATACATATATATATATATATATATATATATATATATATATATATATATATATATGTATATATACATATATATAAATATATGTTGACGTCCCGGAGACGCCAACGATCAAATTTATATGGTTATCAGAGTGCAGTTTAGGCGGGGAACGGAAAAGATAATCGTCTGTTTCGTTTTCGATCGTTTTATGTGTATATGAGTGAATAAGATAAAAACTGACGCAAAAATTATTTTAATTTCGAATTATTTATATTCCATATTGAATTCGCTTTGGCTTCTCCAGTGGAGAGGCAGTTCGTAGCTCTGTGGATTCCGATTATAATATTAACAATCGTTTACAATAATAACCGCCCGATGCGGAAATACGCAGTCGCATCACTCGTGCAGGATTCTGCGAATGCGACACGGAAAGATAAAGACGATAGTAGGGAGCCAATCGGCCATTATTTCAGGCAATTGACTCACAGACCGGATTATTTTTAGTGTTTAAAATTTTATCTTTAACACAAGTAAAAGCGTGGTTATCACATTCGGGGTAAATAGTAATCGCTGAGTTGAATCTACTGACCTACTTTAGTTGTTTACTAGCAACTTGGACGTGGTTCTAGTTATTGGTCAAGTTAAATTAGGACTTGGAACGGATATCTGATTTATTTGCCTTCTAAGAGTGATGTCACGCTGTAATTTTGATTTTAATTACTTGTCGTTTGACATTTTTCTTAACAACTGTTTTTTAAACTATTGTCGTATAAACATAAGTTATTTTCATATAGAAAAATTGAAATTTATATATAAACAAATAAATGTTAAACGATTACGCTGTTTTTAAAATTAAAATAAGTAGAAAACAGGTCAATAAAACAGGGTATTTTGAGGACTTTTTTCTAACCATTTGTGCACACTTATAATTGTGTGCACAAATGATTAAATACATAAACATTTTAACCATTTTGTGCACACATAATTAGAGTTATAGTCTGGTTTTATACTTTGTTCTTTTTATTGTACACTTACGTAACTGTAATTTGTTTTGTGGGCTTTTGAATAAACCAATAAATAAAAATAAATGCGCATTATAAAAATATATTTTCACTTATTTTTTATTTCAATATTTTTTTCACAAATTCTTTATAATTTATGAAATATTGTCATTAAATTAATATTTCTTGTAGTTAGTTATATTTTTGACATTTTATAGTTTTGTTGTCGTCGCACGCATCAGCGATGACCGGCGGCAATCCCTGGGCATTCCCTTGCGTTTATTCGCGCAAATATCACGTTCGTCATTGGCCCACGTCGCCATGCGGTTGGAATAAAATCTGTTGATAGTATTACAGAAAATCTGTACGTGTTGAAGCAGACGAAATTTGTCACGCAAGAGAAGATGTACGACTAGTATTTTAGTGAGAGTGTTGCTAAAAGAATGAATGCTAATCGCAGGATAGAGCAAAGCATCCTTTGTCGCTTTCAACTTCTTCCCCTGACTGCGGAAAAAGAATACTACACGTCTTCAGAATGACTAATTAAAAAAAGGAAAGCGCGTTAATGTAATAAAACAAATTGAAATTGTTAAACTAAACTAAACTTGAAACTTCAAACGTTTCTCAAAATTTATGATTTTTGAGTTGAGTCACTATTGTTCAGATTGTGCCATCATATATGTTTGGATAACCTCAATCGGTTATTTACAGCCCATAAAACAAATAAATTTTTAACGTTCTCTCAGAAATATGCCATAATCGAAAAACGCTTGCGAGATTATACGAGCTGAATTCTGGCAAGTTTCTGAAAAAATAGATTTTCGACAGAAAAATTATTTGAGATGCCAAAGAATATTTTTCAATGAAGTTATATAAAATGTTGACAGAGTTATTATAGAAATGTCGGTCGGTGGACCTTTAGAAAATATTATTAACTGTAAGGTTAATACGCGTGACGCAGATGACGTCTTACAGTTATTTATTATCATTATATCAATTCGGAAGGTAAAATATTTTTAAAAAGCGCAACTCACACGTACAACTTTCCAAAAACTAAAAGTCTGCAAATTATTATCGACGACAGTGTTACGTGGACGTGCGTGCGACTAACTGTCGTCGGAAAGGCGTACGTGTGAATCGCGCCTAAGTGGAATTTAGATATTTATAGTTGGTCGATTGGCGAAGAAACATAGCTTGTATGGTTGGCCATACTCTATGAATCAATCAGTGAAAACTTCATCGAAACCCCTTTAACTGTTGTCGCGTGATGCGCAAACAGACTCATGAAAACTTCATCGAAACCCCTTTAACTATTGTTGCGTGATGCGCAAACAGACTCATGAAAACTTCATCGAAACCCCTTTAACTGTTGTTGCGTGATGCGCAAACAGACTCATGAAAACTTCATCGAAACCCCTTTAACTGTTGTCGCGTGATGCGCAAACAGACTCATGAAAATTTCATCGAAACCGCTTTAACTGTTGTTGCGTGATGCGCAAACAGACTCATGAAAACTTCATCGAAACCCCTTTAACTGTTGTTGCGTGATGCGCAAACAGACTCATGAAAAGTTCTTAATCTTCTTAAGTTCAAAAACAATATTTTTTTGTGTTTTATTACTTTTTTATATGTTCTTAAATCATTTTTTTAAATAGCTTCAATTTACTCACATTAAAGTAACTACTTGGAACAAAAAAACAAGGGAATAAATATTTTTGAAAAAAATATCAGTATTTAAGCAATACTGTTGAATAAGTTACTTCGATATTGTTTTCGTGGTTTTCTTGGAAAGGTTGTACTTTATTTTTTTTTGTTTTGCATGGGCGATAGCTACAAATTGAGTACTTAGTTAGTTAGCACTTTGAAAGTGGTATACAGTTATAGTTTTCCACTCTCTTCATTAATTTTTCAGAACGATTCCTAGATTACCATTAATCGATCATGTTTCATTTCAAACTTATTTCTTTTCGACATACGAGTATGTATATAACGTTTTGTCATTATTTCGTTATCAATACTAATGTGCTCATGACTAATCTGTACTATAATAACCTTTACCTCCACAATCGCACATATCGGCATCACATTCGTGGCTGGTGTCTTTCAATGTCGTCACGTAACTCTTCGCAGAAACCCAGCAACGATGAGATCATTTCAGATTTATAGAGTTATACCGTGTTATCTTTTTATTGTATTATCCGAAACTATCTTACGCACATAATGTACAATTACCGTATTGTATATAGCTATTCCAACTCTTTAGAGTTATGTAATGAAACAATGAACCTCTTTTTATTTATTTATTTAGTCTTATCTATGTAATTAATTGCATACACACACATAAACAAACATACATGCATTATGAGCATGTTAAACGCTTTTTTGAGAGACAGATACAAAACTGTATTTGAGATCCTGATATATCTATTTTCACATGGTATTTATTAAAAGTCCCATATATTCTGGTAATGACGGATACGTACCTCAGTTTCGTCCTATCGTTTTTATATCCAACTGTTTTTCACATCATATTTTCTATAATTTAAGGTCTATGTGCATAAAACTTAAATTAGTATATCAAGTCGACTCCTACACCCGTAGGAGTACAAAATAAGATGACTGTAATTAATATTTTTTTCATACATCCCATCTATGTACACTATTTCAACCTTACTGCAATGTTCAACCACCATATTTGGCCTTAATAGAGGCCGAAATTATATTATATCGCAGAAAGAAAAATTGATTATATTGATAATTCGGTGTTTTTCTTGTTTTTTTTTTATATGGAAGTTACGTTTATACCAGTGAAAGGTTTAAATGCAATTACTATTGAGAAAATGTTGAAAATATAAAATATTGTTCTGAAAAATAAATAATTTCTTTATAATAAAGGGTCGAAACTCAAAATATTATACATTATTTTTGTCTTATATTACCCAGAGGAATCCAAAAATGTTCCGTGACCCTGTACACTTCAGATTGTGATTTCAGTTTAATTATATATTAAAATAATTTTTTAATGTAAATGTCCAGCAATTTACCCTTATTTTGTTCAATATTATACTTGTAAATTAATATTATCTATCCTAGAAGAAAATCAGTAGGAAATAGAAAAAGAAGTAACCATATCGTATTTATATACATATAAGGAACATCTTTTGATCACGTTAGGGCTTGAAATAATTAAGGTAGCATCCAACTTTCCTCGTTAAAGAAGATGTTTAGAGTAAATTAATTAAAAAATACATTGGCAGTCCCCTGGTGTTATACAACGTAATCGTTAAATACACTAAATGCCGTGGAAAATCAGTGAATATGATTCCTAAATCGATTATTTCGTTAAACCGACACGGGGAGTCCCATTAAGAGGGTCCATTTGTATTCGAGAGGAGTACACGTCAGACCGTCGCTTATCATTGAGCATTTTCCTGCATTAATCTGCAAACCGTTCGCAGCGCTGCATCCGAGGACAGTATTTATATCACGCTAACAATTTGCATTTGCCCTAATCAGAGACTCTTGATGACATAATTAGCTCATCAGGTTTTATTCGCACTGCGATAACTTTACTGGCGATCTGTTAATTTTTGACTAAAACATACTATAACTGTGTTCAGTTACTGGCAACGAAAGTGTAAGTCTGTTGCTTGGTCTCCCTACTATCAATGTGTTTCACTTTTCGTTACGGTCGGATTCATAACATACGAAAAAAGGAGTTTTATTTCTAACCGACAAAAACGCTTACCATTCAACAAACGTCAGTTACATCATTATTATTATAATTACCAGTTCTAAAGGAACCGTCGAACATGTGAGAGATTTGTGGATGTAAAAATATTAGGTACTCCATATGCAGCGGGTAGTGCGAGATGTGCAGCGATGCAGTGACAAAGAAACGGACATAAAACACTTTTACTTGTATGTATATAAGACGTATGATTATATGTAAATTGGGGTTACGTGGAGATCAATGTAGGCCCTTTAGGCATTTGGTCAATAGAATTAAACTGGGTGTCATAATAAAATTTTAGATTCGCGTAATTCTATTGATATAACTTTGGATATCGAGACTGATATTCGAGATATATAATTTCCAAATATTTTTATGATACCGAAATTGAGATCATTTATGAGTATCGAAATTACCAGCGTTTAATCGCGATTCGGAAAAACTGCGGGAGTACTAAATTTCGAGATTGGAGATCATATATTTTCCAAGAATCTTAAATTTGATTCAATGTCTCTTTGGCAAGTAATGTATGATTCAGTTCAATTTAAGTTCCAAATTTTTATGGCACTCTATCGATTGATTCAGTCAGAACTTAGTGACTTTTAAGTTCTCCGAAAAGATATTTACATCTTCTTACAGAAACGCCCGACCACACACAAGCGCACACCTGGCTTCCAGCTAAAAGATAGACAGACCGCACTCCCGATCATTGGGAAGAGCATTCCGCGAAGAGCGGCTTGCACTTTCACCCACGCGCGACCCCGTCCGACACCAATTGCAGACGATACACCGCACTCGACTGTTTACAGAACGCCGATCGTAAATCGAACTGTCACGGCGTGCTATGCGTGCCGACAATGGCAATAAAGTGCCCTCTTGACTTCCATTTTTGAAATTTGCAATAAATGAGCTTGCTGGCAGTGAGCCTTGTGATTTTGCAGAAAGAAAAGAAAAAAGAACTGTCAAGGTGTGTTAGTGATATCGAAACCGCTTTCTTATATGCGGTAACTTGATCTTGACAGTTATTTTTTTTAAACTGTCAAGCTGTTGCCAATGGTGTTGCCAGATCCGTTTTTTCGTATGTATGGAGACTTGAACAAGAAAAATCTGTCAAGCACCAGGGTACATAATATTTCTAATTAAAGTATATACAAATATTAATTTTTGCACAATATAAACATATTGGCTATTATATCTTTCACAAGCGTAAAACCAAACTAATTTTATATATAATTTCACATAGAATTAGAAATTATTGGTTTTTTTCTTTGCGTTAAGACCTCTCATTATGTCGACTTTCAAGATTGTAGGTCGATCGGAAAGTACCCTATAATTTTTGAAGATCAATGAGTAGGACTATTGTATGTATAAAAATACGCTTTAAAAGAGCATATTTCTTTGTTGGGTGAACTTAAAAACTTTGAAATTTACAGCAATATAAGGTTATAGGACTCGGTATACGATATTAATCAATTTGATATTCCAAGCCGATTCCGAGGAAACGCGTTCCGTTTTTACTGGAACCCTAAAATTTGGAGACGTCAAAAATTAAATGAAAACGATAATAAAATCTCGTTTATTTCAAGTAGTTACATTTAAATCATATCAATTGATTAATTTGCATTTTTAATTAAATGTCACATTTAAATAATCGAAGCACTTAGATCAATAAACGAAAATTCCGCAGTTCCATACAGATGGTTTGCAGAAAATTTTGAAAGCTAATGATAAATCTCGCTAAATTTGTAATGCTAGCAATACTGTGGTGTGCATTTCAACATAATTTCGGGTTGTATGTGCATATATTCTCCGGTTGTATTCGTTCTGTAAGATAGTATCAAATGACATGATTTTTGAAATGTTTATTCATTTAATATTAAATTGCCAGGAGACCTTATGTTTAGTTTTTGTTATTTAAGATTTTATCCATAATAATAAAGTTACAGTTTTTCATGTTCGTTTATGGAGTAGACATGAAATGACTGTTTCGATACTTTTTTGATTTCATTTATTTGTTTGAAAAAATAGTGTTATATTCTATTTTTGAAGTTATATTTCTTACATCATCTTCTTTGTAGGCGCGTAATGAAAAAAATATGAGAGTGAAATTTTACGATGCGCGCATGCGCTCGCACGATACAACAAAAATCGGCAGCATGAAGTTGCTAACTAAACACATATTCACATGCGTGTAGTGACTGATACTATATTCATGATAGTTATATAGATATTTGTAAATACACAACGCGCGTTTTATATTAATACAAACCTGAGTTATATCTGCTTTCAAATAATAGTTTTTATTAATTGAAATTTAATAGTGATCCATATAATAAAAAAAAATTTATTTATTGTAAATATTAGTGATGGAAATAGTGCTTATAAGCTTTTTAAAATATAGTTAAAGTATATTTCTCTAAGTGAGGTTAAGTTTCGTTATGTATTTATTTGCATTATAAATTATGATTCTTTACTTTATCATTTATTAAATACTTAAAATTAATAAGTTATAATAAATTTTAAACATATTAATTTTTGAATTATTAAATGATAATTTTAGATAAAAAGACGAAATGTTTACTACTTTGTATGTGAAAATAAATTTTAATTTTTAAAGCTTATTTATTTGATTGAATTTAGATTTTATCAACAATATTTATAATCTCGTACTAGTCATTTTATTTCCATCAATTATTTGCGTGCTAAATAAAGTTATTCTTATATTATGCCAAAGAAGTATAACTTCTAACGCGTGTACATAAGTACACGCACTTTTTTTTTTATTGTAGATTTAGTGATCGAAAATAAGGGGAGCTACGTATTTTGTTGTTATGATTGCTATTGAGGGAAAGAAAGGAAAACGTGTTGACAAGAAATGAGATCCATAATTTAGATGAAGAAATTAAGAAGAAGACATCACGATTTTCGATAGATCACCATTTGTCTATTTCACGTCAGCCATCTTTCCTTCAGTATCAAGGGCTGCACTCTTTCTGAGTAATGATATTTTATTTATGACTATACTTTTGGATGGTTGACACGTCTATAGTCTCAATTGTATAACACTCTTAAATATACTTTTTTATGTGTTTATTTATTATCAGAAGTATTCTATATATTTATAAACAATGATTATAGAACGTCTGATACGTCTGCATTAATTTGGACTTGACACGCAGCTAGACTGACCAAATATACAAGTATTTATTCTGAGAAATATTGCTCTCTTCATTTTTTTTGGTTTCAGATAATCGAATAAATATGTAGGATTTTACGTAACCTAACCTAATCTAAACCTAACCTAAACCTAACCTGACCTGACCTAACGTGGGTTGAACGGAAGGGTTTGGAAGAATAATTTAGGTCAATATTCGATTCTTAAAAGTATGATATAATAAATATTAACTGATGTTGATCATTTTTTAGGAATTATTGGGGCTATTGGTCGCCTAATGGTCGAAATTCGACCGTAATATACTTATCTATTAGCTTTGGCGAAAACACTAACAGGTAAGCGAGAGTAAGTCAATTCAGATTGCTGCTACAAATTTTTCCTTTTGCAACAGGTGTGTATTAAGCAAGCTGACAAATGTTTCCTTTTGCAACAGGCGTATATTAAGCAAACTGACAAATTTTTCTTTTTGCAACAGGTGTGTATTAAGCAAGCTGACAAATTTTTCCTTTTGCAACAGGTGTATATTAAGCAAGCTGACGGATTTTTCCTTTTGCAACAGGTGTATATTAAACAAGCAGACAGATTTTTCCTTTTGCAACAGGTGCATATAAAGCAAGCTGACGGATTTTTCCTTTTGCAACAGGTGTATATTAAGCAAGCTGACAGATTTTTCCTTTTGCAACAGGTGCATATAAAGCAAACTGTGTTTCACTTATATATAAAGCACATATATCTATTACACAAAATATAAAAAGAACGCTTTTTGTCTTGACATACACTCCACAGACTATTAAAAAAGTAACATTGGAAATCATATAAAATTCACAGCTCGAAACTTCAATCAGTCGGATATTTAAAAATTCTTTAGCGGCAATAGGGTATTTGAATATATATTTTTATTACTAAAATAGAATAAGTAATAACATTAAAAACATAAAATAAATATATCGTACCTAGGACTTTTCATTACAAAGTTATAACGACTTAAAAACTTACGAACTACGATTCCCGCGAAAACGCACCATACAAAACACAACGAGCTTGTGACGTCACTGGCCAGTTATTTATCATTCATTATAACGGAGTTTATTAAATATTTTTAGTATCTCGTTAAATATTGCGTTTAAGTTATATATTGCATATTATAATTTTCTCATTTTTTGTGTGGAAACTAAATTCATAATAACTTTTTCTATTTAAAGAATAAAAAAATGGACACTTTCCTATTTAAAGGGTTCGATTAATTATTTGTTATATACGTTATTTTTTTCACCACAAGGTTTTTCTTAAACCTATACCACAGTTATAAAACATTTTACCATAAATATCGACAATGGTCAAATACCCTATCTCTACTCTGTGCGACTGTTTGACCACAGAACATTATGTGTTTGACATTGACAGTATGAATGTAAACAATGAATCTTTTAATGTATTTGTAACTATATAATTCAATTTATTTGTAACATGTTACATATAAATTTTAGCCTCCTTTACTCCTTCTCCATACAAACTATGCCAAATCTCACACTCTTCCATACTCCCAATACGCTTAAAAAGGGGTACACAATTTTCTCTTCACGTATCATATACATCATGATGTAAGTTAGGATCATGTAAATTAACAAGCCATCATCGCTGTATATTCTATTAGATCAGGAGTTCCCAACCAGGGGGGCGCGCCTCCCAAGGAGGGCATAGAGAGATGGCAAGGAGGGCGGAAAGCGTTAGCATTTTAGAAAGAAAAAAAGAAAAAATATACAAACAACATTAACAAATAACATTACAATGTAATGTTTAATTTACATGCATAAAATTAATGAAATTAAATATCATATTCACTGTTATTACCACAAACTTGCGAAAAATTTGACGTTTTGGTTACATTTTTTGTTGAGAAATCAGTTTGAGTGTGTAAAATTATTGTGTCTCACTGTTAAAAGGTAAATTTGTGTATTTACAAACTTCAGTTAACATTTTTATTTAATTTACTAAATCAAAGGGGGGGCATGAAAATATAATTTATAGTCCGGGGAGCCTCAACAAAAAAAAGGTTGGAAAACCCTGTATTAGATGATACAATATGCGCATTGTGGTATGGGAAGAAATTATTAGGATGGCCTCTTAAAATATTCCATCGCAGAATGATCTCACAATGCTACCAAGAAAGTTGAGTGGAGAAGAGTACATTGAGCCGTTGGGGCTACAGAAGAAAGCAGCTTTTTTATACTGTCGAATATTTGAACTAAGAAGCAGTATATTTCATTAGATTTCAGAATTAAGAAGTAGTATATTTCATTAGAATTCAATTATTTTGAATGAAGAAGTAGTATAATTCATTAGAAGTAGTATATTTCATTAGATTTCAGTCATTTTTACTAAAATCTCATTAGACGCTCATATATTGAAAAATAATTTTTTTTTGAAATTTTCAACTTCGAAAGCAATTATCTCGGAAACGGTTGGATTTTTTGACATTTACCAAAAACTTGTTATGTTCGAAATGATGCGAGAAAAAATGTACCCTTACTTTAAATCTACATACGATGGACGACGTAGACTTGGAACTGATTTTTCCATTTTGTGTAGCATATATTATTTCTGTCGCAATTACATTTCACTGGCGCCCACTCAACTTTGGATCCTAATTATAATTCAGTATCGGAGTTGGAGAAACCATTTCGCCGCTTCGCTCGCATAAGAGACTTTTATTGTCTCGACTTCCTCGAACAGCATAGATGGCCGCGCCTCACTCCAGGTCGATAACTGGTGTTATTAACACCGCGCTCAGCCTTGAACCGCGCAGGAAGCGTAAGACCCTCGAAAAAAGTATCTGCAGTCCGCTCCCGCATTCAGAGTGCCGCGCGTGGACGTGCGTCTTATACGTTATGGTTTATAATATCAAACCTCCGCTGAGTGCCATACCTACGGAGTGCGGGGGCTTCGGTCGGCGGGTATGTCAGGATTCGCACGAAGCGACGTCGCGCAGGAAGTCGCGCGGACGACGCGAGCCTACAAATGGCGCTGGTCTGCGGGGGTCGCTCCTTTCGGTGTCTGCTGTCAGTTTGTTAGTGGAAGCGGAACGAACGTTCGATTTCGGCAAGTTTCGGTAACAAATATGGTGTGTCAGCGTCGGGTCGTCGACTCCTTAACACGTTCATACTTTTTTATGATACCTTAGCTTTCGTTCTTCTTTGGTTGGAGAACATTTACCTAGTTTCTTCTGTTAGTGTTGCTAGATCGGCTCATCGCATATAGCTAACGTCTACATATATTACTGCCGAATTCTAACGGGTCTGTGTTTGTATTTTCATGATATTTAAAAAAATATGTCAAACACGATCAGAATCTGCATGGCGAGAGTTCCGTAGATGTTTACACACTAGTAAATATTTAAGCGTGCGTTGTATTACTATTAAACTGTGTAGAAATATAAAATTTTCACGACGTCAATATGCTGCCTGCTATATCTTTCACAGAAGTTAAAATATGGTGTATATTTATAAAATTATAAGATATTGAATATATTTGGCGTTAATTTTGCAGAAATTCATTATTCACTATTAAATGAAACTACGTGATGTAGTATTATTTCTACTTTCTTTAAGTTCTTTACCACAACCTAGGTTTCCTTATGTGACAATATCTTCAGGTGGGTTATTAGCAAAGATTGCTAATAGCCCGCCTGAAGATGTTGTAATACAACGAAACCTAGGTCGTGGTAAAGAACTTAAAGAAAGTAGAAATAATACTACATCACGTAGTTTCATTTATTTGTGAAATTATAATATCTTGAGATAATCACTATGGTATTCCTGCGATCTTTGCGTAGACTGCTAATAATCCTATTGTACATTTTTCAGAATATCTCTGAAGATATAATTACATAAAATTATAAAACAAATGATTTTAATTATTATAATATTATTATTAACCCTTTCAAAACGATACTCCACACTTCAGATTTGTGCAAGTTTATATGCTTTATTACTATGTCAAACTTCACGGCAAGCTGTTTCTCGGAAAAACGGCCACGACATACAAACACGTAAGCGATCTTATAATACTTCTGTTTATATATTTCATTAGATTTCAGAATTAAGAAATGTTTTGTTTATCGTTTTGAGCTAAAGAAATCTAAAAATGCTCGAAGTCTGTGCTATTGAATAAACCTGAATCCTTAAAACATTTTTCTTACAATTTTTAGAGTTTTTAGAGCAATTCTGTATTTAAAAGCACAGATATAATTTAGATTTTTTTCAATATACAACACGTGTTATTGATTTATAAATATCTTAATGACTATAATTAATATAGTCACTCACTACACGCATGTAAATGTATGTTTAGTGCGCAACTTCATCCTGTCGATTTTTGTTGCATTGTGCGTGCGCATGTTCTGTAAAGAAATAAAAAATGTTTAATAATTTCGTGATGTCTGTCCGTTCGTGTGTTACGGCTTCAAAGTTTCCACAGTCAGACTTATATGCACAAGTTTTTACCAGTAGGTGCATTAGGGAGAAAAAACATGAAACAAAAAATGTGAAAGCAATCTTAATGTCGTAAAGATTTTTCCAATTAAAATTGAAGTTAAATTTATAACGTTTGATTTGGAAATCCCATTTGCAAACTATTAAACTTGAAAAATACGTGTAATGCATCTCTCTCCTCTAATTTTTCAAACTTGGATCTGATAAAGTTATAAAAAATGTAGTTGTTAGCATTTGATTGGAATTAGTACACGAATGTCCACTGGGGATAAAGCAAGAAAACAAAATCCGTTTGGAATATCCATCGACACTGTTTATTACGGCAAACTAGTTAAAGAATTTTGACGAAAATGTTTACTGTCCGAAAGCTTATGTATGACTCCACTTAACAACTGAGCTACTACTATAATAAAGAGACGCCGAATACTAAAATTTAAGTTAAACTAAATCCAGCGCGTACTTGAACCACGGACATCAGCTGGTTTGTTATCAGAAGCCTACGTGCATTAATGTTTCACACGTACGAATGTCTATACGCCAGTATTAAACGTCTTTACTGGTGTAATTATTTAGTGACTTTCCCGTCCTACACCATAATAATGTATCATTAGCCTGTAAGTATAAGCCCCAAATAGTACATAAGAGTATATATGCTATATATTCGCGGTATCATCGAATACATAATAAACGTGATTGATTTATTATTTGTCCACATCATGGATCATTATTTGTCCACATCATGGATCATTAGTTGTCCACATCATAGATCACGAATGAATAAATCATTATTTTTGGCTTATCAAGGAATGTTTGAAAAATGAAGAACTAATTTACGGTTCAAATCAACAGTAGGTAAAGGAAAAACGAACGTGCATGGTAACCGACATCGATATACTGTGGTGGTACTCGAATGGGCATACCATCTAATCTGTGCTATTCTCCTGCACTTATTTTATGACTGTGTATATTTTTACGCGGAAAATATGTCGTTCTAATGTTGCAAATTATATGTATGTCCCGGAGACTTTGCATATTGACATGTTGAAAGAAATATTTAAAATTTAGTTGTTAATGTGTTGCTTGTCTTAACGTTAAAAACTGTTACATTATGACGTGCTGTTCACTAAACTGTCAATCACACGCGATATATTGTTGGTATATATTAATATGCTATTAGACAGCACAATAGGCACAATCTGTGAGAACTGCCATGCTATTTTTGCTACTGGCGTAACAAGTATTTTTCAGTAATTCAATATTTTTTCATTTATCTACTGATAAGTATGTGTGAGATATATGAAACAAGCTATGACATTATATTAAACGGACACGTTATACTTTTATAAACAAACAAAAAAGCGGTTTCAAGTAGTACTCACTCACACGCAGTCTATAAATAGAGAGAGAGATGGAGAGACAAAGAAGACACGGATATAAAAGAAATAGTTGTAATTAAAACAATTAATTATCTTAAGTTTTGAGGACCAATTTTAGAACGCCAACGACGTGCTTAATGAAACTTTATTGAATATAAATATATTTGAC
Organism: Druceiella hillmani; assembly: GCA_039881145.1. NCBI lineage: Eukaryota > Metazoa > Arthropoda > Insecta > Lepidoptera > Hepialidae > Druceiella > Druceiella hillmani. The sequence continues at coordinate 20,456,302 of JAYKKI010000035.1, forward strand.
TAGCTGACCCGTGCGAAGTCTTCGCACTATATCGCCATCTAGCGTGTTCCAAGTATACGATTTGGCTAAGATATTTGATGTGTCGCCCACAGATGGCGCTCATGTCAATTGTTATAAAAATTAATTTTTTTATTAACAAAAAGATTTTTTTCGATTTTTTTTATATTTTCCGCCCAAAGTAGAAAACATAAGCTTTAAGTGGATATTTTTTTTATTTTTTTTGGTGCAGTAGTTAAAGAGATCGAGCCACTCGACCAAAAAACACCTTTTAGAAATAATATTTTTAGATTAGATTATGATGTTTTCAAATCATCAATATATATTGTTTGTCCATGTGTATTTGTTTACAATATTATCAATAAATAAATTATATTAAATGTAAATTGTTGTAATAAGCGCGAGTCCAATTGAAAATGTTGTTTCATTGTTTCGTATTTGCAAATTATATTATTAGTATCCGCTTCAAGTATTTGTTTAACATAGAAACTTATCAGCCTTAGAACATAAATAATATTATCTTTAAGGAAATTGCGACTTTATCCTCAAAATAGATATTTGTTTCATGTTCTACTTTTGTGACTTCCATATAACGACGTCTGAAGTTGCACTAATTCATTCGGATACTATTTGGCAACCCTACCCGGTAAGTTGGGAATCGTGGTTCTAAGTCTCATTGGTATGCGTGCGAGGCGCTCGCGTGGTGGTTCGTCGGCCGGCGAAATGCCTACGTGGTTCAGAATGTGGTACGTTTAATCTTGATCTTTCACGCGTTGCGCAGTGGCATTTTGACAGGTAGCTACGGTTTTTTTTATGTACAGAAGCTTCAATTTTGCGGTCAGAAATTATTCTGAAGGTTTGATTGGTCACGAATAATGTGGGTAGATTGCGATTGTATTGAATGTAAGATATGAGTTCCACATTTGGCGCTTTTCGGTGGTCTTCAAGACACAATAGGGAGTTTAAATAACAATCTACCAAGTACGAGTAGAACTCGCACTACGAGAGTTCCGTACACATTTAGGCATTTATAAACATTTAAGGGTATATAGTATTAACTACTTACAAATATGAATTATTCTGAGACAGACAGACACACGAGTGATCTAATAAGTGTTCCGTTTTTACTTTTTAGGTACTCAACTTTAAAAACGAGTGTGATTTAATATATTGGCGTGTATGGGTCACATAGCTAACCGAAAGCTAGTCCGGAAGTCTCTTATGGCTTTGGAAATTCATAAAATTTAGAAGATTTGTAGAAAACTGTTTATCTTATTTTGATATGAAGTTTTAACAACTTTTAAAATCCTCACGGGCATAGAACAAATTATATGCTCTGTCCTCATGGGTGTCATCTACTGTGACGTCGGTATTTGAGTTTGATGTTTTAGCCGTGTAAGCTGTCAGAGTGACATACATGCGTGTGACGTGTAAACTGTCAAAGTAACGTGTATATGCGGTTGCCACGACGATGATTGGGAGCATATTTAATCTGCCTCTTGGCTGCAGACGACGCTAATATATCGAGGTAGCTAAACACACGACAATATCGGGCATTTCCCTGAATTGATTCAACAGTTTATATTACCATCGATCAAGTTGACACAGTAAAACTTGGCGCTTTAACTCCGCCGCCCGTAATCAGCATTGTGGAGTTGTTTTCGATATCTGGCCTGTATCTCTTTCCCCGTATTTAGATCGTATCACCTTCGTACCGGGAAACTCCATTATATAAAACTCTTTGGTCTATTGAATTATTATTTTCTTGTCTCTATACCTACTTCGATGGCTAAATTTGGCGTCTGTTGTTTTTGGCGTAAAAGCGGCCAGTCCGGTGCTAGGGAAGTTCGCGTAATCTTATAAGTAATGAAATCATGCCGGTTGCTTAAAATAAACCTCATAAGTACGATTAGAATTCTGCGAGGGTTCCGTACACGCTCATGCACATAAATGTTTAAATATTTAAGGGTACATTGGTATTTATGACTAGATTTTATCCGCTGCTATGCTTACGTGGTTATAATTACAAACTTATCTAGAATTATTTACGGATATTATATATTGTCTTTATTATAGTGACTTTATAGTGCAAATGACAGTGGAAGCAAAATTATTTCCCTCTAAATTAGGGACCAAAGGGAATGATTCTTTATGTTGTGAGTGAAGCGTTTTAAAGAATCACGTCGTTCCGTTGTTCCTTTGCGATGTTTCTTCGTTATTCCGTCTGTGTACTTTCAGTTTTAAATAAGAATTTTCACAAAAGAATGATATTTTTGGGGATAAAAAGTACCCTATGTGATTTCCCGATCCGACTATGTACTTGCCAAAGATCACGTCGATTCTTTTGTTCTGTTGCGATGTGAAAAAAGGACAAACAAACACCCTTTTATATTTGTTAATATTATTAGAATATTTATTAATATTATTTTGCTGTTCATACACATTGTACTAGCTGTGCCCGCGCCGTCGTTCGCGTGGAATTTGGAATAACAAAACTTGTTAGGAGTTATTTGCGTGTTTTTTATATTTTTTTGATTTCTCAGAACTCTATGAGCATAAAATTTACTAAAAACGATATGAAGACGTTCGCAGTACCATATCGTAATGTATCTATGAGCATAAAGTTTATTAAAATCGCTACCAAATAGCATTGAAAGCATCGTAATATTCACTAAGTCGGTTTTTTTAAATCTCGAATATCCAGATAAAACGTATCATATGTTGCTCAAGGGTATAACCTATTACCATACCAAATTTAATCAAAATCCATCTAGTAGATTTCGCGTGATTGAAGAACCAATTAACGGACTGACAGAAATTCTAAAAACAGATTTTCTGACTTCTCATTATCATTTTATACGCTAAATCACTCTTTTTAAAATATTTTCCATGTACAGAATTTAATCTGTTACAGTTTTGTTATATGTATAGATAGATTGATATTTCACAATCATAAGACATGGTCGGTTACCTGCATCGCTCTAATTTGTTAATTCAAAGTTAATCAAAATAATTTTGAAATTGGAATGCGAAATAAATAATATTATTCCGATTTTTTCACATTTTTGATATATGTGGCTAAAAATGACACATATAACCCTTCGGAGACTCATCTCGGGAAGGGAGCGTCATATCGAAAAATATTCTAGACATTTTCGATTACATTTTAAGAGACCTATAGTGTCACATCCTCGATGGGGCTCGAGAGAAAAAATCGCCTGGTCGAACGAGCCAACGACGGCAATTATCGACGGAAAGGCTAGTTAGTTTTAGACTGTTTAAATACCTAAAATATTTTACCAGTATCTTGCAACAAAAGTATGTGTGGCCCCATGGCTTGGTTACCCATTTACTTTACAGATTTTTACGAATCTCGTGCTCATATGGTATCTATCCAGTTATTTACCAAGGAATTAATATTGTGCCATGGTATGGCATCCTTCGTGTGCGAGTCCGATTTTGCATTTGGCCACTTTTTCCTGAAGCTACTTGATCGACCATAATGAGATGTTTTTCCTGCCCTCATTTAGCACTTATTTCGATAGTCGCAGGACAGAAGACAATATTTTTTCTACCCTTTATTAGACATATCATTCGGAAAGTAGTTTTAGTATAATGAAAATTAAAAGAAAAACGACTGAAACAATTTTATAAAATGTGGAAACTAATTTTCCGCATATACTAATTGCACCACAGTCGGCTCTCCTGATTGAAGTTGAACTGTCATATTTGTTTCGATAACATGATTTTTATGTTCCTGGCAAAATCGAAATGGACCCGAACATAAAATGGGAGGAGATACCTTCCTTAAAAACTTTTATGAAAGTTTCCTTCGAATTTGCATTAGCCAATGCAAATTTGTACTGATGTTGATGAATAATTTCACCAAGAGAGACAGGTTCTGTCTCCATTGACGACATTTTGACTAAGAAAAAGTTCACGGCAGCAAAATGTCAGCGCCCAAATAATTAATAAAGCTAATTTTTCTCGTACCGCTTATAAAAATAGCTACTCACGTCAAGATGAAGCCTCCGCTTCAGTACGGTCGTTGTACTTTGCGATCTAAGATTTGGATTTGTTTGCTGTTGGAATCTAAACTTTATTCTCTATTCACAATTTTTTAATTTAATCATTATACGTTCTGTTTTCCTAATAATGGCCACACACTTATTGTTTATGCATTCTTACTTTATTACTATTTTCGCATTGAAATAATAAACGTAAGTCTACTTATCGTTTAAGATACGTGAATTTTGGAATTTAGAAAAAAAACTAAAAACACGATTTTATAACCAAAGGTCTCTTTGAGGCAAGTCAAAACGAGTCCGGACTCGACAGGTTTACTGTTAGCCATTGACAAGTTTCTATGAGCGTCCCTCCTCCGTCCTCATATCAGCTCGATGGCTATATTATTGTTTTGTCATCACAATTGCATAAGATGCCAAAGTTTCATATGGATACGATAATTAGAAGTGGATGAAAAGTGAACTGTAAAATTAGCTCACAATGCCAGATGTTACAGGTCGAGCTAATAGAAGCGAGTAATAAGCCTCTAATAAAACTGTTTCACTCATAGGACAGCACAATAGAGCAAGACGGAACGAATTCCGTTAGTCGATACATTTGAAATTGAAGTACTTAATTATTATGGCCTGTTGGTTTACAGAAAGTTCAGCAGGATTTATAACTGATAGTCCAGAACTAGTTGAGCATGACACGATATCTACGTATACATATAGGTGTCGGTTAATTGGTTTCGCAAGAACTTTTTCTGGATATCTCCAGAAAATATAAGTCGAAATTAATCTAACGTTTTTCGATTTGGACTTGGATATTACGGAGAAATAATTTATTTTTAATAAATTTTTTTTATTCTTTCACAACCATAATTATATTTAAACGTTTAAGCAGAACCTCCATGTAAAATAAACTTAGGAAAAACCAAATTACCAGTATAATCTACGAACGAACTACGATTCGTGCGAAAACGCCCCATACAAAATACGACTGGCTTGTGACGTCACTGGCTAGTTATTTAGTATTCATCGTAAGGGAGTTTATTAAATATTTTTAGTATCTCGTTAAATATTGTGTTTAAGTTATATATTACATATTATAATTTTCTCAATTTTTTGTGTGGAAACCAAATTCATAACTTTTTCAATTTAATGAACAAAAAATTGACACTTTTCCTATTTAGAAGTTTCGATTAATTCTTTGTTATATGCATTATGTTTTCATCACAAGGTTTTTTTAAATTTACTCTGCAGTTTTAAAACATTTTTCCAAAAAATATCGACATCTGTCAAATACCCTATTCTTATTTCTGTGAACGCGTGTCGCTCACTATTCAAGGTTGAATAAGGCGTGTAGTGTGTTGCATCGTATATAGTTATGATTGTATCTTGCTGTATTTAACGTTGAAATAAAGTAGCCGCATCTTATCTCGATAATGGGGAACAGTTGATTATATTCGTCCTATTTTGTTCTCGGAAACCAATAGATAGACGTCGGCTTGCTACCAATTTAATAACACGCTGTAGAAAGACTCGCTTGAAACATGCCTCTTTGCAGAACTATTACCAATCGCGTGAGTGCGTTTCCATGCTCATAATGGGGCAACACGGCAAAGAAATGTACGTTGAATTATCGCAGACATTGGTAAGGCTCGCATGTAAAGTTAGCCAATTTTAACAGTTTCATTTGTTTGTTGCGAAATTTGTTTTGTCATACAAAATACCTTTTTTGGAACGAATATAAATTGTTATATGTACGTAATTGTTTAGGGAACTCTCCAATGTTCCAAGTCCAATTCGTACTACATAGGGTTGTTGCATTATTAATGCATTCCTTAAAGGAATATTTCGAATAAATTATACAAAGTTGGTGAACAGGTTATAATTTTATTATAATTTTTGGAGACCCAGTTTTTGGCCTCCTATTTCGTTACAGAAATAATATTTCTATAGCTATTTTATACAGGTAGCTTTAGGCGTTTTGCAGAAATGAACAGACAAGTATGCGGACTTTGCTTTTTAACATATAACCTTAAATAAACTCATGTGTACACCCACGAGTCTAATTAAAAAATATTTTCTTTATTTGAGGTCGATTAAAAAAATTGTTTTTATATTACTAGTATGTGACCCCAAACTTATCTATTTTTCTTCAGTTTCAGCATCATGGTCTTATTTCGTTATCTTTTGTTTTCCTACTTTCGTATCTTTATGGTAGCATGTTGTTACAGAGCTTATGAAACGATTTTACACGCGTCAGCATGTGTTTCAGCCTTGAATAATTGTGGCCTTTGAAATTATTTTTTTTATTAAGCATCCGTATCCATCCATTTAAGATGTGACTTGTACACAAAGATGTGATTATATTTCTGTGTTTTATTCTTAAACTGTGCTTTTACAATTTATCACTTATTGCAATGAACCTAATGCGATTGGGGAACGATTTTAGTTTACACACTGTGCAATATAAGAAAATTCCATTTTTTTGCATCGTCTGTAATGTGTACCGATGAAAAAAAATACTTTTCGCCCTATTGTCAAAGTTTTGTTACACAACTAACGCCATGGTGTATCTTCGCTAAAACTTTTGAATCCAATTGTTAATGTCAGGTGTGTTATGTCAATTATTTAAAACTAGCTTTACCCCGCGACTTCATTCGCGAGGATAACTTCTTCTAAGGATGCCTCCAACTAGTGAAGGTTGGGAGTCAGTTTTGCGGACTTGGTCTCGTCCCCGGCAAGTGGAAGAGCTCGACGGCGCTCGTAATCCCTGTCCATTCTCGGATGTTGCGCAACTATGACTTTCTTCTATGAAATGGATCTCTTTCTCCCGTCAACTTTCCCCATCATTATTAGTTGTGAGAGCTCGTATCTGTCATGCCTGAGCACATGCTCCAGCTATGTAACTTTACAAGTTTCTGGCCATCTCGTCGTAGAACCTCCTCATTAGTGACTTTCTGAGTCCAAGATGTAGATATCATGCGTCTGTACGCGTGGAGAACGAAAATAGTTTTGATGAATTAATTTTTTATACTTTTATCTTTTTTCTGTGGTTTTAGTTTATATTTCTTGGGTTCGTATATCCTTTTCCTTGTATTTTAATTTTTTCAATTGTTAACAGCCTGTTATTATATTTATAGTTTTATTATTTTGTGGGAGTAAAATATACCGTTTTCCTGGAGTTCCCACTCTGGACAGCCCGAAGTGTAGTTACAAATGAGAAAAACACTGATCTCAAATGGATTCAAATCATTTTAAAAGTTCAGGCAGGCGGGTGGTGTGTAATTTTTTAAATGACATAACCGTATATTTTTATAGTTTATAACACAGAGTCTTTAGACCTTCCGCACATAAAATACACCACAAAGAACTACTTCACTTTTGCTCTTAAAACCACCCCTAAATTTGTAAACATTAACCCACGTTTCATCTTTTCTTTTAAGTTACCTCTAAAAATTACTGCAAAGTCTAAGTTACTATGCCTCATAAGTTCAGAAATCTTCTTTTGGAATAGGCGTTCCCAGCGAGTTTTACTATTTCAGCCCTTTTGTATATTTTTTATAGTTTTTGAAGTTATACGGGACCAAATATTGCACATCATTTTCAATTGTAATATTTCGCAAAATTAGTAAACAAACAAGAAACGGAACCTCATTTTGATATTGAAATGCTTACCCATAATGCCCCATTCGAGGGCGAGAAGGAAGTTTGGCCATTTGAATGTATTTTTAGTACTTTATAACACGTTATCTACTTTGAAACTGTAAGGATGTGACAGACGGACGGATAGACATGATGAAATAATAAGGACTCCTTGTTTGGCTACGGAACCTAAAGGGTCCAATTATTTGTTCGTCACAATCTCTTGTTTAATAATTTGATGAGGAGATGTGAAAGCAGACCAGCGATTGTGGGGCTGGCTTTACAGAAATATAATACAATTAAAAAGACTGATATTTTTAAAAATATAAATAGCAAACAGTCAGTGATTGACAGTTAGGAAAAAGCAAAAAGTAAAATACAATTTGTAACCATAATACAAAACAAAAAAGTATCTTCATAAATGGCTATATTTAAAATATCCAAGAATCGTTAATAAGAAATAAACAGTTAAAAACATAATAACATTTTAGGAACGATTACAAAAAGTAATCAATACCAAATATTTTTTTTAATTAGTAGCCATTGCCTAAGTTAATTAAAAATAAATTGACATTCTCACTAGTTCTGTTGTCAAAGTGAACGTCTTTTTTTGCTCTTTTCGAGTTTTGCGTCATTTTATTCATTGACTCTGTCGGGCCTGCGAGCTGCAAAATTGGTGCGTTACGTCTGTGTATAGATGATATCGCAGAACACAATCTGCACTTTCTTTCATCTTTCTGGTTCACAGAGTTCCGTTGAAGTGGTATTTACAAAACATTTGTCTGATTGACGATTTAAATAAAACTATCAAGGGGCTTATTTTTTTCATTTGAAAAGTGTAATTTTTATTCTTGCAACACTAATTCAACGGAAAAAGCCCATACACCAACAGTGTTATGGGTTTTTTCCGGTCTCCTTTGATTCACCTATACGCCTCGCGTGCAGACACCGTCAAAATAATATATGAAGAAAACTAATCAATTTTAAGACTCCAATAAAGAGGAAACAAAAAATACGTAAATACTTTGCTATAAATACGAGAACCGGTAACTTAGTCATTCTAAAAATACCTGATTTATTGCGTTACGTAAAACTTAAAGGAAAACTATTTGCCTTGTAATCCAATTTTATTATCCGTGCACAGGTTTAAAAATAAAATTTTCTGACGTCAAATAGGTTACCCACGGTTGTGCGACGGGTTAAAGTTCAGCAAACTGCATAATTTTGCGATTTGCAAATTCTGCTTTCGGCCGCCTCCACTCGGCCCAAGGTCGGCGGCAAATAATGACAGCGCCCGCGTTGCAGTAAAACGCGCAACCGAGTAAAACCGGGTCACGGAAGTCGCTCGGCGATGCATACGCACGTATTACTTTGTCCGGGTAACTTGGCGTCCTATGCTGTATGATGTCAGGAGTCTTTATAGATGAGGGCGAGTGTGTGTCAGCGAAAGAAGTGAGTGAAGTGTGCCAAGTGCGGACTTAGTGGTGGTCATCATCGCTGTTAATCTCGCTAAGCTGCCAGATGACGCTATACCAGAGTTAGATACATAAACATGGTTTAATTACGTTTCATCTATTTATGACTTAATGCCGTGATCTAAAAAAAAATACAATATGTTCTTTTATAGAAAAAAACTGGCAATGAAAGCACCAAACAAGTAAGTTTAAAAACATTTTTTCTTAAAAGATTGTTGTAAAATAAAAGCTGTCAAGTGTGAGTCGAACTCGCACAATATTAATACCAATTTTTTAGTAAATAAAATAGATGCAATAGCAACACGCGATTCATAAAAATCTTTAAAATAATTGGCTATTTACATCTATCATGTCATATTTTGCTCTTCCCTAATATTTTGAGTTATGAGCTTAGTTACATGTATTTTATTATTTGTTACTTTACTATAGAGTATAAACTAGAATCAGATAAAGTCGAACAAAAAACGTAACTCCTTGGGATCTGAATTGTTGACTTCTTTATTGCCGTGGTAGAGGCCTTAGTAACACGTATTCTGTGATAATTTCAAGTGTCTACCTATTACGGTCCAAAAAGGTACAACACTGTGACGCACAGACGGACGGTGTAGGCTTAGTAATATGGTCCCGTAGGCATTCTGGGAGCGCAATACTAAAAAACCAGCCAACTTTTTGTCGAGATACGCACAAAGTACGACTCCGCAGTTGTCTATATCTGAAGAAATTGCTGACGTAAACGTAATCAAAGTAATTTCAGTTAAAAATTGTAAAGAAATTCTAATATCTAGAATTTTTGCCTATTTTTCGACAAAAATTCTAGAAACGGAGCTTTTAAATTAAAAATAGTAAAGATAACTTCAGTTTAAATTTAAAAGATCTACCCAATGTTAGGCGCGACTTAGTTTTCATGTGTGACGAGGTACATCGATTTGTTTTTTCGATATTTACATATGAAGCATATACTTCTCAATTTTCACGTACGAATGTCTAAAACTATAGATATGGTATATAATCCATAGATGAAAAACAATGAGTGGCCAAAACGCAAATTGGTTAGTGTTCGTAAAACTTTAAATGTGTGTCTAAATGTGGCAATTATGATTGCTGTAACAATTATTTTCACGTATTTAATATATCATATATTCGTCAAATAAATTGTGGAATAAGTACATTAATGAATGCACAGCTAGTCGCTTTATGAATTTCTGAAAAATATTATTCTTTTTGTCATAGTTAACAAATAACTGCATTTCTTTTTTTACATATTCGCCAATGAAAAGTGAAATCCTGAGGGTTTTTATTATGAGAAGAGATATAATTAGGTACTTCACATGTTGCTATTATGTAAACAAATTAAGTTGTATTGAATTTTAAGATAATTTGGTTACAATTATAAATAAACCGGGAACGTGGATGAGGGTAGGCCTCGTTTACGATGTTTCATTCTGTCTTTTTCTAATATTCGAAAGTAATTGTAATCAGTTTTCTATTTCATGCACTAAATCTACGTGTAAAACAATAGTAACCATGTGTGGCTGCGACACACGTATCAACATGACAAAATTGTTATGGTTCCTTGCGTCGTTACGAAATCCTAAGATTTAATTACAATTAGAAAGGACTGAATAATAATTATTGTATATTAGTAATTTTTTTGTCTTAAAAAGTAAGAAGTATTATCGATTAACCTGTTTGGTTATTTTTTGTTACAAAGTCATTCCGCATATATGAATTTATACTACGATCACAAGAGAAGTTGTTACTTGAAAAAACTCGACGTTTGAAAGACCTAAATTTTAAACTTGAAGTTATTGCCAACTATCATCAAAATCTTGTGTCGGGTAAAGTTTTTCTATTATTTCTTGTAAAGCTAAACGCTAATTACATTGACCCTTCTCACTACAGCATCGCAATTGGAGAAATCATCCAAAAATTGTAGGTCTCATAGCCTAACTACACATTGTCTCACATACATATCTTAAGTAAAGAAAATAACATTCACTTGAAAAATTATTGAAACACGAGATTACCTTTTATTTACGTTTTTCTTTCGTCCAGGTTCAATTAAACCACCTGTTTCCCAAAATTTTTGTGATTTTTTTTATTATATTATTGTTGCACCATGTACGTTTTGAAATCTACCTTTTACTCTACCTTAAGTTGTATCTCCAAGGCCCTATTTGAGTCAGTAAGATTTCAGCAAGACCCTATTTGACTCACTAAGTTTCTGTTTTCCTTTTTCCCGAAATTTACCAAAAAATCGAAATGCGTTTATTACAAATGTTAGTTCAATAATTCTGAATTATACGGAAGAATTTACACCTGTCTTGTAAACGTTGTTTTTTGAAAGTAATTTCCATTGGAATTGAAACTAACAACTTTATTTGTTTATTTAAAAAGCCTTTTTCCTTTTATTCTATTTCCTATTGCTGAAAGTCAGATTCTAATTTGTACATTTTCTATAAATTCTTTGTAGTCATTTTAACGGTAAATTAAATACTTATGGATATTTAGTTAACTGTTCCTGAGTAATTAATTTAGAAAAATGTCTTTTGAGAAAGGAGGTGTGCAAGATATATTGTCATCACATTGTAGGAGATACTTTTTTCGCTAATATCGATTCGTGCTTGGAAGGATTAACTAATGCCTCTAATGTGACTAAAATTTATATAAATACAAAGTAAGATGTTTGAGAAATAATATTTCACGTGTCGAGTACACGTTACTGTTCGCTTCCGAGACAGGTGTCGACAGTGCGTCGTCACGTCGACGTAGAACTTGGCAGCTTTGTATATTTTTTGCAAGCTCCAAGTATGTAAGCCTGTCGACCAGCCGACATGGAGACGCAATCGATGCTTGTTTATGAGTTGATCGTATGATATATACTCGTAAATATTAATTTGCTGTCAGCAAATTTAATTTATTCATATATGTGTGTGTATTTATGTTTATATGGTTACTTGTGTTATTCGCGAATATGAAAAATGCGGTTTGTGCCTCCGGCCATATATTTTGGTGTTGGAAATCTATCGTTTCCTTTAGAAGGAAAGGCAGTTTCAAAAGAAATTTCGATCTTATTTTTAATCGAGTTTTACTGAAGATAAACGAATTTCTTATTATACTTGTTTTATAGGAGAAAACTGAAAAGTTGCTCACAATTAAATGAAACTACGTGATGTAGTATTATTTCTACTATCTTTAATTTCTTTACCACGACCTAGGTTTCGTTGTATTACAACATCTTCAGGTGGGATATTAGCAAAGATATCGTGGTAAAGAAATTAAAGATAGTAGAAATAATACTACACCACGTAGTTTCATTTAATTGTGAATAATGAATTTCTACAAAATTAACGCCAAATATATTCAATATTTGAAAAGTTGCTATTAAAAATGTGAACCTGTGCCGACCCCCGACAACAGTGTGTTTCTTTTTTGGTAACGGTTCCTTATCTTAGCCTGTTTTTTGCTCATTTTATGACTTCATAAACAGGATTGTGTTTTGTTAAGGTAATTCGTGGTCCAATGTGATTTAAATATTGTTTGAAATGTAACTTAAATAATAGTTATCGTGAAGCCATCTATAAGCCGATTTATGTTAATTTGTTTGTTTCTTTGGGATTCATGCAAAAACTACCAATCCTATTGAGTACAACTTTTTCAATATGGATAGGTTGTAATTTCTATATTATATAGTACGTATATACATTTGTCGTATAATTTTTGAGATATGGTTAATAATGTCAACGAAACTGGAAAAAGTTGCTGGTCTGAGAGCTTTCGTGATTAACATTGACAAAACTATTACAGATACAACCGTAACAATTGGAATTGTAGACCTTAAAAGGTCTAAAGGAAAGGCAGCATTTAATCTATCTTTTATACAGAAGCCACGGTAATTGTTCGTAAATTTAAAAAGTGTATGGGACAAAAGAAGTGATATTCGATAACTGTTCTCAAATTAAAATGGAGTGTGGGAAAAAAGCGCTGATGTTCGGTAACTGTTCTTAAATTTTAAAAAAATGGGTTGGTGTAGAAATGGTGATGTTCGATAATTGTTCTTAAATTGAAAAAGAACGTGGGGCAAAAGTGACGATCTTTGGATCAATTTATTAATAGTCATTGAAATTAAATATTTTATACGTTTTCGATAGATACAATTGAGCGTTCCCATTTTATACTTTGGGTTAGTAGTTTTAGAGAAATGAAAAGGTTTTTGAAAATAAATCAAGGTCGACATGCGCATTTTAATGACGCTTGACGCGATGTATTCGCGGTCGGTGAAGAGGAAAGAGGGGAAAACTGACACAGGGGCATCGTGTCGCGGTACATCATTTTATTTTTGTTAATTATCACAACGTGGTACATTATTATAGTTTGTAATTCATGGAATGAAAAAAATTAATAATACAATTGAGTTAATTGTATTCCTGCGAAGTCTGTACGGATCGTTTCGGCACCGGGGTGAAAAAAACTTGAAACGTAGTTAAAAAAGAAATGAGCCGTCACGGGACGCCTGGCAGATGTGAAACATCGTGTTTGTACAAGTAATATGCATAAAAGACAATATTATTACAGGAACTAAATATAGCATAATGAAAAAATAAAGTATTACAAATTTCTTACAGAAAATGGTGACTTTATTTAATAAAAATTTATTTACAACAATTAATACAAAAATAATAAAGCACAGGTTATGTGTACCGTAGTAAACAACAGCGTCGAACTGAGTGAGGAGGGGGTCGCGTAGTCGGTATGGCGACACGTCGCCATACCGTACACTCTACTACATATAGATTATATATATACATTAGTATAGCGTGGCGACCCGTCGCCACGGCTAGCGTCGCCACTCCAACGATCCGGTTTATATCTGCGCCTATAAAAAAAACTTAAAAATTATAATCCTTGAATAAGGGTATGATTCAATTACTTATATCTAAATAATTCACTATAAGTAAGATTAACTTGAAATATATACTTAGAATTAATGATTACTTAGATTTATTTATTACTTAATAATTAATTATTATTTAGGTTTACTTTAAATGTAACCACGCGCACATTTTTTGATGTGAAACATCACCATTTTCTGTAAGAAATTCGTAATACTTTATTTTTTCATTATGCTATATTTAGTTCCTGTAATAATCTTGTCTTTTATGCATATTACTTGTACGAGCACGATGTTTCACATCTGCCAGGCGTCCCGCGACGGCTCAATATTTTTTTTCGTTTTGTTATTGTTTTGGCTTGGTCTTAACGCAAGCTGTAACTTTTACGAATTATTATTATAAAAAAAAAATTATTATGTCCTCTTTTATAATCGAGAATAGATGTAAACAGTACAAAAGATGAAGAAAATGAAAGTTTAAATTTCGCTCGAAAGTGCACTTTCGGGGTCGAACTTGACATTGTGGATGTTGATTGTTCGGGTTACCAGCGTCATTAATTTTTTTCGTTCATTTTAAAAATGCAAAAAGAGCAATTTTCAAATTCGACTCACAGCAAAATACACTATCAGTCGCGAATTTTGCGAACGTTTATAATAGATTAAAAATGCAAAAAGGGCAATTAAAAATGCAAAAAGGGCAATTTTCATTAAAATGCAAAAAGGGCAATTTTCAAATTCGATTCGATTCGATTTCAATTCGATTCGATTAAAAATGCAAAAAGGGCAATTTTCAAATTCGACTCACCGAAAAATACACTTTCAGTCGCGAATTTCGCGAACGTTTATAATAGATATTTGTAAATGTTAACGGTGATTTGTTAAGTATCTCAGGTGGCGTTCATCGATTTCTTCACCCCTAGTATCGACTCAGGTTTTGTTCCGCTGATCTAGGTTTTGTTTCCTTTTGTAGGTGTAGAAGTTTTTTTTTCCATTTCGATTTTTTAAAAATACACTTTCGGTCGGGCTTATTAACATTTACGAAGCCGAACGTGAAAGTTATTTGCGGTTTTCCTGTCAGCACTAATCGTTCGATTGATGTGAGCGCGTCCATAAAATGTTTTGTTTAATTTTAAATTCAGACAACCGCATGGGTTTTTCGCATGTTTCAAGCTCTGAGAATTATTTAATTAATTTAATGACATTTTTTTGGTTGGTTGAAACGTTTAAAATGAATAAAAAATTGTCGTTTCAAACCGGCATTGAATATATTGAATATTGACATAAAGATGCAAGAAAATTACACATAATCTTTGACATTGTAAGCTTGAAATAAAATCCTACACTGTTTAGTGTTGCTCGACGAAGAAATTTTATCCATTTTGTATTTTTCGTATAGTTCCAATATGTTCGGTTTTACGAATTTCAATCCAGGTGCGGTCCTCCATGTACGACCAGACGTAAATTGTCCGGTTAATTTGCCGTAATATAATTTATACTGTTTGCTATTTGTTGCTATTTTGTCCGACCGTAATTATACTGTTGATACTTTGTCTGGTCTGTAAATATACTGTAGAAATTTTGTCTGGTCTGTAAATATACTGTTGAAATTTTGTCTGGTCTGTAAATATACTGTTGAAATTTTGTCTGGTCTGTAAATATACTGTTGAAATTTTGTCTGGTCTGTAATTATATTGTAGCTATGACGTTATCAACTATCACCAGTCTATGATTATACTGTTTTATATTTTTTCCAGTCTGTAATTATGCTGTTGCTATTCTATCCTCTCTGATTTTGAAAAGTTGGCAACACTGATAGTGATACTTAAGTTATGTCAAAAAAGTGATTGTGAACTCTTGCGGTAATGATATACTCAACACGTGAATATGATTCACATTTGAATGGTTTATTTTGTTTTAATACTTTTTTATATCCAAAAATGTACAGTTACTAAACTTAAAACTATTTCAATTTGAACCCGCGGTCTTGCGGTCAAGATATGGAGGATTTTCATTTTTTTTTACCTTTTATAAAAACGAGCTAGTGAAACGAGTTATTCCACGAGTCTCAGTCGCGGTGCACCGAATCACAAGTGCAAAAATACAAAAGCTTCAAAGACGTTACTAAAATTTTAATGACATTTTCTCTAAATTGAATTCTTTAAAACTTTTTCAACGACACCCTTTCACATTCGTCATAAATGTTGACATGAAAGTGGACAGTCACATTAAATATAACATATATTATTTGTAAGAACTTAGGGTGTCGTTTTTGTCTAATATCCTGCAATAAAAAACTTACAATACTGTAACAGGTCTGAACTAAAATATAACATATATTATTTGTAAGAACTTAGGGTGTCGTTTTTGTCTAATATCGTGCAATAAGAAACTTACCATACTGTAACAGGTCTGAACTTAAATATAACATATATTATTTGTAAGAACTTAGGGTGTAATTTTTGTCTAATATCGTGCAGTAAGAAACTTATAATACTGTGATAGGTCTGAACTTAAATATAACATATATTATTTGTAAGAACTTAAGGTGTCGTTTTTGTCGTATTTTGTGCAATAAGAAACTTACAATACTGTAACAGGTCTGAACTTGTGTCACGTTAGTTTTTGCGATTACCACAATATTTCACAGTTCTCTTCCGAACTGATTCTTTTAATCACATCGCTGTATTTAGCTGGACGAGATGCTTTTATGGCAATTGATCCCCGTTATGTGTAGAAATTGTTGTTAAATCCGTATAACAGATCTGCTTCTATGGATTCCTGAATACAAATTAAGATTATTACAATCAATAAATAAGTAGTTTTCTCGTATCTGGTCCCGATGTCAAAATGCACTATTTCAACCTTAAACGCAAGGGTTAAATGTCGTACAGCACACCGGGTGCCGGGCGACGTCATCATCAAAGGGATATGATGCGACACGGCGATCCACTTATTGGGATTTGAATAATTTTGCAGTATTGAATATATTTGGCGTTAATTTTGTAGAAATTCATTATTCACAGTTAAATGAAACTACGTACTTCTACTTTCTTTAAGTTCTCTACCACAACCTAGGTTTCGTTGTATTACAACATCTTCAGGTGGGCTGTTAGCAAAGATCGTCGCAAAGAACTTAAAGAAAGTAGTAATATTACTACATCACGTAGTTTCATTTAATTGTGAATTTTGCAATAAGAAATAACAATTCAGTATACTAGCAATTGAGTATTTTCTTAATTTATCTTTTTCTTTCAGAGAAATTCCGTTTATTATAATGATATTATGATTGAGAAAATGTGGAAAGTAAAAAGTATTGAAAAATACATTATTTTTCCCAAATAAAGGCTATAATAAAAATTGTACTCCTATATATTTGAGTTTTTTATAACTAACAAACTGACGTTACATTAAAGACGCAATAAACAAATTTAAATTATTAACTCCATAGCTTAATTTACAGGTTCAATACGCAAAGTCCATTTTCTAAGTGATTATAGCGGATTTTATCGACACCGGAATCTCCCTCCGCCCCACCACCAGCATTTCGAGGGAAATGGGTATTTCTCGGCGGGGGACATCTGGAAATGGGGCGTGACTCGGGACACTTTCGAGAATCGGCTTTTAATTACAGACACTTTGAACGCTCGCCGCAAACGGACAATTCGTTTTCCTTCTCGCTTTCAGTGAATTGTGTGACTCGTACTAATTCGCGTAATTAACCGCCCAATCGCGTAAATTCCCGGCTAATTTTAGCCTTAACTGCATCGGCGCATTTAGAGTGAAAAAATAATGCGTTCACGTCACATTCACAATTCGATCGCTGTCGTTTTAAGTTATTCAAGCCTTGGAATCATTAATGTAGTACTTATTATATTTTTAATCGATTGATTCGTACCATGTAATAGACATTTTGTCAAAAAATATTTCGGAATCTTTAAGGCCTATATGAAAAATCTACTAAACCTAAGAACAATTATAAATATAATAATACGATAGAGGTGAAAGTTGGCAAGTTTGCCTACGTTATACTAAATAAGTAAAATTTATAATTTAAAAAAAAAATAAAGTAAAAACACGCTTTCGTAACCAAAGGACTCATCGAGACTAATCAAACGATTCCAAACTCGATGAGTTTTCTGTTAACCATGTTGTTACCGTAACCAAAACACTCGTCGAGACAAATCAAACGATTCCAAACAATCATCGAGACAAATCAAACGATTCAATAACCAAGGACTCATCATGTTAACCATGTTGTTACTTGTTTCCAAATTCCAAACTCGATGAGTTTTCTGTTAAACATTGAAAAGTTGCCACGACCACCTCTCTTGTCTATCGTCAGACCTTCCTGGTTATAATATATAATTAAGGTACTATTTGAGTCAAATCAAACGAGCTCCAATGCAATGGGGTTTACTGTTTTCCGTTGAGAAATTCCCGCAAGAACCTGTCTGTTCTAGTATCAGATTCTTCCGGTTACAATAGATAACCAAAGGCCTTTTTATGACAAGTCAAACGAGTCCAAACTCGACAGGTCTACTATTAGCCATTGAGAATTTCTTATGACTACCTCCGTCCTCCATAATCGTATCAGTGCGATGGTACCATATTATAGTATTGTCATCAGAATTTTACAAGTTTGTGAAGTTTCAAATCAATACGACATCTAGAAGTTGGCGAACACTAAGTTGTAAAATTTTCTTACAGCGGTAGAAAGTTACAGATCAAAATTAAGCGTGGTAAAAAACAAACAAGTTTGTGGGATTAAAAGTAAGGATATAAATAAAAACTAGACTATTGTTTATATGCTTATTTGCACTAGCATCAGGTAAGAATTACGGAATTTCTGATCGGATTTAGACTGTTATACCCTTTATAGTCTAGGGAAATAACTGTGTTTCATCACGATACGACGACGTCAAATCTGGTAAACAACCCTCAATGAAGTTCAGAAATAAGTGGCATGGTTTGTGACCCACTGGTTCCCTATATCCTAAGTGGTGATCTACAAATAATAAATGTAATATTATCCTCGAGTATGTTATTGATATACTTAAAAGAACGTTTTAAGGTAAATCGCTGTTTGTGTATTTACCATTTATTGTAAAACGTTGGGCCGAATTATATTTTTTTAAACCAATTAATATAAAAAATAGCAAATTTTTGTAAAACAGAAGTAATTTGAAAGTTAAAATTTGTTTTTCTAAAATTCCGTTGTTTTCGATTTATTGATTATATTATTATGGTAATAAAGAAATATTCATATTGGTATCAATAAATTAAATGGAATTTCCCATACATTTTTGAGTCTTATGCGTTTCTTGCTTGTTTCTTTTGTAATTCAAAACCCATTAAACAAATTGACATGAAAAGTTGTATCTATTCATTTGAGATATTTATTAAAGAATTATCAAACCCTTTCACATTCACCCAACAATTTATAGAATTATATCTTTAATAGTATTGTTCATAGTTGAGTTAAACAAATTGTTGTCTAAATCGATTGCGGGTCTCGGTCCTTAGATAATAGTTGAATAGACGTCCAAGTATCAAGATTGGTCTGTCGGCCTAGCTCACTACATAAAACACAGTTCTAAAGTTACTATCTCTTTCGACGTACATAAGTAGGTGATGACAGCATGTTCTATCCAGTCAGCATACCTACCTAGATATATAAGTAACTATATATTTGCGTATAAATAAAGTAGGCATTATAATTCTTCGTATTATCGCGTGTTTCACGTCTTTATGAATGGTATAACGAATTATGATATACCTACGTGGAAGTAGCGTGCTTCGCGGTAGGACGCCATTTTATCTTTCACGTTAAATCGTACCGCTTTTTGGCTGTAAATATGGAGTCGTGGTTAATAGTTAGGTGCGTGCCGCTACCGAGAACTCACTTTGTTCACTTTCGCTTTTTCCCTGTAAACGAAAGTGGTGGAGTGACACGGTGGGTTAGACGCCGGGTAGTGGTGTTGCGGGGACCCGCTTCTATATTTCGCACGAAACGAGCAGCGAGGAAATGAAGTGAAAATGTTTAGCTATGAAAAGTTGTTTTAAAGGTTCGAAACTCAGTTTTCATGAATAACAGAAACTTATATTTAACCGTTTTAGTGCCATGGTTTTTTACTCATATATATTTAAAAATGCCAAAGAAATCTTTTGTTTTTGATGTCATTTACCTTTGTCTCGAAAAAAAACTGTATCTCTTCCAAAAATTATCCAGTTTTAATAATTTTTTCGGTGTTTTCTCAATAAAAACTTGTACAAGGATAATCAAATAAAAACAAAATTATGGAAATATACATTGGGAACAAAAATTATAACAAAAACTCAAATCAAGGTCACATCGTATTTTCGTAGTCCTCCGTATTAGCAAAACAATTGTTATCGTCAAAGAAATAATTTAAAAATTTCCATTACCTAATTAGCTATGGCTAACAACGAGCGACCTTGGAATTGGTAGCCACCGTAACCAATCACCTTCGTCACAAAGTCATACCCAACGCTCGCCCATATAATAATATTTTGCGAGAGATGACCAATAATGAATTATACCGATCTATATTTCGAATGATTCAATTTGTTAATTTATTTTCTTAGTAAAATCCTTGCCAATCTTACAGCTTAATACCAAGGCGTTGACCACGTTATTATGAAACAAAAAAATTTGTAAAACAAATACACAAACATGTAATTCGAAATACGATGGATACAAAGGTAATAAAAATATTGAAAATGATCAGACAAATATTTCTAAAATCTCGACTCTAAAGTAGCTAGTCGAACAGAACAGGCCGAATTGGAGCATACTGAGTGAGCTAGCAAGTTAAGCGTGCGGGAAATCGGGGATAGCAAACGAATGCTGATACTTGCATGCGGAACATGAAATAGTTCACATATCAAACATACTAAAGAGAAAGTGGAAATTGGAACTTTTCAAAGTATAAAAGAGAATGTTTCATTGAAGTTTGATCTCTGAACAATACCAAATACCACTAATTACAAGTACGAGTGTAGGAATATGGAAGCAGGACTAGATATTAAAAAAACACAGGGAGGAAATGTCTGACCAGTCTTTTTTGGCAGTTACCTAACCATCCCTGATGAGGCAAGTTGAATATAGATTGCTAAGTTGAGCAACTTAGCAGTCGGATTCATTACACTGCTTTTGAGTAAAATATTGGCAAATAGTTTTCGAAGTTTTCTCTCATAGCCTGAAAGTTCGCCACTCTCATTGATGTTGATAGTATATCAGCAAAAACTCCCTTCATCTCATTCCATAGTCCTCAAAACTGTAGGTCATGCTACCCAAGAATTTTGCCTTTAATAGAAGCCATTGAGGGCGGAAAATTTGGAAATCCATAAATAAAGACCGCAAAAGTACGTATTAAGTAAAGATTGATGAGAAGAATTTTTTACATCATAAAACTGAATTGAATTGTACGTATACTGTACTTGAGCAAAATACTGCCAATCTCAGTGCTGATAGATTGTCAATGTAATCAATTAACAATTTCAATAAGTGCAGGGCCAAGTGCATGTGACTCTTCAACTTGCATATAGTTACATCCAGCCATGCCCAAATTGAAATAATTAATTTAAATAACAATCATTAACCATTCTCATTACGTATAATATATAATATTAAGACATAATCAAGAATTTATTGAATATATAGAAATAATGTAGGCTCAACAAATAATATAAAAGACGGAATATTCTAATTGGGTATTTGACTAAATTTTTTTATTTCATTAATCATAATTTCAAGGTACAAGCTGATGAAGAGTGAAATTTTTTTTTAATAATCTTAAAAATTGACCGAGCTATAAAAGTTTAAATTTAACCTTTAGAGAAGGACGGCAATACTGTGTTGTGAGGTCATTTTTAATATTGCACATTATATTCTACTAGAGGAAAAGAGACGGATATACCTAACTCTATATGTATCTTCAAATTTAGAAGCCTACAACTGGCGTATTTTTCAATCAATTTTTGAATTTTTTTCAAGATGGGTTTTTAATTAACTTATATTTCACAATATTGTACGAAAAATATCAAAATTTAGAATGAGTCAACTACCGTATTGCTTCATTGTAATACGACCAACAAAAAATTGTTACTTAGCAGTATAGCAAGCGGTTATCTTTCAACAATGTAGATCATTCATCAATAATTTAATATTTGAAATATTATAATTCGTAATTTTGTATTATTGTAATTACAACAATTTATAGCACAAGTATATAATAGTCGAATGAAGACGACAGAAGAGAAATATAGAAGTCGTTTGAAGATAACCGAAATATAAAGTTTTGATTACGTAAAGTGCAGTATAACATCGTCAGAAAGTAGTAAACTTCATTGAATGTAGAGATGTAATCATTAAATGTAAATTGATTATCTAACATAGGCGTCTAGCGAAAACAATTTTTTTAGCATATTTTAGAGCGCTTGGTTTGCATTAATCCTTCAAGAGCCAATTATGACCCGACCAATCCATAGCAACGACTAGTTTAAATGTAGTGTCAATTTTTTTAGGTACCTTTAAAAATTGTAACTATGTTAGCACTGTTTTTTATCATGGTCGACTTTTCGCGATAACTACATTCGTAGAATTTGTCACAATAAATCATGGGGTGTGTCACAATATACATAGAACACTTTTCAGACTCCTAGTTATTTGTGGTCAAGGCGATTTCGTTTGAAATGGAAGTAATTAGTAGAAGTGGTTTATTTTAAATAATTTACTATGGTTTCAATAAAAAAATCTGGCAGAAAACGATAAATTAGAATAACAAGATTCATAACTGGAAATACTAAATCAGCCTTCTACTTTTATTGTTTTCAACGCAAAATTATTTAAATTTAAAAAATAAATGAAAAAATATTGATTTTACGCTGTTTTGTAGTAACTGAATTAAAAATTCGGCTTACACATCTTAAGAGTTTCGAATTTATCAAATATTTTTTTGAATGTCACTTTCTAATTTGTTTGTGATTTTTTGTTCGTCTGCCTGTAACGAAGTCCTAACTTTTACTTACGGAATTATTAATTTTATGTGGAAATAATGTTATTGTTGAAATAATGTCAGTTTTCGCGTTCGAGATGCTGAAAAAAATATTTTTGCATCCATGTTCCTTTATATCTGTACAATTTTTTTTTGTTTTTCTTTATAATTATTTTCATTATCTAATTTCATTAAGTAATTCACTAATTCCCTCAATTTTAAATAAATATCACAAGAACATTAATATGAGAATAATGGAGTCCTTGCCTGATACAATTGTTTCTTTTGTAAAGAAAGATTGTTATTCAACGATGGTAAACATAATTTTAAAGCAACATATACAATCTTTTATCGATAACTGAATAGCAATGTAAGGTGTTATTATAATAAAAATTAAATTGTCATGGCGTCATGGAGTCATGGCTCTGAAGAAATGAAACAAGCTTATCCGGTTCTTAGTGAACTGCAAGAGCGCATTGGCTTTTTAACACTTCGTTCGATGCCTGTTCGTAACAAATGACTTCTTTTGATTGTAAGTAATGGTTTGTTCTTCTTCGTAGCATTACGTAATAACATTTGGTCTGTTCCAATTAAATCACAAGCTGTAATCGTTGGCGACTAAAATAAATTTATTAGATATGTCTGTCTGTCTTAACGCTTAATGGCACATTAAATTCACGCCATCTGCTAATAATTTGGGTTTTGCTGATTCATCAAAAACTCTTGAGTGTCGTTGTAATTACAGGAGAATGCACTGAAACGAGTGCCAAATTATGTTAACTGTTGCTGTTAAAGGCGCTCATTGCTATGGAGATGTTTGCTGTATGGATGTTACTGAATATATATATATATATATATATATATATATATATATATATATATATATATATATATATGTATATATATATGATATAAAGAATAGATTTCCAGTAAGTTAGTTCCCTTACTCTTTCGAGACCTTACTTGCTCTTGACGAAAAGAAATTTGGGTCCAATTTACTAAATTGAGTGATTATTGGGACCTTGATGTCGGGAATTTCGTAGATTATTTTAAGTTTCCGAAAAAATGTCTACCTCTGTAATTTCAAACTTGTAGACCCATTGATTTAAACCTATATAGCAGGGTTTCCCAACCTTTTTTTTTGTTGAGGCTCCCCGGACTATAAATTATATTTTCATGCCCCCCCTTTACTTTTTCATGCCTCCCCCTTTGATTTAGTAAATTAAATAAAAATGATAACTGAAGTTTGTAAATACACAAACTTACCTTTTAACAGTGAGACAATAATTTTACACACTCAATCTGATTTCTCAACAAAAAATGTACACCAAAACGTCAAATTTTTCGCAAGTTTGTGGTAATAATGGTGAATATGATATTTAATTTCATTAATTTTATGCATGTAAATTAAACATTACATTGTAATGTTGTTTGTATATTTTTTTGTTTTTTCTTTCTAAAATGCAAACGCTTTCCGCCCCCCTTAACATCTCTCTATGCCCCCCTTGGGAGGCGCGCCCCCCCTGGTTACGAACTCCTGCTATATATATTGATTTTATACGACGTGTATTTTATTGCTCGACAATTATTAGTTCGGGTGAGGATGGATCTTTGGTTAAAAAGTTAAATGAATTCACCAGGAGTTGCGGCGTTCCAAGTGTTTCCGTACATGTATGGCATCATGCAGATGGATACCTGAATTGCGTTCTGAGTGAGGTTACGGAACCTCTAAGGTTCACGCATATGTCTGTAAAACAGTTAAATTATCTTCAATCTACGGTTTAAATATTGTTATACAATTGAATCTTATATTTATGATGATATATAAGTTTTAAATAGAGGTAGGATTATTTTAAAGTTAGTTTCATGTAAACTTTTCCGCTTCAGCGCGCTATGCAATAATAAAACGCACCTTTGTTACGCTTCGCGTACTGCGGGGTCGCCGCAGTGTCCGAATAAACTTTACTCGACGCTGTTTATTAACGTTCAATGCAATCAAAATGTGTCTCTCGTCATACGTATTTTGGGGAGTTTTTAATTCTGTACTTTAATTTTTTTTCTAAGTTTTGTATTTCATCTTCCGTTTATTGGTTTTTTTTTCGGTTTTTCATTTCTGTACGTTTGTTTGGTTTGTCTGTCTGATTGTAATTTCATACACTAAGTTGCAGGCAATATTGAAGAGTTGTTAATCGCATAACTGTTTTTTCAAAATAATTATTGTAATTATATTTTTCTAACTGACTACCTCGGAGAGCCTAATGCAGAATAATAGTATTTTTTCCTCCTGTTTTAGAAGATTAATAATGGAATAACTTATTAAATGTTTAACAAAATTCGCCTATTTTCTCGGAAAATGGCGGTCAATTCAGTCTTAACTATTTAAACAAAGAAAAAAGGGGATATATATATATATATATATATATATATATATATATATATATATATATATATATGTATGTGTGTGTACCTTTTATATCGCCTAAGAGTCTAAATGGCTGCATAGATTTTGATATTTGTAGTTTCATTGGATTTGTCATGATTTCCCGAGCCACATCGCCATATGTACCATCACGCCATATATATCCTACATATGGCGTTTGCTGGTGGATATATTGTGCCAAATAGACTTGGAAAAGAATTGGACCCTAGTGATGAAAATAATATAGGGAATTTCCTTACCATACTGGAATTTGACTACATAGTTGCCCATTTATTCCCTGAGGACAAATAACGTCGGAAGCTGCGAAATAGCTGTGCGTCGCAAGAACTTTAAGACGATAAAACAAAATCTCGGTTTTGTTCAGGGCATTCATTTTATTCTAATTTTTTTTATTGTAATATTGTTAATTACGTAATTGTTTGCCATATTTTCTCTTCACATACAAGATTTTAATTTTGCACCTCACTAATTGTAAAATCTACCATTATTTTGACAGCTAGGTTTGTTTACGTCTGTGGCGCCATCTACGTTTGGCTTTGCGTAAGATTCCCTATTGTGTTATTTCTCGTAAATGATAAGGTTTACAATAGAAAATTAAAAAAAAAAAAATTTTTTTTGTGAAAAATTAAATTATCTCCAATTTTCATTCTAATTTTTTTTCATACAATTAATATTTTTGACATTACAGCCTGTTAAAAGTACATCATCGATACTTGTTTGTAAGCTATGTTGCCAAGCCATTTTTTTTTAAATTACATTTTTGAAAATGTAATTTCAAAAATATTGCTTATAAAATATTTGTAGGGAATTTCATTCTCTATGAAAAAAGGTTTCACGTTTTTTTTGTAATCCTAGCCCTTTACGAGATACAACACAATTTGTTTTCTCCAAAATGGCGGCAAGTACCCTACCTCTCGGCATTTTCCGAAAATGCTGTTTAAAACACTTTCAAATAATAAAAAAAAACTTAAGCACTGTTTGCTTATTTTTGACATATTACGAGTATTAACAGACGCCTGGACTAATATATAGTTTGTATTTGTTACATCGAGTTGGTCACGCAAATGTATGCATACGTACGCACGGATACAGTAGCATATCTATAGCAATGTACATACGTACGTACTTATCACAAATTAGCATCGTAGACAATATGAGAGTTCGCGGAACGCAATGAGCAGGGCAAAGCTCCAACACAAAAGCCGATACGCCAATAACCACCGAGGTGTATTCATTTATTTATTTCATCGGCATAGGGGAGGAGCGATTGGCATCATGGCCATGTCTCCTACGTGAGTGCATGCATTGTGCGCAATACCTCGGGCGCGGCCCGCCTACTGTCGCCGTCTATATGACTTTCGTTGCCGCCTGCGTGACCGGCGTGCGGTATCAACTTTTTGTGCGGCGCAGAGCTTAGAGTCGGCGAGGAGACGGACAGGGTGGCAATAAGTTATTTACGTTCTCATCGAATGAGCTGGATCGAATTAGGCATTCGGAATCGGTGCTTCTCAACATGTCGTGAACAATAATACTTGTCACTGACCTAACACGTATATGGAGAGGAATTGCGTAAAAATAAATTTTAAAACCCTTACAAATTATGTTGGAGAACCGTTGATTGAAGTAAGTTTCTTTAATCCGAGCTTGCTGGTTTGAATCGAAAATATGAGCTGTCTTGAAACGCGTCACGGCGACTAGTGGTGATGAACTACGAATTTATTATGGGGTTACCGATACGAGAGAAAGTCGTGTGCGCTCAGTACCTGAATAGATGACTGCATGGAAAAAAGTTTCGAGTCCAGTAGTTATTCCAGAACACCTGTAGCGAATGTCGTCGCCGTGGTGTATTGGGTTTTTTACAAGGTCTTTGAGGGCACGGCGCACCGCGGGGCTGGGGTTCAATTCCCGGCCGTTTATGGAGCGGGGCTGGACTGGTTTTATGGTTGGCTGTAAAAGATTGCTATCGTAGCAATAAGTCCGCCATATGTATCAATGAGATACATTAAAGTAGATAAATAAATGTGTTTTTTAGAAATATGCAACGGTAGTCGCCTCGTAAGAATGATGTCATACTTTTTCTAATTATTGTCGATTGAATTGATTTTTTTCTAAAAGTAGAGTGATGCAGACCTGTTCTCCCATGAGCTCATGAGCTCTCAATGTTTACTCCGATTTGAATGCAGGACGCAAATTATGCAGGACCTGATCCTTGGTTTAGTAATAAAGGTGAAATATAGACAAAATGGTACTTTATGTGGAAAACTTAAATGTCGTCTTCGAAAACGAAAATTATTTTTTTAAATGCGTCGTATTGTTTTTTGTTTTTGTAGACTTCAAAAATAACAGACTGAAACAGATTTCCCCATTCAAATTTTGATCTGCATTAATCAAAATTTTCCTATCACCAACATTAACTGCAGAAGTAAAGGTTGTTTCAAATAATATTAAAAATTGATCTGGGGACACCGTGCCCTTTGTAGATTATACGATGGATTTTCTGTTTTGCGGACAAGAGGTACGCGAAACGCTAACTATTTCGAGTGACTAGCATATATCAGCAGTAAACATACTCGTATAGTTGCGGCCAGTGAAAGTATATTCTACACTTACTTTGAGCTTTAACCGAGGTAACTCGTGTAGCATAAACTTGAAGAAACGTAATTCGGTGGTTTAAGATGTGAAGACAACGTAAAGTTTTGGGATCGTTTGAGGGTTTAATTTCTATGGAAAATGATTCAACGGCGTAATAAGAACAAGTAACGGAAAGAACTTTATTAAAGAAAAGTATGACTAGATTGTAACCACTAAAGTGTAAAATTAATTTTAATATTTGTTGAAATCAGAACCTATTTTCCATAAAAACATGACAGATTATCCATATTAATTGAATTCTTAAAACACTTGATCGTTTACCATTATAACCTAATCTTTTTAATCACCTTTGTGGATATTACTGGTTAAAGTGAAATCTTCACAGTCGAGGACTGCACGGTGTTGACTTCCGACTATAAATTTACGACAGCTTGTTGCCAGTGGGCGCAGCAGTTTCACTATACGGATGTTACGAGAATATAATAAATCTTAAACGTCCATCATCTGTAGCCAACTGCCTGAACCGTCATTCCACTTCCCACTTGAATGGGAGTAGGCAGCAATCAATTTTAGATTATAACCCGACTATTGTTTGTAGTACTTTACGAAACTGAAATATAATAACGTTTCCATTTAATAGTTCTCATAGCATCGAATACCGTATTCAATATTTTGAACATAGCACATTATAAACTTTAATTAAAACGAAAGTAATTTTTCTAAACTTATATAGTTGTGTTATTTTAAATTGAACTATTGTTTTTTTTATTAATACTCGTGTTTATTACGCGATCAGTTAGCTATGGAGGAGCTGATCGCTTACTTAAACCCTACTTATGAATAAAATGGGACCAACATTTGAGTGTTCCTATCTTGATATCCATCCTTGTCAAAGGTTTTTAGGCAAGGACGCGTAGCAGCTTAGGTGTAATAAATAAGAAGAAATTTAATATTATTAACATAAATATTACGTATATTGATATCCCCGTGAAGAATATTTTTATTTACTTTTTAGAGTAGCAATCATATTCTTTCTGTTGTTTAATGTGAATAAACAGAGGTGTTCTGTCCGTGGCCTGTATTTTACGTTTTGAAACCTTCTTACACTTGTATATAAACTCGCAAGACGTGAGTTAGAATATTTGTAATTGCGATTTTTTTATAAGTAGAAATTACGAAAATGCGGTAAATCCGCATGGATTTAAAGTTTTAAAATAGGGGAAAATATGTTTTTCTTAAATACGTTAGTTTTTGTTTTGGTATCCGTGTAAGGACATACCATGTAATAAAGCTAAGTTGATTGACGCAATATATTGTTGGGTTGTCTGCAATTATTTACTGGCATATTTTGCTAAGAGTATCGTTAGTTGTTTCAATTTATGGCAAATTTTTTTAGAGTAAGTAAAATTTGTTTCTAAGAGCTATAATTACAATAAATATATATATATATATATATATATATATATATATATATATATATATATATATATATATATATATATATATTGCAATAATTCATTTCAATTATATTTACGTTATTCAATTATTTTTCATTATTTTTTATTTTTGAATTAGTAATAATATCACTATTATTTCGTGTGTTATTATTGTTTTAATCAATCTGAATGATAAAATTAATAACATAATGTTCCTTTAACTTGTATATATATATAGAACCAAATACTTAACATAGAATAAATACTTCGATATGGAAATGTTAAGATACAAGCTTGCATAAAACTTAAAAATTATTAATTCGTCAGCATTCGTATCTATTTTTCCCCACGTGAAATAAATAAATAAATACTGTTGGATGAAGCGAGTGGTTGACTGAATGACTGACTAAGTGACGGACAAAATATTTTAAAATTACTGCAATAGCAGAACTACTGGCGACCTTAAGTTTTATTAAATCTGTTATGTGGCAAACGTGAGATTCGAAAAAATTGTCAATATTACAAAATGGCCGCTCCTTATAAGGTAAAAAGGGCCCAAAATTTCCATGTAATTTAAATGGGGTCATACTCTATACTGGTATACTAGATGGCGTTAGTGGTTCGGGAACAATATGCAGGTAGAAGTAACACTAATACCAATATAACCCTTTGTAAAAAATTATGGTTAGAGATATTTAATTAATTGGTCCGACCTGAAAAAAATCGAAGCTATGGCTTATAATTCCCTAAAAGATTCCTGCAACCTCTAACTAGAGCTCGGGGGGTTTTAATTAATAATTGCACAAAATTTACACCCAGTCTAAATTTTGTTTAATGTGGAGAAATAACAAATCAATCATGTTTATTTTGTATTCGATGATACCACAAATATATAGAAAATATATAATTCTATATATTATTTGGAGTTTATACTTACAGACTATTGGTACATTATTGTGGTGTAGGACGGAAAAGTCACTAAATAAATACACAAGTAAAGTCATTTAATACTGGCGTAGAGACATTCGTACGTGTGAAATATTAATGCACGTAGGCTTCTGATAACAAACCAGCTGATGTCCGTGGTTCAAGCCCGCGTTGGATTTAGTTTAACTTAAACTTAGTATTGTATTCGGCGTCTCTTTTTATAGTAGTAGCTCAGTTGTTAAGTGGAGTCATACATAAGCTTTCGGACAGTAAAATTTTCGTCAAAATCTTATTAAATTAATTACTTTAAAATTGCAACCGTACGGACACACGTACAACATTCAATGGAAAAGACTGGGTATATATATATATATATATATATATATATATATATATATATATATATATAATTGAAAATAACCGATATTACAGAATGTAATCATCTTTATACAGACGTCTTTAATAAATATAGGCATCGTTATAACTTGTATGAAGAGACTATGGCTGGAGAGCTTTGAGCGACAGAGAAGAGACCACGCACAGCGCTGAATGTGCAATAAATGAAAGCGTAGTTCGGAAAAGCAACGCCGAAGTATCAAAGCAACGCTACGGCGGCGCGACCGCGAGGCTGGCCGCGATCGAGCGGCTCGCTGCGGCGCGGCGGCGGTTCGCGGAATCGCGCTGACGTCAGGCGCGCCGCCTTCCCAGAATGCGGCACCTGCCGGCGCATCTGCGCCGCACAACCGCCGACAACAATTGCTATCAATTAAACGCTTCCGAACCGCTCGGGGCCCGTGGGCCCCCCGAAAATGTGCTCCCAAGTAATTGTGAACAGTTAATTCCTCGCCGTCAGTATGCCAAACTAACAGTTGCCAGGTTTTAATGAGCCTCTCCTCAATCATGGAGTTTCTCGGTCGCGGATCAGATGATTTTTGAAAAACGGAGAAATATATCCTAACTAATATCAGAAATGCAAGAGAGTGTGTTTGTTTGTCCTTGTTTCACGTCGCAACGTGGGAACGGATCGACGTGATTTCTTTGCATAGAGATAGTTGACGAGTTTTTTTGAAACACTACATAGGAACACAAAATTAATAAACAACAGGGTAACTCTCTTTTATTTCTAATTTAGAGGGAACTATTTTGTTTTTCATTGACATTTGCACTATAAAGTCACGAAAACGAAGATTTAGTATTTAATTCTCCTTAATCATTCTAGATGACGCTGCATTTTTTAATTTCTCCCTATAAGTTTGTAACTATAACCATGCGATGGAAGCCGTGGGTAAAAGCTAGTAAGAAATATAATGAGGAAATGGCGACTTTGCTTTCGTAAGTCGATTGTGACTTTACCGGGGAAGTACGAAAACCCCGAATATAAAAACTATTTGGATAATCCGTGTGTTTAATATTTTTAATTCCGTTCCGCCTACCTGTTGTTGCAATCTCACACGGGCAAAAGTTTTATAAATAGAACGCGGATAAGAAACTTTGTGGAGGGGAAATCTTAAAGACATCTAAAAATGGATATGTAATAATTAAAGAAAAATGTGAGCGGTCATGGGACGCCTGGCAGATGTGAAACTTCTAATTTTTTGAGTGAAACATCTAATGGCGGCTCACATTTTTTTCTCACATCGTTTGGATGGGAGTTAAAACGTTGAAGGCACGTCGCGACGTGCTGTTCCGCTAGTTCGTATTGTCTCCCTTAAATTAAAAAAAATCTGAAGATGTAATACCTAAAATTGTGAGAAAAATATTTTTGACACTATTTAATTTGGCCACCACCCCCACCCCAAATTTCCTTATAAGCATTTTTGAGTATTAGCTATTGATATATGTGCGGTTTATTAATGTTTTGTTACTGTGCCAAATTTTAGGTTACTATGTCAAGCGGTTTCTGATAAAAATGGCTGTGACAGAGACAGATGGCTCCATTTTTCTTTTTGGACCTTTCGCGGTTCCCTACTTTTGAGGTATGGAACCCTAAATAGTTCAGTGTTGTGATCAGTTCTATGTTGTAAAATCGGACCATATAAATATTTTTGATTTAACGAAACTAAACCATTTGAACAATTTTACACTGCAATCAAATCGGCAATGAAAGATAAATATAATTTAATAGACAGTTGTTATAAACATTTTTAGGTTACAAGATTGGACCATACAGTTCCGTACTCGACTAAAATCCAGAATAAATGACAAAACCGCTCGGAATACCTCTAAAACTAACCATAAATAATTATAAAGGGATTGAAAAAAAATTAAAAGTCGTTATCCTTTTTGGGCGAAGTCGGTGCGGGGAACGAATATGTTCATAAAGCTTTTTAATTCAACTATTCTATTGTCATTTTTTTGTTTTTTATCCATTTTTACTGCGAAATATTTATAATAAACTATAAAGTTTTGTGCGCTATAATTGCATTCTGCTGACAAGAATATAAAGAACATTAGAAAAATAAAACAAATCATTAGTTGTTGAGGTATTTCAATGCAAAGTATGGAAACAGCAAATGTCACTTCAATACAAAGTATAGAGACAACAAATGTTAACATTCAAAGTATGGAGACAGTAAATGTAACTTCAATTCAAAGTATGGAAACTGCAAATGTAACTTTAATTCAAAGTGTGGAGACAGCAAAATTAAACTTCGATTCGAAGTATGGAGGCAGCAAATGTAACTTCAATTCAAAATATGGAGACAGCAAATGTAACTTTAGTTTAAAGTATTAGAGATAGCAAATTTAACTTCAATTCAATTCTAAATATGGAAATAGCAAATCTTAACTGCAATTCAAGGTATGGAGGCAGCAAATGTAACTTGAATTCAAAATTTAACTTCAATTCGAAGTATGGAGGCAGCAAATGTAACTTCAATTCAAAATATGGAGACAGCAAATGTAACTTTAGTTTAAAGTATTAGAGATAGCAAATTTAACTTCAATTCAATTCTAAATATGGAAATAGCAAATCTTAACTTCAATTCAAGGTATGGAGGCAGCAAATGTAACTTGAATTCAAAATTTAACTTCAATTCGAAGTATGGAGGCAGCAAATGTAACTTCAATTCAAAATATGGAGACAGCAAATGTAACTTTAGTTTAAAGTATTAGAGATAGCAAATTTAACTTCAATTCAATTCTAAATATGGAAATAGCAAATCTTAACTGCAATTCAAGGTATGGAGGCAGCAAATGTAACTTGAATTCAAAATTTAACTTCAATTCGAAGTATGGAGGCAGCAAATGTAACTTCAATTCAAAATATGGAGACAGCAAATGTAACTTTAGTTTAAAGTATTGCAGCAAATGTAACTTCAATTCAAAATATGGAGACAGCAAATGTAACTTTAGTTTAAAGTATTAGAGATAGCAAATTTAACTTCAATTCAATTCTAAATATGGAAATAGCAAATCTTAACTGCAATTCAAGGTATGGAGGCAGCAAATGTAACTTGAATTCAAAATTTAACTTCAATTCGAAGTATGGAGGCAGCAAATGTAACTTCAATTCAAAATATGGAGACAGCAAATGTAACTTTAGTTTAAAGTATTAGAGATAGCAAATTTAACTTCAATTCAATTCTAAATATGGAAATAGCAAATCTTAACTGCAATTCAAGGTATGGAGGCAGCAAATGTAACTTGAATTCAAAATTTAACTTCAATTCGAAGTATGGAGGCAGCAAATGTAACTTCAATTCAAAATATGGAGACAGCAAATGTAACTTTAGTTTAAAGTATTGCAGCAAATGTAACTTCAATTCAATTCTAAATATGGAAATAGCAAATCTTAACTTCAATTCAAGGTATGGAGGCAGCAAATGTAACTTGAATTCAAAATTTAACTTCAGTTCGAAGTATGGAGGCAGCAAATGTAACTTCAATTCAAAATATGGAGACAGCATGTAACTTTAGTTTAAAGTATTAGAGATAGCAAATTTAACTTCAATTCAATTCTAAATATGGAAATAGCAAATCTTAACTTCAATTCAAGGTATAGAGGCAGCAAATGTAACTTGAATTCAAAATTTAACTTCAATTCGAAGTATGGAGGCAGCAAATGTAACTTCAATTCAAAATATGGAGACAGCAAATGTAACTTTAGTTTAAAGTATTAGAGATAGCAAATTTAACTTCAATTCAATTCTAAATATGGAAATAGCAAATCTTAACTGCAATTCAAGGTATGGAGGCAGCAAATGTAACTTGAATTCAAAATTTAACTTCAATTCGAAGTATGGAGGCAGCAAATGTAACTTCAATTCAAAATATGGAGACAGCAAATGTAACTTTAGTTTAAAGTATTGCAGCAAATGTAACTTCAATTCAAAATATGGAGACAGCAAATGTAACTTTAGTTTAAAGTATTAGAGATAGCAAATTTAACTTCAATTCAATTCTAAATATGGAAATAGCAAATCTTAACTGCAATTCAAGGTATGGAGGCAGCAAATGTAACTTGAATTCAAAATTTAACTTCAATTCGAAGTATGGAGGCAGCAAATGTAACTTCAATTCAAAATATGGAGACAGCAAATGTAACTTTAGTTTAAAGTATTAGAGATAGCAAATTTAACTTCAATTCAATTCTAAATATGGAAATAGCAAATCTTAACTTCAATTCAAGGTATGGAGGCAGCAAATGTAACTTGAATTCAAAATTTAACTTCAATTCGAAGTATGGAGGCAGCAAATGTAACTTCAATTCAAAATATGGAGACAGCAAATGTAACTTTAGTTTAAAGTATTAGAGATAGCAAATTTAACTTCAATTCAATTCTAAATATGGAAATAGCAAATCTTAACTTCAATTCAAGGTATGGAGGCAGCAAATGTAACTTGAATTCAAAATTTAACTTCAATTCGAAGTATGGAGGCAGCAAATGTAACTTCAATTCAAAATATGGAGACAGCAAATGTAACTTTAGTTTAAAGTATTAGAGAAAGCAAATTTAACTTCAATTCAATTCTAAATATGGAAATAGCAAATCTTAACTTCAAGTCAAAGTATGGAGACAGCAAAGTAACATATAAATGAAAATGGTAATTCCTGTGTTCGGGAAATTAATTTCTAATCAGCTTTTTCCATTTGAGACACTGGCTTAAATATAAGACCATACGAGTGGTTCGTTATTAAACGGCGCACTGCTCGGATGTTTTAACAAGCAAACGTTTGATATTATTTATTTCTAAACTCGTAAGTCAACCTTTTTTAAAATATAACGTAAAATTCATCCGAGTTAGCTTTCGGTAGCGATCGGCTTCGTTCGGGTGTGCTCGTGTTTATGAGTGGTATAAGGTATGTTTTTTATACTCTCGCCGCTTCCCTCTCACATTCGCATAGTGATACGTCATTAATGATTCACACTTAGCAATAAAAACTCGTACAGCGAAAACATTATCATTTGTTGACATAGTCAGATTACCTCTATCCGCTGTGACTGACATTCTTATATAAGACAATCGGTGGTAATAGTCGTTGCTCGGGTGATGTTTTCCATATGCTCGAATCTTGGAGCGAGTCGTCCAGTACTGTTCGTTCGGTTTAGGCAAAATTGACGGGTATTAGATGTGTGTGGCTAGATCTCCAGTTTCAAGAGGGTCTCTATAATAAATGGTTCCGTACACAATTTGTTAAACATGCTGTTACATTTATGGTCTGACCCCAGTATCCGTCTATCTGTCTGATCCGTGTATTATCTGCTACTGCTTTCCACAACCTGAACTTTTTAACTTAGTTGTAATCTATCTTGGGCTGTGTTTTAATCTAAAACTAAAATAAAAGTCAAAGGAGATCAAAAAAAAGTTTGAGAAAATTGGTGCTGAGGTTTGTAGGGACATAAAAGTCCTCACAGTAAAGCGAAAAAATCCCTATTTACAATTATGTGGGTTTCATAATTATTTTTACTATGTGAACAAAGCTAATCGTTTTAACGTAATAAATTTACTGGAGTTCGATTGATCGATAAAGTCAGTTTTAAGTTAAATTATAATTGTCGATTAAAATATAAAGATAGAAGATTATTCGATTCACTCAGCTAAAATGACTGGGTGTACACAAAAAATCGTCTTACAATTAGCTTTATCTGTGAAGTGTAATTTCAAATTTCGGCTATCGTCAAATTTATGTTATAAATATGGTACATTTTATTTATTCATCTTCTAACTTAGCGTTTTTGAGTCAACATAATTTGATTTTATCAATCCAGAAAAATTGGAGATTTATATCAAGGGATATGTTGTCATTGAAAATGAATCGTCACAATTTCTCCTCTGGAGATTAACCGTGTCTTC
Source organism: Druceiella hillmani (assembly GCA_039881145.1). Classification (NCBI taxonomy): domain Eukaryota; kingdom Metazoa; phylum Arthropoda; class Insecta; order Lepidoptera; family Hepialidae; genus Druceiella; species Druceiella hillmani. The sequence goes on from JAYKKI010000035.1 coordinate 20,493,032, forward strand.
GAAAAAAAATACAAGTTATTAACTTGTGTTCTCTCCTTGAATGGATGGAGACACTCCATCCATCAAAATCAAAGTCAATAACTCGTGGAATTCAAATCCTGAAGTAAAAAATATACATGATCAAAAATCTGATGAAAATTTCTGTAAGTTTGTGTAAAATTACTTTGAAATTGGAGAGAAATAATTGGTAGATTTCTGAACTTTATCAGTTTATTCGTATAAACTTTTAATTAATGAAATCAAAATTACAACTGAAGTAAGTTGATAATAGCGAATAAATAATAATTTATTTTCATAATCGAGGATTACGACAATAAAGTATTATAATTATTACTTAAAAACTTAAATAAAAATTATTACTTAAAATAATTAAAAGAAAAATTGTGCGTGCTCTTATTTCCGCCTGTCAGAAGTTATAGATCGTTGGCATAATACAAGAATAACTTTATTTAGTACGCAAATCATTAATGGAAATGAAATAATAAACGGACTGGAGTATGATTATAAATACGGTTGGTAAAATCTAATTTCAATCAAGTAATTAAATTTTAAATAATTTATTATGCAAATAAATACATACCGAACACCTCGCTTACAGAAATACATTTAAAATATATTTTAAAAAGCTTATTAGCACTATCTATATCACGAATATTCACAATAAATAAATGTTTTTTTTATTATAGTGGCCCATATAATAAAAAAAATTATTTATTGTGAATATTAAATTTAAATTACAAAAAATATTATTTTAAAGGACAGATATAATTTAGATTTGTATGAATATAAAACACGTGTTGTGTATTTACAAATACCTGAATAACTATCATGAATATAGTAACAGTCGCTATACGTATGTTAAGTGAGCAACTTCATCGTGTCGATTTTTGTTGCATTGTGCGCGCGCATCGTAAAGTTTCGCTCTCATCATTTTTACATAACGCGCCTAAAGATGTATAACTTCAAGAATTTTTAAATAATTATTTGATAATTAAATTAGTTATGTAGTAATCAAATGTTAAAATTTTAGGTTAAAACCCGGAAACCGTGAAACGGAACACTCATCGCACAAGACCTGTCTTGGTTGTGACCGTTTTCTTCATTATAATTTTTATGTTTATGGCTCGTAGGACAGCTCGTAGCTCAGAGCGCGTGACGTCACCTTAATGTAAACAAACAAATCAGTTTTAAGAATAATCCGATCTCTATTATTCTCGAACGGTACCTATGTTGATTATAGCCTGATCTCTCGGCTTTATATGGTTTTATGCTGGTACAAACCCACATGTTTCGACCATCTTGAGCGCATCCAAATATACTAAATCGCTATAGGTATCGTCAATAGTATTTTTAAAAAAAAATGTATATAAAATTTATTAATATTTAAATTATTGCATAACCTACTAACGTAATAAAAAGGAAAGTTTTATTTGTTTTAAGAAGTCACGCGAATACTTCTAATTATATTGACATACAACTAAATTCGCACTATGGATATATTACAGTTTCCAGATTACCAGACATATACAGTATGTATAATGTCAACATAATTGGAGAAAAAGTGGCTGGTCTGAGCGCTTGTGACGAATTCTGGCAAAAGTATTACAGATACACTAACAATTTACGGGGGAATTCCAGATCTTAAAAAGGTTTAAAGAAAAGTCAGCAAACAGTATTTATTTACCTATCATTACAAATAAGTCCCAGTAACTGTCTTTAAGCTAAAAAAGTACATCGGACAAAAGTAGCGATGTTTAAGTCATTTATTAATCACCATTATAATGGATATCATAGTCATTTTTAACATTTCCGACAAATATCAATTGATCTTTAAACTTTATAATTTTATAGTATATAAATATAGAAATAAGAATTAAGGTGTGACGGGATAAGGGGATCGCGTCTTACTACATCTTTTATTTTGGTTAATTAAGATAAGTCGCAGGAATAGGTCCAAAAATGCATATGAAAAAATGTAAATGACAGAACTTAATTCAACCTTTACGAAGTCTTTGGAAGGGTCGCTTTGGGACCTGGGGGAAAGACGCTTTATATAGAAATAAGCATTTTAATGCACGTTCGGTGTGACGGGACAAGTGGATCGCGTCTTAGTACATTATTTATTTTGGTTAATTAAGATAAGTCGCAGGAATACGTCCGTCCAAAAATGCATATAAAAAAAAGTAAATGAAAGAACTTAATTCAACCTTTACGAAGTCTTCGAACGGGTCGCTTTGGAACCTGGGGAAAGACGCTTTATATAGAAATAAGCATTTTAATGAGGTTCGGTGTGACGGGACAAGGGGATCGCGTCTTAGTACATTATTTATTTTGGTTAATTAAGATAAGTCGCAGGAATACGTCCGTCCAAAAATGCATATAAAAAAATGTAAATGAAAGAACTTAATTCAACCTTTACGAAGTCTTTGTACGGGTCGTTTTGGAACCTGTGGGAAAGACGCTTTAACGTGGTTTATAATGAAATATTTTAGACACTATCTGTGTGTACCTTAAAATGTACCCGCACGAAACCGTATCGTATTAAATCAAATTCGATACTATAGTTTAATTTGGCTTATATAGATAATTCAACGGGTTGAAATGAATCGTCTTTATGTTGTTGTAACTCAGTTTTTTCTTCTGTTATTTAAAATTTTGTTTTTCGCTCAATAAATTACATTTTTGCCATATGTTTCGAATGGTAAGACAATTAGATTAGAATGAAAAAAAATGCAAAGCGACAAAGTGCCAATGCGCGCGTTGTCGCCTCTAGATTGAAGAGAATAATTAAATATTCATGATTTCTCGGTAGGCGCCGATAAATAATGAAACAATGATCATGGCACAAAGGTATTTCTCCACAGTGACTTGGCAACGCTTAGTTGAGTCCGTTGTAAGAAGTATGTGTTTTCTATTTTGCGAACGGCTGTTCAAATATGGCGAAAATGTTTCGTCAATAATTATCAGTGATTGTTTTTTTAGATTCTGTGCCTCGAATGATAAAAATCGTTTGTTCTTTCCGCTTTTTTTTATAGTTCGCAGACAAATTTAAAAACATTATGTTAGTTCAATTATAAGTCCAAGAAACATTTCTAGAACAAATATTAGGGAATAGAAAACCTAGAATCGTTCTTTTAATTTTTTTTGTTACATTGTGGTCTAAATGTTAGGTACGTTATCATGAGATATTGAACCAAAAAAAAAACGAATTGAGTGGAGTAATTATATCAAGGATATGGCCAATCAAAGTGGTTTAGATTTTGCCTCATCCTTGTGAATCAATAAAACTTTATGTACAAATAAATTTTATATATCTTTAATTTTAAAATGCTATTCTAAATTTCAATAGTCTTAACTAATTTTCAAATAATAATCTGGCTGTCTTAATAAACGCTATTTGAAATAGACTCGAAAGCGATTATCAGTTTTTATTTACATTTTTGGAGCCTCTAGATTGGGAAAACGTTCTGGTTTTTGGGGTTTGCTTTAAAATAAATCGAATATTATATTCCAGCTATATACCGACTATTGCATTTTAAGAGGAAACTGATAACTTTATTTGAACTTATTCATGTCTGCTCATGTCGCTGTGTAACTGTCTCCCTAACTTCCATATCGTGTAATTTTCCCAGTTTTGAGTTGCGTATACTTTGGAGCCAATGCAATATCTTAATTTTTTACTTTCCATAAACATGTGTATATTCTAGGTCGCCGTCTAAGGACCTTTCTGTATAATACGGTAGTTGACTCATTCTAAATTTTGATATTTTTCGTACAATATTGTGAAATATAAGTTAATTAAAAATCAGTCTTGAAAAAAATTTAAAAATTGATTGCAAAATAAGCCAGTTGTAGGCTTCTAAAACAAATACGGATAGAGTTGGGTATATACCTGTCTCTTTTCCTCTAGTAGAATATAATGTGCAATATTAAAAATGACCTCACAACACAGTATTGCCGTCCTTCTCTAAAGGTTAAATTTAAACTTTTATAACTCGGTCAATTTTTAAGATTATTAAAAAAAAATTTTCATTCTTCATCAGCTTTTACCTTGAAATTATGATTAATGAAATAAAAAAAAATTAGTCAAATACCCAATTACGCACCGTTTTTAGGGTTCACTTCAGAATAAAAAAAACAGAATCTATATAGCATCACCATGTCCGCCTATCTGTCTGCGTTCGTCGAGACCCTTTCTTAGGAAAAACAGTCTTCACAATTAAATGAAACTACGTGATGTAGTATTATTTCTACTTTCTTTAAATTCTTTACCGCGACCTAGGTTTCGTTGTATTACAACATCTTCAGGTGGGCTATTAGCAAAGATAGACCTACCCGAAGATGTTTTAATACAACGAAACCTAGGTCGTGGTAAAGAACTTAAAGAAAATACAAATAATACTCCATCACGTAGTTTCATTTAACTGTAAATAATGCATTTCTACAAAATTAACACCAAATATATTCAAAATTTGAAAAACAGTCTTGTAAAAAACGCAATGCTTTAAAAAGGCACTGTCTTTCAAATTATATGCCCACGTCCATCATGACACTTTTTCCCAGTAAATATAGTTTTGTAAAAATACTGTAAAAATATACTGTCTTTTTTCTTAAGAAAAGTAGTCTTGTATAAAACACAATACTATAAAATAATACTGCCTTAATATCACGTTTTTCGATACTGACTCATTGATTCACTTATCAACATTTATATGGTAAGTACTTCCTATTGAATAATAATCTTGAAATTCGGTGCGAAGGAAGGTCTCGTAACACAAATCATTAATTTCTAATTCTTTGTGGAAGCATTACACGACGGATTTTATTTTTTGATTTTTAAATTTTTTTTGTAAGTATGTTTGTAAAGTACCTACTAACTAATTTTTGGGTATGGTATGGTATGGGTATAATGGTATGGAAACACTTAACTGTTTTATAAGACTGGGGTTGTGGGGCGATTTCTGTACAAAGCCAGATATTGAATTAACTTTTACCCCTGTAATAGGCAATTCATTTAAATATGAATTTGTACCACTGCAGCTGGCATTTACTTTTTCAGTCTAATGCAATATTGCAACTATTAATTTATTGAAAAAGCATACAAAATCTTGAAAAAATTTGTTGTCTATTAATTTATGCAAACTGCGTCAAATGAAAAGAAAGTTGAAATTCGTTGTAATTGTTTATGGCGTGAATAATTAAACTATTGTCTGATTGTGATTTGGGTGCACTAGACAATGAGTAGTATTACTTATGAGCATTGTAAGAGCATTATAAGCTTATGCGAAAAGAGCATTAAGCTAACAAAAGTCTTATAAATAGTCATTTTGAATTGTTTTTTTTTATTATATTGCGTATGTTTATTGTCATAATTTGAGTAGTTGTACATTTATAGCTTTGGTTTTTATAATTGTTTATGTATTAATTTTATTGTCGTAAATATTTAATTAAATATAAACATAAACAATATTTGATAAAAGAAAGAAAAAACATTTTTATTAAACATCTTTGTTTAAAAACTAAATGACATAATGTACCAATTTTTGTACTGAAAATGGTAGACATTTTTTTCTAGCTTATTCAACACAACATTACAAATTTGAAAGTTGTATTCGTTTTGTTGTTTGATAATTTTATGTAAGTTTTACGATTTTCGGACTTTGTTTTGGTAAGTCACCACAATATAACAAGAACAATGACACATTATTTGTTCACGATAATTGTATACGCGACAAAACGCTAATCGCGTGAGTCTCGCCTCGCGCTTGACCGATTTTTTTTCGCATCAAAACACTCGAGTCTCGCAGACCGCGCGCCGTTGTCGCCAGCGGCGTCGGCCGATGATCTCACAGAGCTGCCACTCGAGATCCCTATCGCCCGCGCTCTCGCGAGTCGCTCTTCGCAGCATCTCTGCGGCGTGACGGGCAGACATCCGTTCTGCTTAATTACGGTTTTTTTCCGTAATTCGTCGAATATCTGGGCGCGCTAATTGGGTGACCCGCCGAACGTGAACGCCAGAGTGCAACGATGTATTTGTGCAATTTAATCCGATACTTGGCTGGCATAGGTTGCGCGGGTCAAAATATGCAAATTGTTCCATTTTGACTGGAAATGGCAGTTCGTCGAGCAACGGTTTGATTCAGCGGAACATTCGTAATTGAGTCAGAAGTAATGGGATGGATGCTTAAAATATTTAAGAACAAAAAAACTTAATTGAAATTGCACGTCGAAAGAAAAATTCGATTTGAAATTGCACGTCGAAGTTACGTTATAATTTTTATCTTACTTTACATATAAGTTCGTATAAATTTTTTATAGCTTTCAGACGCAAAATAATGAAGAAAATTATAAAAAAATATTATGTATAAGCTTTTTCAGAGTTTTGAAATGTTTTTATTTTGCAAATATTAAATCGCGTTATACGGGTGTCATCAGACGAATTTACACAAATTCAAACGTATCAAACGTACCGAATTGTACCTGTGATCTAAAGATATAAATATATTCAATAATACTATAATTAGTGTTATAAGTATTCGCGTTTTGTATCATATTTGTACGTAAGGTCTCCTCGTTTTGTTTAGGCACACAGAATTTTCAGAAAAGTCTTCCATCTATGTCGTTTTCACACCAGCCAGCGCTTTCACTTCACCCCAGAATTTCCCAACCGTCCTAATTTCGTCATCACAGATTTATTTAATGTATAATAATCCTTTTTTCACTTTTTTGTCTCCTTCTTACAGCGAATAAAAGCATTAAATAGTCTTAATGATGATATATCATCAGGCAAGTCGCTTATAGAGCTCTATAAATGTTTAAATATGTAAATAATTTGATAATTCAAAAATAAACTAAAAACAACGGTTGTACATTCCAAAAAATGTATTTCACACACCGAAAACGAATCACACACCACACTGATACGATTGCCGTACGCGAGGTCGGAGCGCCGAGTGTCGTGAGAAAATGAACAGATCCGATATAATTTCGTTTCAGGTGGTAATTTTTTTGCGATAACGAAAGTCTTCTCAGTAGACAGCTATAGTCAACCTTTTGTGTTCAGGTTTCATTTATTTGTCAATTATTTGTTGGAAAAGGCAAAAGACTTATCAGTTCATTTACATTCACTACAGAATATAAGAAAGTTGATTTTTTATACTATAAATTGCAATACATCTCTTTTTTTTCACTTGTTAATGCAAGAATAATTTTAAGAACTAAGGAGAACTGTTTACGGTCGTATTTATATTAATTATAACCCTATGTGGATTTTTTTATAATTAATTTGGATTTAAAAAAAATCTGGTTATAAGAACTTGTTTCCATAGCGTAAAGGGAAATTTAAAAAAAGTTAATGGGATTAATAAAAGTACGCTTAGCCTAAGCCGAGCATTCTGTTTGGATCTAGATGGCTATAATGGCGTCGATGCTTTGCAATGTACAGCATAAAGCACCAACAATTTGTCCGCCATTTTGTTATCGCCATTATGAATTTAGAAATGTTGATCGAAAAAAATTTCTAATTTTTTTCGACTTTTGATCGCCGCCATTTTTTAAATTTTGACCCCAAATTGGTAATTTGGGCCCTAACTCATTAAAGCACAGGATTTTACAAAAAAAGTCCAACTCGTACAGGCAAATTATTTTTAGAAAAGTGTTACAAAACATGATGATTTATGTCATTTATGGTATAAAATAGCATGAAGTTATAAAAAATATTAAAATTTTTATTTTCTTACCTTTAAAGTAGGTTAACAAACTCCACTAAGACATAGTATGCGGGTGAATTATACATACTAAAACACATTTCATTGCTCGATCAAAGTAGTACCTTGCGTACTGGACGCGATCACGAAAGGACGCACTGTGTTTCATGGACACAGTGCGTCCTTCGGGTATACCTTTTGAAGGAAGGAAGAAGTCCAAGGTTCTACACGTTTGACTTCTTCCTACTGACTTGTAATAAAACTACGGATTTCCACTTGCTTATTTTAGTGGAGTACTCAAGGTGGACAGCATGTTCCTATATATGTACCAACATTCGAGCGGTCGTTACAAACACGTACTTGCGTCAACAATACTTATTACTAATAACATATTGCTCCGTCATCTGATAGTTAGGTTAGTGAATAAATAGATGGGTTACAGCAAGTGCCACTTAGTTTTTAGTGTTTATACAATAATAAGTGAGCTAAACAGCATTCCATAAAGCAAGTTGGGTATTAGAAAAAGGTGGTGCAATTTTTAAATCGACACGCTTTAAAATGACCACCCTCAGATACAAATATCCATTCGAATTGGACTACATAAAATTTATAGAAGCGTGGTACACATACCTCGTGGTACCTACACACCGGTAATAGTAATAAAAAAAACAATTTATCTTCTGGTGTATGGCTTTTGTCATACTTTACGTCTGTCTATTCCGAATATCATTAGGAATCATTAAATGAATCATTAATCAAAACGAAGTCTAACCGATAGTATTGGAATGTAAAGGCGATTTGGCGGACACGAAAGCTTAGGTAAATGGGTGTTGTTCATGTATTGACCATTGTTGTTCATGTATTGATCATTATTGTTCATGTCTTGACGTTACATGGATACAAAAACGTTTTAAAAAAATTATAAAAAAAAGGTCGCAACACCGCAATGTAACTGTTAGTTTTTGTAAAATTGAATCTGTAGTTGAGGAATGGGATGACAAAGGATGGAATCATCATCATATATATTAATACGCTAAGGTTAAGATGCTACACTCCCTTTTTAGAAAAAACCTCACAACTAATCCACATAAATTATATATCATTTTATAGATAATCGCTTGCTCTACCGGCATCCACAACTAAAAAATTTATTATTGCTATTGTTTTTGCAAATTAATTAATTATTAAAATTATATACACAAAACAGCAACGCTGCCATCTAACGGCTCAACGTCAATATGATTGACGGTCGGTAAAATTTTTGTTTAATTTCAAATCCACTCACGTATAAATAAAGTGGCGCTTTAGCTCAATGCTTTTGATACTTGCGCCTCTATATGTCAATTTTAGTAAAATATTTGTTTGATTTGTCATCTGAGCTTCATAATGGAATAAATAATGCGAAGACTTCGCACGGGTCACGCTAGTAAAAGAAAATAGCTTTAATTTTCATCCTCAAAAGGACTCGAAAGTGAGTTAAAGTAACTTTATGGAAATAACTTCCAGTGTTACAGTTATCGAGGTACAATACGAGAATTGTTGAATCTCGCGTTGTACACCATTTTAATTTTCATCCTCAAAAGGACTCGAAAGGGAGTTAAAGTAACTTTATGGAAATAACTTCCAGTGTTACAGTTATCGAGGTACAATACGAGAATTGTTGAATCTCGCGTTGTACACCATTTTAATTTTCATCCTCAAAAGGACTCGAAAGGGAGTTAAAGTAACTTTATGGAAATAACTTCCAGTGTTACAGTTATCGAGGTACAATACGAGAATTGTTGAATCTCGCGTTGTAGACCATTTTAATTTTCATCCTCAAAAGGACTCGAAAGGGAGTTAAAGTAACTTTATGGAAATAACTTCCAGTGTTACAGTTATCGAGGTACAATACGAGAATTGTTGAATCTCGCGTTGTACACCATTTTAATTTTCATCCTCAAAAGGACTCGAAAGTGAGTTAAAGTAACTTTATGGAAATAACTTCCAGTGTTACAGTTATCGAGGTACAATACGAGAATTGTTGAATCTCGCGTTGTACACCATTTTAATAAGAGCAGAAAGTGTGATATTGCAGTAAAGCATCGATTTAGAATGATTCCATGCTAGTCCACAACTTTTGTTGACATAAATCAATAAGTCTATATTTATAAAAGTAGTATAAAGAATTAACTGATATTAAAATTGTGGAAAATAAAAATAAGTATTTGCGAAAATGGAGAAATGAAAATGGCATAAAATAAAAAAAGGTTGGTGGTAATTAAACTTGATTAATTTTTCCAGCGATACATTTTGTGGTGTAAAATGGTCCCTAAAAAGATTTCCAGATTCAGGTCTTAATAAATTTCCTGAGTTCATTTCGGAAATCCAGATGCGGAGAGTGTAGGTCAGATTTATCAATGAGCTCGGTATTTCGTTAATAGGTATGATAGAGCTATACAATGACATTATTTAAATAAACATGTAATTAGCTCTTTAAAAGAAACCTTCAAAACAGGGTAATTGTAGTATTTCCAATACTAGTTGTCTGTTTTATATGAGTGCTTTCTTTGACTGTATTATTCCACTTCAATAATTGTTACCTCTTTAAAAGAAACCTTCAAAGACAGGGTAATTGTCGTCTCTCTAATATAGTTGTCTCGTTTTACATAAACGCTTCTTTGACTGTATTATTCCACTCTTCATAATTGTTAGCTCTTTAAAAGTAGCCCTCAAAGACAGGGTAACTGTCGTGTCTCTAATATATTTGTCTGTTTTATATAAGTGCTTTCTTTGACTGTATTATTCTACTCTTCAGTAATTTTAGGCGCATGAGCCCACAATTGTTTGTTTTATGCACAATATAACGTTGATATTAAGTACAACGTCATTGGAGCTACTTTTTGTATTGTAATATGTATTATTCGCAAATGTAGAATCTAATATTAGTTCGTGCGTAAATATATGACTAAAGTTGTATATAAAAATATTTATATATATGCAGCGAGAACTTAATCTACAATAATATATGTATTATATTTTTACATATTCGTACAGTACTTTTATAGATATTATCTCATAAAGTCAATCATAAGACGATAAGCAAATCCAAAGACGTAATATGTGTTTCTGGCAAAACGTACTAGTGTTCACCTGCCGTTATTTTTGACAGATGACATATGATGCCACTATGGTCTTTCAGCAACCTCATTTCCGTTCCAAATCAAATTGTTCCAACGTTACGTAATGGCGTGTTCGGGTCTGCGCGAGCGATTATAAGAATGGATGCGCCCACTGAAGTAACAACAGGTGTTTCGTCTTTCGGGAACTCATTTGGAAGACGCGATGAGTCACGCGTTGGAATTTTTTGTTGAATTTTTATCGTCGCTCGATTTAGACTTATTATTTTTCTATATTTTTACTGCATAAGTTCATTTTTTTCGCTTTTAGCCATCTCATTTGTCCTTAGTTTGGTTTTAAATTTGGAAAGGACGAGTTTCTATATTCTATTTTTTTCAGTTTCAGTTATCAAAAATTATATTATAACACGTAAAAAAATGTTAATTATTATATTTACTAGCGTGACCCGTGCGAAGTCTTCGCATTGTTTATTCCATTATGAAGCTCAGATGACAGATCAAACAAATATTTTACTAAAATTGACATATAGAGGCGCAAGTATCAAAAGCATTGAGCTAAAGCGCCACTTTATTTATACGTGAGTGGATTTGAAATTAAACAAAAATTTTACCGACCGTCAATCATATTGACGTTGAGCCGTTAGATGGCAGCATTGCTGTTTTGTGTATATAATTTTAATAATTAATTAATTTGCAAAAACAATAGCAATAATAAATTTTTTAGTTGTGGATGCCGGTAGAGCAAGCAATTATCTATAAAATGATATATAATTTATGTGGATTAGTTGTGAGGTTTTTTCTAAAAAGGGAGTGTAACATCTTAACCTTAGCGTATTAATATATATGATGATGATGATGATGATTGTTCTTTCGTGCGTGTACAGTTGTGATGTCTTTCGCCTTTTTTCAGTATATTCCAACTGAAAATTACTGTCATTGGATAATGTTTCTTTGTTTTTGATTTAAATAACAATTGTGATGCTTTAGATAGAGTCGAATCGTTACAGCATATGTGTACCTTTTAGTTATTGGTATACTGATTAATTGTGTCATAGTCAAATATCTAAATTGTTTATATACTCTAATACAAATTAGCGTAATCATAACCAACATTCACTAATCCGTGTAATATTTTAAGTACCTTAAAATGTTCTTTGAACTCTTTGGAGCATAATATAGTACTTATCTTCTCGAGGACTCCATATCATGTACAATGTCTCCATCTTCATGTCGTAGAGAAGACAAATATATTGGAATACGATAATATCACACATATTTCGCATTTAAATCCAAGAGTACGGCAAGACGTGCGGAATAAGTCAGCGACGTGATTGTGAAAGGCTAAATGCTTGTCGAACCTTACATCCTGACCTGCGATTTCAGCCTGCTGCGGGCGCCTCGACTAACTAGTGCCGTAGTAATTGTGGCTGACAGGAACGCGAACACGGCAGTACTTCTCCACTGATTTCATCACAAAGCGTGTCTGAAAATTTGAACGCTAGCCTCCTTAACATGTATTTTGTTATAAGAAACCCCCGCTTTCCCTTAGATTTGTGTTTCATTATTAAAGTACAGAGATGGATGTTTTCCCGAAAAATAGAAATGTGGTATCACTTCTTAATAAATAACGAGACAGATTATAATTTCTTATAAAAAAAAAGTGACAAACGTCGAATATACGTTACTATAGCCGAACTAAAATTAATTCTTTTTGTATTTTGTTTCGTGAATCATCTCTTAAAAGTTGTGGGTGGTATTTTATTCCGACGGGATGTTTCATTTATACCTAGTTTATTTTCACTTAGTGCGGGTTAAGTTGTAACTGGATTTACTCCGTGCGACCAGATCATCTGTATCACGCTGCATGTAAGTTTTGGTAGTTGGCAATGCACTATACTATGGTATAAAGTTTAAGTTTATGAGTGAACGTGATAGCGCAGTCCAGCCCATGTACTAATTTTGTCGAAATGTATTAATCGAAAAAGAAAAACAAGTTTAAGAAAATAAAAATTGAAATTAAAAAAAAAAATTTTATTCAATTACTGGGGTGTCCCCAAAATCAAGTTTACACCACAATGATTTCGAAAAGAGATCGAGACAGTGCAGGTGTTACAACCAGGTTATACAATACAGTCCTGGTTTATATTGAGTCCAGGTGTTACAAGAATAAAAATTATACTCTTTAAATAGAAAAATTAAAAAATAAGCTCCTTAAACATTTTATTTAAATAGTCATTCGGTCAAATGAGAAAGCTTATATTTTTTTATGAAAATTCAGATTAATTATTTCATTTTCATAATATTTTGTGAAATTACATTCCTAAGGATCTTTTTAAAGCAGCAAAATGAAATAAAATGCATATTGTCTCGTTGTATCCTCTATACACAGACGTAGCATACCGAGCAATGAAATTCGCATGACCGACAGATTCATCGAAAAAAGCCACGTAAAATCCAAATATAACGAAAAAGACATTAATTTTGACAACTGAACGAATGTCAATGTCAGTTAACCGTTTATTTTAATTAATTTAGGCAATGGCTACAAAATAAAAAAGGTGCTGGTTACTTTTTCTAATCGTTTCCAAAAAGTTATATGTACTTAGTTGGAATTTTGTTGTCTTTTTTATTTCTTATTAATAACTCTTGACATGTTAAAATGTAATATATACGGGTTTATGACGGTAGCTTTTTGTTTTGTATTACGATAACAAATTGTAGTTATTTTTTGCTCTATCCTGATTGTCAGTCACTGAGTCATTTGCTTATTTATAGTCTACCTAGTAGTCGCACAGTGTTCGAAATTCGACCGTAATTCATTAAAATTTCAAGTTTGAACCTTATCGAGGTTCTTTTGTCAAAGAGTACACCTCAATAATCATAAATAAGCTAATTCAGATTGCTGCTACAAAAATTTCCTTTTGCAACTGCATATATTAAGCAGGCTGATAGATTTTTCCTTTTGCAACAGGTGTATATATATATATAGCAAGCTTCATTAATATATAAAACATATATATCTATTACACAAAAATATAAAATAGACGCTTTTTTGCCTTAACATGCACTCCACAGACTATTGAATACGGATGAAATCATATAAAATTCACAGTTCGAAACTCATTCAGTCAATCTGGCACTTCAAAATTCTTCACTGACAATCTCTGTGCGATTGTTTGACCACAGATTATTATGTGTTTGACATTTGCAGTGCGAACATAAACAATGAATCATTTAATGGATTTGTAATATATAGTTTAATGTATTTGTAACATATTTTGTAGTTATATTTCCTTGTGATGATCTTCTTTTTGATGAAAAAATTATGAGAGTGAAATTTTACGAATGCAACAAAACTTAGAATGAGTTGCTCATTATGCAACAAAAATCTATAGGAAATAAATAGGATGAAGTTGCTCACAAAACATATATTTATATAGTTTATTTGACAGATAAGTGGTCTGCCATTTTATTTTTCTGATGGCTTTCCAATGTAACCCAATCGTCTGCCAGACCGTTTTTATGTACAGATCTTTATGTTAAATTGAATGCCTCAGCATTTTAATTAAAATTCATATCATTAAAATTCTGAAAATAATTAAATTAAATTTATAATAATAATACTAATTATTATTATTAAATTAAATGATATTGATTGTAATTTTAGACAAACAGATAAATTTTTTTTATTATTGTGTAAGAGAATAAAGTTGAAGCGCGATAATTTGGAAACAGTCTGACAGATGATAAGCTTACAACTGAAAGCCAGCAGAAAAATTAAATGATGGACCACTAATCTGTTAAATAAATTTTAAATTCTAATTTTTAAAATTTAATTATTTGATTGAATTTAGATTTTACCAAGCGTATTTATAATCACGCTGCAGTCCTTTTATTATTTTATTTTCATTAATTATTTGCGTGCTAAATAAAGTTATTCTTGTATTACGCCAAATAATATTTCTAACGCCCGTACATAAGTACACACACAATTTTTGTTATATATAAATTTTAGCTTTATGCACTCCTTCTCCATATAAATTTTAGCTATGCCAAATCTTAAACCCTCCGTGCACGCAATACGCTTAAAAAGGGATACAAAGTTTTCACTTATTAATATATAGATTTCTGTAACGCCAGGTTTTCACTGGTCTTCTTTCCGTGTCAATTTCAAAAATTTCAACCTCCTCACTGTTGTGACATGACATATTTAAAGACTATATTTTTATATGTTCTACTTTTCTTAAACCTTTTGCAGTAGATGCTATTATTCGAGTAATTGGGTAATTGACTACTCCAAAATTGGTGTTTTTTTTGGAAAATATCATAAAAATTAAGAAAAAAAGTATTAGAAAAATTCAGTATTGAAAAAAAAAATCTTTTGAAAAAGCTTTTGAATTCAATGGTTGGAGGGATAAAATAGGGATAATATCTCCCTGTATCACTCGTTCTCGTTAAATACAATGAGCGTTAATAAAAATGACGTCACAATTCAGTATTGCCGTCCTTGTTATTAAATTTAAATCTTTAAGTATAATTCCGTCGGTTTTTAAGATTTTGAAATATTTTTCATTCCTCGTCAGCTTTTGTTTGTAAAAATTAGATGTATAAAATAAAAATTAGTTAAATATAGTTTGTTTACTATTAGTATGTCGCCGAATGTACAGACACTCTTTTACCTGCAAGTTTTCTACCTAGAATATACTAATTTTTCTCTGGAAAAGTCATAGAATTTAATATTTAAAAATGTATTGTAATCCTGAACTTAGTTAGAAGTAAGAAAATTTACACTATTTGTTATCAACACAAAATCTAATACCTGAAAGCCGTTTCAGACGAAACGAATCCAGTTCAGACCTGAGCTGAACTTTGACATTTTTCCTCGAGTGATATTGACCTTGCACGCACCACTTCCAGGCAAATGCCAGCAAAAACTTTTATCAAAGCCGTCATTAGATGAACGATGCGAAATATGAGGCCGTTAGTCTAATAGTGGAGTTCATTTGGATTTATTGCGTGACTCGTTCGGTTGAACCTTGATATTTATTATTTATACATATTTCTTAAACAAAATTATTCTTAAGTTATTGATTCTTAAAATTTAATGACGAAGAAAAGAGATACACCGACTCCTGTTTTACTGAGTTCAGTAGAATATGTTTGAGTAGGTAGATAGTTCCGATGGCCTCCCCAGTACTAACTATTCGGGCAGTCTCAGCTTTCTGTGATAAGTTAAAGTAGACAAATCCCTATTGGATAGTAGATCGAAAGGGCTGGGAAATTATTTAGAAACACAGGATTTAAAAATAATACAATTTTATTTCTAATATTGGCTTTTCTGATCGGAAATTAGTTAGTTACCAATTCCCGTACGTATGAGGAATATTGTGAAATCGAACCTTTTCTATTGACTCCCGTTTTATAGTCTGTTTAGAATAATGTTATATTAAGTAAGAATTTTATTTAAGAATGATATATACATACATTCATACATACATATATATATATATATATATATATATATATATATATATATATATATATATATATCAGGAACTTTTTCTACAGTATTGGCTTCAACAACCCCACTCGGGTGGTAGTTAACTTGGATGCTTTCTCTGTTTCATATAAATTCTCTTGACTACTTCTGGATCGCAATAACCAAGAAGCGGAATGTCAGACAATGGCATTCTCCTCTTTATTTGTTCTTCTACTTTTTCTTTGTCTTGTTAGAATTTTAATAATTGTTAGATGCTTTAGTTTTTTTATCATGAAAAGTCAATCATGATGCATGTGCTGTATAATTTCTTGCAGCAATGCTAATGATTCAGTAATTATGGACCTTGGTGTTTATGACTTGTGACTAACTAACTGTAATTTGTATTAATTTCAATTAACGTTTTAACAATTTAGTAAACGCCTCATATTTTTTACCTGGTATATCGACGCATTATTTTTGGTGTGAAGTAGAGATTTTGTATAAAGTTAATATAGAAGCGGTTGGTAATATAGAACGATTGTCGAAAATGGATAGGATCAATACCCTTTTCAGCAAATACATTTTTTGTTAATGCTCCATTCTTATATTAACTTTTATGTCGACGAGTAAATGCTGGATTTTTTCCTTTCTGTAAAAAATAAATAAAAAGCTATCGACTCCCGCATAAGGTGATGGATGGATCTGGATAAGAATATTCATCCAGTCACTTTTGTTCATTTGTTTGTTCTTTATTTAATTTTCCTTTTTTTGGTAATGGGCGGCGAAAATTGGACACAAAAATGCTATTTATCTTGTAAATTAGTTAGAACTGGATACACTTGCAGGGTGAAGAGCTAATGACGCGCTTCTGAAGAGATTACTCTCATTCTCCAGGGCGGTTTTGAAATATTTTGGGACATCGTGATTAGACGTGTAATTAGTTTTAGTGTTCGTACCAATATTGGCAAAAACGGAAAGTATGGAATCATTTCGATGTACGCTTGTCTGTCGTAGGTATGTTTTGCAGACTATTTCATGTAAAATATTGAAATTTGACATAACTATAACAAGTAGTGGTGGTCTAACTAAAGTTATGTCGTAAAACATTCCAAGTATCACTTCAAAGCTTGTTAAAGCACAAATTCAAAAATGTATAATTTCTTTTTTGCTGTAAATTTTGTTTATTGCTTTTTTAGGAAAAAAAACTCAAAAATATTTGATACATAATTTTTACTCGAATATTATCAAACATATGAACAACGTTTAGATTACCAACTGATTATTAAAACAAACACCTCTAAAATTGAGAACATTTGGTTTGGTCCAATTCGAAAAGGCTTTTTGTTAGGCAATAAGAATCGGTTTTATAAAAATATTATCATATAAAAATCTCGCTGCACGGAGGCAATTGTTAACGTTGGAAATCTTATGGAACAACTGTTAACAAATTTCTAACCAAATGTTAACCAATTTTTCAACACCTGTAGTTAGACAAAAATAAAAGTATTATAGTGTTAAAAACGGGAGTTTTTAGTTTTCTGAACAAAAACTTTAACAAATAAATTTTTAATAGTTATAGTAATGCTATAAAATCTATGTTCAAGAACAACTGATCGTACGAGTCACATTGTTCAAGTATGACTTTCACTTGACCGGTTTTTTTATTTTATAAATCGACTAATTTTGCTTCCACTTGTGGGGTATTAGAGTTGACTGCTCATGTTTTGAAGTTATCACGTCATCTCCAGCCTAGGCAGTATAAGAAGCGATAATGGAATGCTATACGCGTACATCGTCACATACTTCTTTCCATTTCATAATTCTTATGAATTCGCGCTTTTCTAGTCTCTAACGTTTTTATGGATCTTTATGTTAGAATGTATGTAATGACCTAAAGCGCTGAAACGCGGTCGGCCTGACCCATAAATAACCCTGGCCGGCTACTCAATGAGCGGTGGAATGAGCTATTATGCTGTGTCCCTGAAGGACAAAATTCGAAATGAGGAAATTCAACGCAGTAGCAAAGTGAATCTATAAGTATATAATAAGTGTTTTATTTGAATTCTTGAAGTGAGACTAAGAAGTTCGAAGTTCAGTCCAGCCAGATGGACTGACGACCTAAAAGAGTTCGGGGCGTAAAGCGGCTGAATGTGGCGGGCTTGGTAAAGGCCTATTTGGCCTATATGACGTTAATGTTTCAGGCATTCTTTTCGAATTCGATTCAGTCTTATTTTTTTTTGAATAACTCACTTCTTTCAAATTCTATCTTTTTTCAGTTTTTCTCCATCCATTCAACATCTTTGATATGTACTTTCAAAATATCTTCATCTCAAAAATGCAGATATTAGAATATCTACATTTTTAAGTCTCTCTATATCCACAGAATCTGTCTTATTAAGTTTATTTATATCTATAGAATATCTGCCTTTTTAAGTTTATCTCTGTCTACAGAATGTCTGCATTTTTAGAATATCTGCATTTTTAAGTCTGTCTATATCTACAGAATCTGTCTTATTAAGTTTATCTATATCTACAGAATATTTGCCTTATTAAGTTTATCTCTATCTATACAATGTTCGCATTTTTAGAATATATGCATTTTTAAGTCTATCTATATCTACAGAATATCTGCTTTTTAAAGTTTATATTTACAGAATATCGGCTTTTTAAGTTTATCTACGTCTACAAAATATCTGCATTTTTAAGTCTATCTATATCTATAGAATATCAGCGGTCTTAACATTTTTCTGCGTGCATCACTCGCCAATGATTACATTTCAAATGCGTTCAATACATCTTTATCTTTTTTGTACAATCGAAAATTTACTATGTACAATTGTCCATCACTTATGATGGAGTATAAGTGCCACAAATTGTATGGAAGTTCACTTGTACAAAAAAGGATGAAGATATGTTTATACATCTAATTTTCACTAAATTCAGTAGAGCTTCGTTCATTCTGTCAGCCATACGTATCAGTACTTTCACATTTCCTTCTGTATGCTTGTGTTATGAGTGGTATAATTTTCAAATTGTAACTTAACGTAATGTATGTTTTGCATGGTTCTAAGCAATAAGTACGTAGTGATTAAAGTTTGTTTTCGTTAGTTTACATACAATTTAGCTGAATTCCAATTTTATAAATAATTTTCTAGTCTTGAATACGTATATTAAACTGTTATTGGTATAGCTTTATGATATAAATCTTTTATGAGCCGTTTGTTTTCTATTGGATTTAGATTAAATTCTGTTGCTCCCATATGGTAACTTTTTCCAATGAAAACAAGTGGCAACACAGTGTAAGTTGATTGCAGTAAGTTTTGATCTGTATCTGGTCTTCGTATAATCATTTTTGACAGGATCGAGTTGAATTTGAGCTTATTCCATTTACTGGGATATCAAACTCACATAATATTGATAGCAAACGAAAAAATAATAAGCCAAATGCAAACTACACTTGCAAAATTAGTGACCCGAGCCATCAAAAACATTAATAGTTTACTTCCACTATGCGTTTAAATGCCATATCCCATCGAGTATGCGTGGAGCTGATTTGTGATCGTTACGACTGAACCAAATTAAACATTTTGAAAAACATGTGACGACAAAAGTTATTCCTTACGTCTTTGGAAATATTTTCTCTTAAACCAATGGAAATACACAATTAAAATGTTTACAGTAATAAGTCACATTAGAATTTTCCAATCCTGATAATTTTGGTGAAATCTCTTCCTGATTCTATAAGTTCACGATCGTTTTAGTGAGAAGGATAGCAATTTTTGAACGTTTTTCCTGAAAAATGTTTAAACAAAATACATCATATGTATTATTGAAATCTTGCTTCAACAAGTTTTCACTTGACCCTCTACACGATAATCTTGAAAGAAATTTTCGTTTTAATTCCCTACTTACCCCCTGAAAATAACTCTCAGCATTCAAACTGAACTTATGCAACTATGCAACTTTTTAAACAATAATATATAATTGGGCCACCATATTTTATCTTTGCGCAATTTCATCTCGGAACCTATTCAACGTAGCATTTCTACATCGAGTAGGTTTCGGGATAATAGCCTGTGACAGACGGACGGTCGGATGGACACCCAAGTGGTTCCATTAGTGTTTGACAATTTTGCCACGGAAAATTAAAAACTGTTATTTTTTAATAATTAGATTAAATTCGTTTTTAATAATATATAATAATGGACTTAAAGTTAACAATTATTAGACAAAGTCCAGTTAAATCTGATTAAATAATTTTGGTGTAATGGTGTAAAAACAGCAGTAATAAATATGTATTTTTAGCCTTTAAACCTTCTAAACACGCAATATCCGGTAATAAATCAAATTAGGGTGATAGGTATTTGCAAGTAACATTTGTGAATATAATGTGAGTTGTGCATAAATTATATTTCCAGTCGTCTCCATTTCAAATCAAGCCACTTTGAGCACTGACGTATGGAAATGTGATTTTCTTGAGCGCGCCCACCGATGTATCCGTCTGCTCGGGTAACAGGTGATACATCTTTCGGGAACGCATCGCGGGAGGCGGTCTGACTCACGGCGCGGATTGTTTGTTGACTATGACCGCTGCCGGTTTCTCTGTATTGTTTTTGGACGCTTCGCGGAAATTGTCTGTGCGCTTCAGTGTCAATTGTTTGACGTTTTCGCTTATTTCGAGCCGTCCGTGCGCAGTCTATGGGCTATGAGAAAATGTGGCGTTGCGAAATCTTTGTGTTCGTTTTGAATACGATACGATTGGTCGAAAACGAATTCTGCGAATTTCACGTTGACAAGTTTTCAATAGAATAGTAGAAACTGGTTTTTTGTCATTGTGTTTTTGTAGGTGATACAGATCTTCGCTGACATTTCTTAGGGTTCAAGGAGATCTCGTTTATTCATGTATGTCTGTCGTTTGAAATTTAGGATCTGAACATTTCTCGAATGTGACGGACTCTTAGGCTGCACTTAAACTTGAAAAGCACAAACATTGTAAGATGAATAGCAAAAAAGTTTCAAATGGAAAAAACTTTGTCATCTGACATATCTGTCAGCAAGTGCCAAGTTAAGATTTTTCTCATAATCTAAATTGTGTTTGGCTGTGTGCATATTACAAAAAGCTATTTTAGATTCTTAAAAATTATTTTTTATTTAATTAGCCTCATAGATTACTTACATATTTAATTAATCATTACGTCAAACGTCAAAATTATTATAGAATATGTCAAAATTATTAAAGAATATGTCAAAATTATTAGAGAACACGTCAAAATTTACTGTTAAATTTCATGTATATATTTACTGTTAAATTTCATATGTATATAGTTCAGACAAATTATTTTTTTTGATATGGATAGACTGAATACATTTTTCATAATTTTTGTTAACGGTCTCTTCCTAAGTAATTTGACAAGTTAAATGCGCCTAGTTATGCGATACCTGTATGCCGTCTTTACAAAAACTGTAGCTAAATATCTCGTGAACCGTTGAATCTACAAAATTTTACAGTCGGAATGACAAAAATTATATAGAAATAAATTTTATGCTATTTCCTACATGGAAGTCATTTTCATACAACCTACTGTTTGCGAGTTATAGAAAATTTGCAAAAATTAAATGTACAATTATTGATTTGCAAAATAAGTATAATATGGCAATTTTATTAGACTAACGCGAAAGTAACACTAAATGTTCTTAGAGTATAAAAAATGGAACCAACTAACAAGTTTGTAATTTATTTTCTTTTTCAAAAAAGTCTCGGTGGCAACCTGTACATTGTTTCATTCGATGGAACTAGAAAAGCAGTCGGCACACCATGCCTTGGACGTCTCTTCCACAGTCTTTTCTAAGGCTGTAACTTCTTCGGCTTCTGGGAATAGCAGTTTATCTTTTATTCTTCGGAATAGATAGAATTAACGTGGTGCTAGGTCGGCGCTGTATAACCCCTAACTTTTACATTTGACGTAGTCAAAGATTCGGTTGTTCGTTTGACTGAGTGTGCAGAGGTGTTTTCGTGATGAATGAGGGTTTCATTGTGAGAGTGTTGCTCTCAAACTTTTTCCGAAATGTAATATTTGCTGGTATTGCGGTAACTATTTTTATTTTCCAGGACTATCTTTGAATAAATTATAAATGAATAAATTACGTATTTATTTATATTTCCATCTATTTATAAAATAAAATTGTTACGAAGTCGGCGTCTGTGCGCGCATTGCACAAATATCACTGGACAAATATTATTACAATTTTGCAATTTTATATCTCAGATTATTGATCAAAATTTATTCAGAGATTATTACGCAATTTCTTTATTACTGGGGTTCGAGCAGTTAAATAGTAGATTAAACTTTCATTATTTAACAGCGACATCTATTTCTTTTATAACAAACCATCGTACTTATAGTTTTATGATTCTCCAGTAGATGACAGAATTTATTTTATTTTTAATAAATGTTTTTAATCTTACCTAGGCCATCTTTTTGGATGCTGCCCAGCGGGGAAAAGCTTAAGATCATAGAGATTTATAAAGAAGCACAGCCTTAAGAGCGGGCAGAATTCTTTGTTTGAAAATAAAGCATAATATGTAGGTATAACGCCATAACATTACAAACATATCAGTTTTTGTGTCGCTCTTCTACTAAACGATGTGATTTATTGAAATAATTAAAAAGATAGAATTATGTAGAACCCTATGAGAAGGCCGAATTGTTTGTTTGAAAATAAAGCATAATATGTAGGTATAACGCCATACCATTAGAAATATATCAGTTTCTCTGCCGCTCTTCTACTAAACTTATTGAAATAATTACAAAGGTAGAATTATGTTTGAATATTAATTACCATGACGTCAAATCGCAAGTATGCATTCTGTTATCATTATGACTTTGTAATGCGAATTCCAAGATTAACGAGTGTGGTCACTATTGAGTGGGTAGTTTTTCTTTTAATATTTGTGACGTATAAGTTATTTGAATGTATGTATTAGAGATATGAAAACGGTTAAAACAAATAATTAATATTTGCCTCGAGGCCGACTAATTACATCCTAATCAATCTTGCTCTGACTCAATTATTATTTAAGTTATTAATCATTAAGAATTTATTAACCGGTTGCGTTATGACTACTTAATAGTAGAGGAGAGCGGGTTTGATTGTAATAAGAACACGGAAGTCGTCTCGGAACTTTTTTAGCATTTTTCTAAACTGGTATTCGATACCGGTGTATGAAGTAATGATTATAAATCTGTATCTTTATTTAGGGCTGTGCAATCGAGCGTCCGAAACTACTATTAGTTTCATTGTAACAGGGTCGTCATCGTTTAGCTCTTTAATTTGCGTTGCCGGAACTCTTTTCCATTTTGGTTTAGGATTTTCCATTTTGGTTTTGATTAGGACGGGTTGTCTTTTGAACAGTTAAATCTAGAAGTTTGAACATTTCGCAGTTTAACTATCGCACGTGGTTATAACCTATTAAATGAAGAATCTAAAATATATATTTTTCATTTCTATAAAATATATTATTCGATTAATATAATAAAGAAGAAAGTGTTGTTTGTTTTAGATATTCACGCAAAAAGTAGTAGCCCTATTGTCACAACTAAATTCACAATATGATAGCTTATAATTTATAGTTTTTTTTTGTAACGCCATCTACTGCTGATTTGATAAAGTTTATTAAAGGGATGCAATACCGCCATATTTCCACATTGAAAGTTGCGATATAGCTACTACTAGCGATTAGTATTGTTTAATTTGTTTTCCTTTTTATATTTTTAACAGTCGTGATCGATATTCAAGAGTATTTTTTTTTAATATGAGTGAAAACAATTTGCGTTTGTCAAAGTTCATTTTTATGTCATAATTGTGGCTGTTTATGTCTGAAGAGAACTCGCAAATTTGATTTATAGTATCTGACTGGCAGAGGGTGGGAAAGATCATCCTAAATTACAGGATATTTCCAGATCCAACCTTTTATATCCACAAAACTTTGGTTCTCAACATTTACTTTCTCTCGAAAGGAATCCTCTGTGGTATCTCGCATGCGTTTGGGTCATTGTTCTATTCCTACTCATTTGGCTAGACTGCGGGTCAGAGTCTCCAATTTGCGATTGTGGGTTTGGAGAAGGCCATTTAAATCATCTCATTTTTTCATGTCCATTGAATAATAGATTTCCTTCGTTTATTGCCAAATTATTAAAATATAAAATTCAATTGCCCATCAACATAAGATCACTTTTATTATTGCCAACAAACCCATTTTAAGATTAATCATTCAGTTCATAAGAAAGAACGACATCAAAATATAGAATTTTTTATATTTATATTCTTGTTTAATTTTTTTATGTTTGTATATTTGTATATACTTATTTTGTACTCTCTGTATATTATAATCTCATTTTCTTCTTTTTGTTTAATTCTAGCCAACTTAGTATTTAGTTTTTGTTTTATTGTATAGTTTATTCTTTTGTTAACAAGCAATAATGACAAATATCCGAAATATGATTTAATCAGTGTTGCATAGCCTTTTTTTCCCACTTGACATTGGCAAAGGTTCTCTCTGGAGATCACGAACGCTATATAATCAAATATAAAGATAAAGCTTTATAGCTAGTATAGTTATACGCCTAATGGAATGGGTTTGCCATTGAGAATACTGTAAATGAATTAATTTTGAATTATTATATATTTGGAAGAAGCAACTAAAACAATATGATAATTCCTTTCTTGTCATTTGATAAATCTGGAACAGGCAGTTAATTTTAAATTCACATGCTATTTTTCTAAATGAAATTAAAAAAATAACATTCTTTTACGCCATTTATCGATAAAAATGGTTATATTTTTTAACAAGTTTTATTAATAAAATTTGATAATTTAAAAATTAAACGAAACATAACGTTGAATAAAATTAATCGACGATATGTACACGCTCGGCGCATAGCGCCAGCGTCCGTCGGTTCTCGCGAGCTGCGAGAAAAACTAGTTTAAGTCTGAGCGACATCTTACGGTAATCTCGTCGTCTGTGGACAGGTTCAAGGATGGCGTGCCGTACCCGTGGTCGGGTGACGTGTCCAGCTTCCTGCTGAGCCCGCGCAGCGCCAACCAGACTGTGCAGAGCGCGCGCGCAACGCTCTCCGACGCCGGCCAGTATGCGTGCAGCGCACGCAACTCCACGCACAGCTTGCGGCACCTCATCACCCTGCACGTGCTCGGTGAGCGGTTATCTATACTGAGAAATACATTTGAGACATTGTTGCAATGGATGTAACCCATGTTTTGTGACATATGACTAATTTTTTAATTTTGCACAACACAACACAAGTTATTATAATAACTTAAAACTTACTAGAAAAATATCAGCCAAGTGGGCAAAAATGAAGCTTTCAGACCATTCTACAAAATTTTGTTTGTTTAAAGCTTGGCATAAAATGTTTTATCCGATTGACATGAAACTTTCAACACTGAAAAGCTTACAGTGTTCAAATTACACGGCACAGATTCATGTAAAAGTTCAACAATTTCTTTATCCAAATTGATATAATAACTTAAAACTTAAATATTAGCCAAGTGGGTAAAAATGAAGCTTTCTGACCATTGTACAAAATTTTGTTTGTTTCTTGTTTTTTAAAGTTTGGCATAAAATGTTTTATCCGATTGACATGCAACTTTCAACACTGAAAAGCTTGCAGTGTTCAAATGAACCGAATATATATTTTTATAACATGTGGGTAATGTGCAGAATGATTTTAAGTGAAGCAACTCAAAATGTGCCAGATGCATTGTTAAGTAAAACTTTTGAGGCCTTATAGCTCCATTAAAATCATATATTAAAGTATAGTAAATAATATGCAAATATGCAGAAAAGAATTGCGCATATTGCTAATTATTACAAATTTTTTCATATTGCTAATTATTACATATTGCTAATTATTAAAAATAGGAGTAACAAAGTATTTATCAATTAAACAAAGTCAGCCATTTTAGCTACATCGAAATAATGTTTGAAAGAATTGTAATAAATACAAAAACGTTGAATGATCTATAAGCGTTGGCTAATGATGATAGATTGTTGGTTATAAACATTTTTATAAATAAATGCTATCTCCCACTAACACCAATAATTTGACCAAATGAAACTTTGTATTTAAATATAACGCCAGTAATTTGACCAAATGGAACTTTTTATTTATAAAACATGTCATTGTCAACATAATGTTTTGTTTCATGTTTGGTAAAACTTGATATATGTAAACAAATCATTATTTTTGGTACATTTGCATATTAAGAGAATAAATTATTATAAATACACAACATTATATATCTATGTTATGGATGAACATTTTGTGACAACAGTTTGTTTAATTAGTCACAAATAATTTTTTGTGTGTAATTCTGTGAGCCATAGAGTTCTGTACTCGATTAAAGAAGAGAATATATAATTAAACCATAGAGAATAACTGTAAATAAATTAACTGTAAATCATTATATATTTAAAAGAAGTAACTAAAACAATATCATAATTCCTTTCTTCTCATTTGGTAAAGCCGGAACAGGCAGCTAATTTTAAATAATAAAAGAAATTATCATTTTGTTAAAAAAAAATATACAAGAAATGAGTCATTCCGAACCGTCTATTACCATTTTTAGCCATATATTGTATTTCTATTAAACTATTTATAAATATTGATATTATTTTTATTAAAATAAACATATCCTTCATAGGCGTAAAAATATAGTAAAATAAACAATTATGACATTTAGAATTATTGCTATAGTTTTTCAGTATGCTACCACTCATTATATTATGGGTATATATAAAAATGCAAACATTTGAAGGTACATATATTCATTGCAAAATTCAGATACGGGGTGGGTACATGTTTTTTATTGAAATTTCTAACCTTATCTGTAAAAATATTTTCCGTGAAATTTTGAAAAAATAATGTGTAATCCTTAATAAATAAATTTTTAATAGTTTTTCCCCGTGAAAGTTCTTGCTGCCTCTTAAGTCCACAGACAAAATGTTTTTTAAGTTCTTAATGGAAATTTATTGTATCGACGACATCAATGCGAATTGGTCATGAAAGAATTTTAAAAAAGCGAAACTATGAAACGTGTAAAAATATGATATGCGAAAACATATGTGTAAGTTACAGTAACCTATATAGTAAACTAGCGCTTAAACCAATGGACGGACGTGAATAATATTTCATTTATTTTTATTAATATTTCTTTATTATTGACAGTTAATGTCTCCAGCGTTTTATAATTTTTTTAACTTCAACATTTAGGCTACTTTTTCTTTTTTTAGAAGTCAGAAGATAAATTTTCTCAGTAAAAATCTGTTTAAGATACATCTGACATACATGGTGTGCGGAAATAAGTGTCAGACAAAGAAAGACGTTATTTGTTAACTGAAAAATAGTTTATTGTCGTTAAAATAAAATTTAAAAATATGACTTTTTTAGAAAATTGATAATAATATTCATAATTATTTGTCTTCTTTTTCGTACACTTGCGTACATTATTCAGTGCCGTTTGGGGAAATAATCCGCGAACAAGTACGAAGACATCGCCACTGGGGTAAACACCGCACTCCAGGCAAGTATTGGGTGTGTTAAAAATAGTTCTGTGTAATATTTTTTTGCAATCAATTAGTAAAAGGATGTGTTTTATATTTTATTTCAACCACAATTTATTCCTTTGTAAGCAACAAATTAAAACCATTTTTATAGATAAATGGCGTTTTTCTTTGTCTGACATCCATTCTCAGACATCATGTATAACTGATGTAAGTAACATGTGTTTTTTTGCAGTGAGGGTGGGGTCTGGGTAAGAGATTCACGGCGTTGAAATGATCTGTGTTTTTTGAACACAACGAAACAAATATTTAACAATAAAATAAAATGTTATTCCAATACTATAAAAGAACATATATAAAGGAGCTGTGTTTGAAAAATTAATTCCAGAATGGTTGCGCAATTTATTTTAATTAATTATATTTAGTTAGAAATTGGTCAGTGCTTTTAATTCACTGTGTAAATCGAAGACGGAATTGCCAACAACTTTAAACACGTTGAACGAATGTTTTAATTGTTCTTGCAATTATTACGATCTAAGTTTCAAATGTGTAGCGAAAAGATCTTGACAGTTGAATCCTTTGTCATTTATTTGTGTTTGCGCTCTATTGTTTTGTACTTATCTTTGCTTGTGAACTCTTACTAACAATATGGTAATTAATAAATAACATGTATCTCTTATATTATAAAGCTAATGAAAACAAATTATTCTTTTATGTGTATATATTAATTAATTTCACATAGTTGAGTGTGAAAATAATTATTTTTATAAAAAAAATTTAAAAAAAATTTGTGGGTCTTGTTCAATTCCAATTGTATGTAAGTAAGATATTAAGTAATAATTTGTAACCACAGTTGACACACATCTGGAAAGTTTTGGATATTTGGCATTTGGCTATTGATAAAAGAGAACAATATAGGAAATAATTATCCAGTTTTGTGGAGTTTCTATTAGGTGAAGAATTGCTGCGCAAGCAATCGTTTACAAAAACCATGTAGGTAAAATATAAATCTCAACAAGGTTAAATATAAACCTTGTTTTACAAGGCTTGTGTCCTAGAATATGAATGCAATTTTTGCAAACTTTTTGGAATTAACGAGACAATATGTAAAGGAAGAGGCTTACACACACTTTGCGAGCAATCAAATTTCTGTTAAATCAATTCTCTCAACAATATTTTTATTTCTTATTTATTCAACGCTTGCTTCTACACTCTTTGCAATAAATGTTTTACTCCAATAATTGTTTACTTTTAGTATGTTACCAAATGCGAAAATGATCTGTTATGTGCAAGAGTCATTATTTGTTATAAAATATTAAAGGTGGTACCAAGAATTTTCTCCTGGAATAATTATGGAAATTATTTTTGTGGTATTGGTACAAAACCAATTTCATTAACTAATAGCAGTATGACAAATGTCTTCTCTTCCATTGCTGGCACTAATCCGTATGGTGATAGTGACTGATTGTTAGCCTATAGACAATAATTTGTCATGCTAAGAATCTTAATTCTTTAGCTAATAGCTGCACCACAAAACCAGATAACTATTTACTATATTCTCTTTTTTCAATTGTAGCAGTGAACATGATGCATTTGGAAATGATTTTCTTTTTCTAATACTTGGATATAAATATTTTTGAGTGATAACTTTTGAGATATATGTGAATAACTGTCTTTTAGACTGTGCTAAATGCAAAGTTTTTACGTTAAACAGTTTCTGAGAAAAACGACTGTGACAGATAGGTACACACGCGAGTGATTTTATTAACATGCTTTATCACTATGCTAAATGTCAAGTTTCTACGTCAAACGGTCTCCAGGAAAAACGACTGTGACATACGCGTGAGATTGACAGACATATGAGTGATATTATTAGCATTCTATTTTTCTTTATGAGGAGTATTATAGAACCCTGAAAATTGTGTAAAGTTTCTTTATCTCCCTGATAGCAAATATAAAGGGACTAATAGATAGTATAAATACATGGGACACTTGGTACAATGTTGTCGACACCGTAAGAAAGACATTGGCGACATTCAAGTTGATACAGGTACTTTGTCCATATGGGCATTTTATAAACATGTTTAAATATATGATACAAAAGAATTATGAAAAATGGACAATTCGATTAAACAATTTGTTTTATTATATACAGAAATTATTTTTATTGTTTTGCAACGGTATCTTAAGTATATACAATAATGGAAATAAAATATTTTTATTGAGGACAGGGACCTTAAAACTATAACGCCATTTTACATAGGACAATAACTTTAACTCTCAAACTGTAACATACCACTTGTTAATATACTAAAAAAATTTACATTTTCTAAAAAAATGAATTTAAATATTTATATAAGTTAAATTTTCTAGGCTACGAGACGTAAAGCCATTTAAACAATGAAATCTTCGTTTCCATAAGGCAAAATATCTTTCCACCAGCATTGTACAACTCTGCTTTTCTCATTCTAGGATTTAAAACAAGGTTTAATGTTTAAGATAAAATGATCCTAAATTTTTAATAACCACACATTATCTATCTTTCGCTTTGAAGTGACAACCAGGTTATCACTTTGTTATTCCAAGTTTGTCAATTACGGATAGTGTATTGAAACTGCGTGATTCTAAAAAAAATTTAGTAATCATTGGTTATTAAGAATAAAAATTTAAACTGAGATCTGACAGTAACATCTCATAATCGGATCCCACATACCACTCATTGCTTAAAGAAATTTTTAAAGTCTTCGTAAAACTTAGTTCATATTTTACTTTTTTTGGGTAATCAGATTTTTTGGTCATTAATAATAATGTTTTTATTTCAATTTATTTTGATACTATACTTTTTCAAATGCCTCCAGAAGTCCATTTCAGAAATACATAGGATATACATACAAATAGTAAGGGCTATATTAACTTCTTTAATTCTTTGAATTGATAAATAGATGTTGCAAACTATAAAATAAAATTGTCACCATTTCCATCCTAGGGCTATAATTCATACTGGCAGCACATCTTATTGGGTCACAGGCCTCTAATGTAGATTTATAAATACATATAAACATTAATTGTCATTAGGACATATATTTACCATATTTTCACATTTGAAAAACATGATAGAAAAAATTGAAAAAAAAAACTGCAATTTTTCAACTCATTAAAATATTTTAGGACTGAGAATAAAATGTTAGGGATGTATGTTTTATTTTAAAAAAAAAATTAAAAAATGATTTAGAACTATATACCTGATAAAGTACCCGCTGGCCAGATATTGATGACAAATGGTGTCATCAATATCTCTCGTATGGTTTATCTGTAATAAAATATGAACAGTTTTAAAAACTATTTGTGGGAAAAATTTTGGCATTTTCATTAAATTTTTTATTCTCTTCATTTATTGTTCATTCAGGTTTTTTAAAAAATAATCATTTTCAAAGTAGAAAAATAGCTATGATCAATCTTAGCTATTGTAATTAAGAAAATTTAAAAAAAATTTGAAAATTTATCTATTAATCATGGAGAGTATCGGTAACACAAATTTTTGGAAAAATGCGGTTGAAAGTATGTGTTTTGTGCTTAAAATATAAAAAACATACTTACAAACTTTCATCTATTCCATTTCCATAAAAAGGTCTCATCAAATTTACACATCATTACAAAATCAGTCATTTCACTTAGCTTTTTCCATTCATTTGTGTACACTAAATGATTTACGGCGAATTAAATAAACTATTGTTACAAAGTGTTCATCCATAACATAGATATATAATGTACATAACATTATGATAATTTATTCTCTTAATATGCAAATGTACCAAAAATAATGATTTGTTTACATATATCAAGTTTTACCGAACATGAAACAAAACATTATGTTGACAATGACATGTTTTAAATTTCCATTTGGACAAATTACTGGCGTTAGTGGGAGATAGCATTTATTTATAGATAGTTAAAAAGAAATAAAACGGACAAAAAAATTGAGATTTTATTCTAAACAAGTGGCACACTGAGAGAACATTTTTACTTCATGATAAATTGTAATGAACATAAAAAAAGCAGAAAGTACGTATTGAATATTAAAATACGTATTGAGTATTGGCTAACATGTATTTAAAACGGTAATAAAAGAATAATTATATAAAACATCAATAAAAGGATTGTTATTTTAAATCTATAACGAGATGAGGGCAAAACTTCATCAAAAAAAAATCCAATTTGTTATATCTCCTCAATTCACATTTATGGAAAATTTAAAAATTTGCCATGTCTGTTGGTCAAATGTGCCGCTGCTATTTTTTATGTATTTGTGGTTTTGTCATTGAAAGACAGATTTTTCTTACTTTGATAGTTTTTGATACAAAAAGCATTGAAACTTTCACCCAATCTTCACTGTCACGTTGTCAGTTATGGAGGTATATGGAGGTATATTCCTATAAGTATTCATGTTGATATGGAAGTTCAAATCAGCTAAACGAGACACCTAAATTTCATGAGGTTTAGCCAAATTTTTCGTTAATACCTGTTTTTTGCAAAGATTATTACAAGTCTTTTTTTATACATATATGGAATGAATATCATTAACTTAATCAAGTAAAAAAACAGCTTTAAGGTAATATTATTGGAAATTAAATTTCTTTGGAGGAAATGCTTCACCAGGATTTTAATGACGGTCACAACCCGGCAATTTTTAAGATTCGTAGACTTTAACAGTTCAGTGACTTGGCCTCTTATTATTCTCCACATCTTAAACATTTAAGGGTACATAATTTTTGTATTTAATTATTTACTAAACCTTTTAAAATTTTTCACCGCGTCAGTATATTGTCTAGTTAATATTTTACAGGTATGATAATAATGTGAATTTCGCAAAAATTATGACGTACATAATCATCACTACAGTTTTCTGGTATACTTCTAGTATCTAATGCTGATTTTTTCATAATTTTGACTTTAGGAATTTTGGGAGATTGAAGGAGGGAATTTGATTTATAGATATTTTCAGCAATATTATCTTACATAAAATGAAAAAAAAATGATTTTGAATCCTTATAATTCGCTCTTTCAAATGATATGCTTCACGACGCATATGATTGAAAAAATAATTTTTTTTGTATACCCCATTTTTCTCCTAAAAGTGTTCATATAAATATGATGAGTGTCAACTATGGAAGAATGCGAGTTAATATGTTTTACTACTATGCCACATTTAAAATTTTGTCAAATTTTGAGAAAAACTACAACAGATAAACGGGCAGATGGACTATATCTCTATCTGTAAGTGATCTTATAAGGGTTCTTTTTTTTTCTTCTGAGATATGCAACTATATTTTTATATGTTTAAACTTATACTTTGAGAAATTAAAAATTTTCTATATGCATAAATGATACACACAAATAAATCTATTTAAATTTTCTTAAATCACAAAAAAGTAATAAACATTTTCGGTGCATACAATATATTTTTTCATCATCATTGTAAAATCTTACCAATATTTCTTACAGTTAAGTTAGAGATTGAATGTATATAATACTTTGTTATATATTGAATATATTTGGCATTAATCTTACCAATATTTATTAGAGTTAAGTTAGAGATTGAATGTATATAATACTATGTTATATATTGAATATATTTGGCATTAATTTTGTAGAAATTCATTATTCACAATTAAATGAAACTATGTTATATTTGCTAATAGCCCACCTGAAGATGTTGTAATACAGCGAAACCTAGGTTGTGGTAAAGAACTTAAAGAAAGTAGAAATAATACTACATCACGTAGTTTCATTTTATTGTGGACTATGTTATATGTCAGCCCTTTGACAACTTTGTTACTGATAGTTTACAATAACACACAGACAAAATATATGATGGGTTTCTCCCACAATCTATGTACTTGTCCATTCAAATTTTTTTGCTTGAACTGTTGGGAATCCCTACCTCGCCATGGATGTTTATATAATATGACATCATTCATATCTACCACTATGATTTTTTTTATAAATGATTCAATATTTATGATAACCAATTCAAACAACTTTGTATTGACCAATTATATGGCTTGACCGAAATACAAGTTTTTATACTTCAATTAAATCTGTTTGGTTGAACGGTTAATGAATGTTGATTAAGGATCGAGTTCATCGCCAGCCAATATGCTTGAGTATAGATTGAAACGGCAATGTGAATTTCATGCTATTATTAAAATATTTCTAGGAAACGTATAGTGTAAACAATATCATATTCGTTTGCGGATTTTATAAAAAACTAGGAACACTTGTGGAACGAGTTTACAAGGTTACATTTTACATTTTATTCAGTTAATTTTTACATTTGGTGATTTCCATGCGAATATTCAGAGCGATGTCGGCTCTTAAACCTAAAGTGTGGTCTTAATATTTTCTAATTATTAAGACTGCTGTGACTAACATGATATCAAGTATTACAAAAAAATCATTATAGGAATAATAATAAATTGTGAAAGACAAAATTATGAAGATAGCGGAGCAGAGACCTTAAGAATTGCAGCCTTGAATATAAATGAAAAAAATTTCAAACATGCAACAAAAACTATGGTTAATTAACTATAATAGTTAATGAATAGTTTCTATTGATAATTGTAAAAATAAGCAAAGTACAATCATTCTCTTAATACTTGTTCTTAGTATAAATAGATTTTTTATTGATGTGTCTCATGTTGTATTTAAGTCAGGTTACGTTTTTCAATATATTTATATGAAAACATAAATGTTTTTTCAAGAGAAATACAAAGAATTTTATAAACAAGATAAACGATACTGAAAGAAAGCCTGTTGTTTGCCATTACATTACAGTAATTTAATGTTATATATAACAGCATTAACTTGTTACATGGCGTTGCACTTATTAAAATAAATGTTGTTAGAATGAGGAAAGGTCACAAAGTTTTGGTTGACATAAGTCAAAATAACATAAACTACAATGCTACATTTCAAGGACTACCTAAACCTTGTGAATAAGATCATTATTTCTTCATACAGATTTAATTGAAAAGGCTAATTCTATATTTGTTCAGAGTTCTAATTTCTTACTACTCTGTGATTATAGGGTTGGATATTATGTGGAAACGTTTTTGTCATCTCTCAACTTTAACTTTTTTTATATTTTTCCCATTAATTTTGAATTTAAGTAAAATTCCATTAACTTTGACTAAAACTACTCCCTATTTGTTACCAAAACAACCTCAAATCGACACTTACCCACTGTCATATTTCACCAGTACTCTTGTTAATTGATCTCTGCATGAAAATCTTTCGTTTGGGGCCAGAAACTTTGAACTTTTATTCATCATTCTAAAGAACTTTCTTCCATTCTTCTGCTGTTTTAATCAAGTCTTTTTATTGACAGCATGTTATAATATGGCTCTACCCGTTACTTTGATATGAAATCCTGTTGAACTGAAGTAATAGATACATAGTCGTAATATTGAACAGAAGTTATTACACTCGAGTATCATGCCTTGATGAAGTCATTAATCTCGAGTACCATAACTTGTGCGTATTGTGACTTGTTCATGGTGTATTCAATTGTACTTAGGCATACTTCAAATTGTTCTTACAAGTGATCTATCGCTTTTGCATAATTTGTATTTGCTTATGTCCAAAGTACATTATTCTATAAAGATATTTCCTTATTTGCATCTATGTTTATAAAATCAATTTTTAATGAACTTCGACAAATAAGCAGATATATTTATTATAGAAGATCTTTATACCACAAAAATAGTGAAGTAATTCCACTACTACTCCACAAAATTACCTTCCAGACTTGCCAGACAGCCTTGGTTTTAAGCATGCATTCAAAGTGTTCGGCCCACTATAGCTACTTTCCCTCTACCTCCATGCTAATGCTCGGCCCTTGGTACAAGTTATAGAGCTCGGCATTGCTTCGGATGCGCTACTGACTGTTGTAGTGAAAGAATACTCTAAATTTATATACATGCATAACAAAGATATGAATGGATAAAGTATGGCCTTACAAGAATAGAAGATTGTATCTTATAAGAATAAAGATGGATGGGAATAAATATTGAGGTGTACACAATAATGTTTAATAAAACAATTCTTAATCTTTCAAATCTTTTTTCCTATTCTTTACCGTTAAACAAAATGCACTTCTTTGAAAGATATTTTTTGATACCCAAAATAATGGTATTTGCTGTGGCGTATTGGATTAATCATAAGGCCTACGACCTTTGACGATGCGGCACATCGTGGGTATTCGGGTTCAATTCCCGGCCGCTTGTCGAGCCGGGCTGGGCTGGTGTTCAGATTGTATGTAGGAGATTGCTCTCTTAGCAATAAGTCTGCCGTATGTATCAACTGTATATATTAAATTCTAATCCAGTTGGGTGAAGCGCTTATTCATAGATACATAGTGTCCACTATTAGGGAACATTCGAAGGTCCCTTGTTTTCTATGAGGGGTGATGGTACAGGTCCCGGAAGGGGCCCTGAGACAACTCCAGTGGAATGACGGGAATTGTGCATTAAAATAAATAAATAAACAAATATTACAGTTTCCCTATTGCTAGCAAAATAATGTTGTCTAAATACGTTCAGATGTTTCTGTAAGTTTGTTTGATGTACATTAGTTAAGAGTTTATATAGAGATAGAATTAGGTCCTTTAAGTTTGCTTTATATTCAAGGAATGGCTAGTCAGTCTAATACTACATTGCTCAGCCAAAGAAGGGATTATTAATTCCATTTTTCTATACAATAATTATATATGTTTAATTTATTAACATCATTCTGAACAGTTTAGTTATTTATTTTGTGCTTTAGTTGGGTATAGAAATGTATGGCCCAATCGTGTAAAATAAATATGTTTATAACAAACAACCTATAATTATTAGACATATAAATTCTGGAACGTTTTTTCTAGATTTCGCCATTATCTATAATATCTGCATACATTATTTTGATGTACGATTTAAAGGATTAACTCAGAAATATATACGCCACTTGGCCTCCCTTCACTTAAATCATTGTCTGCTCATTATCTACGTGTTTTAAAAAAATATTACCATATGTACTCTATGTCCATCTGGACATTACTAGTTGTACGATGATGAAAGTTTCATGTAATTTGAATCACCTATTTTTCCTAAAAAACAAACAAGCATAATTTTTCTCTTCTAAACTTAGTATGTTTGTAGATTATTATATAAAATATATGTTTTATTTCTGAATAACAATTAGCATGCAGATAATATTGTGTCACATTGACATTAAAAATAAGGGTATTGAAATATATGACTCGAATCAAATGGAGTCATATGACAATTGTCACTTAGTTTATAATTACGAAATTTAAAAAAATTGAATCCATAGATATCAATATCTAGGTCAATCAAGTTAAAAATGTATAAACTACAATACTATTTCTTCTTCTATTTTATTGAAGTGTATGTCATTATTTTAAAAAAGTATATATGACAAAGAGATAAAGTATGTATTAAATATCATGTTAATAGATTTAGAAATCCATAGACACAATTCATTTTCAATTCTTTATTGGCTGTCAATATAAGAAATGTGTATTAATACAATATTAATTGTGAAATAATAAAAGATATAGGGCTTAGATTTCAATTAATAATCTGAATAAATTATGTTCCAGAACAATTGCCAGAATCTCCAATGAGTACATTCAAGCCTACAGACCAGTGGGTAGAACTTGGACGGGATGTCAACTTTTTCTGCGAAGCTTATGTTGGTAAGAATATTTTCCCTTGTTGTTAAGAATATCTACGATATTCATTATGATATATTGTTAAGAAGTGTTGAGGTTTCCAAATTGTTTTGATAATAATGAGATAGTGTATGTAGTATGAGTTATATCATTATACTAATTTGTTTCATAGAACTTCTGGCTCTGTCTCCATAGGCATTATTTTGACAATTAAATATTAGATGATTTAAACTAGTAACAAATCTTTGAATTAACCAGCATAAAAGATCATTTTTCAGATGAGAGTGGCATGCTATGATACCATAAAATAAATATAATATTAGCAATATATTTGCAGACAATATTCTTAGCGGATAAGATTTTGAGAACATATGGATTTTCACTTAAATTATTTGCATGTTTGAATAAGTCACAAAAATTTCTGAAATTTTCTGGCTCAGTAGTTGTTTAGTAGCTTGACACTCGCTATCTTCATTGATGACAATATTGTTCAGATTTAAAGAAAATTTATTCAGAAATACCTTTACAAATAACACATTCAAACATTATACCAAGAGAAAATGTAATTTATTAAGGGAAAATTTTATAATACTGAACGGCTGATGAGATGTATTTTGCAAAAGAATTACTTCTTTAAAAAACTATAATAGCTGCTGCTACGCTATAAAAATAATACATAAAGAGTATCTAGAACAAATTTCTTCAAAGAGTTTATATTAAAAAAGTGACCAAAGAACAAATTATCAAAACTTGTAACTCACATTTTAAAATATGACAAAAAAATTTGGTATTATCTCTTTAATGTTAAAATTTCCTTCATCAATCTGCCTCTGTTAATAGGATGGACCTAATAATCCCTTCCTCTTTTCAAAAAAACGATAAGTATGCACAACGCTAAAAGACGCCTTCGTGCTATCTTGCTCACACCAAACAAGACAAAACAAATTTTGTCCATGTCCTCTACCCTGTTTGCTATTGTGCGACCACCCTAAGGGTTCATATGTTATTATCCTTTGACTGTCATATGGGCAAAAATGGTCTCCGTTTTTAAAATTTTTGAGTTTAACATCTTAAAGTCAAAATTGAATAATGGAATATTATAATACTTAACTGCGCAATTGCTTGTGTAAATTAAGAGACGAGTCATAACTGCCATCCAAGTCTCTGTTACATATGAAATCAAAATATTGATACAGCATATGCAGTGTAGTTATTTTAAATTTTTTCATTGGCTTTTCGTCAATTCTTGTTTTTATAAATTGAATATAAAAATTTAACTTTTTAAAATAGTATTTAGTTAAAGTGGATATTAGAATAATAGTAATATCACATTTTCAGGACGCATTAATTTGCCCGACGCGGACAGTAAAATTAGTTGGCACCGTGTACGACCAGTGCAAGATGTTCCCATTTCGCAGCTGGATGCAGAGCACTATACAGAAGAAATTGTTAGGAGGTATGTTTTGCTATACATCAGTATAACTGTTAATCGCTACAAATAAGTAAAAAAATAAACGAAATGTGTTTTTCGCAGTTCCCAATTTAAATTAAAAATATTTAGAAGAAAAGTGAGTGTTAATGTCACGTGTAATTTTTAACTGCTCTCTGAAAAATTATGAAATTTTAAAGGAAAAAAAACAGGTTAAACACAGATGCAATTTTGAATGACTTCCATGATTATCAAATATGAACTAATATAACAGTACAAGAAACATTAATTTTGTCTAATATTAATGTTTCTTATACTGTTATATTATTTCATATTTGATAATCATGGAAAGTAGTACCTTGTCATTAACATATAGATTGCCTTACCCGTAGTACCTTGTTATTAACATATAGATTGCCTTACCCATGTAGTAGCTCTTATTAGTTTTGTTGCGAACAATAAAATAATTGGGTATTTGACTAAACTTTTTTTTATTTCATTAATCATAATTTCAAGGTACAAGCTGATGAAGAGTGAAAATTTTTTTTCATAATCTTAAAAATTGACCGAGTTATAAAAGTTTAAATTTAACCTTTAGAGAAGGACGGCAATACTGTGTTGTGAGGTCATTTTTAATATTTCACATTATATTCTACGAGAGGAAAAGAGACAGGGATATACCCAACTCTATCCGTATCGTCAAATTTAGAAGCCTACAACTGGCGTATTTTTCAATCAATTTTTGAATTTTTTTCAAGACTGGTTTTTAATTAGCTTATATTTCACAATATTGTATAAAAAATATCAAAATTTAGAATGAGTCAACTACCGTATTATTCATTTGCAGTTGGTACAAGTATTGATATGAACCTTGTTATTAACATATAGATTGCCTTACCCGTTTAGTCGCTAAAGAATGACTGTGTTTAATGCCGAATAATGACTCCATAGACAAGAGGGCGAAGTGGTGGGTGCATACCTGCGAGTGAATGGAGTCCGAGCTGAAGACTACGGGGAGTACAGGTGCTCAGTGCGTACCACTGGCGACCAGCTGTTCTTACCTGTCTGGCTACATCATGCTGGTGAGGATTTCTTCTTACTGCCATTTCATACACAATAAATTACTCACTTCATGCAGTTTCGCTGCAGTACTTATGTATTTGTTACAAAAATATTAATCCTAATCTAGTATATTTTTGAGATGAATTTGTAACTCAAATTTGATATAAACTTGAATTTAATATCTTTGACGTAATTGTTACATATATTTACATTAAAAATTATTGAAATATTATTTTACTTGCCCTTTTCGAATATACAATTTCTAACAATTAAATATACAATATAATTTTAATGTAATACAAAAATGAATACTATTTTGTGAAAACTAAAAAAAATTAAACTATTTTAACCCATAATTCAACTGATCTGAACTAAGATATCGCTTACATTATTATTAAAAAGTTTAATGTAAATGAGACTTTAAATAAGTTCTTTTTTTATTGCGATGATCTAATGAGCTTAAAATGAAATCTTGAGTATTTGGAACATTTCCATTAATAAATTACTTTGTCTATGATATCTACTTATTACTAAAAGACTTTTATTGACCAAAATTAAAAAAATATGCAGTAAATAACATTAGTCAAAAAAACAAAAATTCAAAAAAACCAATTATGCTTTTATAGATCTCATGAAATTTCTCATTTTATTAATGTTATTTCGGAATGATTAACTAAGGAAACATTAGTATATTAAGTATCCAATTAATTTTCTTTTTCATTTTGTTATCTCGACACAAATACGAGATTTGATACAAATTTTGCCAAAGATAAAATATAAATGGAACTTTTATTAACGCTTCCAGTTTTAATAGCACCTGTTCATCTACTATCTGAATCCGCTAACTTTAAATTTATTGCATTAATTATGTTTTAATCTTTGATAATGCTTTTATTATTATATTCTATTTGCCTTATCATTTTAAGTTATGTGTTTTAGTAACATTATAACCATAACATGATATCCATTGCTAATAACTAATCTCAACTATGTAAATCGGACTTTGTTCATTGGTCTATTAATAGACGAAATTTCGTTTTTACTGAATAGAATCTAACATAAAATGATTTTATATGAATCTATGTAAACAGATTTATATTCCTAAATATTGTTAGTCTGCAAACAATGATATGAATTGCTGTATAACTAATATTATCTACTAAAGCAATCTTCTCCTAATTAACCAAAAATGCTTTATATCATAAGCTTAATAAAGGAAAGGCTTCTTACATTCATAAATATGAAGATAATGTAACGGTAGAATTTATGAAATAATACAAAATAACAAAAGTAAGGGAGAGGGATAGTATGTGAGAGATTTATTTTATCTCTAATATTTTAAGAGGAAATATCTGTGAAATGACAATCTATATAAAAATTTGTTTAATGGTTATTGACTTTCACAAAGCGAACATAGCAATTTACACTAGCTAATAGACACGGGATTTAAAAATAATTTTTGTTCCAACATTGATTATACAATTTTTATTAAGATCAATCCTGGTTTAGTTCCAGAGTTAGAGGTTTTAGAAATGGGTGTTCCATGGCGTCGTTTGTGGTGGGGTGTTGTCGTGATCGCACTGGCTGTTGTTACCTTGCTCGTGCTTTACACACGTTACGGGCCCCATGTCATACTGTGCTGCAGACAGATAAGGGCTGCGAGGAAACCTGCACAGAAAGGTATGAACAGTATTTATTTTTACAAATTTCTTCTCTTCATTGAACATTCATATAACATTTATGTTTAATTATAATGAAGGTATCAGTGATTATGCGTATACATAAATCATTGATTGTGTGTATGTAGGATGAAAGAGTATTCTATGAGGTAATCAATGACAAAAATGAATAAAAATAATTGACAAGTTCAGCAATCTGCACGAACATTTCGTGGCTAAAAAATACATTTTTGAAAATGTTTTTAATTTTATTATGGATCTTTATGATCCAGGATGGTTAAAAATAATCCTAATTTCTGATGATACCAATAGAAAAAATATAATTATCTCTTTATTTTCAAGATGGGCATGAATTTGAAGTGTTAGTGTCTTGCACGGCA
Source organism: Druceiella hillmani (assembly GCA_039881145.1). Classification (NCBI taxonomy): domain Eukaryota; kingdom Metazoa; phylum Arthropoda; class Insecta; order Lepidoptera; family Hepialidae; genus Druceiella; species Druceiella hillmani. Next base: position 20,535,200 of record JAYKKI010000035.1, read on the forward strand.
GCTGATGAGGCACTAGTGCGACAAGTACTGCTCCCGACGTTGCAGCGACGACATGGCTACCGTTGCTTGCTCGTCTTACTAGCTGATGATACACACACCTGTAAGTCTAGTTCTCTAGAATTCAATTTCCTGTTATTGAAATGTTGTACTTATTTGAAGTATCACATTCACATTCTGAAAATATATACCATATCCATGTTGTTATTTAACTTTTCTTTTATGAAACGCCTAACACAAAATGTTAGCCGTGGGTTGTTTAGACTTAGAAATTGGCGGTCTGCTAAGAATACAAATGAAAATATTTATTTCTGTTCATAATTTGTTTTGGATGAAGGAGAAATAAAAAATCTAATAAATGAACCCGTAAAATTCAAACAAGAAACTGCAAATAATAAATTTTTTCCCGAAAATTATATGGCCTTTATATAAAATTATAAGGATATGTAACATGAAAACTGATATTTCCAATATAGGCTTATCATGATTGTAATTTTTACCTAAAATTTATGTTTATTTTAATAGAATTATTATGTAACATTGATTGTAAGGAAGCATTCGAAACTGTCAGTCATTGTAGATAAACTGGATCATATAGAACTTAGATATTTATTACAAAAAATCTACATTTGAGTCTTTAACACAATACGTTTGGAAAATTTGGTAAAAATTGCTAAGTTATAAGGTAACGAACAAACTACTGAAAAAAAGCAATGTAGAATGAACACAGTAATACAGATATAAAAAAATTGTATTACAATCTCGATACAACAGGGTATTTGTTACCAAATATATTAGCAAGGTTATACCACTATGCAGTTTAAAATGTTTCCCAAAAAGATTGCCCCATAGAAAATTTACAGATCTTAATCTATCAAACATTCGTTGTGCCACTCTTGAGTATATTATGCGAACAAATGCAAACAATTGTTTGTTTTATATGTGTGCAGGGTACACGACCCTCGAGCAGGAAGTGTGGCGTTGCAGTGCATTGGTGTGCGTGGTTTCTCCCCAGCAGCACACTCCAGCACAACTTGCCACTGCCTTATCAGAGTTACGCGCTTTACCTCTCACTCCTCTTTATGTCCTGCTGCAGGTAATTTCAAGTATTTATGTTCGATAAATTGCATATTTAATAAAGTTGGGATAGAATGTTGAAGCATCCTCACCAAGTTGCTGTATTTGTAATAAGATCGAATTGGAAATTATTTCCCAAGTGAAGATCGAAAGTACCTTCACTATCGTGTCTTTTTGTTCACAGTCTTATCGGCCTGTCAAGTAATGAACAATGAAAAAAGCCTTCCCTGTGTTTGAAACCATAGACTAGAAATTGAAAAATGAAATAAATTCAAAAGATTACTCTGAACCATTTGATAATATGAAGTTAGTTGGTTTTGAAACTATATGATTTGTATATAAAGCAATAACAACTTATCTCTGTGTTATTCTATACGAATCTTTCATATATAACAAAATCTTTTGTATTTAACATTTGCCAATATTAAGTTCTGTTTTATTTTTCAAAGCAGCATTTATATATTAAAGTGTCCTTTTGCTTATTTATATATAAAATTATAACATGAAAACTAACATTCCCAATATAAGCTTATCATAATTGTAATTTTTACTTGAAATTTATGTTTATTTTAATAGAAATATTATGTAACATTGATTGTAAGGCAACGTTCACAACTGTCAGTCATTGTAGACAAACTGGATAATATAGAAATTAGATATTTATTATATCTTAGTCTGTAACACAATACATTTGCAAAATTTAGTAAAAATTTATTAGATAATTGCTAAGTTATAAGGTAACACGCAAACTATTGAGAAAAACAATGTGGAATGGACACAGTATTATAGATATAAGAAAATTGTATTACAATCTCGATACAACAAGGCATTTGTTACCAAATGTTTTAGCAAAATTATTCAATATTATTCTTATGTTCAAACAAATGCCATAAACTTTTGTGCAATTTAAAACAAAATTCACTCTTTAATCATCACAATATAGTTAGTTATGTCTTTTATTAACTTCATCACCTAAAATTAGAATGTGGGTTGTTTATTACGTAACCTGTTCGTTAGACTAATGTTTATCTAAATTCTTGAAAACAATTACTTATTACCGTGGGTTGATGATATTAGTATCATGTTCATTTATTATCCAATTTCTTTTATATTTGCAGAAACAGAAAGAACTGACCCATTTTCAGAGCATATATATTTTTTCTATTTTGTTATGTAGATAAATAAGAACAACGCATTTGATGAATACATTTTTATGTTTAAAACCTTTTTGTTTACCTTCTACAAGCCGTGTCTTAACACAGTGAACCTCCATTAGTACATAATACATAAAGCTGTTCACAGAAGCTTATCACTTTTTACTTTAATCATCTCTTAATTAATACTACCATACATTCTGCCCACCAGGAGTTACCCAAATTCAAGGAGGAAGCTAAAAATGAGCGTGGTGAGACCATAATAAGTGTGCTGCGTCGAAGCAAGCTGCTCGCCTGGAGATACCTGAACGACCGTCGCTTCTGGCTGGCCTTGCGTGTCGCTCTCCCTGCATGTAACGCACCAGAAAATAGCGCTATAGATGCGACCAGCATCAATGTTGTGGTCCTACCTCCACCTCTACAACGAGAATTGTCTACTGAGAGTCGAGATGCCCTTGTTTGAATAACAAAGGCGAGCATGTTTGTTGGCAAAGTTTGTGGGGATTATGAGAAGTGTACTTGAGATGGGAGAGGTGTGAAATAAAATGATGGACTCAGTGGTAGTGTTTTCGTGGATTACATTTTGCGTTAGGTATATCACGTAAGTTAAACTGGTTTGATGGACGAAGTATAATACAAATCACAATTTTATGATATCTTCACTAAACGGTGCTGTGTTTCTGAATTTCAATGGATCTGGCAAAAACTTCTTAAAACTTGCGGAAATATGTTAAAGCAGTTGTAGTTTGATAACACATGAATAATTCTATGTAGACCGTGTCAATAGTGAATGACATATGGGTTTAGTGAAAGGTACTGATGGTATTAAGATGATTAAGTCGAAACATAATTTCGTTCTATGTGATAGTCAGTAAGATATGGAGATAGAAGAACATGGTTAAAAAGTCAGAATATATTATTTTTAAACAGTTTTAAATCTTTCCTTCATCTTTGCTATATTATAAAAGACGTATAGTCAGTAAAAATAAAGTTATCGCTACACAGTGATTGCCACTTTTGCCAGTGAGTGCTATTTAATTTTATTTTGAATAGCTAACACTACTCCACATTTGTTTTTTGTAAAATATTGTTATATTAAATTTCTATTATCTTTTAACAATAATAAGAAACAATTTTTCTTACATATGTTGATATTGCAGCATATTTTGGTTTGTCGCAAGGATTTTTTCGTAGATGTGAGTAATAGTAGCTCTTTCTCTATTGAAATTAGATAAATATTTAATTAAAGTGTAATAATGTTTAATTGGAGAAATGGTAGTATCGATCGAATAGTGAAAGTATTTTATTATTAAATCTTTTAACTTGTGGCCTTTTTAAACTGTGCTTTGTCGGCATCCAGGGCGCAAGATATTGTTTGCAATGACTGTTTCTGATCTCTACAAGTGCCAATGGGTAGTTGAATAAAATTTGTGAGCGGTGAGACTATGGCGACTCCAGATATGATCACAACTTAAAAATTACTTTTTGTTGAAGAATGTAAAATAAAAAAAATTCTTACTGGAATCGTATAGGTTCTAAAGGTGTGAAACAAATTAAATGATTGGTAGAATTATGTATCTAAAGAATAACTATTATTATTTTTCAATGATATTGGCATCATTTCTTCATAGACAGCGCCTGCTATTAAAAAAAATAAATGTTTTATGTTTATGGTTAGTTTTTGGAAATGCTTATTATTTATTGTCAAAAGTTGTGCTTTAAATATTTTCATTGTAATTTTTTCGTTATGTGTAAAAGAATAAAACTTTGAAATTATTATGAACATATCTGAAGGTGTCAAAGTGCAGTTCAGTGTCTGTGATAGTTTGTTAATATTGGTCAATGGACACACGTTGTGAGATTGAAGGAGTGGGGTTACTGTGTCGAGTGCGGGCCGACGGGTGTGCGACAATGCAAACATTGGTTACTTGTTTACAAGTATTATAGGTTAAGTTCTATTTTGTAATACGACTATTCATTATGATATTGTTCACTCAGTGTTATATTTTTTTAGTGATTATAATGCATCTAGCTTAAGAGACTTCATTAAAAGCATCTAGCTTAAGAGACTTAAAGATACTTTTTAATTTGACTATTTGAAAAGTGTTGAGTTTATAATGAGACAGTTTGAGAAAGTTGTGTACATTGAGCAAACACTGTCCAAAGAGTCACTTATTAGAGACTGATTGTATTCCTCAACTTCAGTATCGAACATTAATTGGGTAAATATGTAGTTAATGGCTGTGACGCATTAAAAAATAGACTTATTCCAACTCGCCAAACCCAGTGGGTTAGAAACGTGTAAAATTATTACGATTATGATAAAAGCACATTTTGAAGTTAATAGTTGATACAGTCTTAATAGTTGCATATAATTTTATATTTTAGCCGTTTGAGAGTCGATGGAATCGGACTTACAACGAGTATATTGGAGATATGTGGGGGCACAACTGCATTGTAATTAATTGTATTGTGCATATGAGAGACATTTGAGACATTATATGCCTCTGACATGAGACCATTTAATTCTCATAAAAAATACAAACTAAAAGAAACTGAAACTTTGATATTTGAATTTATAGGATTATGAAATTTTTACAAGTAATATTACAAGACAACATAAGCAAAATTTACATTTAGATTTTTTGAACGGGAAAATTCAATTTTTTTTCCAAATGTTAGTATTATCATATAACATATATTGCACTGCATATATTAACATAAAAACTATAGAGTGGTGCTTGTAGCAATAAATAAAATGAGTTTTCTTTTAAACATTTTACTTTCTACACAATTATTATGAAACCCAGATAATCTTAATAATTTTTTTTGTTATACTATTTTTCAATCTTTCTTTTTAAAAATCTCATTGTCACTTGAATGTGAATGTGGAGTCAAGATAATGAACTAAACACTTTTCAATTGTCACATGATTATTATAGCCGTCCTTTGTTCTAGTGTTGTCTGTTGCTGCTAGTGTTGTGACTGATGTGATGTATCTGGGCATGCTTGGTTTGTCTAGAGCAGCAGCTTGATGTGATGTATGGAGGAACTCCATTTTAGAATGTAATAAACTTTTCTTAAATATGGAATAAAGTTACATATATATATTTTTTGTATAAATCTTTATTTTTGGTGTTTTATTATAATTACTCAAGTTGTATAGCGAAGCAATATTCATCTTCTTTTGGGGAAAAGGCAATGGTACCTAAAAATTGATTTTGTTAAATAATAAATGTGGTGGTACAATACTGTTGTGCTTACTTTAGTACTCACTTTAATACATCTTTAAGAAGTATTAGAAGCAATTTCACAAAATATCTAAAATATATAAAATCGACAATTTATGAAAATTACTGAAAAGCACAAAGAAACAGACTTGACAGGTATGTCATTCAATAAAGACACTATTCAACATAAACATCCTACCACCTCAAATGCGAGGCAGGCCACTGGCCTCGTGGTGGTCAAAAGAGACCTGAAAGTATAGAATCTAACCCCTAACAACCTAGAATAGAGTATCCGGGCACTGAAGTACAAGAAGGCCTGATCTAAAAAAAACTGGGAAGAGTGCACTGTGAAAACGAATAATTGTATTAATATTCCAATCCAGATGGGACTGTATATTATAGTATAACTGAACTACATGGTTATTTGAAGGGTTCCCATAGAGATTAAAGAAAAATGTTTAAATTAGAAAATTTAATATATCCATCCTCGGAGTGTATTTTTTATAACCAGTAGGAATCTGTTGAAAATTATAGGTTCTCAAAACTTAAGTTTTCATCTAATTTGGCAAAATCTACCTCAAGTCCAAGAGATCCTTACAACGGTGGTAGTAAACTAAATAAAATAATTATAAAGATTATTATTGGTCCTTATCTCGAACTTCTCAATGGTTTGAAATTCAAAGACATGTCTGTATTGTGCTTGACATAAGCCCCTCTATGAGTAAATATTTTAACAATCTGACATGTTTTTCTCAGCTTTTTGATGATTGAAGAACTTTTTAGTACATATGTTAGCTAATACTTTAAGGTGTAAAATTGCTAACAATATTGGTCTCGTAGTTCTAGGTGCAATGTTGTTTTAATGACATTATGTTTTAATAAGAAACAATACATTTTTCGGTAAAAATCCAATTAAAATCGATCCAGTGAATGTCATGACATAAAAGAAAACAGAAACTTTTGAAAAAATTCAATTTCATTAATAACTACAGAGTATTTTCATTTCATTAATAACAAAAAGAAAAGATCACCGAACATTTTAAAAAATTTTGGGTCTTTTTTAAAGAGCTGTCTGTAACTTTACGAAAAATGTTTTGATTGAAATAATAAAAGCACCATTTTAAAGCTATAATTCTATACTTTTTAATGCATTCAGCTCCTTTTGTCGCCGATTAAAAAGTAAGATGTGAAAATCCCTCAATTTTTTCATTTTAAATTGTACGGAGTGAAATAAATTTTTGTTTTCGTTCCTTCACTAATCATTTTGCCTACAATCATTTGGAAGGGAGTTATTTGCTGACAAAAAAAACTTATTTTTGATTTCAAATGCCCATAATTTGTGAACAAATGATTGAATAATAAATGTTTTTTGGGCTAAATATCTCAGTTTAAGAATGTCTCCGTTTAAGAAAAACAATCTCCGTTTAAGAATGTATGACTCAATATTTTTAAAAACCAAGTAGGCTTAGATTATGCCTTATAACCTAAGAATCTGTGTAATTTTCGGGGTAAAAAGCACAAGGAGCCGATATATTTCCATTCTTTTTGGTAGACTATGAATGCAGATATTTTTATTATACCCAACTTACTGGCAATACGTATACTATACTGCCATGATTTTCTTTTTAAAATTGTAAATTAGTTCACAATTCAAACATTACTAAGGAACATTTATTTACCTGGATTAAATTCTCGTTTCCCACTCTGTTTATTCTTAACAATTTTGTCGTATATTTTATGACGATTCTGTTGCTGTACTAAATTGGAACACATTATTCAAAAGACAACTACTAAAAAGTCTTAAATAATAAATTAAAAATAAAAGACAATGTGAAATATTTTTAAGTACAGGTGAAAGTAAGAGAGCGGTAGCTATATCCTTAGGAATGCATGAAGCAACTTTGCGAAAGAGTCATCTCCAGCCAAAAATTTGGGCATATACTCTCCAACCTCTTCTTCGAAAATGGAAGTAAAATTGTGTGAGTAATTCAAAAAAGTAGAAAGTAGTTAGTCTAAGTCGGACTAACTACTTTCTATCTTACTAACTACTAAAAAATACGATAAGTCGCTTATTCTATTGCAGAAATTAATGGGTTACAACATCGCTTTGATAAAGAAAAAAAAAAATGCCTGGCACGGAGTGGCTTCGGCTATTTATAAAAAGGCAACCAGAATTGTCGTTACATACGTAGACCTCAACAAGTGTTGCTCGAACCATAGGCTTTAATAAGCCTCAGTGTGAACGCTACTTTGAAAATCTGGCGAAGTTGGATACCTACAAGTTCCCTTCTTGCAGAATTTACAATATTACAATACGAGTCTGAAATTTCCATGGTGCCAAACAACCAAAGGTGACTTCATCAAAGGGGAAGCACTACGTTAAAAAACATACGAGGGGTGACTGAAAAGTTTTGGGCCTAAATACCTTTAACTATTACAAATGACTCGTGCCGCACATCACTAATTGCGGGTATCCTAAGAAATGTAAATGTCAACTTTCATGTTGTTAGCATCATTACGCTTTTAGTAACGGAACCATAAACGTCACCATGTCCGAGTCATCCGCACTTTGCACGAAATTAGAGTACAGAGCGTCATAAAATTCTTTACAAAGAAGAATAAAATGAGGATGGAAATATTTGAAGAGATGTCAGCAGTTTATGGGAAGTCTGCACCTTCATTTGCGACCGTAAAACGTTGGAACCAAGACTTCAAACACGGCAGGGAGTCGCTCGAAGATGATGCCACGTCAGGACGCCCAAACACTTACCGAATAAAACATTGAAAAAGTGAAAAAACTTGTTCTCGAACATCGGCGAATCAAGTTGTGGCAGATAGTTGAAGCCATGGGCATTAGCACGGAACAAATCGGCGACATTTTGCATAATCATTTGCGTGGGTGCCGACAATGCTCACGCCACTGGACAAGCAGCATCGACTCACAATTTCGGAGGAATTATGGAACCTCTGACGATAATTCTGACGATGTTTTTTCTCGTCTTGTCACTATTGATGAAACATGGATTCCGCCTGGGCATGGCCGTTTGCATCGCTTTAATACCTAAACTGTTACTTTAACTAATCTCTTGAAATACATGTAGCCAGGATCAAGAAGATAAATATTGAATACTTTTTATCCCAAAACTAATATAATAAAGATTTTAGTTTATTTGTTTTTTTTTCCATTTTCATGGTTTTTGTACGTAGTCGATCTCCGTAAATTATTGCGTAATTGTAATTATTATATGCCTGTCGTACAGAAAATCTCTTCTTCTTTTCGTCTTGAGATGAAATATAATTCTTTGCAGTAATTTAAAAAAAAATGCCTGTTTAGGCATAATAACTTAACCATGTAGAGATTTGCATGTATATTTACACTGCAAGTGGGTCTGGTTACATAATATGTATTTACACTATAACTGGGTCTAACGATGTTATATACACACGTATGTGTGCTTTCAGAGGCATCTAAAGTCTGAAGAGGATACTACATTTTATACTTTTTTTAAAATATCGATAGGTGAATTGTACCTTTTTGTATATACGTTGTTAAATCATTGTAAATGCCTAATGTGTTGTAAATAAGTTGATTCAAGGCCTGAACTACTTTATGTTCAACTTAAAATAAAAATTAATTATTAATTGCTCATTTCCCCGAAATTAAAACAAATAAGAAATGATAAAAGTTGCAGGAAAAATCCGAACACTAGAACTTTATGCCATTTTACGATCAGCAAGTTTGTTAATAAATTAAATCACACGCATCTATCCACGTACCAACCACCCGCACTCCCTCCTATCGCTACTTCGTGCTACTGTCCCCCACCACTGACACTCGACCGCTAGGACATTACGTGCGCACACACTAAGTTGAATGTACAGTGTGTTTATTTGTTTATTGATAGTAATATTTTTCCAAAATAAAATTTAATTAGTTTTTTTCATAACTTTAACACTGCGAATGGGTAGTGTTCATGACAGACGTCAACTTTAGTTCTACGTGTAAAATAAACAAAAAGTCACCGTTTATATGTCCTTACCTATGAAATAAATAAAAACAGAAATAGTATCTGTAGATATGTATCACAATTTAGACAAAATATAAATATTCAAACATCTCGTCTTAACATTGTTCTATACTGGAAAACATTGTTTCTCTCACCTCATCGCTTTATTTTTATCCAAAATTGACCTTGCATTGCTAATAAATTAATGTGTGCAATGATGATGCAAGCAATTATCTTTAATAAAAGATACGTATAAAGAATTTATAATTTTACTTCTTTCCGATTTTTCTTTGTTTTTTTTTCATAAATGTTTCTCGAGATAATTCATTTTACATAATGTAAGTCTGAAAAGTTTTGGGAAGGATGCATAGACCTAGGACCCCAACTTAATACATATTTGCCCAAAGCTAAAAATAGGACTTATTCAATATTTTTAAGTGAAAATTTATATACGCTTGAAAATATGTCAACCAATATATATTCATAATTTTTAAACATTAGAAGGTTACAATTATAACCAGTTAAAGTCCTAAATAATAAAAAAAAACTTTTATTCAGCAAATTTAATATTTCTTTAGGTATTCATTTTTAGTCAATAAATATTCTGTCTTTCTTAAACTACATAAAATCGTAAAAGAAAAAAATGATACAATATGTATATATGGGTTAATCCATTCACACAAGTGTTACACCATAATAATATCAAGCAGTAGTTTGATTACTAATCGGCGTTTTAAGTGACTCCGATGTAACAGCGACTGGGCAAGTTCTGGCAACACCATTTTCGCAGCACAGCGGCTCGTTCATTGTCAGCCCGGAGTAGGCCCACTTGTCGTTGCATATCTTGTGGTGGACTGACATCTGTATTACCATTTTTGACTATTCAATACATTTAACATTTAAATAAATGAAAATATTACTTCTGACACATTATTTTATACAAATTATACAGTTGGTATGTTTGGATTTTGTCATATTTCATATTTTTTAGACATTCTTGCAGTCATGTTGTCATTTTATGCAATCAATAAAGGTTTATCGCTAAGAAACAGTAGAAAGTTGTAATTTTCTGTCAATGATAAATCACACAGAATGACATTTTTAATGGTTTATACTAAAACATATATGGTGACCAGCTTATGATTATTTTCACAATGCGATGCAAAGAGCTAAATTTTGATATTGTCAGCAAAAAATCAGGAGAATATTTAATGGGATCTGCACTGAACTCACATTAGCAGTATATGTATGAAATTAATTTCAAAAGTGATATGGAACACTGCATGAGTAGGTCTATATTTGGCTGCTTTTTTTTTGTTTATATTATAATTTTCTGCAATATACTTATTATAGCACACTCATATTAGAAAATGCGTATAACAATTTTCTTTTATATTTATTGAGGCTTTAAATCTGAAGGTTTGAAATATTGTAAAATTGTGTTAATATTTAGTAAATTAACAGTTCTACTGTTGGCCTGCCATGCTTCAATGTCTATGTTAAATCATAAACAACAATGGTAAGCACCGAAATACGAAATACAGTTTCAGACGTGATTTAACAACCCTTGCATGCGACGCTCGTGTATAAACAACGTTTCATCAATGATGACAGTGGTGCACTTATTACAGAACTTGCGAGGTCGCCATTCCGCTGTAGGCCATGATTGACCTTTCAAACCCGGTCCTGCACACATCGTGATCGGCACTCAAGCTATTAATATTTAACAATTAAATTATCAAAAATGTCATGAGATACAGAGTTATCATATATGATCAGACGTAAAAACATATTATTTTTACAATATTTATATCATCCATTTAATTTTTTCTTTGCATATTATAGGGTAAAAATAAATATTTTATTAAGAAACATTACATATTGAAACCACTTGCTTTAGTAGTGCATAACAATATTTTACTACGTTAAACACTGATTTTTAAATCTCAAACAATGAACAAATAAGATACGTAAATCATATATTTAAATTGTTCATAAGACATATCGACTTTTATTAAGAAGTTCTAACTTTTACAAGTAAATACATAACACTTTGCGTATCAGCCAACTTAATTTGAATCATTTTAAAAATATAGTATACTTAAATGGAAACCGAAATTATTGATCTTATTTATGTTTTAAATGAACTTCTGTGTGTTACTTTATTATCTGCTCTTTGTGGTATTTTATTTAGCTTACTCTTTAGGTCTTTTATCTTATTCTCTATGCTTAAAGGATCCCTCTATAAATTTTTTTTTTGCTGCATATCTTTCTAACCAATTTTAATGAAATAATATATTGAGAATTTTGTCATCTTATCAGTTCTTTTCAGTACACATCAATTATTGATCGAATGTCAGTAGACATTTAAAAAATAAATATTTTTTTAAGTCAGTATAAGGGTGATCTGATGACAACATATCCATATTCAATAGAAGGAGTAGCTCGCCACTTACTCACCACTGAACATTTGCTTATATTATACTGCAAGCAATTCCCTATGCTTTGTATTATGACAAAATTTATATCACATTGTAGCAACTCATAATTTGTTGTATAAGTAATAACTGGTAAAACCTTTATGTCGCCTGTGAACAATAGATAATGTGCGGTTTTCACAGCAATGCCAGACATTGTTTGCTAGGAACGTAAATAGTAAAGGTGTATGATTCAACATTAGCTCAAGAAATATCATCACATGAAATGTTTTATATTATCATAATCGATTTAATTGGCAGCCGACCTTGACTTGATCCACCGTTCCAATCTTGGCACATAGAACACCGTGACCCTTGGCCTGCGCCATCGTAGCCAAGGCGATGCAGAGACCACGGCAGAGGTCTGCTCCAGTAGAGTTACACGAGGTCGCTGGACCAGCAGGGTGCGCCACCAGTGGCTGTATGCCTCCCTCCGCAAAGCCTGCGCAGTAGCATTCTCCCACTTCCGAAGTGTTATTTGACCTGCAGAACAGAATACTCACATTTACTTATACTGCTCTTAGTATGAACATTCTATAGGTGACTGTAATAATAAAAGTTATAGTAAAACTATATATAGAAGTACTAAAACACATGTCATTGTATGATTTTTCCATTATGAAACCTACTTCAAGATTATGTAAAGAAAATAGTTTGAAACAGAGAAGAATTTTAAAAAGTATACCTACATAACAATGATTTTTAGCTTATTGTTTTGTTTTTTATATTAAGTTACAAAAATCTATTTATACATAAACTCTAAGTCGTTAGTTTGTTTCCAAGTATTATTAAATTATATTAGTAAAATAATATATATACACAAATTAGACACGTATGCCTGTGTTAATTTGACTGATGGTTACAACTAATCACACCATACGTTTTTATAAATGTGTGCTCCTTATAGCATTATCTATACTTAATATTGTGTCAATAGTGTTTTCTCCCTTTCAAGTGTGAGACTGTTATCGCCCACTTTCTTTTACTTATGCCATTTCGTATTTTTACATTCTTGTTGCCTTGTATGCGAAGGAGACACTTATTGTATATTTGCCTTTGCTTACATAACCTAGTACTTCTACACCCTTATTGCCTTGTGGATATAACACGTACATCTAAAACCTGTGCAAAGGAAACTAGAGGGGATGCCTTTGTGAGTTAGAAAATTCCTACATAACCTAATTTTTAGAAACAAAGTTAAATGTAAACAAAATAAGAAACTTATTGAATTAATTTTTCGTGTTTTCTTTCCAATGCAACAACAGTTAGTTAGCTGTATTTAAATAGGATATTTGCGTGACAGATTTGGTAAAATATTATATTATTTAATTGCATTAAAACTATCTGGAATTGTTAATATATTTGCCTTGTTTTTAATACAGATAGACCAACATCTAAAAAGACATAGTGAAGCATTTGATTGAAAAATGAAATGAACTAGTAAAAAACTTACCCATTTGCTGTCTGTTCCCCAATTGCTGATGTTAAATAAATTGTGAAACTTATCACATATATTATGAATAAGAGTTCAGCTCGTTCCATGTTAATGACTGGGTTTCGCAATTCAATAATTCTCAACAATTGCATGCAACAGACTTATATAGGTGCTACTGAAGTAAAGTTTGCTATATTCATTTTTATTATTAATTTGAGTCATATCCATAGACAATATTTCACTTGTTAAAAACTTTAAAGATTTTGTTCTTATACATTTTAAATTTGAACAGTCACTACATACACCAACATATAATCTCCAACAGAATATTTCCAAAGAATTCTAATGGACAGTGTTTTCTTGTTTTGTCAGTAATTCTTTCATACCTCGGAAAATTTATTTCTATATTTTTAGAATAATAAATGTTGATATTGACTGGTTGGGTTATATTCTAAAGACAAAAAGTTTTTCTTGCATAAGTTATGGATAAATATAGTTTTATGAATTATTATATAGTAAATTAATTGTTAGTTTTCCAATGTTATATAATCCATATGAAATATCATTTTTAGATGCCAGTGTCACGATTTAATCAGCTCTAATATTTTGTACTTTGTAGCTGATAACTTATTAGCTTGTATTAGCAGTAACGCCCCTCAAAAACCATACAGTTGGTTTTGCATAATGTAAACTAAATTAAAGAATATACAGATAAATAGTTAGAGAAGGATTCTAGATATTTACAAACGTATAAATACAACCTTACTGTGGTTTTCTTATAGATATATTAAACTTTAAACGACTAAATTACACCCTTTGAAACAATATCTGACTTTAGAGCAATATAGATTCATTGGTTCATGTCAACTTTGAATTTCTTTTGAACCTACTACTTCTCTAGAAAAAATATTTAGTTTAAGTTCGAAGACCCCCACAAGATAGTAGGATTTTCCCCTCTAGATAGAAGCCTGAATTAGCAAATGTTTATACATTACTTTAAAAAGAATTCTTTATGTCTGTTTACACATTTGAGAAAGTTCCAGGTGTTGTGAATTAATAATAGAATGCGATTACAGGCCGCATCTTTATTCACAATGAAACATTCGGTGAATACGGGACAAGATGTATATTATTATGATTTTACGGAAACAACAACATTACCCTGCTTATGGTGCACACATTATTGATATTGTTATGTCAACATCCGGTGACATTGTAACACAGAATTTTAATATCATTTATAGTCTGTCAAGTTTGTGGCAACAATAACGATTTCTCAAGTTTCCTGCAATCATTTACTTTCCAGTAAATGACACTTTTGATACAAATATTGTGAATTAAATACAAATGATCAGACTGATTTTTTAAATTATACTGTATGATGACTGATTCTTATCAATAATGCTAGGGAGTAAATGGATCCGTTGTGGGAGTAAATGGATCTCTAATAGACATAAAATATTTCAAGTTCTAGGTTACAAAAGGCTACTAAAATTGAAACTATATCACAACACAAAAATGTTTTTCATTCAAAGAATGAGAGTTTAATGGATCCAGAGAAATTGATATAATTACCAAACATTTACACTTTCAGTTAACGATGGGAGCTAATGCTATTTTACGTTAATATTAATCCTTAGTCGCAATTAGCATGCTATTGCTAAATGTTAGATTAGCGAACAATTTCTGCGACATTGCTATTTGCAGAGTGTTTTATTGTTTCCCGTATTAGCGTTAGCATGTTTATAACATTGGGGAGCATACCCTTAATGACTGATTGGAGATTAGCACATTTTGTAAATATTTTTAAGATTTGTGTTACGTGTAATATAAACATTGAATGACACTTAGCAGTTATTCGTGAGATATTAAATAATTGTGAGATAAAAATATTCAGTAGCAGGTGTAAATGAAATATTTACATCATAAATCTTGTATTTGACTGTTAAAAGTGCATAAACGAATCAAATGAAGATTATTACAATTTTATTTTTAAGTTGTATTTTTTAGTCATTAATGTAAAAAGGGCCAGAAACTGACTACTATAGCGAATGGTTGATTATCAAATATAAATAAGTTTCATTAATTTTTTTCTTCCGGGTTTGGTTTTTGCAAAACATATGAAGTAATGATTTTTGGCCATTTTCGAAGAGGAACTTGCAAGTCTGTAATGATCCTCAACACTCTGGTGTTAATAGCTGCACTCGTTGATGTCTCTTCTGAAGAGTTGCTAGATAATGACACTGTATCTGTGTTTGTTGCTGCTTCAGACTTGAAAATTGGTGGATATCAATGCCTACTCGGAATGCCTATCACTTTGCACTTGGGTTAAAAGCGTTGTCTATGTTGATAGATGCTTAAGCCTTAAATGTGTTTTTAAATTCTTTACAGATGATTTATAAGAAAATGTTTTTTACACAGATTACATAAGGCACGTGTACCAGAAATACCTTCATAAAAGTACCATAAGTAAGATGTATACCCTTGACGATTCGTCCGACCTATAAGAACTATGAGTACATTCACGATTGATCATGAGACCTTTAAAAATAATTTACACTAAAAAAAATGAAAACACAAACAAAATATAGGTATAATAATTTAAACTGCAAATAATAGTCTCTATATATCTATATAATCACAATCCGGTAGTTGACTCATTTTAAATTAAGACATTTTACGTATAATATTGTGAAATATACGTTAATTAAAAACCAGTCTTGAAAAAAATTCAAAAATTGAAAAATAAGCCAGTTATAAGCTTCTAAATTTGAAGATACGGTTAGAGTTGGGTATATCCCTGTCTCTTTTCCTCTTGTAGTATGTAATGTGCAATATAAAAATGACCTCACAACACACTATTGCCGTCCTTATCTAAAGGTTAAATTTAAACTTTTATAACTCGTGTCAATTTTAAGATTATTTAAAAATTTTTTCACTCTTCATCAGCTTGTACCTTGAAATTATGATTAATGAAATAAAAAAAAATTGTCAAATACCCAATTCATGTACAATGTTAATTATATGTCTCTCACAATAATAATACAAGATTTTTTCAGTGTTATGCTGTTTATGAATCAATTGATTAATACATAAACAGTACTTAGCAGTTATGGCTGCCTACACCAATATACAGCATTCAACTTCTTACAAAAATTTTAGTATAATATTTAAAAAATATTGATGGATTGCTTAGGAATTCACAAAAATTCAGGCCGTCAGTAAAATTAACTATACGTATGCAAATGGCAAAATTAAAAGAAATATTTTTTTTTTATTCTTAATCAACGTACATACATAAATTCTTTTGAAAACATGGTTTAAATAAATTCAACAATTATACAACCAGGAAATGGGATAGGGAAAAATAATACACAAATAGATAAAAGATTTTAATTTGTAATTGATCACAAAATCATGATTACAAACATGATTCACAAAATCATGATATTGACTTTTCCAAATAACTTCTGTATTTCACTTATACAAATATCTAAACCTGTCATCTAATAGATTTTACATATTTTATGTATAATGTTACGTATCTAGCTATCAATAATACCATCTACATATTATTAGTAGCATTCATTTTGTCAATCTGAATTTTGTGGCGCGATGTAGAAAATGGCTTCAGCCTACAATAACATATGAAAATAAGATGTGTTGAAAAATTAAATATAACTAGAAATTGTCAATACAAGTTTGATGTAAATTCACATTTACAAAAATGATTGTCAGTTTTAATATCTCAAATTAATAATTTTTTGTCAAGTTATTAAATTTTGTTTTATATATTAAATAATGTATTAGCAGTTACTTATGCAAATACTATAATTAAATTTTGCATGTATTGTCATTTCAGTTGAAAGACATTGGTAATTAATTTTTTTATTACTTGCTATCAGTCTAAATTAAGGAGGTTTTGGTTGGACAAGTATAATATTTAAATAAAACAATATTTCATTACAAATGTTCACATTCCAATAATGATTGATGAATTATTATTGTCAACTTACTCCAATTATAAATTTATCATTAGATGAATATGGTTAATTTACTATAAGTAGCGACACTGTTTCAATTTTAATTTGTTAGTTCAGAAAAGTGATGATGAGATTTACTTAGTTTTAAACTATCTGTTTTACTGTTTAAACAAATGACAATATATTCATGGTATTATGCACATAAGTCAAAATATAGCACCAATATATATATATATATATATACACACAGATATATATATATATATACACGGTGTCTGGGAATAAGTATCGGACAAAGATAGACGCTATTCATTGGCAATAAAGCAATAAATAAATAAAACACCTTTTTTAACACTCCTAATACTTGCCTGGAGCATTGTGCTTACCCGGGCAGCTAGATGTTTTCACAGATGTTCGCGGGTTATTCCTCTAATCGGCGCTGAATAATGTGCGCAAATATCATGTATACAAAAAAGATGACAAATATTTATGAATATTATTATAAATTTTCTGAAAAAAAATGTAATCTTTTAAATTTTATTTTAACGAGTATTTTTCAGTCAATGAATAATGTTTTTCTTTGTTTGACACTTACTCCAGGACACCATGTATATATAAATATATATAGGTGTAAAGTTGAATATGACAGTACAGAGAGGTAATTCTCTTCGATGTCGTTTCAAAATCTTGCAATAATATGAGTTATGACCATTTGAAAACTTAAAAAAAATCAGATATCCGCTATCATATTAAATATGCTTTAATAAAAACACATTTAATATGATTCTATAAATTCTGATATAGCGCGACACACATTTTGGTTAGAACATTTTTGTGAGTAATTTATTTGACGTGTCTTTGGGTTATAAAAAATGTTAATGTGTTATTCGTAAAATCGGATTATTGAATGATATTTTCATTGAAGATTAAAAATGGGTAATAATTTTGTAAAAAAATTCAATTTTGAACTTGAATAACTCCAGAACTACTTGGAATTGCGAAAAATATTTTTCACTGCTCTCTTCACGACATTGCAGAGAAATTATCTCTCTATGGCTTTGTCATATTCCACTTTACATACTGTATATACCGATGAATTGTTTTTGGCATACAAACATTTTAGTGCAATAATTTTACCTATGTTGATAATAATACCCTAATGATATAAGAGATCTTTACACATATTAAACTGTTTTTTATTATCAAATTTAGTTTATAATTATAATGGAAAAAATTATTAAAGATAATAAATACAGTAGTCTGACATTGAGCCTCCTAGGTGCAAGGTACTATTGCAAATAATCAACAGTGTATACAAATTATAATTTAAGTAGATTTGGAAATAAGTTGACGTTATGTATTTCATTTTGCTTACAAAGAGTGAAGAACTCATACTCAATCATTTATTTTCCCGACGTTGCTAAACTGTCAACTGGGTAGGATAATCCATCTTCAATGGATAACATTTCCATTGAAAAAGGATTATCCCATCAGGAAATTTATTTATTTCTGTACTTTATTGTATATAATTGATTCATATAGCAGACTTATTGCTACAAGAGCAATCTCTTGCAGCCAACCAGAACACCAGTCCAGCCCCGCTTGACAAGCGGCCGGTAATTGAACCTGGGTCTCCGTGGTGCGCCTCGCAGTCAAAGGCCGTATGTCTTATGATCAACCCAACACACCACGGTGACGACACAACAGAAATTTATGTAATGGTAAATATCCAGGTAACTTGCTAATTGAGACATTTGATATTGTGTTCATGAAAAGACAGTATAATTACATAAAACTGGTTAGCAAAGAAAATTTGATTATTTTAAGTGTAATTGGAATTTCTACTCTCTCATTTCTTATGATACTTTCTATTTATTTTATAATGTCAGATATTAAAAAAATAAACTGCTACCCTATTAAGATTTCTAGTTATTATCAAAAATACAATCATATTGATCACTACAACGAAAATGACATTAAAAAAAATGTCAAATCGTTTAAGATATATTAGAGATACTATCAGATGGTGAAATATCCAACCGCACAAAGCTATATAGCCGTGCTCATCCTCACTAAAGTCTGGGATTAGCGCGGAAGAAGCCTGGTAGCGCGTTCTTGAGCTACATTATCTTTGTGGAGCCGGCTTTGGCTTAGGCATCTTGGCAAGCAGACCTTGGATCTCTTTCTTCTCATCATAACTGCGCCACATTTCGTACAAATTTACTATTGCACGAACTATTTCTTGAACCTTATGAAGAATAAGAAAATTATGATTTATTTCTTTATTTTGCTTCAACTTTTAAATAACATTGCAGGTCCACCGAGCAAGATTATAAATACATGCTAATTTATAAATCTGAAAAAATATACTGCTGTGTGCATCATAGTTCCCTGCAAGCCTCCATTCCTTTCAACATTCAACTAAAGTAGGCATAGGAACAAGATATGAAAATTTCCTATTGATTAAATTGTCTCATTTTGTTTTTAGGAACCCTTAGAAGCTGGTCTGTTATTCCAAATTAACAGATATTTTATTTTGACTGTTGTCAAACCGTAGAAAAAAATGTGAAAACCTCATACAATCAATCTCATCAATATAAGCTACGCTGTGAGCAAGTTCAAGAGTAATCCTACTCAGATCCAGCTGGAAGAGTTTTTTCTGCTATTTTACTTCTGTTTTAATATAAGAAATTGAATTCACTTTAACTAGCAAGAAATTAAACCGATCACTAAACTTCAGTTTTTTCAAATATTTGGATACAATTTAACCAACAGATTTGTCAACTGTCTTGTTAGAGTGAGAGGCATGTTAATATATTGCTGTTTAAGTTGATACTATTGGCAGGAATGCGTAACATTTTAAACGTAACAAATTTATAACTCTGCCTTGCTTACAAAAGTTGTGCGAAAACTATTACACTGATATTCATAAAGTGGAGTCTAAAATTTTTTGGAATAAATACTCAATACTATAGACGAAATAATAAAAATTATTACAGTTATTTACGAGCTATCTTGGGTCATTAAAGAAAAAAAGATATTCGGTACTACATTTAACAATTCAAGAAGTTATTAAACAAAGGTCGGAAACAAAGCTTCGACAGCTGTAACAATGCTAATATACCTACCTTCTCCATGTCAACATTGAGTTCTGCGAACCAAGACTTAAGTTCCTTCTGGAGTATAACACATGCTATGTGAAGGCAGCCAATTGCAATCTGGAACAATTTACATTTTTAACACGCTTCTATTAGTTTAACTTGTAACTTTTTAATATTGTAAGCAAATCTTACAATGCACAAATGTTATATCGATTTAAAACTTTGCACACTCATGCAATTCTGATGGCAAAATAATAATATGGAGGTAGGTAGTCATAGGGGCCAATAAACAATATGGTACCATTGAGCTATACCGACTACCTCTCTCCCCATTACCATATATATATATATATATATATATGGTAATGGGGAGAGAGGTAGTCGTAGGAAATTCTCAATGGCCAGTAAACATTAATATGTTACCATCGAGCTAATATGGTGATGGAAGAAGGAATTAGTCATAAACTTCTCAATGGCCAGTAAATCTATTGAATATAAACTTGCTTGACTTGTATCATAGAACTATTTGGTTAAATATTGTAACTGAAAGGATCTGATGATGGACAAGGAGGTCATGGGAACTTCTCAATAATTACTTAACAGTGAACCCATAGAATTTGGGCTTGTTTCTTTACAACTATATATTTACCTTATTTACCTATATTATTTACTCTCCAAAATTTGCTCAACTCGCAAAAGAAATAATGTTGAGGACAATTAACTGGATAAGTAATATTTTAGAATATGGTTAAGTACTAACAACAATCTTATTTCACTTAAGTAACTTTTTCTTTAAACCAACATGTCAGATAAGTGTAAGAGTTCAAAATATATTAGATTTTTGAGTGGATGTTTAGGTCCATCAAAGAAAACTCACTATTTTTCTTTCATTCATTTCGTTCTCAAAAGACGCATCAATTCCAAGTAGACATCGATAGTTGTTTTACAGTAACTAAGCAAATTGTCCCCTTTCACCATTTTCTTAATCAATGCTACCACTAAGTCTAGTGTCGGATGATAGCAAATATTACAATAATTTATAAATATAGTAAACAAACAAAAACCGTTATTATAAAATTTATCAATCTATTGTTTTATGTGATATTTCTAATGTTATAAACATTGAAAAATAAATTGAACCAGTTGCTATTTCCATAACTTCTATTAGCAATTGTTGGTTTACCATTTATCTTAAGAAACTTGTATCCTTACGATTATGTATTGTTAACAATATGCCAATTTATGTTATTGTATAACATCACACATCCTACCTGATAAGGAGGATACAAGAGGCTAACGTCAGTACGAAGAGAGTCATTTACAATACGCCAGGCGACAGTCAACAGTTGGTCCTCTTGTCCAATATCTTGTACAAACAGTAGAAGTGGTCTGTATGGCTGATATACTATTAGACAACAGTCTAAATTTTCCAATAGATAAAATTCACACTCTAATATGTGGTTCGTTCGGTAAGGAAATTCTTGTTGGCCATAAGCATAACTAAATTTATTTTTTACAACAGTTTGACAAGTCGTGATTAACCTAGAATTCGAGATTACACCGAATTCCTCAACTTTCGATGCTAGAAATATGCATGTTGGGGCAAGCAGCAGAGGATCTATACATTTTAAAGAATTACGTGCATAAAAGCGCTTGAAATATACAGTCGCCGTAGCTATGACTTGTTGTCTGAGTTTCAGCTGTTCTCCTAAAATTTGAATAAGACTGGCGAAAAAGTTGAAAATTTTCTGATATTCTTCTTCAGTTATTATTCCTAAATCGTGTTGTCTATCTCTGACGAGGTCTTGTTTTTCCAATATCCACTGTTGATGATGGGAGCTTTGCCAAAAATTGCCTGCCATTTCAAATATTTATCAATGTATTATCTTTAAATGTACAGTTATAAAACAAACTGAAAATAAAGCGTTACTCGTTTATAATGTCAACGTAAAATGACAATTGACATCCTTTATTCCTTTGACAAGACAATTCTAGAAAATAACATGCCATAACTACCAGTATGTTTAAAAAATTAGTTTTTCAGTAATATTCCACTTAAACTCATGGAAAAACTAACGTTCTTATTTCCAAATTATAATATATTTATGTATTTTTAATTTGACTCTCTTTTGTAGTTCCCGAAATTTTTATAAAACTAAGTGCAATTAAATAATTACTAAACGTGCTTCTAAAGTACAGGTAATATTTATGTAAATATATTTTGTCATTTTCATGTCATATTATAATGGTATATTGATAAATAAGTACAGAATCTATAGGTGTATTAACGTTCAGGATGAATCAGTTGCTACAAAATTATTTAGGAGTTTTTTTTATGACAATGGTGGTGTCTATGGTATAAGATCTGTCGATTGAGTGGCTCTATAGTACTCTATGAAATAATAAACGTCAATCGTCATCAATATCAATATAAATGTTGCATTTGATTGTTAAAATGTTTGTAGCTGTGTATGTTTAAATTTATATTTTATAGATTTAATATTATGACATAAAATAGTGATAAAAATAATTTTTTCTAATGAAAGGTAAAATTTTATTATCTAATATAAACTATACCTATTATAATAGAAATAAATTGTACATTGTTTATAGTTCCTGAAAGAAACGTCGATTGTACTAATAGTACTTCCGAAAATACTTCAATATTAATAACAATTATATTATTGGGATTTTTTTATAACATATTGACGTGAATGGCGGAAAAGTTTGTTATGGTCTATTACAAAAAATATGTATGCTTCGACACATCAGAAACTATGTGTTGAGGATTAAAATTTGCGAAATTTGTTTTGGTTCTCATGTTTGTCCCATCGTTTTTGGGATAGAGACATAATGATTATCAAACGTTTAGTCAATACATTTCCCAATCTTGTACTTCTATTGACGTATCCTTGACAAATTATGATTTTTCAGCCAATTTTCCTTTCAATTGCTCTTTTTTTGTTTTAATCTTTATTAATATTTATTTAGATTTTACTCGGAAGGACACTTGCAGTAGTTCAGCATTAGTTGAAGGATATTTTGATAATTTTTCGTCATGAGCACTCTTTGATCTTTCTATAAACAACAGGTTGTGATATAACTAAGTTAACCAAGAGTAGTTGAACAGGACTAGGTATATTATCGTACTGTCATACCTTCCTGTCAATGGGCTCAAATCTTAAACAGGGATTTGAAAGATCTACCGTTTTATGCCTACAGTCTTTGATGGCGCTGAAAATTAGAATTTAGTGACAGTTTAAATGTCTACATTTCAATATTAGGTACATTGAAATTATGAGTTATAACACAGATAATGTTTTTCTCGCTTTGAACTTACATGCTTTCAATTATGCTTTAATTACTTAAAACTTTAGGCCAATTGTTAAATTTTAAAAATATTCTTCAATTTTTGTTTGCTATGTTGTTATTCAGAAATTTATATACAGGTCTCAAAAAATAGTGTCAAGTGGAAGCACAGATGTAGAGAATATTAAGGCCTATCTGAGACACCCCTTTTATATGTTTATATTTTTTGTCCGAAATAGGTCAGTTAGTCAATTAGTTGATAAAAAAAATCTAGATCTTATCTTAATTATTCATGTCACAAAGAATTATTTTGTCATCAGTCTATGAGTTTGGCTAAAAAACTTATATATTATGAGTTATAATGCTATAAAAAATCAATGAACATTCACAGGTGTTTCAGATTGGCCTTAAGATTCTCTACCTCTGTTCTTCCACAAGACACAATTTTTTGGGACATTTGTTATGTTATATTATGTTCTCATCTTATGTATGGGCAATGGAAAGTACTACTTTAAAAAACCCTTAAAAAACCTTTAAAAAAAGAAAAAAATGGAACATTTATAAGATAATCTATGAGTTCATCCGTTTGTCACAGCAGTTTTTCTCATAAGCCCTTTGACGAGACTAGATATTTGGCATCTTGGTAAAGCATATTAATCCACATATATCTCAATAGGGGCTGTGCAGGAGGCATATATGCTATTAAAAGCATTTGTAGCACAATAAATTATAGAAAAAAAACTTTTGTTTGCTTATCCGCCAATGTCAGCACAATCTTCTTGGTAAAATACGTTTTTTAGCCCCTTATGAGTTTTATTTATTTGCAGAAATTATTTTGCTCGATCCCTATAGTTAACAACTCAACTATTTGTTTTAATTGAATTTTTTTGAAAAAGCCACCTATAAGAATTTGCAAACTATTTTTCTTAGTTTTATTTCAGATATTTCTACAGTATGTTTATAAAAATTTTTTTAGGAATAGTTTTACATGGAAACTTGAAATTTGTCACGCTGGTAAATCATATCAACCTGCATAAATCTCACTAGTTGATACTTAAAAATATTCATATGGAAATTTTAAAGGGGACAAATTAAGTAGTCAATATTTTTTTATTGTTATGTGTCATATGTGATGTCGGTTGAAAGAGCAATTTTTTGGAATTTTATGTCACAGTTTTAATAGCTATTGTTGAAAATATCTATAAAAGACTCTGTATTTGTCAAAATTATGAAAACAACAGTATTATTAGAAGTTTACTGAAAAACTATATTGATTTTTCTAAGTCACATAGTTTTACAGAAATTGACGATAATGTTATGTTTTTGAAAGATATACTAGAATATGATGAAAAATAAAATTAATATTTTTAAACAGCTTAATTGAAAAACTATATACATTCAAATGTTTATATGTACTCAAGTGTGTAAAGAACCCACTCAGTGTAAGTTCTATATTTTATATCAAAAGATACCACTTCCACGCTGCATCTAAAGTACTTAAGTTTTATTAAAATTTTCTAGTCATTTATCTTTAAAAATTATTTTTTGTGATAATTTTAATCTTGTTTCGTCAGGGTAAACTTAAAATTTATAGTAAAATTTTAAATGAAGAAGTCTCAATGACTTTTTGGGAAATTGCTTTTGTTGTTACGTGTAAAAACATGTGAAAATGTAAATTATTATTAAAGAAATAAATCTATTCAAAACTGTTAAAATTTAGCAATGGTAAGTAATTGTAACAAAATGTGATGATAAGTAATGTGATTATTATGACATGCTCTATTAAACTCGTTGCTTGAATTTGGCTCTGTTTATTATTTACATTACTTGAAGTACTCAATGTTATATGCCGTGCATAACCTCCAGATTTTGCCACCCATCGTAAGATTCAACAAAATTCGGAAAAGCTAATTGTTGGACACCATTTCATATGAAGCAATATACTTGTGGAGGCAGTGGTTGACGAATTTCTTTATTTTCTGGATGGCATGTATAGTTGTTCCCCAGATCTCACAGGCATAGAGCAGTAGTCAGAGCATATTGCTTTGAAAGATACATAACTTCACTGCTTCTGAATATTTCCCTGGAGTTTCAGGCATATAGCTGTGTGAAAGCCCATTTGGATGCGTTGATTCTTGCAGTGATGTCCTTGTCCGTCCCGCCATCTCTTACCATGATTGTGCCCAGTGACATCTTCTCTTGTTGTTTGGCGTTGATGTGCATTTTTTCAGTCTTGGACAAGTTGATTTTAGGCTTCTTGCCTTACTCGGTCGAGGCCTTCAATTTTTTTTTCATATTGTGATGTTTGTGGCTCAGTAGGCAAAGGTTGTCAGCGAAGTCTAGGTTCTCCAGTCGCTCATGTAACTTCCAATGGAGAACCCTTCTCTAGTAGTTGATGGTTCGTCGCATTACTCTGCCCAGTACAATGAGGAAGATGATAAGTGAGAGCAGCTTTGTTTCATCCTGGATTCAATCCAGAACGCCTCAGCAAGTTCATAATTATGATTGACTTGACAGTGAGAGTTTTTGTACATCTCCCTAATGAGGCTTACATTCTTCACCAGGGAGTCAAAATGACTAAAGACCCTTCACATGCTAAGTCTTTGAATCCGGTTAAAGGCCTTTTCGAAGTTCACAAACACCATGTCAAGTGGTGAGTGGAATTTGATAAACTGCTTCACGATGAACCTCAGTGTCTTTATTTGGTCGATACAGGATCTTTTCTGAATGATGAACATAAAACCTTGCAAATAATAAAAGAATAACCCACCCTGAGTGCTGCAAAAATTGCACCAGTGTTCGACAAAATATAATAATGAAAACTATACACAAAAACTATTTCAAGACGGAGATAGTTATAGAATATGATATAGGAAGAAAAAATTCTATATAAATTAAACATGAATTCAGTTTGTAAAGGAATATTTAAGAGTTGATGATAATGTGTGCGATTGTGTTTTTAAATCGAACAGTTTTCAAGTCAAATGGATAATTGAAGGTGCAGGACAAACTTAGATTCAATAGAACTTGGAACATTTAAAGTTAAGTATGGAAGTGGTAGTGTCATGGTTTGGGGATGTATGACAGCATCAAGTGTTGGAGAATTAGTTATTATTGATGGGATTGTAGACAAATATGTGTACTAGAAGCTTCTCAAGGATAATTTATGAAAAAAATGTCAAGCGAAATGTAGTTAAAACATATCACTTCGGAACATGCAGTGAAAATTTCAGTGGCTTAAAAAATATATGCCTAATATTTTACTTACTCCATCCCATACACCTGACCTAAAGCGGATAGAACAAGTGTGAAACGAATTTGAGAAACGTGTACTGAAATATAACACAATTTCGAAGGAATATTTATTAACCCTAGATTAACTAAAAAAATTACGTTGGCAAAAGCTAGCTAGTTGCTAGAAACAACAAGCTCGCGTCATTCCCACGACCCTCACTTCACTGTACCTTCCTAATTATATTCATCAGTGTGCCACGTGCAGTAATTGTGATCGGGTGTGATTTGTGTATTGAGTTATAGCAAGAGTGTCGTAAAATTTATGAAAGTATAGTGTTCGTGCAATACCAATTAGCGTGAATTGAAAGCTTTGCTCGGGCTGTTACTTGTGTCTGCTGCACTAAAAAGCAATCATCTACCCTCAAAACTTTTATTCGATACATCATATAGTGCTTCTCACTTCTATGTCTGTAGATAGATTTGAGTTTCTAATAAATAGCCTGAGATTCGATGATAAAAATACACGATCATCAAGAAGAATTAACTAAAAGTTTGTATCATTTCGGGGTATATGGGAAACGTTCATAAACGACTGCACTATTGATGACTATTGTTGAGCAATTAGTTGGATTCAGAGGTCGCTGCCTTTTTAGGATGTATCTGCCAAACCAAACAAAGCCAAACAAATATGGTATCAAAATTGTAATGGTAGCTGATGTGAAAACCAAATATATATTGAATACTACAACCTTACTCGGGTAAAGAAAATTGATCAAGAAACGAATCACTAGCTGGTCATTATGTGAAAAGTTTAACTTCACCAATTTATGGCACCAATCGAAATATCACGATGGACACACTAGCTTTAGAACTTCTCAATGCTCCGTACAATTTGACGCTGGTAGGAACCTTATGTAATAATAAACGAGAAATAAATGAAGTAAAGGATTCTACTTCTCGTCGAATTGTGACTTTTGTTTTTTGCTTTAACAGCCATAAGATCTTAGTGTCTTATAAACCAAAAAAAATAAAGCTGTTTATTGTAACACCACATGACGATATTGCGAAAAGTACTAATGGAAAACCAGAAATAAATGAATTTTATAACTCAACAAAAGGAGTTGTCTGCACATTAGATTAGATGTGTTCTGCTATGTGCTGTAACAGAAAGACCCGTAGATAACCATTATGCTTGTTTTATAACATTATTAATATTATAATTATAAACTCATACATCATTTATGTCAGCAACAACTGCAGAAATAATAAGAAAAGTAAATCCAGGCGTGACTTCATTTTTGAAACGGCTGATGCTTTTATGGAGCCTCATCTAAAAGAAAGAGGAAATATTCCAACATTGGGGCGAGATATCCAAGAGCTCATAAAAGGTATCTCTGGTATTGAAATTATTCCTAAAGCGGCAATTATGCAAGAATCAAATTTTAGAAAAACATGTGTTTTGTGCCCGTCTAATGACAACTAACTTTTGCATGAAATGTAAAAGAATCATATGTAGAGCGCACAACATGAATATGTGTTCAAGTAAAAAAATTATACTATTTTCGTTATTATGTGATCTCTTAAACCTAAAGAATGTAACTGTAATTTCTAAAATAATTAAAGATTATGATTCGTAAATTTATTGTTTCGTAATTAAAAAAATAACTAGACCTTTAATTATGTTATTTATGGGGGTACAAATATTTTTGCCTCTGTATTTATATACTATAAGATCTCGACTCCAAAAGTATTGATGCAAACCAGACAGTCACTGTGGACATTTGATATCTGATAATGTGAAATATATATATATCTATATATATTTTAACAAGTTAGCGGCTGCGACAATTCATCTATACATAATTTTAATATAGATCCCATAGTTTAGATATTATATATAATGGATGTCCGAGCAGTCTTTTTTCATTTCTACTGTCGTCATTAGATACCTTTTCGTCCTGACATTATAATGATTATTTTATGTAATTGGGGATTGTTTTCACAACACGCAAGTGTAAATTTCATCGGAATAGAATAAGAAGTCACAATATTTTTTTATTTAGTTTTTCATCTGCTTGAAACCTTCCTTTATCTTATGAAATTTAAAAACAAAGATTATTATTAGTCTTTGGCTTTCTGTCGGTCTTTGGCTTTGGGTTTTCTTTTCCAATCTTATTGCTACTAGTTTTCATTCTTACAGTCGCATCCAGTTTCAATTTCTTAACTTTTGGTATCGATATTTTTTCAATTTGTTTTTCAAGTTCGACTTTATAAGTGAGCTAATAATTTAAATTTTTTTATGTTTTCTTGTAAATTAATGTTTATTTTGTAACTTTGATAATGAAAATATGTTAGATATTTTAGTACAAATAGTTTGTTCAGACCCAGGAGCAGCTATCTTTGATTTAGAAGTGTTTCCAATTTTAATGTTCGTAGATGACTGTCGAAAATATTTTCATGGATGACTGTCAGTTTTGTAACATTGCATACTATTAATTTCAATGCAAGTGGATGACAGCCCTGAAGGAATCTTTTTGTATTTTATAGAACTATCTTCCAAATATCTCAGACTTTCATAAATGTGATCTCCTGCGATTCAGGTGCTTGTGAGTCATGTTTTTGTACTTCTTCTAGCACGGTATTAGTTGTGGAATTGTCTGGTCTTGTGGCCTACTAGTATATTGATTTAGTTGTGGACCTATCAGCAGTAATCGCATTGGTTTTCTTGTTCCTTTTAGTCACAGTATTAGCCAAAAATCAACCCCATTGGACACATTTGGATTTAAGACCATATTCCTGTGTTCTTAAAGCATTCAGTAGCACAGTAACTTTAGTAGCTGCTTTGTAAAATGCTGGAGTGAACATGTTCTTCATCTGATAAGCTATGATTGCTCAAGCAGGGTGGTTTTGAAGCCATTTTTCACTTTCAAACATGTTTTTCTACACGTTTCTGTAAGAAGACCTATAAGACCTGTAGGCACAGATTTTAATAAATTATTTTATAAACATAGATCAAGGCCCAATACCCGACATGATGGGTATAATGTACGAGAAGCGAGCGCTGAAGCGCCCGCGGCTCGGTCCTCCGGACGTGTACCCACAGGAGCCCCGACAAAAGGAGGATGAGCTCACATCCACCAATGTCAAGCATGGCTTCCCGACTACACCGCATCTAACTGATGAGTTTGGCTCTGCAAGAAATTATAATGTTACTGCATCCAAGGTGTGTGATTTGTTTATAGTTTAATGGATTCTTGGCATGATGTGAATTGTGTGTGTGTGGATTCTTGGCAAAAAATTAATTTTGGTATTATTTTAATAGATGTTGCATTTTTTATTTGTAATTGTGAACATAAAATTAAACTATTAAAAACATAGAAAATGACAATTAGTGTGAAAAAATTTAATAAAGTAAACTTGAATAAACTTAATAAAATAAACCAAGTATGGTGTTAATTTTGTAAAAATTCATTATAATTAAGATTTTCTCAACTAAATGAAACTATGTGAGTATTATTTCTACTTTATTTCAATTCTTTACCACAACCTAGGTTTCATTGTATGAAAACATCTTCAGGTGGGAAATTTGTAAAGATATTTACAAATTTAAGATATTTAAAATTCTTCAGGTGGGCACCTGAAGATGTTGTAATACAACGAAACCTAGGTTGTAGTAAAGAATTTAAATAAAGTAGAAATCATATTACATCACGTAGTTTTATTTAGTTGAAAAAAATTTAATTAAAATAATGTTGTTTTCACATATTAATTTAATTTATATGTAAATTGAAAATAATTGAATATTTTAACAATTATTTTCAATTTAAGAATAATTCAGAGAAAGGTTTCAAGTGTATTATAAAGAAGACGTATTCAGAAAAGCCATAATAGCATATCTGGAAAAGACTACATTAAAAGTCGAAAGTGTAGATGACCATGCATAAAGATGTTGGCGATGGAAGTGAGAAGTTGATGATGGAACTGAGAAGTCTGTTAGATTTTTGTCTGTTGGTTTTGATGTGGCGGTGGCTGGGTGGCATTTCTGTATACATTAGGTTCGCAGAGGTGTGATGTGCAAGATGGATAAATTAAAATGCACAGTTTACAAAAAAAATTTATTTTAGGTGGGGGCTTATTTCAACAGTATACTTGCCAAGAAAGAGGAGCTAAGTACTCTGCCAGATAGCGGACGTAAAAGGCAACAAATCAATACAAAGGACAATTTCTGGCCAGCCACTGCCAGGACTAAGGGAGCAATTGAAGCTTGGTTCAAGGATTTGGCTGGTTTGTAATTGTAGAAATAGTTCTATATTTTCTTTAGGTGCAATGTCAAGAACCAATAAATATTTTTAATTTTTTTCAGTTGTCAATTTGTAACAAAATCTATATCAAAACATTGTCATAAGTATCTAATTTTGAAGTTTCAGATATAAAAATTAAATCGTTTTACGTAGTCTTTGGTATTTTCCCGCAAAATTTTTTGAAAAATGTTTTTTAATGACAGAAACAGTATAATAAAACAGTATAATTCTATGAAACCTATGCATTTTAGTAACGATAAAAAAGTAAACAATTGTGTGATATAAGTAAAAAAAATATACTTCAATAAAGTTCCTTTTTTTCATTATAAACAAATTAAGTTCAGGTACGTTTATATTCAGTTGAATTCCTATATAATTTCGTTCTATATTTTAGTATTAGAAAAAAGATGATAAGTGTTTTAAAACGATAAGTTGTCAGGTACAGAGGACGAAATTCTTTTCAATAATACAAGGCATCTAATTCTTTCTTCTGAGAATAGGGATATATATTTAACTAACTGCATGTCCTAGCTTTGTATATATACACGTAGGATATATGTATACACACACATTTATAGAAATGTTTCTAAATTTCTTTTACAATATATGGATATTGAAAAAGGAATTTAGAAACATTTCATTATGAGCCTTACAAATGTTAACAAACGTTAGAGTTAAAGTTTATAAATAGCTCCAGTAAAATGATTTAATTTAACAATATTGTAGGTAGCAAGCCCCTTTCACAGCTTGCAAAGAAGGCACCCAACTTCAACAAGAAAGAGGAAATCTTCATGAGTCTAACGGAACACCAGGTGGCTCTGCCACGGGCAGCTTGGTTTATCAAGCTCAGCTCAGCATATACTGTCGCCGTGTCTGAGGCCAAGATTAAAAAGCGCCAGCTTCCCGATCCTACTACAGGTTTGTGATCGGTTATATTTTTTTTATATTATAAATTGTTATATAATGAATATAATGTATGCAATATATCTCTGTAAAATGGACTGTCCTATTGCTCACAAAATTATGTCACTCTTGTGAAATTCAGTTGTCAGTAATTAGTTGTCATTAATTCCTTTAATTCAAGCGAGAAACACTGAAATGTACAATCAAACACGCGCTTCACTGTTGGAACGCAAGAATCTTATTTGTTTAAGTGTAGTGGTGAAAGATGTTTTTTGAATTATATCGATTAAAAATTATTATGTCCTAAATAAATACTTTTTTGTTTGGGTATATACAATCTAAAAACGTAGTTTATTACAATAGCATGTTAATAAGATAGTAAAATACAAGGCATATTTAATTTTATAATAATGCCTCCACTAATAGACATATTTTGTTACGATTCATATGATAATTCATCATAAATCGAACAGTCTTGATTCTCACAAAAAACAAATAATGAAATGGCTATTGAATACAATGCTACATATCTTCTGTGATAGGATACTTCTGCGCTCTTTACCGAGAGTCAAATTGCTTTCAGCAAATGTACATCTCAATACACTTATTTTACAATTGACAACAAATGGCATGCTTAGTAGTTAAACTAAATTTTGTAACATTTTTTTTGGCTATTTGTCTTAAAATTTTGTTAAAAAAAACTTATTTTTTAAATATTATTTTTTCTCATCAATGTGAATATATAATTTATTTTATTAAGAAAAAAAAATTATATTGCGAAACTCATGGTATATTATAAGGTAGGTTTTTATGTTTATGCGTATGATGAGACTGATGTACACATAGAAATAAATGGTTATAGAATTTGCTATTCAATCGGATGGTTTGATCACTTTTGTTAGTATCATGACATTACTGGAGAAGCTAAGTCAGTAGATGCATCATGAGTTACTTTCTGGACTAATTACATTCTGTCAGCACATATTAATGGATATTCCTTTAAAGACATTTTCAGTGTCAATCTTTTGAGTTTTCTTTAAATTGACACCTAATTTTTCATTCACAATAGTGAAAATTGAGCAAAGAAAGGTTAACAGTAATACTTTGTGCTAAAACTTGTTATTGGTACGTTTACAGAGTGTACGATATTTTATGTACTATATTTTGTAAGATATTTTAGGAACATTGAATTATTTCTTTGTGATTAAGATGCACAGTGAACAACTTGCATGACACGCAAAGGATTTAGCGCGTGGCTGAAAGAAATGAACATTAATATGATTAAACCGAAGTCTGAATAACTGTTCTACACATCTAAAAAAACGTATAATTGACTAATGTTAAAGAGGAATTTTTATCATTGAATTCGACGAGATGTCTGCAACCTCTAGGCTAAGGTGTCATCTAGGTCATAAAGCAAAAATATCACCGTCATATGGTGCAAGTTATTTTAAATTTATACACAATATTAACCGTTTTAGTGCCATGATTTTTTATTCATATATACTTAAAAATGTCAAAGAAATCTTTTGTTTTTGATGTCATTTACCCTTGTCTCGAAAAAACTGTATCTCTTCCAAAAATTATCCAATTTTAATAACTTTTTCGATGTTTTCTTAATAAAAACTTGTACAAGGATAATAAAATACAAAGAAAATTATGAAAATATATATTGTGAACAAAAATTATAACAAAAACTGAAATCAAGGTCGCATTGTATTTTCGCAGTCGGGTACATCCTCCGTATCAGCAAAATAATTGTTATCGTCACTATTATCACTGTCACTCAAAATTTGCATTACGTTAAATTGTGAGCTCACCACAATGTCACTCCCACTATCACTTTCTTCACAACTTGAACAACGATCATTTTCACTCAAATTATTTTCACATTCCGACATTATGGGTTAAAAATTATCTTTTCCTTTCTGGATCCTTTTTATATTGTAATTACTTATAATTTGAACTTTATGTAACACGTAGAAAGAGAAAAAATTAGCGATGCATGCGAGCGACCTCCCCTACCGCGCGCTAAACAGCAACTGATTTCGCGAGTGCAACTGATAGTACACGCACGAGCGCGATGGCGCTCATCGGCACTCTAACGGTTAATGAAATAATCTATCAACATTTTGAATGCGCCTGCATGTAAGTGCTCCATGGGATGATGTATCAGATGAAACAATTAAGAATAGTTTTAAAAAAGCTGCTTTTTTAAATATTCTTTAACCATCTCTGATGTGTCAAGTGAACTTGAAGACTGAAAAAAAAGGGAATTGGCAGCATGCTAGTTTTGAGTAATGATACTCTTGTTACAACTAAAGAATAAAGACTTCAAGATCTTCCATCGGGGATAAATTATACAGGGTATCAAGGCCAGGAAGACAGTGATGAAGAAGAGCCAACATTTTTGCTGCCAGAAATGTAGGTTCTCAATGTACTGGACACTTCTTAATATGGTACTATGTGGAAATTTTTCAAACTTCAATTAAACACATTTTAAGACAAAATAATGTAATGCATAACTACTTTATATACTATATAATTATGGATTAATTCAACTATATTTTTAGAAAAAAGAATGT
Source organism: Druceiella hillmani (assembly GCA_039881145.1). NCBI lineage: Eukaryota > Metazoa > Arthropoda > Insecta > Lepidoptera > Hepialidae > Druceiella > Druceiella hillmani. The sequence continues at coordinate 20,569,993 of JAYKKI010000035.1, forward strand.
CACTCTGGCTGTTGCGCTATCCTATGTAATTTATCATATTAAATTTTTGGTTCTATCCGTTCAAGAGCATTATACCAAAGTATTACTCTGATTCATATCCTACAATTGCAGAATGGACCTCGACACTCGTCAAGTTTCTGAAAGATCAGATACCGAAATTGACAGAGTATTACCAGAATACTAATCAAGGCACTGTGCCTGATAAGACACCACCGTCTCAATCGGGTCAGAACACTCCCAGCCACGGTTCCAGTGCACCAGGCAGCACTACACCTAACAGCAACACTGTGCCACATCCTATGCATTCTCCTGCTAATATTACTGGTGTGTTACGTTTGTTCATAAATTGTTTCATTTTTTTTACTAGACTATAAATACATGAAAAGGTAGATAATTTTACCAAGTTCAATATAACAGTAATACATATCTAGAGGCAATACTGATTAAGAATAATAATATTGTTCCCATAAATTTAAATAACGTATATGATCCCCAAGTGTGTAAAACATGTCAATATATGGTATTTATATGTGTATCATCACTCATACTAAAACATATGTCTCTCTCACGTTTAACGCCATTTAGTAAATGTTAAAAACATGTAATAATTGTTTTTAAATAATTACAATTTGTTTAATATGTTGAATTTACGTGTGGAATCATACACCTTTTGATTTTATTTGTGTTACATTGGTGTCTTTCTACTTTCAGAATGAGTATAAAGTCAAATTGGTTCCTACGAACTAGGTTTCCTAGAAAAAATTTTCTATCGATACATGGCCGCATGCAATGTCTGTCGTATGTAGCTCTGGCTAATATACATGACTTCTTGCAATGTCTGTCGTGCGAAACTGTCGCTAATACGTGTGCCTGCACAGAATTTATTGTTGACTTTTTGAAGTGCAAACATCTTTAGACACACCATGTACACTTTACCTGAGCAGTGAACGAAACTGAACTGTCAATCTCGTGTCAGTGATGATGTAGAGCCGTCACGCTTGGGTCCGTGATGCTGAATTGTGTAAATTCCGCTTCCTTTGGCATCGGCCATGCGAATTACTTCTTCCATGTGCAAGTTTTTTAAATATCAAGTGAACTAGTTTTTTAGGCGCACCATTCACACTACTTCTGGGCAGTAAATGAAACTGAGCCATCACGCTCGGGTCGGAAACGCAAATAGTTGTTATGCTCAAGTTGGTGATGTTAAATCGGGTAAATTCCTCTTCCTTCACCATCGGCCAAGTGAATTACTTCTTTAGGTGCACCATGCGTACTTTTTTTAAATATCAAGTGAACTACTTTTAAAGTGCACTTTTTTGTATATTTATTATTACATATTGCACTTTTTTTTAGATATTTAAGTGTACTACCTGCACTTTCTTTAGAGATTTAATTCAATTTGAATCTAAAATATTCATAAAATGTTTCACTTTCCATAAACCTATTGTTTGATTTTTATGGGTATACTCGGCTCCCTTCGGCATGGGCCAAGCGAGTTCACTGTCTAACACGGAGTGCATCCTTTCAAGAATTACGTCCTATTTTTTATTAATATCTTATTTTTGAGTATAATTGAATATAATACGCGTATGTTATTGTATATAATCAGTGTAATATTTAAAGTGATTGGTTAGTAATTGAATTAGTATTTAATATTTTATTTGAGAGTAATTTAATATAATACACATATGTTATTGTATTTTAAAATAATAATCTCGCATTATTCCTGATTCGCTGAAGTAATATCCATTATATAACATCAATGTAATTATTATATATATATAAATATAAATATAATATATATATATATATATATATATATATATATATCTGAAAATTAGAAGTTTTCATTCTATCGTGTGGTGATAAGCAGGTTTTGATCTTTTACTTGTTTCCTTAGAAATTCTGTACTGTTATTCTTGTAGAAATAACTATGCGATTAATGTCAAATGAATACACAGGTAGTGGTGGTGGGGCCATCTGTGATACGGGCGATGGTAAGCAGGCATTGAGGCAATGGACATACTGTGTGCGCCTTGCTAAATACCTCATGGAGGAGGCTTTATTGGAGCGTCACGATTTCCTCACCTGGCTCGTGGATCTTGTAGATAAGCGTAATCCAGATGATCCACTACTTAAGTATGTTTTTGGATTATGATATTAGTGTTTATGTTGTTCTATTGCCTCTTTTTATATATATCACAATATATTATTTTTATAATAATGCCTCAGATCACCGTAGCAATGAAAATGGTATTGCAAAAATGGTGGTTAAACTTGGGATAATGGTTTGTTAGGATAATGTCAGAATTCCATCTACATATAGCTACGATGCATCTGCTTATTGTGATCCATCTTATGTGAAATTTTTATAAAACTGAATACATTACTAAAATGATAGGTACAATGGGAAAGGAATTGATATTATATTATAGCATTATACATTTCCAAAATATCAATTAATTTAAATGGGTTTTCGTGGCAGCGTTAGAAATGTAGTTGAGCATTTTGTCTAGTAGATAAGCAGGAGTTGGTTTAGCATACATGCTTATATATGCTGATATATTTAAGATAATGAAATATATGAAGCTGTATTTGATAGAGTGTTCAAACATTTTCTGGTTTTGTTTAAGCAGGCATAGAGATAGAGATATTTTTGCCATTATAAGTGGAATAGTTAATATGCAATTCTGGAGTGGGAAGATTTTGACAGAAAACACTTTTTTGAAATGTGATTTATTTAATAAAGAAGTATGACGAGTAAAATAATGAGATCATCAAGGGGAGCTTGTTCCGATATATGAAACGGTAATAAAAATGAGATGGAATGTTTTGGATATGCCAGTTTGTCTATAAAATGCTTCGATAATATATTATGATCATTAATAATGTATGTGTTTTTGTTACAATATAAATGTTTTTAATTTTAACAATTTAATTGCAGAGTCTATTGAAAAGACTCTAAGACTTAAGTAATTGAATATTTATAATTTGTTTGATTTTTTTTTTATTTTTATGAAATTATGTGAAACAAATTAATGTTGACATATCAGACCACTAATAAATGACCTTATTTAAAAATTTTAATAATCATTAAACAAGGATTTGTTAATTTTTTTAAATTAAAACAATGATACTTTGACTAAGTTATAACGGAGCTAATATACCTTGTCTCCGGTGACATTTAATAAATAAAAAAAAGGCATAAAATAATTAACAGCAATTAGTCAAACTGAAAGAATCCTTCTGTGCTGTGTCGAGTCTTTTTTATGATTGGTCATACTTGCTTAGTCGGCATGTTAAATTCCTCACTATGGGGTATAATAGTAATGTTAATGTTCCATACTGGAAAGGACGCTCAAACAATTTGCAGTACTTCTGAATTTTTGACTTTATGGACCAACTCCATCCTTTTCTTGTTAGGGCTTAGTGTATATCGCCATTATAATTTTTTTTCAGGTTTGATTTATTAAAAAGCACATGGAACTTCTGTGTCTTTTAATGTGCTAAATACAGTTGTGGTTGGTATCATATGTTCCAATATTACAGCATGGAATATTAAAAGAATTTTTACCATTATCTTCTGAGCGTAGTAGTAACAAGACGGCGACATATTTCTTGAGTAAATGACATAAATACATTAAAAAATATTTCATTGATTTATCAGCGTTATGTTTTGCAAGACTACAAATTTTTTTTATCCGTCTTATGAAAATAAACTTTTTACTTTACAAATATATTAAATAAAAAGACACATAATTGAGTCACCCTGACTTATTTTAAAAGAAGTTCAAAAAAGTGCATTATTGGGACTGTAAAGCAAAAGTTAGTATTAAATAATGTATAAAGTACTTTATTTATTTTATTTACTTTTCCTATGAAACTTTTAAAAAGTCTGTTTCCCCATTCATGTTGTTACGAAATTGAACCAAGCTTAATTTGTTTAGTTTTTGAGTAATCAGTCCGAAAATGATATTTGTACAAAACTTTTTTGTATTACACGCTTTTTTGAAGTTTTAATTCTTAAATGTAAAAGTAATAAGATTTGAATTAATATGTAGAATCAATTATTATGTGGACTAAACATCACATATATTAAACACACAACATACAATTGAAACTGTTTTTTTATAATGGTAATTTTTTAACTTCACGCTTTTCTCCTAAATCACACATACAAAGTTATGTGCGACATTTTGTCTATACATATGTGTTGATAGATCTCTATATAATTGCTGCTTCCTCCAAATTGCAGATTGTTCCTGTCACTGGTGCTGCAGCACATGGGTGAGATAACACAGTGCGAGTTGCTGGCCCGGCGGCTATGTCACAGCGCCGCTCGCAAGGCGGCGGCCATTTGTGCAACACTCTCTGATCATGCACTACGTCAACTTGCACAGCCTCCTGGCGCAGGTAGTGTGTTCAGAATGTCGAAGTTATTGGTTTTTTCATATAACACTTTTACAGGGAAGTCTCGTTATATTTGACATATACAAATCTATACTTCATGCCTTTTATTAAAAACTAGTCATTATGTGCAACAAAAATGTCTATGAGATCACAGGGTTCTGCAAGTTTACACTTGTACATTTTCCGTTTGTCACTAGAGGTGCGCAAAATGTATGGGTGAAAAGAAAAGAGTGATTATATATCATTTGATTGGAAAGATATATATCACTCATTTATATCTCTAGCTCAGTAGCTCAGTATCTCAATACTCCGAAATTATTTATTACGCATACGTTGAGCTGTTGAACAATGGTCATAAATAGTAATGACTGAACATTACGCTAACCTTACATTAGTATCGAATATTAATAGCGAACATTACATTAGTATCCAGTTTGCTTAATACTTTGCAGGTTCAGGATTTAGGACTGTCAATCTAGATTGGAATTATACGTAAAATAACTTTAATGATAATTAAATAAATTGGAATCAATTATGAATTAGAATTTTGAAATGAAACAAAATAATTGTTTGTTTACGCAAATATTTTGACTGAACTAAACTATACTTTATAATAGCGTTCACTTCGATCGCAAGTAGCTACGTTCGTCTACATAGATCCAGTTGCATATTTGACTAAACAGTTCGATTGTTTTCTTTCTCTTTCATGTAACGTCAAAACATATACTTTTATATCATCTTCACAACGCGACGAGTGAGTGAAAAGATTGATTCGGTGAAACGAAAAAGATGCATATCACTCCCAAGCTAGTGATACACTGATACATTTTGATTTCAAGTGAGCGAGTGATAGATATAATCGTAACATGTGAGCTATATCTTTTATATCTCTCACGAGAGTTGTGTAACTCATGAGTTACACAACTCTTATTTGCCACAGCAACTTCCTTTGGAAAAAACATAAAAAAGCATTATCCAAATTGAGGCAGTTACCTGAAAAATATTAAAAATGGTCCAATTAGTGATTTTTATTTTTTTAAAATTGATTGGAAAGGAAGTCTTTTATTTTTTTTATTATTGAGATATATGTCGGAAGATTTGTACCTTTTATTTAAAACCTTTAAATAACCCTTAACTGCTGTTATATACATATTTGGTACAATGCTAAATTTGTTTTTTACTTATAACCTCGTTTTGTGCGGAAATTGGTTCTCGTTCATATTAGTAGTTTCTTAGCCTGAGTGATGCGAGCACAGTAGGGAAGAGTGATTGCATGCTGCTCATCTAAACAGGTGAATTAGATGACTTGACGTATGTGATTTGTATAGTCAGTTTTAGTGTGGCGTTTTAAGATTTATTTAATTTGTATATAAAATGACTCATAACCTATCTATTACTTCACTCGGCTCTTCTGCATTTCAGATCAGATCCAGCAAACAGTCTGGCGGCGACATTTGATTGTCACATTTTGTTAACAAAAAACAAAACGCAGACAAATGATATGTTGCATAAATGATTGTGTTACAAAATGATATGTTAGGGGTTAGGACTTATTTTTCCAACTTACACCCCACCCAAAAATTTACAAAAAATGATTTATGGTACACTGTATATAAATAATGTATTGGTAGATATGTAAAAATAAAAAAGCAAAATATAAGAAATATCAAAATATCCATAAGCACATCAGAGTATATTTTGATTACAAATTTGTTTTTTAGGTTTAGGTTGAAAATTTAATCTTATTTCATAGTTATTCCTTAAATATTTACCTGTTAGAGTTTAGTATATTTAATCAAGGAAATTTGGCCATAATATTCTGAAAAAAATGTTTTTTTAAATAATTTTAATAATTTTTGATATCCATTTTTTATTGTTTATAAAGTATTTTGCAGTGACCGAGAGGGAAACGAATGATCAAATTATTACTTTATTTGTTACTAATATAATATTCCATATTCCATTAGTGTCTAATATAATATTCCATGTACCATTTATCATTTTGTTTGCTCTATTTCACATTGCAGATAGTCCAACCACTGCTGCGGCGCTTTCCCCTGCTGCAGATTCAACCACTGCAGTTGCTGCCACCGATACGAAACCCCCATCGGCCTTGCCAGCTACGACCAAACGATCGGCAACACCGGCAGGCGAGGGACCAGCGCCTTCTACGCCACCTGCACCCCCCTCCAAGCAACTACACCCCGTACAGGCGAGCTTTGGAGAGATACTGAGCTGTCCATTCCATAAGGATGTAATCGTGCAGTTGGCTACTGTATTGCAGGTGCATTGTATGATTGGTTTCTTTATGTCTCTCCAGCTTTCCACTTTTTCGTTCTAGCATTTCAAAATTTTTGCTATGCATATTTCGAAGTTATTTATATTTCATTAAGAAGAGACTAGAAAAAATAAGAAAGAGACTAATGAAGATCATTACCGAATATTGCCGGGACCTGAAACTACTCACAGTAACGAGTTACAATTATCTGACGTTCATAGTCACTTTTACTTGGGTTATTTAGAAAATAAGAAATAAAAATGTTTAAAACAAAACCGTTTTTATTTATTCCTACTGGCAACATCTATTATATTACTTTTATCATACTATATAGGCATGGCTGTTAAAAAATAATGTGACTTAGTTTTCACTGTACATAATTAGCGCAAAGTAAAAAAAAATTACATATGATGAACATCAATAAACTGAGATTGGCATTTTCAAACTATATTAACCAACTTAATCTTAATAAAAAAATTAAGGAGACTGACACATTTTTTCCAGTTAAAAGAAAGTAATTTTTTAGAGTCCTGTCATAGCCACGTACCATAAGAAAATATTTAAACGTCTTTTATATAACAATGGGTTAAATTGTGGCTAAAGTTACTATGACCGAAAATTGATTAAACGAGCATTGTCTTTGGCAAATGAGTCCTTGAAAATAAATTCATAAAGAAAATTATGTCTTCAAAGACTTGCGAATGATTCAAGACGCTGACATGCACTTCAACTTGATTTTGTATCAATTATCTTTGAAATAAAACTGATCTGTTTATGTTCGGAGGCTTATTATTGGAATAAGGAATTGCTACCTCTTTTGAAGTGATAAAATTCCAAATCAACTTTTGGTTAAGAAAAGAAAGTGTGCGAGATGCAAAAGGTACTCAAGAAAAAACAATGTAACACGTTCTAGAATTGTCTAAAAACGACAATATAATTTGCTTATTGTAGTATTATTAGTTTATAGTTTTGTTGATTAAGTGTGTCTGCATTAGGTTTAGTTTGGAAAATTTAATTCATTCACTGTTGATGAGTTCCACATTTTAAAACGAGCAACCAGTTCGGAAAAAGATCGAAAATTGGATTAATTAATGAATGTATGTCAGTAATGTATTTAGCGTATTTTACTACACTAATGAAGTACAAAGTAAGTTTTCTAAAAGTAAACTACAATACTTTATTTTCTAGTATGGGTGGTAAGGATTTCGTTAGCATTCTAAAATTTAAACAAGTAACTTAATTTTTTTGCCTTTTTATAAAATACTGGCATAAACGTTGTGTAAGATGTGTATAAAACAAGTTATGCATTAGTAGTAATTATATTAGATTAATTGATCAAGTCAGTGAATTAATTATTATATGGTGAATAAAAAATAAATAGGTAGAAGATTATTCAAGTCCAATTCTAATGTTAGCTGTCATCAAATGTCAATATAAAATAGCCATTCACAAATTAAGCTTCTTATTTTTTTTTTTAAAAAGGGACGTAGAAATCCTAGACTTGGTGAGGATATTTAAAGGGATTAATGATTATGACAGTCATAGTTTTTATTCGATATTCATATTGGCACATTTTACTTGATATTGGGATAAAGCATAATAAATGTCCAATTATGTCAAATTGCACATAATAAATGTAAAATATGGTGAACAATTTATATTCTATTTAAAATTTTTTGAGACCTTGGGCAGTCTATGCTTAATACATGAGTCTCTGGATTTTAGACCTGCTAAATATTGAATTGATAGTTCTGAAGTGTTTCCGACTTTAAAAAAAATAAACTGCCTTTGCGGCATTCACCCAGCACAATATCATTATTTTCTTTATGTTGAATGTGGCGGCACATAATTTTTGAGCTAGTTCTGCGATAGCTAGTTTTATTATGCAGCACTGAATTTTTCAACATATGTATTTTTGAAACATTGAATGATTTTTGTCAGTAGTGTTTGATTAGTCATGGACCTACCACTTTTTTTTCACTCTTCTTATTGGAATTTGATAATTACGAGGGGGCGTTTTTAAGTTCGTGGAATGGAGGATAAGTTTCTTTTTTAGTCTGGCATCTTCCAATACTAATTTTTCATCTTTAATTTCCGGAGTAGTAGTTTCGATCGACCGACCGGGGCGTGGGTCGTCTTCAAGTGAGTCTCTATCCTGTTTAAAGAGATTATGCCACTTGTAAACCATGGTTTTACCCGAGCAAGAGTCACCGTAAACGGATGCCATCTCTTTCAGTATGATTTGAACCGATTTTCCTTGCTTGGTAAGGAACTATGTAACGGTGCGGTACTCAATTTTTCCAATAGTTTAGACTTTCTTCCAGATTGAGTTGTTTGTTCGACGATAGTTCAAAGACTAATGATTCGATTATGACAAAACTTGGTATTTATACTAATAATGAGTTACTTAACTAGCTATCATTCCGTTAATCACCTTTACTAATGGCCTACCTTTCCATTTCGCGAACTTAAAAACGCCCCCTCATAATTTGACATGTCATAACTATATATATTTTAATTGTTGTTGAGTATGTAAAATTGTGACTCGTATTGATAATTAAAATAATGTATATTGAAATTTTGAATACAAGTTAACTTAAAAACAGAATAGTTGGGTCTGTAGTTATAACGTTGATCATTAGACAATACAAAAGACAATAACAATAAGAAAACCATAAAGAAATAACTAATGATTTTAATTATGACATTAACTATTAATTGTATCTCAGTTACGTTGTGATATTTTAAGACATACGTTGAACAAAAAACAATTTTGTATATTTCTACTAGGTACTTTTGCAATTTATACTAGATAAAGTATTGTTGTTGGATATTCCCAAGTATATATTAAGTTTAAAAACAGGAATTTAAAAGCTATTTATAAACACAATCACCTGCTTCCTCATTCGTGCATTTCACACACAACACCTGTATAGGCGGAATGCAAATTTGCTGAGAGTCAGTTACTGTATATTGCTAGATATTAGATTTTGCCTCGCTTTAAGTGGCCTCTTGATCGATGTCTTAATAGAACAAGTTATATTTTGAGTAATTATTTCCTACTATTTGTTGCATTTTTTTGACTTCAGATAACTTGCGTCGAGTGTCCAGCTGCATTGGTTTGGTCGGGAGTGGGAGAGCCGCGTTCACCACTGCACGGGAGTCCACTAGACTTGCTACCTGTGCCGCCATCCAGTCTACCCATGCCGGCCATGACTTCACACCTCACCACTACTCACAGGAGACAAGTAAGAACTGAATTGAATAGTTTTATATTGCGTTTTAAGAGTTTGTAGAATTAAAAAAGACTGTCTTTTTAATTTCATGACGTTGTGTGGAGGGATGTTCATAACTTTTTATAATCATTTTATCTATTTTTTTACTTTTTTAAAGTCTGATTGTTATCATGTATTTGTTGTGCTATTTCCTTTTTAGAAATTAAAATCCTTTTTATGATATTGATCCAAAGTACAGGCAGTAGTTGATATTGATCCAAAGTACAGGCATGGTTGGTACGAGTACATGGTAGTGAATATAAATAGCTGTTTTTTTTTGTATTCTTACAATTTCTGTACGGCAAAGTATAAATTTCATTTTTGTTTTTTAGATAGCGGTAAGATACGTTCAAAGATGCCGTTTTTAAATATTTCACACGAATAATGAGAAAACGAATATGCATATAAAAATGGCCCGAGTACTTGTAAGACACTTATCAATCGCTTGGTTTCTAAGGATACCATTCTACACAGATTGCTAAAGTAATTAACAAGTCATGAGGAAAAATGAACCTCGTAATATGGAATTACAATTTTAGAGTATCCTAGAAAAGCATGAAATGTGTCAAAAACTTATGTACTTTTTAAAAAATTTTATTTCTATCTGCAGTCTATATAATTTTTCTTAGAACCATTGTAATTTTTTGCTTAGATATAAACTGTGCCACAATTTTGTGCGAAAATGAAATTTTAATGCAATTTTAATCAGTTTTTTACCCTCTATCTGTAAAGTCATGTTTTATCTACAAGGGATTTTTTTTGAAAATTTAGGTATGACAGATCCCTATACATTTCTGAAATAAGGTAGACGACTTGTATTCTTTATAATTCATATGAAACAAGTTTACGCTTTACACTCTTAATAATGTTATTATGGAAGCTTTAATTTTAATGTAGGTAATAAATTAAATTGTAATTCATTACATTCAAGCACAACAATGTTTTTTACCCATGGACCGAAGGTGTAAATTTTTACTTCATAATTATACAAACTGCTACTAACTTCTAATACGCTCTTTACATAGGTAAAACAAAAATTGTTTACTAATTTTTCAATACTATGTATACGTCAATCTATAATTTTTTGGTGGTTAGTTTGTTAGTCTGTGTAATTTTTCTTTGATTTTATATTTTTGACAACCACAAACAATCTATTTTAGTAACATGCTAAAAATGGGCAATTTTGGTATTCAGTTTACTTTTTAAAGAGAAATTCCTATTTTTATTGTTAGATTTAAATAAAATATGTAATGGAGAAATTATGCTAAAAAAAATCAAAAGTGTGTCAACTGTTCATAGTTGCGATAGAAAGGCAGAAAAGGACCATAGGCTGTAATGAACTGACCATCAATGTAGCCTTGTAACATTTTTACCAGAGTTTTTGGCGTATAGTGGGGTACATTAATGATAATACAAGTATTGTAATGTTATAACTTAAATATATTAACCATTAGAATTAAGTATTTTCATTATCTTGTCTCCTTATAAGTACCATTTATACTTTACTTACGCTATAAGCTATAAAAATTTGAATATAATCGGTCCCATACTAAAGAAATTCAGAAAGAGAAAAACAATTATTTATATTAATTAGCGTTCAATGTTGTGATAAAGTTTACTTATTTTAAACAATATCGGTTCACATTTTCAGTAAATTCAAGACGATGAAAATTAATGAATGTAAAATTTGTTTCTTTCGCGCGTCTCCGTAATCCTACATACAATGATTATATATGCAATAGGTAAAATATTCTAAAGTTAAATATGACAGCGGAAAATTTAAAATGTTACATCATAATCTCCGACATTTCCCAAATTCCAATTTTTTTAACAAATTTAATTTTACATTTTGTTGTATTTACGTGTAGTATTTACGTATGAAAAGTAATGCCCATTTGTTTCTTTTGTAGTTCAGTGAAATTTTTGCAGGTGGGAATAGAATAAGTCGGCATTTTGAGCGATTTTGTCACATACAGACCACACGAGCTGTGTCTTAAATTGCACTGACAGCCGCGTTTTGATACTACACATTTTATGCGTAATTTTTATGGACACACCGTAGCATGTATTCTCGCCTTCTGGACTACTCATTATTCTGAGAATAGAATAACAGTGATATCACAGAAATAAAAAAAAATGGAATGGCAAAGTAGACCACTCAAAAATTGAAACGTTGTGCTGAATGATATAAGGTGATGCTAAAGTAAAACTACAATGTATATTTGCAAATATTTCAAAAATTCTACAAACTGGTGAAATATTTGTTATATATAATTATGATAATATTAATGTTTCTATTGACATACGTTTGTATTTTGATCAATGGTCTTTGACAGTGTAAAAATAACAAATATTATGTAAAATAGAGCACTTGAAAGTGGAAACCTTGCATTAGGTGGCTGTGAATTTACAGGACTACAATAAATTTTTGTAAATATTTCAAAACACGCAGCATATAAAAAAAATGACAGTTTATTAATATTGACACAACATTTTAAGCTTCGAAATGACATAAGTTTCATTTGTGCAAAATTCATTTTATTCCATTCATCTCACTGTCTGGTTACAGGCTCTAAAATTTTATAAAAGAGAAAAATAATTTTGGTAAAAAATAGTCAAATTAATTTGTTGCAATTTAATCAATAAATTGTATCTAATGTTGGATTTATTGCGTCGCTTTTTATAAAGATGATTCTGAAATTCACAATTAAATGAAACTACGTGATGTAGTATTATTTCTACTTTCTTTAATTTCTTTACCACAACCTAGGTTTCGTTGTATTACAACATCTTCAGGTGGGATATTAGCAAAGATTCAATCTTTACTAATATCCACCTGAAGATGTTGTAATACAACGAAACCTAGATCGTGGTAAAGAAATTAAAGAAAGTAGAAATAATACTACATCACGTAATTTCATTTAATTGTGAATAATGAATTTCTTTAAAATTAACGCCAAATATATTCAATATTCAATGATTCTGAAAATCAAATATTCCAAATGTATAGATTGCCTTGATTAACTTAGGATTTTATAGATGAGATTAGCTCATGATGACAAAACCATATTGCATTAAAAACTTTTTCTTCAGCTGAAACTTTAAAGCAGAGGTGGTTTTTTTTTCATCAGATTTCCATCTGACGTTTTGTTTTGTAGGTGTATGAAGCAGAACAAGAGATCAGCGCCAGAAGTAAACGGGCTGAGAGTAAATGGTGTACTGACAAGTGGCAGACGAGCTCGCAAGGTTAGTTTTGAAATGTTGTTTTGTGGTAAAATAACTTGACTGGTAGTTGGCCGTGAACCTTAAACCAAGAGATCTCAGGTTTTTTTATTTGCGCTACTGTCAGATTAATCATTCTTTCTGCAATACAGAGTTGATGCAAAACTGTACTAATTTACAGTTATCACTTGAATAGTTAATAAATAAATATATCTACATAGTTCATTAGAGACTAAAGTTTGAAATATATATATATATATATATATATATATATATATATTTGTGACTTTGCGTTTATGAACAGCTCGCGTATTGGCAGTGCTGGAAGCATTGGACAGACATTGCTTCGAACGTGTTGATGCCACTAACAACTTGGACACTCTGTATAACAAGGTATTTGCCACCTGCGTCACACCAGCTGATACAAGGGATTCTGTAAGTTAACTTTAATTATATTTTTGTAACTCTGATTATTTAGGTCTATTTAAATTTAGTTAGAAATTTATGAAAACATCACAGTAAAAGATAAAGATAACATGCAATTTCAGAATATTTTATTACTTTTTCCACTTTGAGTACGTTCCACTAGCCACTTGCAACGCTCGCGCCCACGACCGCGATAAAACCCATTCCACTAGCTTGTCAATGTTGTAACTGTCAGTTCTAGTGGAACGAGTTATGAACAATGAGTATTCTAACTATGCGGAAAGGGCTGGTATTTGACAAAAATAAAGAGATTATAGCATTGTATTTTTTTCTAATGTATTAATCGTTAGGTAACACTTACATTAATTGCAAAAGTGTAATTAAATTTCTATAAAATTTGATGATTGTTTGCATGTTTTGCGCCTTTTTGTGTAACCTTTACTTTTATTATTTATTTCTCGTACCTGCATAAAGTGATTCTATTCGTCACCTTGGTTCATTTTAAAAGACAATATATTAATTTCATATATTAATGTATCTAATTGACAGATAAATGACTGTAACAACCCACATTGATATGTGAATTGGCAATGGCAAGCCGCCGTGAACAATGACGCCATCAATGACATTTTGATCACGACCGCAATGACTGTGGTCGCCATGTGGAACGATACAGTGAGCGTTGCGATCTCCTAGTGGAACGTACTCTATATGTCCATATCACCATTTTTTTCTAGTTTATATTTGGCATCTGTCATCTGTCTCATTGCCTGCATAAAGTATATATCATTATTCTTATAATTGTACATAAAATAAGACGTCATATTTTTTGATGTAGATTATGTCGAATGTTATAAAATTTCCTGGGAGGTTCTTAATCAAAATGGTTTATAAAAAGTGTGATATGTGCGTACAGTAGAAAGATTGTTGTTCCATTGTTGTGATCGCTATGGTGATAATGCGTGATGAAAGCTGGTGTTGTGAATAGTTGTTAAGCCACTATCCTTTATTTATTGCTTAAGAATTCTGCATTAACTTTGTTTAATAAATTCTTCTTAATTTAATGACTATATTTTAATATGTTTAATAAATTCTTCATAATTTAATGACAAAGGGATCTAAATATAGAGTTTTTATAATGTTTTTATGTGTTTTTGTATTTTTTCTATAACTGTAGTATCGAAGATAAGAAGTATATTCATATTTATGGTCACTATTTTAATTTCTTACGTAACATATAAATAATTCTAGGAATGGGCTTGTGAGTATGGAGTGGTACGAGTCCTGTGTGAGTGGGCAGTGAGCGTTGCACGATGGGGCGAGCACCGTGCAATGGCTGCCGCTGCCTTACTTGACCGAAGACAGCAAGCATTGCAACTGCAGCTTCATGCTGATCATGCCAGTAAGTTGTTACAAAGATATTATTTCCGAAGCTTCTATTGTAGAGATAACCAAAATTTAGTTGCTGCTGCATTCTTAGGAATACTGAGCGGTAGTGTTTGTTACATCTACTTATTATATAACTGCAATAATGTAATTATTATGTAACAGATATTTGAGTTGTGGTAGCCCCGTAATTTATGTAAGAATTTAGCTTTAACTTTTGTTACTGCTACCTACCACCAAAAAACGACAGCTTTTTGTTAAAACGCAGACTGAGTGCGACAAAGAAAAAAGTAAACAAGAAAAACAAAACAACATAAAAATAAAGAATTTAAGATTATAAGTAAGTTACGAACCATCTAAATATTCTGTGGCCATCATTTTTCAACTTTTCGATTAAACGTAGATCATATTTAACATTAAACGATTTTGAGTATAACTATTGTAATTATGCGTAATTGTTGTAACTTTTGTCCTTTTTTGGGTTCCATAGCTAAACAGCAAAAACGGAACCCTTATAATTTTGTCCTGTCTGATTTTCTGTCTGTCTGTATGTTATAGCCATTTTACTCACAGACTATTGCCATTATATACATCAAATTTGGATGGTAGGTGTATTCTTTGAACTACTATACAATGAAATAGTCCCCCCCCTCTAATTTTACAACTAATGTGTACAATATACTGAAAAAAATTAAGTTAGTAGAACTTAAAATAAACTAAAATTGGTTTGAATAAAATATGTTGAGTCGTTTTTGAGATGTGGTATATTTTCAGTACCGACCGCAGCAATAGCTTTGTTTTTCACAATGTCTTTGAGAAATACAAACTTATAAGTTTAATTATTGTTTGGTGCTACGGAACCCTTCGTGCGGGAGTCCGTCTCGCACTTGGTCGGTTTTTTCGTTTCATATTGATATTATCTTCATTCCTCTTGTTGATTATGTTTATAAATGAATTTATATTAATTATTATAAATGCAAATTTAAATGTCTCTTGCCACACTTTTGTTCTTTACTTCAGTAAGTGAAGAAAGTGTGAAAATAAGTATATGGTATGATAATGGTATGATTGCATGTAAAAGTAATGTATATTTAAGCCTAAATAATTTTAAATATATTATTTGATAAAAGCTAAGTGTGGCTATAAATATAACTAATTTTCATACTTATGTTTCTTATGTTGATTGAAATTTGTGGTGACAGTATTTTGAAGAAAACATAATATGAACACACAAAAGTTGAAATGGTCCAGACCTGGTCAGACCTTTGCCTGTTGGTCATGCTCCATATTTTTTCTCATGAAAGTAAGCTTGATGCAAATTTCTATGTTAATGTATTAGAACCAATGTGCAAAATGGGCTCCATCAATGCTTTATATTTATCTTTCATGGAATTTCTCACTGGCGGTTACTGGTAGGAAATTACATGGAGGTTAGGTAGTGGATAAATTTTTATTGGCATGTTTGTAGACATGAGTTTATGAACAATCGAATCGATATATAAAAAGAGCTTCATACTAACAGCTTGCATCATTTAACAAAGATAAATAAAATGTTTGATTTCAGATGGTGATGATAAAGAGTCAGTCAGTTCAGGAGCCGGCATCTATGGCGGGCCACCCATTTTCCAAGGTTTGCTGATGCGCTTCCTGGACAATGACGCCCCAGTACTTGGTGAGCATAAACCTATTGTATTATCGTTGTTAACGAATAGATATTAGTAAGCCATATTGTAAAATTTTATACCCGTTTCATTATACTGATCAGTTTTAATAGAAATTCATAAATTGTAGAACTGTAAACTTTAAATAAAGTTGGCCGATGCTTTATGCACTAGCATGCATTGGCTGGTTATTAAAATGATTTTAGGTGTATCTCAATTCATGTTGCATAGTGAACTTTTAATTTCTTTGCAACAATTTTTTTCACATTACTTAAAATGTGCCTGCTGAGTGACAGGCAATAACCGTTAAGTGTAAAGGGACAAAATTAATATGACAATTTTGTCAAATACGTTTATTGAATACAAAAAGCACATATATTTGTAAATAATTTCTTTTACTTTGTAAAATATAAACAAAGTAAAATTAGAAATGTATTCCATAGACGGTTAAGAATAGTCTGCAGATACCATTGATTCGGTCTCGTAAGGGCAGTGAATTTTTTTATAATTAAGTCACTTAAAAGGATGAATTTTTAAATGATAAGTATTGTCATGTTGAAATTGATTACAACTGACGATCAGCGAGAATCTATAAGTGGGTAGCTAATCAACACACACACATGTGTCCATATATTTCACCTTGGACTTTTTCCCATATCAACCACTCCTGTCATTAAATACTCAAATGAGTGAGATTATACTAGAATATCCTCAAATGTACTAAAATGAACTAGACTAGAAGGACCGAGAATGTTCGAGAGCTTTTACAGCTAGTTGTTATAAACTATTAAAAAGTATGAATTGTTTATTAGATACAGTTTACCAATTATAAATTCTACATTTGTAATATCAACAATATAAAACTTTTATTATGGTTTAGTTTAGTATATTTATTTTATAATTAAAATATATATAGATAAGTAATATTTTGTACTTTAGTAAAGTAACCTAAATTAAATGACTTAAATCAAAGGCTAATTTCATTTTTGTGATTTAATTGTTGTTACTTTGCTAGAGTACAAAATATTATTTGACAAGTCTCCGGCGTCAAAATAATCCTCACACATTAGACTAGACCAACTATTCAGTGGTTCATAAAGCAAATAGTCAGTAAATCGATAAAGCCCTAGTTGATATGTTTCTAAAAGTTAGAAATGAGTAAAAAGATCTCTCTAATTGATGAAAGAAAAACGTATTGTACTTAGGTACATAGGTGTATATAGACATTTAAAGGTATGTAGTATTTCGTTAAACTATTTACAAATATATATATTAATTGATTTTTCTCCATATAAATATATAACCTAAAATACCTTTCACATGCGTAAAATTATTGTGAATTCCTCAAAAACAAGAGATTTCAAGTCATTGTCATAGTTTTTTTGTAAACTTTTATTTTGTGGACATTTTCAGCAATATTTCTAAAATTATTTTATTACTATATACTATATTTTATAATTATAACTTGCTTTCTCAAATTGATAAGATTTTGTTGGTTGCTTTATTTGCCCCAATGCTATAAGATTGCTTTCGTAACAATAAGTCCGCTATATGTATTAATTATATGCAATAAAGTACATAAACAAACAAACCAAATTTTCCAAATAAATACTTTTGATTATTACCATTGAAATGTATGCAGGTTAATACGCTTTGTCATATTGGAAAATTTCAAGTTTCTACATCAAACGGTTTCTGAGAAAAAAGACTTACAGACAGTTAATATAGTAACTCCTCTCTAAAAGCATATTTCAATGAGCCACCTGTAAAACAATACTACAATGAAGACATTTTTTTTCTAGCTAACAATGTATTCAAATTATATTATACTAGTATTTTCCCATAAATATAACAGACTCCAGCATAGTGAAAAATTTAATGAGTATTTCATTATACTAGATGAGAGCCCGACTGCCTCCGCCAGCAACCGAGCACAGTTTGCCAATCTGGTGCACCTTTTCGGAGAGTTGATACGGAGAGATGTCTTCTCACACGATGCTTACATGTGCACACTCATATCAAGAGGTATGTACGTTATTCGACATATTGAGAAAACTAAGGCATCGTTTTCATATTTAGTTATTAAGAATTTCACATAAAGTCTATTTCATAATCTGTACGAGGTCAAAATTTCAAATTGCATTGTAATAATAATATTCCTTTTATCTTGTAAACGATCATATTAATACATTTTTTAAAGAAACATTTTGGAAGATTGATTATGAAAATAATCAATGTAATCTTAAGGCTATTTGTGAAATAGCTTTATCGATTAGACAGAATTTTACAGAAAGACAGAACAATATGTTGACTGTATATTTTAACAAATAGTCAGACTTTCTGTAAAATTCTGTCTAATCGATAAAGCTATTTCACAAATGACAGAGATTCTACAAAAAGACCGAACAATATTTTGACAACTGCAAATATGTGAAGTGCTATATGTTCGCGATGTAAGCATGCTTAGGCATCAAGATTAGACGAAATTGTATTATATCATTACTGCCTACCCTTTTTTAGTGTGGTGCTAGATTGATTTATTTTGATTCATTATTTAAATATTTATTGAATATATTTGGTGTTAATTTTATAGAAATTAATTATTCACAATTAAATGAAACTAAGTGATGTAGTATTTCTACTTTCTTTAAATTCTTTACCACGACCTAGGTTTCTAACAGTCCACCTGAAGATGTTGTGATACAACGAAACCTAGGTCGTGGTAAAGAACTTAAAGAAAGTAGAAATAATATTACATCACGTAGTTTCATTTAATTGTGTTAAATATTTATTTAAATAAAAGTCAATTTCGAGCCTAAAAGGCAAAATGTTTTACAAGTTATATAAATTTTGGATAAATGTTTGCATGACTATAACAAAATTTAGTTATAGTTTTACACCTAAAAAGGTTAATCTAGAATCTTTATGGTTCCATAAAGTTATCTATCTCCTTGTTACCATAAAATTACCATAATGTTTTATATGGTTGAAACAATGTGAAAGCATTTCCACTCCAAGGTGTTTCAACCCTTTTTTACAAGGAGTGAAATAAATTTTTCACGTCACTTCTTTTTTTAATCGTCTTTCGTCGATGGCCGTGTTGAGAATACTGAGAGTTTGGTGATCAACTCATCATGATGATCCCAAGGAACTTTTGTTAATAAATCATTTAATATTTTTATTTTTAAACACAAGGAGTCGCTTAGTCAAGTATCTAATGCAAGAGGCTGCATTAAACAGAACATAATTAGCATGCTTTAAAAATGTCTAGGTGATCTGGTGTCTCCGACTGAGCCCACACCCTCGGCACCAGTGCAGCCAGTATTGCCTCCACCGGCAGCACCATCTCTAGACGATGAGATATTTGCTGGTATAGATCTCAAGCCAAAGATGGAAGTGAGTATTTTATATCCTATAACAATTATTATACTTTGAGATATGGGCTATATAATAGCAGTTTGTTCCCTACGCCAGCTCCAGCAATAATATATCCTAGATATTGGGATAACATCACTGAACTTGCGTAATAATTGTTATTATATTCTAGTGATATTTTTTAATACTGTTGGAATATTCCCATATACAGATTGTACGATAGTTTACAACTGTATTATAGTTCGTTGCACTACTGAACTGCTTATACAGGGCATTCACCTTTAGTGTCTAAGTTACTTAATCTTTTTGCCGCAGCAACATAATCTGATTTGCAATCTCACTGCGTGGAGCACTTTTTGTTTCTGAGTTGGTTACTTTTTATTCCTAAATTACTGTTATTTTTCCCAAATAAATCACTTTAATATATACATTTTGACACAATCCCACAATAAACAAATGAAACCAAACATATGTCAACCCACTAATACAACCAAACGTCACTTGCACTTGCAAAACTGATGTGACCTTTGTATGCATAAGCATACGAAGGTTACATCAGTTTTATATTTATGATTATGTCACTGTTCCTTTGAATTGTCTTTTGTCGATGGCTGTTTTGAGAATACTGAGAGTTTGGTGATCATCTCAACATGATGATCGCAAGGGACTTTTGTTAATCATTTCATGTTTTTATTTTTAAATACAAGGGGTCATTTAGTCAATAAACTAATGCAAGAGGCTTCACTGGTTTTGATAAAGTTGTCTCCCTCTAACACTTTAAGTTTAAACACGGAAATGTGATATTGTATTTAGTTGCTGAACACGCTTGTGTCACTTCAAAGTTTCATCAGCTACAGGTGATGACCGCGGTGAAAGGGTTAATGTATAAAAAGTATTAATTTGCTTTTAGTTCCCAAATGATTCAAATGGGATTTATTCTTTTTCTTTCCAGGAAGGTACTTAACGTTAAGTTTCCAATACCATGTCCAACTTGAATCTAAGAATTTGCATAGAATATAAATTACAATCTTTTTTATAGTTTATATTTTTTAATAATTATGTGTTTAATAAAAGAAAAATACATGTATGTTTAGGCTATAAGAATTAAATATTTCCATATTAATAATTAACAGCAACTAGAACAAATATATATCTATCTATTTAATGGTTTATACACATCAGTAGTGCATTTTCTGAATGGCATATTTTAAAATATCACATTCTTGATGTATTGAGTTTTAAATTTACTTTAAATGTTTGTCACGAAAAAAACTATTCTAAAATGTTCGACGTATATTAATCTTCTTAATCTGTCTACATTTACTATAGTGAATATCCAGACTTTCTGTGACCATACAAAATTTGCTGTTAAAATGGATGAGATGTGGTCTAAGTTTTATGTAATTTTGTGTTCTAATCGTATCGAAAAAATTGGCCACTTTCCATATTGTGTCTCGTGAATGAAAGACCGTTGTAAGCCGCATATTTTAAAGTAATATGCTATGGGTGGGCAATATGTAATATTACATTATCACCATCTGTTATACTTGAATAGAAGGAGGTGGCGTGAAGGCTTGATAGATAAATATAAATAACTTTTTATCATATTTGACTGGTTCATAAATCTTACTACTTCTGTTGAAATCATAACAGGAACATGTGCGTATGGATTATGACGACTCAAAGATTGATGATGATCTGGACAAGCTGTTGCAGCACATCAAGGAGGATCAACAGAACTCTATGGATGCACCTGATAGTCCTAAGGATCCCACCGATACTGGACATTCGTAAGTAATATGACATTCATTATATGTTAGAAATATGTTTTTTAATATCTTTTCCTATTTAGTCATACTCCCTGTATTAAGATGTAGAATGTGAAAATTTTTATTTATATTCAACTCTCTTCAAAATATTTGCTTAACCGTTAGAGTGCCGACGAGTGCCATCGCTCTCGTGTGCATACTAACTAAATTTGCAAAAAACGCGATGGCGCTTGCGAAATCAGTTGCTGTTCAGCGCGCGGTAGGGGAGGTCGCTCGCACACATCGCTAATTTTTTATCTTTCTACGTGTTACATGAACCTCAAATTATAATATTATTAGTAATTACAATATAAAAAGGGTCTAGGAAAAGAAAATGTTTAACCCATAATGTCGGAATACGAAAATAATTCGAGTGAAAATGATCATTTTTCAAGTTGTGAAGAAAGTGATAGTGGGAATGACATTGTGGTGCGCTCACAATTTGGCATAATGCAAATTTTGAGTGATAGTGATAATAGTTACGATAACAATTATTTTGCTGATACGGAGGATGTACTGGACTGCGAAAATACGATGTGAACTTTATTTCAGTTTTTGTTGTAATTATTGTTCACAATATTTATTTCCATAATTTTCTTTGTATTTTATTATCCTTGTACAAGTTTTCATTAAGAAAACACTGAAAAAATTATTATTATTATTTATATTGAAAAAGATAGTTTTTTTTTCCAGACAAGGGTAAATGACATCAAAAACAAAAGATTTCTTTGGCATTTTTAAGTATATATGAGTAAAAAACAATGGCACTGAAACGTTTAAAAATTGGAAATATATGTGGACTAATGATACTGTAAATAGTAAATTTTAATGTCAAATATTTTATTACAATATGTACCTACATCTAATTAAAATTACACAAATGTTAAGTCCAGACAAAACATCCTTGTTGAGTTGACACAAATAGAAAACAGGAGTGTTTTTTTTTACTATTATGCCCTTTCAAATCTACGTTTATACTCGTGTCTATTCACTTGTATGAAATTGTTTTTTTTCATAGACTTAAGCAATTCAAGTTAGGTCAAATACCAAATTTTAACTTTCAAAAAAGTCTTTTATTCTTGTTTTTAAAGACACGCCATTATTGTTTGTAGAGTAAACTCGCCCATGATGGGTCCTGGCAGTATTGGCAGCATGGGTATGGGAGGCATGCAAGCTATGGGCATGGGAAGCATGGCCGTACCCGGAATTGGTATGTATATCTTATTTATCTTTCAAAACAACTAAAACTATATTTTATTAGCGTTTACAAGTAATTGCTCAGAAGTTGCTCTTATGTATTTTATTATAGATTTATTCCTTCTTTGAGAGAGTCTAATGTATTTCAGATTTAGTAATTCTTCTCTGATAAGACTCGTATAAGATTTTGTTTTAAAGTGACTCGTCTTTTTTGTGCTCTTTATTTATATTAATTATAATTTGTTCACTATTTTTAATGTAAATATAATTATTTAAATTAACATCTATTTGTTTTACAATATGAATAATTTAGTAAAAATAATTAATAGAAATGTACACAGGAATGACAGCCACCTCTCAGCTACCGACGTCAGTGCCATCGACTCCTTTACCAGCCGGAGACATGCCACCGCGCACCGTAAGCCCCACGCCTATACCCAGTACACCTCAGCGCCACCTGCAATACACCACACATTTTCCATTGCCACCTGCCGATGCTGACCAGGCTAGCCACGATGCAAACCAGCGACACGTGTTGCTGTATGGGGTGGGCAAACACAGAGATGATCCACGTCATCATTTGAAGAAGATCACTAAAGGTGTGTACGGGAGACAGTCTTTTTAATTGCAGTATAATGTATCATTCTTATCAGCATATCATTGTGAATAGAATTTAATGCTGTAAGTTCATCAACTTTTACTATCCAATTTTGAATACACTTAACATTAATTAAATTTTCCATAAACTAACTTTTATATTTCTAACGCTGGTCGAATTCTACTCTATTACAGAACGGAGAAAGATTTATAGAAAATATAACGTCATCTGTTCCTATTTTTATAAACGTTACCTAAAGGTTTGCAGTAGCGGCATATTCTCTTTTGAAAATTGGAGCAAATTTGCTACTAATGCATTAAAAAATAGAAAGGTTCAGCTAGATCAATTATTTGGGTTGAAAGAGTAGAAACTATTTCTAAGTGAAAGAATGTATAGCATACAGATGTCATTTTTGCATTTTCTTTCTTCTTTCACACCTGTACAATCTTCTTGTTGTCTTTACACAAATCAATTGTGGCCTGTTCTGCTGTTGCAATAATACAGACTGTATATCATATTATCAGTAATTTTAGTACTTATTTAATTTTGGATATGTAGTATAAATCTACTGTTAATAAATATAAGATTATAATCACAGGGACATTAATTCCATATGTCCATAACATTGTACTGTATTATGTTTGAAATATATCTTTGATCTTAAAATCTATAAAGTTCAGTTGAAACAAACAATTTTGTCTATTCTTAATGTATCAACATTATTCTGATAATAAATCCTGATTAACTCTGAATTTGATGTAAATGTGACTTATAATATAGGAAGATTTTATTAGTTGTTCATTGACAATTTGTTACATATTTTTGAAAATATTTTTGTAAATTTTAATAAGTACTAAATAATATATTAGTTTATACCAATATTTAGGAGTATTTAAGTTAATTCCAGATAATATCTCGAACTTATAAGTAAAAATAGGGACAAAATGGGAGCCATTTTTTTGAGTATTAAAGAAAATGGTTTTATGTTTTGTTCTTAGCCGAAAGAGATATTTATTATTAAAAAAAAGGAAAAATCGGTCTTACGTCAAAGCATATATATATATATAATTTTTTTAAAAGGAACTTTATAGATAATATTGACATAGATACAGTCAAGGGAAAGTAATTGTCATCTATGTGATAAAGATTCTTGATTTCAAATTTGGTTTTTTAAACGTTTTATGAAATTTTGATACAGTTGTTTTATATTCCATTTTTAGAAAAACTACTTTGTACAGTCATACTTACATGACTGTACAAAATAAAGATAATTAAATTATTTTTCAGAAATTTGCAAGCTATTTTCAAAAAAGTTCTCGATAGATGTGGCTGAAGGTGGCAAGATCAAGAAACATTCCAGAAGTGAGTTCAACTTTGAGGCTGTAACGCATAAGTTCCAGGTAAATCATTTGATTTGAATAATGTAAATGTTGTGATCCTATAGTAGTTTATGTGCTTACCGAGTATTATATGGGCTTCTTATACTATTGTAATTAATACGTCGCTGGCTGTTGTTCATTTTCGATTGTTGGTTGTTTCCCAATTTTACTTTTTGTCAATTCTAACCAATAACACTTCCAACTAATGGTTATGACCAACGAATATTTCGCATTTGCATTTTCTATATTTTATCTTTAACTATCTTAAGTAACTTTAGTTTCTTACATTCTCAGTTATTACAATTTTTTTCTTTATTTTGCGTTTAATTGGGTTTTCTTTATAGATTTTTCAATGAACATATTTTTATTGCGTTTTATGAGAAATCTTTTATGTTCTATCTATGTTTTTTTGTCTATATTCACTTATGCAAAACGTCTTATCTAAGGTGGGGCTGTTAGTTAAGGAAAGAATCATACTGCATTCTGCTGATGGGGCATTGTGATAGGGTTGCACTTTTATAGAACACATTGTGTAGCATTGTCAGCTTTTCCCCTTGTGCCGAGACTCAATTTAATCAAAACCTTAAACCATACCAGTCACACATATACGAAGTAGATAATGAAGCATTATATGACATTATTTTTATATATTTAACACCTTTAAGTCATATTCATTATAACATTTATGTGTCATGCTAGTTGTCATAAATCCTTTATATATAGCGAATGTACAGTTAAATATATGAAATAAAACATGGATCATCTGATAATAATAAAACATCTGTTCCCTATTACAGAGTATGAGCATATTCGAGCAACATGTGGTATCGTGGGGTGTGGGTGGTGGTTTGTGTGAGGCGCTGGCGGCGTTTGCAGCAGGCTCCTGTGCCTATTTGCCGCAACCTGAGCATGCCGCCTTTGCACTTGATCTCCTCGAGTTGGCATCTAATGTGCATGGACTCATCGAGACCTGCATTCAGGTGAATGCAGTTTACTAATATGGATACCAATGAGTGTACTTTAGCCAAATTACAAAATTTGGATTTTGGAATTACAAATTCTTTTGCCGCAGAAGTGTATGTCGAGAAATAAAACGTTACTGAAAAAATTAGACACTAGTGGAGATAGTAAACATTTGACAGTTTCCTATTGCTGCTCAGTACGTCAATGCTCACTTTCAGTAAGCATTGACACACTGAAGTAACAAAAATTTTAAGAATGAACTTCATTAATTCAAAAGTTCCAATAATGTTTATTTGCGTTGGCGCCTCACATGTATGTTTCAGAATAATAATATAAAAAGAAGGTTCACTTCTAGCGCATTGTTTTTTAATGATTAAAAGGGAACTGAAAATGAAAACATTTGAAGTTATAAAGGTCACTTACAGCTTAACTGACATGCGAACAGCCAAATATTTGAGTCACTGATTTTTTTCATATTTACTGAAGACTTTCTTGAATTATTTCTCAATCTTTTTCTATTAATTTTAATATCATTAGTAGTATAAGTTAATATCAACTAATATTAATGGACGCAACGATTAGTAAAATTACCATCTGTATGAGTGGAACTTCGAGATTCTGTTAGTAATTTTCTTAAGTAAATAGTTTAATATTTTCTGTTTTTCTGAAGCAAAAATTCAATAAATATGATTGGGTTATCAACTTTTCGTATTTACTAAATTCATTGTTTATTACCTTTTTAGCTAAAAAGCGATGAAAAAATAATTTTGAAATTAATTTTTTAATTATTGGTGCCTATAGAAAGAGTTTACCACAGGATGCGGGTTTTAAAAACCATATTTCAAATAAAATATGAGAGCGAAAGAGGCAAAAGAATATATTGAAGTATTATGCAGAAAATTATATAATCTCTACATCTTTCACATGCACAGATACTTAAGGAGCTGGGTGAGGTGGAAAGTGCATTGTGCGGACGCGGCGGTGGCGGATTGGCTGCACCACGCTGTTACACCTCAACACTTGCCCTCTATACCGTTGGTGCACTGAGGCGATATCATTCTTGTTTGCTCTGTGAGTACGATATATACAATTATGGTTTACAAATATTGGTATGTCCATGCAACTGGTGGTTTTAAATATTACTTGAAAGAATAGGCGAAAATGGCTCTACAATTTTTAATGGTACTGTTTCTTTTCTTTGGTAGTAAGATATCTTAACTAGAACTGGGAAGTAAAATGCTCTTTCATGACCAGTCTTTAAATGGAATGCCTAAGCCACTAGATCATGGCCATCTGCATGACAGTAACTTCTATACATTAAAAACTTAGCTCAAAACTATTACAAAAAATAAACATGGAAATATTTGTATGTGAGATCAAATAATACTTTATTTTTTCCTTTGCATTTTATAATAATTTTTCATTCCATTCTAAAATTTAAACAATGAATTTATATCAGCTCACCATTAGAGGTTCAATTCATCATTAGATAATTTCCACAATTGATTAAAGTCGCTTTAACGGTATAGAGTCTCTACTCAGTACTCAGTCCCTTGTTTGTAAAGGAGTCAACTACTCTATGCGATACTGCTGCTGATAGGGAAATTTGACAGAGTTTGTCCCATTACTGTTAGTTGGAAATGTTGGATTCAAGTATTTGCTAAAGTGTTTACCATCAGATATGTTCCTCGTTTCTAAATGTAACAGCTGTAATAAGTATTATAAGGAAGATACTAAAATTAAATGAATGAGGAATTGTTTCGTTTATGTTACTGTAGTGTGCGGTGAGCAGACGAGTGCAGTGTTTGAGCAGTTGTGTCGTCTAGTACGGTGCGTGGTGAACCCGGGCGACTGCAGCTCGGCGGAACGCTGCGTGTTGGCTCATCTACACGACCTTTACACTACAGCCGTACCGTTGCGCGCATCGACACCGCATCATGCTGATACCTTTGCTAACGCGTATCCTAAAATCAGGTGAGCGAGTGTGGTCTATTGTGTACTTATTATTAGCGAATCGTATTAAATTAATGTATCGCTTCTCTGTAAAAGCAAAATTGTTTATTCCTACTAATGTTGTAAATCTAAACGTTGGTTTTTTATCTGTTTAATTGTTAACCGAAACTCTGCAATTGAATAACACATCATTACCAAAGACGTGCGTATAAGCCTGTGCTTCTATAGCCCACCAATTCGCTCGTGTGAAATATCTTTCTCATTAAAAGTGTGTTTAGCTCAAAATGTGCTTAAAATCTTGAAAGCTCAAAATATGCTTAATATTCCAAAGTATGTATGTACATAACATTTAACATTAGGCATAGAAAGGTGTTGCAGTAAATTTCATCTTAAGCGGTCCTTAAACATTTTAGTGTAAGCCTCCTTCAATTTGCGCCACTCCATTTTATTTTGGGCTGTCTGGATCTAGTTTGTACCCGCCACTTTCTGTATTCTCTTTTCATACATTTACGATCGTCCATTGCCACTAAAGTTTCTATATTCTCTTGGCAATATCGGCAACTTTGCTTTGTCTCCGAAGTCACTTATTTGTCGTGCGGTTTGTTAAGAATATCTCTACCAGCTTCATTTCCATCTTCCTTTAAGCAGCAATAGTGTTTTGCAGGCTAGTTTATTGGTTACTAAAGATTACGTTCTATAGGTAAGGACTGGTAGAACACACTGATTGAACATATATGTGCTTTTAAGTGGTTTGTGATGTTCATTTTGAAGGTGAACTCTAATTTTTAAAGCTTGTCCAACCCAGTTTATGCATCTGTCTATTTTGTTGGTTTGGTCTTTTATTTTTATTTCTTGGCCCAGATACACATACTTATCTACATGCTCAAAGTACCATCCATATTTATAATCACAAAACTATTTGTTTTTTCGTCATGACTTTCATTATATTTAGATTCATTTCGAGTCCTATTGGCGGTAAGGCTTCATATAGTTCCAGTAGTGCGGTAGACTTATTGTGTCAAATACCAGTATTTTACCCAAAAATCAATATGGACAAAGACTTTGTTAAAAACTAGTAAATTATAAAAGGCAGAAATTTTCAAATCTAATTGGGTTGTTAAACTTATGGTGGTCAAGTGAATCCTTTTAGGAGAGAGTCAAAATTAAGTGGACTGACTATGTTTAATATCTAAACGGTTTTAGTAATTTTCAACAAAAACTATCATCACAAAAGTTAACCTTCCCTTATCTTTATAAATATTGGTTCAAAATAATGTACATAGCGCATTCAATAAGTTCGGGGGTTCTTTTAAACAAAAATAAATTCTAAAAAAAGATTTTGTTGTTTACATTTCTACTACATTCCACTTTCTATTACTAGCTTTGGATCGTTTGTTCTCTTCTTGAAATCGTTTGAAACCTTTCTGGAAATCTTCGAGAAGTTTTTCTTTAAAAATATTCTTTTAAAGTTGCAGTCACATTCTTTTATAAAGCTGATACATCATCAAATTATTTATTTTTTAACACAGCTTTGATTTTGAAAATAAATTGACCAGAGCCAGATCCGACAAATATTGTGGGTGGTTGTTCAAAGGAATTTTTTTTATTTGCTTTGCTGCTCTCGTCAATCTAGTGGGTCTGTAGTGTGAACACTGCCAAAACTGATACCATCACAAATCTCCTCAACATTGACACTTGTGAAGGCATGCACACCTCCCACTAATCATCATCTAGTTACCATTAGCTTTTTTTAGAATACTATATACATTCACCTCAGAAACCTTGTTACGACATTGTAAATCCACAATTACCATAGTATTTGTATTTATTTTGGTCAATCGATAAAATGTTTCATATACACATATTCCTATAGCACATGGCTAAGATTTGAAATAATATTTTATAAGCTTAATTGGTAATCCAGTTGTGAGGTGTTAAAGCTAAAAGAAGCCTTTATAAAAAACTTAATTGGATGAGGGTAGGTTATCTAAAAGACTGTAATGCTGAAGTGAACTTTTAAGACTACAAATCTTAAATGCCTTATCGACAGAACTAATATTAACTGCAATATTATTGCATCCATTTTTATCCTCGTTCTATGGATATAAAAGTGTCTATTTTTTTAATTATTTTAATGCATGTATCACTACCGTTTGTATTTGAAAGTACTTATATAAATTAAAAACATATAAACACATTTATCTAAATTTTCTTTCGAACATTATTTTTGGGGAAAAGCAATAATTGTGTGGTAATCAAATTTAGCATTTGATTTTTAAGACAACAAATTATACAGGTTTCAGCAAAATATTTTTACGTTACATAATTTTTTATTTTACATATGATTTCAGGAAAGAAGTTTTACTTTAAAAATATTTTAATATGATATGATTGTTTTGATTGCAGGCAAGCACTATACTCTGCGCTGCAGCCCACACCCTCCAACTATGTGTACAACCCTCAGTTTCTCAGTGAGGTGTTCACCAACCCTCGACGAGGAGGTTTGTTGTTACTATAAATTATAATGTTGCAGCTTATAGGGAATAAAACTCACTGTGTAATTAGGAAAGAAGTTTCAAGTGATAGGAGTTGAGATTGAGAGTTTCAAGTGAAGTGAACACTAAATTGGATCTTTTGCTATTAACGATACGAAATTTTTCAAGTTTTTTATTTTCAGTGTACAAAATATAGGATCATTCCATTCGACTTTCTATTTGTTTTTTTTTAATTTGAGGCAAAATAGGCTAATTCAGTTTTATCAGAGTAGTTTTAGAGTAGAAATTGCAGGATCTTCCATTGAGTCATTTGTAAAAATTTTTTAATTATTATATATTTTGTAAATTTGCAGGTAAAATGGAAGGAGTATGGGCACGACAGGTTGCCGAATCCCCAGGGAATCGTTACAGCTTTGTATGTTCTGCCATGCTAGCGGTATGCCGTGAAGCTGACAATGACAGGTATATGGTTTTTAGCTACTTGTACAAGTTCTTAGTGGGTACGTTTTAAAAATTCATGCCAAGTTCCAGTTAGTTCCCAAGTAATGGTGATGAAATTCAATTAACGATATAATCCTTGCTAGATCATGGCCGTAAAATTAGCTATAATCTATCAAGTTTGTTCCGTACAGAAGGATTAATGTGCCTTTATGTCACTTATAGAATGCAAAAGCCTACTCACATCAATGTACTTCAGATTAGGTGTATTGAAGAAGAAAAAACTGGGGTATAGAGTCTAATTAATGGTTTTCATAGGTGTTCTGTCTGGAGCCTGGCAGACTATTCTCGATCTAGAACTCTGTATATATAGAAGACTTTATTACGTTAGCAGAGAAGCTCTTCTGGTATTGTAAATCTCTCCCCGTTTCGAACAGAAGTCCCTTATAATCTTCCGCTCCTTGGAGGATTGCTGCAATTACCCTTCAATATACCCGTGCAAACAATTCTGTAGGGGGCTCCACGTCAAGGCCGGAGTTGCCTTTCTCCTTTCGATAAATCTTGGATCCACAAACTAGACAATTTTATTAAATGCCCAATGTTGGTGCTTTTTCCCTATTTTAATGTCTGTTTTTTGTCTTCAATTCTATATGGTTTATTGCCTTGTCGTCCTAATTTTATAATAAATATTCATCTTATTTTCCGAGGATAGATGTTTTGAAAGCCTGGTTTAATAAGGTGTGTTTTAAGGAGAGTGTTTTATTTTCTAACATTACTTGTTAATTGCATAACTATGAGAGATTGTTACAACTAGGTTTTGTTTCGAATTATTGTTGTAAGAAAATTTATAGGAATAAGTGTTATATAAAACTTAATTTATATTTTATTCTTTTTTTATAACGCTGCCTTGTTCTTTATAAAATTGTTTATAAAAATATAATATATATACAACCATGTGCTTTTTGACATTCTGCTTATCCTATTTTAGAATTATTTCATTTGGGTTAGGCAGTGGAACGCTTTCTTATTTTAGTGATCAAGAATTACTCTAAGTACAGAATGCATTTAATAAACATGTGTCTGAAAGTAAAGGACAGTTGGAATAAAACTACTAAACTTTGACAGAGCGAAAACTTACAATCTTTTAAACTTAGCAGAGCTACGCTTAGGGTAATTGAGGGTGCCTTCAAATAATTGTACACTGTGTAAAGAAAATATTATTAGCTAGGATGACTTACCATTTCCTTTTCCTTGACATTTAGTAAACCTTTGATACACATACTTGTGTAACATGTGATTTTGTACATTAACAACTCTGAATTCAATGGTTTGATACATACAGAGTAGGTCGTGTATAGTGAAGTCAGAAACTAAATGCAAAAAAAATGATGTCTGAATCTTAATATAATGTACACTTTACATTAAAACCGAAGATGACAGGTGGAAAGTCTATTTGATCATTATTATCGATTAATTTTTACAGTTGCATGGATTCTGTACACGTAGCGACATTCTACTATTTTTCAAATAC
This sequence comes from Druceiella hillmani, assembly GCA_039881145.1. NCBI lineage: Eukaryota > Metazoa > Arthropoda > Insecta > Lepidoptera > Hepialidae > Druceiella > Druceiella hillmani. The sequence continues at coordinate 20,602,388 of JAYKKI010000035.1, forward strand.
TATGAATATAGTCTTTTTAGAACGGATTTTTATATATTTCCTAACAGAATAATAATCTAGAACTACGAAATGATATACATCTTTTCTGTAACAGTACCATCTAAGCTCTGTTAATACCACCCACAGAGTGAATGAGATAGCCTGGCTGTGCGCCGAAATGACAGCATGGTGTGGTGCGTTAGCTGCCGAGTGGCTGGGAGCGCTGGTGGCCTTATGTGGAGGACATCACTGCGGAGGGCACTCTCCCCTTTACCCTGATCTAGTGGCAGCAGTCGACTTGCATGATGCGGCAGCGCATGATTCGTTGGCTGTCTTTGTTTGTATACTTGTAGGTATGTAGAGTTTTTATTGGGTGTCCATTTTCATTTATACAAAGTGTATTTTCCTTTATATATTCTTCTATACATGAAATGCCCTTTTTATTTTCTTTTTTTGTATTGTACTGTCTGTTGCCATTATTTAACATATTTTAAAGGTTTAGTAGCTATTTTACAACTATGACCAATGAACCGTTTCAGTGCCATGGTTTTTTACTCATATATACTTAAAAATGCCAAAAAAATCTTTTGTTTTTGATGTCATTTACCCTTGTCTCGAAAAAAAAACTGTATCTCTTCCAAAAATTATCCAATTTTAATAATTTTTTCAGTGTTTTCTTAATAAACACTTGTACAAGGATAATAAAATACAAAGAAAATTATGGAAATATATGTTGTGAACAAAAATTATACCAAAAACAAAGAAATCAAGGTCACATCGTATTTTTGCAGTCTGGTACATTCTCTGTATCAGCAAAATAATTGTTATCGTCACTATTATCACTATCACTCAAAATTTGCATTACTCCAAATTGTGAGCGCACTACAATGTCACTCCCACTATCACTTTGTTCACAACTTGAAAAACGATCATTTTCACTCTAATTATTTTCGCATTCCGACATTATGGTTTAAAAATTTTAATTACCAATAATATTTGTAATTACTAATAATATTATAATTTGAACTTTATGTAACACATAGAAAGATAAAAAATTAGCGATACATGCGAGCGACCTCCCCTACAGCGCGCTAAACAGCAACTGATTTCGCGAGCACCATCACACTCGTGGCAAGTTTAGTAAGTATGCGCACGAGCACGATGGCGCTCGTCGGCACTCAAACGGTTAAATTTTATGAAGTATTTTTAAAATGTTCAGGATATTTTTATATACTAATCTTAGTGCCTGAAAATATATTGTCATCTTGTTGTACTAAAATATTATTTTATGAAAGGAATCTATATATTAATATATGAAGAGAAAACTTTGTACTCCTTTTTAAGAATATTGTGTGCACGGAGGAATGTGAGATTTTGGTGTAGTTAAAGTTTATATGGTTATTTTTACTGTTACTAACATTCAATTTCAAATTTTATAGGTTTTGCAGGGAATTCAGGAAATTCAAAAAACTTATATGCAATAATTATAGTAGAGATTTAACCCTTTGAGAAAAGAACTTCAATAAGATTCGAACTTAAAAATTTAATGAATTATGTTCGAATTTCAACCACTGGGCGCCCATTAATTCTATATAATGTACAATAGATACAATGTTATAAAAGTATTACAGAAATTAGAATTACAGAATTGTTAGATATTACAGAATTGTTTGAACGACCACTGAGATGAATATCTAAAGACGGGTCTCCTGCGCCAAAAAGCTAACGACACATGTTTAGTGAATGTATTAGCAAAACATAACCGTCTCCTGCGTTATAAACGAAAAGTCAACGCTCAATGTTCAATAATTTTTCGTTTGAGCTAAAATGAATTCAAACGAGGAAGACGTATTTGAAGTTTGGAAGTTATTTTTGATATAAGAAAAAGAAACCGATCGGATGAATAAACAACAATATATTGTCTTTATTCCAATTTATATTATCTTTAAAACACCATACATAAATTTGAATATTTCTCCGACTGACGATGTAAACAACGGGAGCGAGTAACGTGGGCGATGTTTGAAAGCAATGGCGGAATAAACATTTCCCTTCCCCCCGCAGGTGAACGGAGGATATTATCCATTCGTCTCCGATAACACGTTTGCATGTTTTTGTACAATACATTCTGACCAGGCCTCTATTTTCTTAAAAAAGCATGTTAGAGCTCATTTCTAATAAAAATATGGTCTCAGAAGAATGGGCTTAACACAATGCCGTGTTGTTAGTCTGCAACATATTAATCCTACATTTTTGGGTTATTTGCTTACTTCTTACTTCACCAAAGTATTTCCATAGAGTTTCCAAAGGGTTTTAACACTGTCATCCTTGTCAAATTACCGCCTGAAACAGAAGTGTTAGCAATACAATGTAAGAGGCTTTTATATTAGGGGATGAAACTTAAGTAAGAAACATGCTTTTATTATTTGGATAGTAGTTTATTATTTTTATAACAATCTATTATAATCACATAAAATTTATTAGGCGACACAGTGTGACCCTATCGACGATCTTTTTATTTTTATTTATGTAGTAAGAGTTTTTTCTTTGCGTCTATTAAGATAAGACTAACAAAAATTTGTTTCCCTTACAAGCTCGTCACTGTTTCTCACTGGAGGACTTTGTGCGGCATGCAGCACTGCCATCGCTGCTGAAAGTGTGCGGCAGTGCAGGAGCTGGTGCTGGCGGTAGCGGCGGAGAGCTGACGGCGAGACTCACTTGTCACCTACTGCTGCGACTCTTCAAAGCTGTTGAAACGCCGCAGCCTGGTGCGTCCAAACTTTATATATACGTCTGTACTTTTTAATGAGGATTTTTTGTTTGGTCTCATTATTATTATTTGTGATTTCCAATATGTAGTTTGAAACTTTGCCTAATATAATGTAGCTTATTAAGGCAATGCTGGCTATTAAATATAAATAATTATATTTTAATATCTGTATCAAATTGCTATGTAAGTTCATTGCGGCTTTCTCTTGTATCACTGCCTGCTTTAACCTGGTGGGGGATATGGTCTAAAAATATTGATAAATATAGAAAATAACCTGAACTTGTTATTAAGAATTTATTATGTTATTGTTCTTTAGCAAAAGCAAATAAATATAAAGTTAAAAAATACTATAGCTATATTATCGTCATCATCAGCCTAAATCTTTACACTGCTGGATCAAGCCTTACTCACACATAGCCCCCTTACCTTCAGGATTCAGCTACTTCCCACTGAATTTTTTTGATTCAGCCCATCTTGTTTGGGGACATCCCACACTGCTCTTTGAGATTTGTAGCCACCATTTAAGAACTCTTTGCCCCATTCCTTATCAGTTCCTTTGCAAATGTAAGCTGCCTATTGGCATTTCAGTTTGCTGGTATTAAGTACTGTGTCGACGACATTGGATCTCTCAAACTCCTTCAATTCATATTTTGCCTTTCAGAGACACTTCGAGCTATAGCTAGAGACACTTATAGCTACTTTATAATTGGGACTCTTAAGCATATCTCTCTCTCTCTGAACAACTTTAAATTTGTGGATCGGAACGACCGAATTATCCACTTCGTCCGTGGCTTGTTACCAGTGGAATTTATTTGTTATTCAATTCTTTGAGGACTGGTGTCTCCGCTTTAAGGAGGTTTGTAGTACAGCCATCATTCCCAGAGCCTTGTGTTTTTTTTAAGTTGTCTGGGAGCAATCTTAATCTCGTCCATGTTAATATTTGGAATATCTTTGGTTTGCAGCATACTATTTTACTCATAGATCATGACACGAGTGAGCAGCAGGTTTCATCGCTTACAAAGAATGTAGTTACTTACAATCATAATGAACACCTCACGAGTATCTATAGTCTTGAGCCAACTCAGTTCTACCATCTGTCAGTCTTCAACTTCTTTAGTTGTATCCTTCCCAACAGGTTCACAAACACTTTCGACCCCTTATTTTGCTTAGTCATGCTTTGGATATGATGCATATTGTAGTGTTATAGGTTAATATATATTCGCTTCTTAACAACCTCATTTAGGATGCAATATTTCGATGACACTGTCAGCAATTCTCATTTCTGTCACATGAGATCCATAGACCAATGTGAGATTTTGGGCTAGGTATTTTCTCACTGTGGTCGAATGTATCCTTCTTCTTTTATAGTCTTTGTGAAATTCCTAAGTTTTATTCTTAAGTTTAATGTCCTTTGTAGCTTGACCAAGCTTATTGAAACATTTCTGAAAAACAGAATTGGTAAAATCTGACAAGAAGATTGCAGGAAAACTGTAGCGATTATCCTAGATCTTTCAACTTTAGAAATGTATGCTATGTTTTAAGTCTGCGAAAGATGTAGTATTTAATATGTCTCAATATATTTACGTTGTGAAAAATTAATATTTGTAAATAGTTTAATAGAAATATTATGTGCACTTAAATGTTTATACGTGTCAAATGTGTACAGAACTGTCATTGTCCGAGTTCTACTCGTGTTTGACTTGTTTTTTATCTTTTTATAATAAATGAAAATCAGGAGACAAATTGGTCTTTCAAAAATTTTAATTAAACATCAGTAGTGTAGCTGCGATGTATTTCACTTGTTTGATCCCGGATCCTAGTCAGTTTCATTTATCGCCATATAGCACTGACAGTATCGTGCATAGTCCTGTACTTGAAAGATATTTCTCTGATCTCAGCAGGATTTAAGTTTGTGTGTTTATGATGATGCATAATACAATTATTACATTTCTTCCAATTCAGCGTCTTTTATTAACGAACCAATGAAATATATTTTTTTAATGTGACACACTTCTATTAGTGGTAGTAAACCGTTCCTTCATCAGTTTTATATTAAATTAGATGAGATGTAGAAACTGTTGCCTTGTGTAGGAAAGTTTTAAACTTATTACACACATTTCGGTTACTTTTTTTGCAATTCATATAAAAAAAATATCTAATGCAATGTGTACCTTAGTCATCAACAGATAAATGAATAATAGTAATTATTATCTTACAGGTTTATATAGTGTGTCGACGTCTCCTCATCCGGCACCACGTGGTGCTCCTGCGGTAAGACTGAGCTGCGACCGCCACCTGTTGGCCGCTGCCCATAACAATATCGGAGTGGGGGCAGTGTTGGCCACTTTGAAAGCTATACTCAGTATGTTTAAGTCTTGATGTATTCTTGATACTCGTTTCATAATTGTTGAGGAATTGTCCTTTTAGTTCTGCCGATATCCTGTAGATCACTGTGGAAGTTTTTTTGTTATTCTGTTTCTGTTATAGATATTTTTATTGTTTTTGGATGCCACCTTTTGTCTAAGCAAATGATATGACTATGGTTGGCATGGGATATTTGTCTGTGAAAATTTCTATGCATATTTTTCATTTTTATTTAAAATTTCTAATACATTTCATTAGAAATATTAAAAAATTGTCAGAAAGTTTTTCATTATAAATTGAGTCTCATTTATAAAGGATTTGTTTCATATTTTTGAAATGGAAACTTCTTTTCACTCATCAAGTAACGGGTATGTTTAGGATAGGCCGAATATAACCATACACTTCGGGTATGTTCGGCACTAGGAGCAATCAAGTTAGTATTTGTATTTTTAATTGCTTCAATTTGCCTAGCCTGTTATTGGTGCAACGGTAAAGCACTGAATTACATATAGATCGTGACAGAATTCTGAGTTCGAATCTCATTGCTTTTTTTAAAATTTTTGATGTTATTTTTTTTTAGAAATATTTCTTAACAAAATTGAACTAAAACTCTCTCTTCCGTGCTCGGGGGATATACTTGGTGTATAAAGTTCATGTTTATAGTAAAGATTTATATTTTCACTTTAAACAAATGTATTTATTTGTAGTATATTTTGCATGTAATTGCAACTATTATAAATCAATTAAACATATTTGTATTAATTATATATTATATTTATTATGTTATTATTTGACATCAAAGTGGATTAAATGCGATCAGTTGTTGTGCATTGTATGGTTTTATACACGTGTCTCTGTGAATGTATGTCATGTGCCCTATTTGTACACGTCTGCTGTTAATGTTGATTATGTTTTTTCATATTGAAAATTTCCAATTGACATGGTAGGTAGTAGTTCTTATTTAAATATATGCTAATAAGTAATAAAAATAAAATAAAATATCGTAAGCTAATAAGTAATAAAAATATAATAAAATATCATAAAAAATAGTAAGCTAATAAGTAATAAAAATATAATAAAATATTTAAAAAAATAATAAGCTAATAAATAATAAAAATATAATAAAATATCATAAAAAATAGTAAGCTAATAAGTAATAAAAATATAATAAAATATCATAAAAAATAGTAAGCTAATAAGTAATAAAAATATAAAATATCATAAAAAATAGTAAGCTAATAAGTACTAAAAATATAAAATATCATAAAAAATAGTAAGCTAATAAGTACTAAAAATATAATAAAATATCATAAAAAAAGTAAGCTAATAAGTAATAAAAATATAATAAAATATCATAAAAAATAGTAAGCTAATAAGTAATAAAAATATAATAAAATATAAAGAAAAATAGTAAGCTAATGAGTAATAAAAATATAATAAAATATCAAAAAAATAGTAAGCTAATAAGTACTAAAAATATAATACAAAATAGTGAGCTAATAAGTAATAAAATAAAAAGGTTGGTTGAGTAGTTGAGGCGTGAAAATATAACAAATTAATAAACCGACTTCTACATTTATAACATTGGTATAATAAAAGTCTTTTGATTATAACTTAATTCAATATTGTAACAACAAAATATATGCAATGTAGGTACACACTTGCCACAGCTAACTGTTTGCAAAACACTTTTTGCCGAAATATCCCAAATATTCAATAAAAAAGGGAGTTTAAAAAATTTTCAAATGATGTGTATATATATGTATATATATATATATATATGTATATGTATATGTATATGTATATGTATATGTATATGTATATGTATATGTATATGTATATATATATATATATATGTATATGTATATGTATATGTATATGTATATGTATATGTATATATATATATATATATATATATATATATATATATATATATATATATATATATATATATATATATATATACACACACACACACATGTATACATATATAAAAATTATCCATGTAAATAAAGAAAATGTTTTCATAAGGAAAATATAAGTCAGGGATAAAATTGATGCAAACTATCTGTATAGATGTGATGTATCTTACTATAGTTAAGCAAATCGGAAGCACGTTTCACTCCCATAGGGATGTATTGAGGAAAGTTTTTATTTATGAAAAAGCTAGTGTGAAATAGTTCATCTTGGAGATTGCAAGTTGTCAGTTTCCCTCGAAACAAATTTAAATCGCAACTATACATAGATCTGGAATATTGCTGTCGATGCATAACACTTTTGTATTTGGGGGAGACTTAATCTTATTATATAATCCTTAGCTGAATGAAGACTGAGTAAATTGCTATCTTAACCTAGTATCAAAAACATCACACCCTCGATAACTTGTTTTTTCTTGAATACACTTCATAAACTATATTAATATGCATTTTTAACATTTTTGTTTATTTGAAATGAAATAAAATTGACATTAATTTTATAGCTATTGACTGAAAAAAAATAA